>JARQOD010000007.1:68368842-68978563 GCA_033576555.1 Oophaga sylvatica
TGACATCCCCATAGACTTCCATGGGCTCGGTGCCGAGTATCCCATAGCCCTGGTACCCACACCATCTGGTGTTGTGCGACTCACATATACTTGTTACAGCCCCATTAAATAAATATATTTAGGGTGATATTGCTCTTTAAGTTGCTTGCAGTCCCAGTATCTCAATCTGTTCACTTAATATCCTTCTCTACAGAAGGTAAAGAAAATAACTGGATATATTTTTCATTTCCCATGCCTTTCCCTGTTGCCTGTAATAATTTACTCTTGTGGGGTAGTGAACCACATAAGGAATTTGCAAGTTCATCACCTAATGTTACAAAAAGACAAAACCTTTCGAAAACTGAGTTAAAATTTGAAAGTAGTAAATGAGAGGATGGCAGGTCAGATTACTTACTGCTAGAGTCACTAAAAACCAAGAGGCAAAGTCCAAATTAAAGAAAGTATCAGTGGCAAAGTAAAGTAAGATTGATGTAGAACTGATGAAAAAAAAAACTGCACTCTCTCAACAAGACGGCCTTAAGACTTCTTTCACGTGTTGAGCCGAAGGGAAATTTGAGCAAAGAAATCTCCTTTAATCCAGATTTACTTTTTCATATGCGTTTTGCAGGAAATGAACATTTCAGTTGGTGGCATTGTATAAATGTATACGTCCATTATTGATTTAACATACTGATATTTATAGGAAATCCTATCGTAAAAGGAAACTATCATCAGAAAATTACCTATTGCTTAAATCAGTTTTTTGTGTTAAATGTATTTTTTTTTACATTTGTGGATTTTTTTGTTACATATTGCAGCTGTATTAAAAATGAAAAATAGAATTTTTGCAATTTTTATACTGCACACTGGGTCTTTTTTAGTCAACTTCCTATTGCTTCAAGTAACAGCACATGTAAGTTAGCCACAATAGCCATATCTCTATCTTTGTATTGATGTATCTAATGAAGGTGTACAAAGGTCATTGTGAAGGGAGGGAGAGCTGTGACATCACCTATTATGATTGGTCCTTTGTTTATCAGCTGTGTATAGAGGTGTTTACCTATCATGGTAAACATGCCTCTGATGAAAAGGAAACAGCTGAAAATGCTTCCTGAAAGGACAGGAAATATGAGTCTGTAGAAGCCCCAGTGGCCATCGTAAAAACTGCAAGATTACTTTTTTTTCTTTATAATAAAGATAGAGATGAGCGACTTTGGTCGAGTCGGGTTTCGAACCACCCGACTTTACAAAATTCGAGTCTGACGAAATTGGTTCGACTAGTGGCAAAAAAGTCGGAGTTCGACCGAAACCCGACCCCAATGCAAGTCAATGGGAATAAAAGTCGGCAGTTACATTTCATGGTGAGGATGCAGAAGAGGTTTTCCTTTGATGATTCTCCATGAACGCCATATTTGTGCAGGTGTCTCTGAACAGTAGAACAATGTACCACAACTCCAGAGTCTGCTAAATCTTTCTGATGGTATTTTGCAGTCAAGCAGGGAGTTCCTATTTGCCTCTGTAGCAATCCTACAAGCAGCTGTCACTGAAATTTTTGTTGGTCTTCCAGACTTATCTTGACTCCACTGTTCCTGTTAATTGACATTTCTTAACTACATTTCGAACTCAGGAAAGAGCAACTTGAAAATACTTTGCTATCCTATCTTCTTATAGCCTCATTATTTTTTGGGCCCTCCACCATTTTCATTTTCAAAGTGCTAGGCAACTGCTTAGAAGAACCCATGGCTACTATTTTTTGGCACAAGGTTATAGGAAGCTGGGTTTTTATAAAACTGTGAAGCTTGAATCACCTGAACTTTCCTAACAATGATAGTCAACAAGCCATTACCCTAACAGGGATGTGTGTAGCCCTGGTGTAAGGCACACGCAGTACCCTGGAGAGTGTGTGGAGAGATAGCAGTTTTAAGCTCAATGAACATTCATTTCAACACACACTTAGACACGCCCACAGATATATAAAGTCTAGTCACATGCATCAGGAGTCAGTCAGTCTAGCCTGGACGTGGAGGGAGGAAGAGATCCAGTCAGTCAGCAGCAGAGCTGGGTGCAGTCTGTGCAGTAAGAAAGAAGTCAGTTTCCTGTCTTCAGACAGAGCAGACAGTGTGAAGTTTGTGCAGGAGGAGAGAAGAGAGAAGTGAGTTGCAGATATACTTCAGTCTCCTGTCCCAAGGACAGTGAAGGTTCAGAGACGTGCTCCTGCCTAGAAGATTACTGAGAGTCTGGCAACAAGCTCAAGAAAGGAATTAAGTAAGGGACTGACTTTGTTAACCTGTGAAGTGAGAAATGCTTATGCTACCAGCGCGGACAAGGCGAAAGGCACAGTGGTAGAGATTTTGAGTGCTATAGGATTGGAGAAGTCCTGCACATTGTTACCGGTCACTGGAGACCGAAGCATCACCATAGCTTCATGCATGGTGGTAGGAAACCCAGAGGCTTACCGGACCTTAGGTAGCGGAAAGCAGCCCCTAAATAGTCGGTACGTAACTGGGGTCAGGGGGAGTGAGGACCTTGAGTCAGTGCACGACAAGATAGGAATTCAGCTCTCTCACAGGAAGGCTCCGACCACAAAACTGACTGGGCAGTACAGCTTTGGAATAGCTGGAGTCATAGAGGGAACTACGCTTCATGCTGGTTGTACTCATCGTTGTGAAAGTAAAGGAGGCCCCTAACTTGTCCAGCTGCTATCTCGAAATACATTCTCCTTGGATCAGCCTCCCTGGGACCTGCCTTACCATCTTACAAGTAAAGGTATGGAAAGACGCTGACGGTGTGAGACTGAGTTATTTAATTGCATGCCTGCACAACCCTGCCTTAACTATCAACCTGAGGGAAGAGTCCTACCTGTAGGGGACCCGACATCTAGCTGCCTCACCATCCCCTCAGAGATCTACAGCAGCGCTGGTATAAATTACCAGAAGACTACAGGTGGCGTCACGAACTGTAAATATATCTATCCCCTGTAAATATACCCCCCAACATACGCCAGACCGCCAGGGCCACAGACCGAGCCACCGCTACCTGTGACAATCCCCATAGACTTCCACGGGCTCGGCTCTGAGTACCCCATTGCCCTGGTAACCCACAATTGTGGTGGCGGGTCGATACAAATTGGCGTCACGAACAGGATGCGAAACTCGCAAAATTGCGAGCCCTGTGTGCCTATGGAATTGTTTTTGTGAAAAAGGACTGTTTGCACTTTTGGCGCCAAAAATCGCCATCTTTGTCGCCATATTCGCGCCCTCAGGCGCTGGAGAAGAAGGTGGGCGTACTTTCGTGGGCGTGCACCCCCATGTGGCGCGAAGAAAATGCCTGCCCTCTCAAAGTGCTATTACAACATGCGATCCTGCCCTACAGCAAAGGAGGTCCGCCTCCTCTTCACCTTTCCTGCAAAGAGGAGGAGACGCAAACCCCGCCTCCACGGAAGAGACCGGACGTCTCTGGAGGGAGAAGATGTAAGAACGCTCTGGAACATCATGGAAGCAGGACGTGTGCAGCCGAGCAGGGAAGCGGAGGAAGGCAGGCCCCGTGCCCCAGCCAAGCTGCCACCAGCACCGGAACCATCCGTGGTCCTGCACCTGCAGCAAGCATTGCTGGAAATAAAAGAAGAAAATGCACGCCTGAAAAAGATGATTTTGCCACAACCTGGATTTGAAGAGATCGAGAGACGCCGGCGTACCCTGGAGCAGCGGCTGCTGTGGGACGCGGTGTTCTCCCCCTTCGATGATCCCCTACGTCTGGAGTTACCAAAACTTCTGCTGCCCAAGGCAAAGGAGCAACCGGAGGCTGCCCCCGAAAGTACCGATCCTGATCCCACCGGTGAAGCGGTGGAGGCGAAGGAGGTTGAGGAGGTACCGCCAGTTCCGGAACGCCCGCCCGGCCAGGAGGCCGCAGCAGATGATCGATCCCCGACACCGGAGGGGTCCTGTCCGTCATTACCAGACGTGGACTGGGACGAGATGGCGCGCCTGGATGACGTCGCCTATACCGCCCAGTGGGAATGTGAGTGGCAGCGTCGTGAGGAGAAGCAGAAACGCCAGCAGGAGGAAGAGCGGGAAGCTCAGCGGAACCGTCAGCGGCAGCATGCAGAGCTGATCGCGGACAAGGAGAGTGTCCGGAGAGAGAAAGGTACCCTGAGGGAACCGCGGCGGCAGGGGTGTGTGACAGAGTTCCAGCTCCGGAAGGGCTGGGGCTTCATCAGAGAACCGGGCCTCTACCCAGGGGTCTTTGTTAGTCGCAGAGACGTAGAATCCCACCTACCGCAAGGCCATCCCGGGAGGGACTTAGTTAATGGAGACATTGTTACATACACACGGCACTGGGGAATAAAGGGATGGTATGCCCTTAACGTCACCATCGTCCGTGACCCCGTCCCCGACGCAGGTAACGTCACCACTACCGCAGCGTCCCCGTCTCCAGCTCAAACAGCATCCGGCCGTGCCCCAGCATCGCCCCCTGCAGGTACTTCGCAAGTGGAAGCGACACCTGTATACCGTTATCCTTCTACATCGCAACATGCGACCCAGTTTCCATCGCAATCCATGACACGATCAATATCGTTAACTGTGACTCAGATTGAAACGCAATCGGTGTCTCGCAAAGAGAATGTACCCGTTGCGCCCCTAGAGGTTCGCACAAGAACTGTGGCAACTCAAACCCCAATAGCAGGTCACGACTTGTTAGTTCTGGGATCTAGGGATCACCGCATTGTTCCAGCCCCCGGGGTGGAAAATGTAGTTGAAATAAATAAATAGTAAAAAAGAACCGGTGAGATCCAGATAGGGGTCTACCATAAGTAATGTTGTAAAAAGTTTAAGAATGTTTGCTAATTTTTGCACAAGTTAAATGAGTATATAATATATTTATATATTGCCAAAAGTAGAATGCCCGGCTGGGTAAACAGAGAAAAAGTTTTTGCACTTTATTGTGATGTGATTTAATATAATGTGTCTTTGTTTTACAATGGACTCAGAGGCTGAGGACTGTGCCAGCCCAGAACTTATTTGTATATAGTTGCGCTTCGGTGCCTAATCTTGGTTTTACATAAAACCAGCACAATTACCTCTGAATACAAAACCCGTGTGGTGTGGCACTGAGTGAGGTCTGCATTCGGATGTCCTGCAGCCCGCCCAGGACCCACGTTGAAGGTTTGGTGCGGGTCCTTCACAAGTATATTGTCTATTTATATGAAAATGTTATTTAATATTGTACTTTTCTATATATAATGTTTTGTTTGCAACGTTCAAGACATCCTTACCTCCCGGATGGGACGAATTAATGTTTAATGTTGATGTTTAATGCATAAACAAAACTGTCTCTTTGTATTTTACAGCCCGGGAGTGCTGTCATTTACCATGGGGGAATGTGTAGCCCTGGTGTAAGGCACACGCAGTACCCTGGAGAGTGTGTGGAGAGATAGCAGTTTAATGCTCAATGAACATTCATTTCAACACACACTTAGACACGCCCACAGATATATAAAGTCTAGTCACATGCATCAGGAGTCAGTCAGTCTAGCCTGGACATGGAGGGAGGAAGAGATCCAGTCAGTCAGCAGCAGAGCTGGGTGCAGTCTGTGCAGTAAGAAAGAAGTCAGTTTCCTGTCTTCAGACAGAGCAGACAGTGTGAAGTTTGTGCAGGAGGAGAGAAGAGAGAAGTGAGTTGCAGATATACTTCAGTCTCCTGTCCCAAGGACAGTGAAGGTTCAGAGACGTGCTCCTGCCTAGAAGATTACTGAGAGTCTGGCAACAAGCTCAAGAAAGGAATTAAGTAAGGGACTGACTTTGTTAACCTGTGAAGTGAGAAATGCTTATGCTACCAGCGCGGACAAGGCGAAAGGCACAGTGGTAGAGATTTTGAGTGCTATAGGATTGGAGAAGTCCTGCACATTGTTACCGGTCACTGGAGACCGAAGCATCACCATAGCTTCATGCATGGTGGTAGGAAACCCAGAGGCTTACCGGACCTTAGGTAGCGGAAAGCAGCCCCTAAATAGTCGGTACGTAACTGGGGTCAGGGGGAGTGAGGACCTTGAGTCAGTGCACGACAAGATAGGAATTCAGCTCTCTCACAGGAAGGCTCCGACCACAAAACTGACTGGGCAGTACAGCTTTGGAATAGCTGGAGTCATAGAGGGAACTACGCTTCATGCTGGTTGTACTCATCGTTGTGAAAGTAAAGGAGGCCCCTAACTTGTCCAGCTGCTATCTCGAAATACATTCTCCTTGGATCAGCCTCCCTGGGACCTGCCTTACCATCTTACAAGTAAAGGTATGGAAAGACGCTGACGGTGTGAGACTGAGTTATTTAATTGCATGCCTGCACAACCCTGCCTTAACTATCGACCTGAGGGAAGAGTCCTACCTGTAGGGGACCCGACATCTAGCTGCCTCACCATCCCCTCAGAGATCTACAGCAGCGCTGGTATAAATTACCAGAAGACTACAGGTGGCGTCACGAACTGTAAATATATCTATCCCCTGTAAATATACCCCCCAACATACGCCAGACCGCCAGGGCCACAGACCGAGCCACCGCTACCTGTGACAATCCCCATAGACTTCCACGGGCTCGGCTCTGAGTACCCCATTGCCCTGGTAACCCACAATTGTGGTGGCGGGTCGAGACAGATGGCTAATAAGGAAATGTGTCATCTTTAAAGGGAACCTTGTCACCATGAAAATACAGTCCGGTATGGAGGCATCATGCTATAGAACAAGAGGAGGAGATGAGTGGATTCATATATCATTTTGTGAGAAAATATTCAGCATAACTTATGCTGCATTCATTTAATCTTCTGCTTTTTCTGGGATGTTTGGTCCAGTGGGCTGTCCTATCAGTGACTGGCTGCTATCTCTGTATGCACTAATAAACAATGCAAGGTGTCAATAATTGATAGGACCACCCACTGGACCCAAAACCCCCAAAAGAGCAGAGGTTTAAACTATGAAAACACAGGATATACTAAATATTTTCTCACAAAATGACATATCAGTCAACTCAGCTCCACCTGTTCAATAACATGGTGTCCGCAGACTGGACTGCATTTTCAAAGTGACAGGTTCTCTTTAACTTTAGGTCTTTGAGAGATCATTTCATCTTCAACTTGCTTACCTGTTCACAATAACAGTAATTTTGACTGGGGTGCCCCAACGTTTACATACCACTGTAAGTATAATAGTTAACCACCGTATTAACCATGGATTTGCTTTCTGGTATCCTAGAAAAGCTAGATGTCAGACTCTTTGAGGCTTAAAATGTCAGCTACACTACTCAATATTGAAATTGCGATACCCAACAAAAAATTGTGGAATTATGGAAATCACAGGATTAAATTCAGTGTTGAGTATGAGCGCCACATGCAGAAATCCCCTCACTTAGAGCCTTGGCTGCTATCCGCTAGAGTATTAATGGTTGTCTGAGGAATGTTCTGCTATGCTGAATGCACTTGGGCAAGTCATCAAGATCCGCTGCTGGCAGCTCCCTTTGCAATTGTCGATTAATGATATCCCAGCTGTGCTCATTGTGAGACATGTCCGGAGATGCTACTGGCCATGGTAGCACATTTAGGCCAAGCAGGATACTTACAGTAGCACAAGCAACATGCGGCCTGATATTGCTGTGTTGGAAAAACAGCTCTGGGACACTTTGGAAACATGGCTGTACCACTAGTTCTACAATTTATGCATTCTGTACTGCAAGTGAAAATGGACATTGCATATTAAGGCTTAGGCATCAAACAGTGTCTACACAAACCATCACAAGGCATTTACACAACAAGGAGCTACAAGCCAGACATCCAGCTACAGGTGATCCGCTGGCCTCCCACCACTGTTCACAAGGTAAAGGTATTCTATGGCCATGGAGGCTGGATTGGAGGTCTATCCTCTTTAGCAATGAGTCCCGCTATTGTCTTGGATTCAATGGTAGTTGGACATTGGTCTGGAGACCACGCGGGCAACACCATGAAGAAGCCTTCATTAGAGTAATTCATAGCACCGGCCCTACTCCCAGGATTATGGTGTGGGTTGGCAACTGGGCACCTTTAGTCTTCATTATAGGTACACTACCAGCTCATTATTACATTGATTTGGTGATGGAACTAGTGGCATGCCCATTTCTCCGAAGTGTCCCAGGAGCTGTTTTTCAACATAGCAAAGCCAAGCCACACTGCTCATGTTACTACGAAAAACCTGCGTGACCTAGCAGAATTTTTAAACTGTGGCTGTTAATGAGGTGATTCTGCCTTCAAAACGTGTAAAATTGATTAATTATCCTTAGGAAAAGAAATAATATGAAACTGACAGGGGTTTGACTCTTGACACTCCTACTAGCTGTTTGAGGAGGTCATGGTGATTGTGCAAGCCCTGCAATCTCTGCCATGTTTATATCGGCTTGCAACGCTAGTTCAAACCTTTACCGTAAGAAAAGACATAGCCTGATGAAGAGGCCTGAACAGTCTCGACAGCTTGCTATTTGTTATCATCGCCTCAGTTAGTCATCAAAAGGTTCCAGCCGCTGAGAGCTTTCAATTTTTATTACTTTTCTGCACTAAGAAAGACAGTACAAGGAAATTGACAAATCCTCTTTAAACTAAGGTTTATGTTTTTTTTTAAATACTATATGCCTGCAGATAAAGGTTCAATCTGCAGGTAAATAGCAGTGAAATCCTACCTGACTGCCTTCCTGGAATAGCGGCTAAGGGAAGAAAAGTATATCCTTCCTGCAGCCGCTCCCTTCCGAGCATCGGGCTGTTATCAATGCCTGGCACTTTCATTCACAACTTGCTCTCACACGCTGCACACACACGCTGCACACACTCGCTGCTCACACTCGCTGCACACACACGCTGCACACACTCGCTGCTCACACTCGCTGCACACCACGCTGCACACACTCGCTGCACACACACGCTGCACACACTCGCTGCACACACACGCTGCAAACATTCGCTGCACACACTCGCTGCACACACACGCTTGCACACACTCGCTGCACACACACGCTGCACACATTCGCTGCACACACACGCTGCAAACATTCGCTGCACACACTCGCTGCACACACACGCTGCACACACTCGCTACACACACACGCTGCACACACTCGCTGCTCACACTCGCTGCACACACACGCTGCACACACTCGCTGCTCACACTCGCTGCACACACACGCTGCACACACTCGCTGCACACATACGCTGCACACATTCGCTGCACACACACACTTGCACATACACACTGCACATACATGCTGCACGCATACGCTGCACATACACGCTGCACACACATGCTGCACAATAGGCTGTCAATCAAATTCCGGAGGAGTGATTACACTTAAAGGGCTTCTTTCCACTTGCGAGAAATACGTCTGATTCTCGCATGTAAAAGCCCAGCTCTGGGGCTGACACTCGGGAGTGGAGCGAGCAGCTGCATAGAACTACATGCAGCCGCACACTCCACTCCCGACTGCCGGCGCCAGAGCTGGGCTTTTACATGCGAGAATCAGACGTATTTCTCGCAAGTGGAAAGAAGCCCTTACTGTGTAGTAAGCAATGACTGTAATCGCTCCCTGCACCACCTCAATAATGAGAAGAGAGTCGTTACAGGGAGGATCTAATTTAATTTTCTCCCTGTAGCCGCACTTCCACTACGTTAACCAAGCAGGATTATAACCCCCTGGAAGTCCATTTTACAGTCAGAAAATTTGGAAAGAGAATGGGAGAGAGAGAGAGAGAGTGAGAGGGAGAGGGAAAGGGAGAGATTTTCCAGCTCCAAAGTTCGGGTCTCCATTGATTTCAATGGGATACGGGTTCAGATTGAAGTTCGGGTACACTTCTGGTTGTGGTACCAGAACCTGAACTTCCTAGGGTCCGCTCATCTCTACTCATGTTCTATCTGTGCAAAACACAAATAAAACTCATACATGAAAAACAAACGCCAAAGACTATTTGAGGCCATGGAATAACTACCAATAGTCACCGAATGATATGTGTGATTGTGAAATATCATTATCCAAATTCTCCATTATCAATGATTTACAGATTCACACGTATAATACATTAAGTGATGAGTTTCCACGTACACTAAAGGGTAATTGGCTCAGTCACAAAACAAGACAGTCAGCTACTCACAGGTTAATGAATACTGCTAGTAAAGAGCTTCCAAGCAATCTATTAGTTAATTATTAATAATCTGTATCTAAAGAGGTCACTTTCATTATTTTTTGTTTATAATTCTTTCAGTTCAAAGTTTTAAATAATAAATTTGTCTGTTTTAAAAACCATAAATGAAAAAAAATCTATCTATATTTGCAATTATTTTATAAATATGTGCGTTTCCCTACTTTTATCCTTGGCTTGATATATATATATATATATATATATATATATATATATATATAGATAAAAGATGGTGTGAGATTACCAGCTTTGAAAAAAAATCTTGATGTTGCCTACAGTATTATCAGAAGTTGTATACAGTATATTATATGTGTCTATTGGTTGTGATCAGAGGTAGGTGTCAGCTCCAGGGGGACTAAACTCCTGAGTGGGCCCCTTACCAGGAAACCATGTTTACAACTATGGTGGCGCAGCCTTTTAGTGGGTTTTTGGTGAACCTAAGCAGATTACCGCGCTGTTCCTGAAAATAAATCTCTATACAGAGACCAACACTGAATTACTGCCATACAGTGACTTATCGTAGTAGATACCAATATTGCAGAACATAGAGGTTATAGTGCAGGTATATAAGGTGACTTACAGCTCATGTTCTTTTTTTCTTTTTGTTTAAATATTTTTTATTAAGGGAATTTTACATACAACAAGGAAGGGAAAAGTAATATAAGTATACATTTAAATATTACAAAGATCAAAATAGTAAACAAATTTCAACACATAGTTTTAGACAAAATCTTACAATTTTCCCTACTAACATATCACGGGAGAGGATATGGAAAATCTAAAGGAAAGAAGCTGGGAAAAAAAGGGAATGGGAAAGAAAAAAGGGAAAAGTATGGGAGGGGAGAGGGCTGATGTTCTTTTTGATGGAGTCACTCACTTTTCCAATCTTTTCCATCTGGTCCAGACCGCCATGAAAGCTGCTCCCAGCAACGACTTGTCTGCAGAGTTTACAACAAAGACACACTGACTTCTTACATTTACAGCACTGTCTCCATCTATTCCCTATCTGAACAAACTCCTCATCCTATTGTCACACCCACAGAAACTGTATGAACGCCTCTACATTGCATCATGGCCACCACAGTAGACCTCACACTGTGATACGACCCAAACAGTAGCCCCAACACTGTGAGATGGCCCCATGCTGTATGATGGGCCCTACAGTAGCCCCAACACTGCATGATGGTCCAAACTCTGTTTGATGGCACTCACATCGTATGATAGCTTCATATTGTAGTCTTCACACCGTGTGATGATCTCCACAGTAGTCCCCACACTGTCGTTTTTCCCTCACACTGATTGATGGTCCTGAAAAAGGAAAAAATTAGGATAGCTAGATGATTGGATCAGAACATTTTCAAATTGAAGTGTTTCTGATATGCTGTGGTCAGTACCTGCCAAACGTGATCAATGTAAGGACAACAGAAGAATATAATTTCCGAAAAGAAAGCTAACCATACAGTATAATGAGTCCCATATATTGCTTTATACAGTGTAATGGGTCCCATATAATTCTCCCTACAAAATAATGAGCCCCATATATTGCTCCATACAGTATAATGGGCCCCATATATTGCTCCGTACAGTATTATGGGCACCACATAGTGCTCCATACAGAATAATGGACTCCATATATTGTTCCATGCAGTATTATGGGCACCTCATAGTGCTCCATACAGAATAATAAGCCCCCATATATGGCTCCATACAGAATAATGAACCCCATATATTGCTCCATAAAGTATAATGAGCCACATATATTACTCCATATAGTATAATGAGCCCCATATAATGTTCCATGCAGTATATGATGGGCCCCATATATTGCTCCATATAAAATATTGAGCCCCAAATATTGCTTCATATGGAATAATGACCCCTTTATATTGCTCCATACAGTATATAATAGGTGCCATATATTGCTTCATGCGGAATAATGCTCCATACAGTATAGGATTATATTGCTCCATACAGTATTTAATAGATCCCATATACAGTATTGCTCCATACAGAATAATGGACCCTAAATAATGCTCCATACAGTATATAATATCCCCCATATTGTCACGTCGCCATTGGATTCAGTGGCTGGTGTTCCTGCCTCGGCCGCTGGGAGGCGCCGGACTCCTTCGTCTGGTGGTGCCGGTGATAGGAGTGCGGCATACTCATATGGTTCCGCTCCTTTGACGCCGGCCTCTGTCGCTGTGCATCGCCATGTTTCTCCTGTGGGTAATGTTGGTGACAGAGAAGGGGTCTCTGCGCAGGCATCTGGTGGGCGTAGGCTTCGCTCTTCTGTCAGAGGTGAAGTGGTTGGTGTCAGTCATGCATCACCATCTGGCCTGGTTCTGGTGGCGGTCCAGATGAGGTCATCAGACTGTGAGCCTGTGAGAGGTAGCCATGCCCTTCAAATGCCTTGGAGCCTGGCTTGTAGGCCGCCAGATATAGCCTTGGTTTCCCCAGCGTGCTAGTTTGTTTTGCTATTGTATTTCTGACCTTTGCCTGGATTTCTGACTGTTCTTCTGCCTGCCGATATTGTACCTCTGCTGTCTGCCTGGTTTTGACTTGAACTTTAGCCTGAATTTCTGACCCTTCTACTGCCTGCCGATTTTGTACTTTTGCTCCCCTCCTGGTTTTGATCCTTGGACTTTTGACTACGCGTTTGGTCTCGCTTTTTATTCCCGTCCTAGCGTCCTTCCTACTCCGGTCCACTGCTCTCATAGGCAGCTACCCCCTGGGCTTCGCTATAATTCCAGATCCCTGTATAGGGGTAAAGGGCCTCGGGGTTTCTCGGGGTGCTGTCTTAACTGCAGTTCAGACCTGCAGTGGGCGGACGCCACACATATATTGCTCCATACATTATAATGAGCCCCATATATTGCTCCATATATAATGGTCCCCATATGATGCTCCATATATAATGGACCTCATATAATGCTCCATATGTAATGGGCTCTATATGATGCTCCATATATAATGGGCCCCATATATGATGCTCCAATATATGATGAGCCTCATATAATGCTCCATAAATAATGGACCCCATATATGATTCTCCAGTATATGATGGGCCCATATAATGCTTCATTTATAATGGGCCCCATATATGATGCTCCAGTATATGATGTGCCTATATAATGCTCCATAGATAATGGGCCCCATATATGATGCTCCAGTGTATAATTGGCCCAATATATTATGTTCCAGTGTATAATGGACCTCATATATGATGCTCCGTGTATAATGAGCCCCTTATATGATGCTTTGTGTATAATAGGCCACATATATAATTCTCCAGCGTATGATGGTCCCCATATATTGCTACAAATATAAAAAAATGAAATACTCACCGCTCATCGCTGGCTGCTGCTCTGCTCCAGATTCCTTTCCGTCGGCGTCTTCCTGTTCTCTTCACTGTAACTGTTCAGGCAGGGGGCGCACAGATGTAATGCCATTGCGCCCTCTGACCTGAATGTCACAGTCAGAAGACACCACAGCGGTGAAGCGGGAAGAGGTAAGTATTGCAAGAGTCGGTACCCTGCCTGCTCAGAGCCTTGCCACTAGCCCAGGTGCTGACGGCGGCCCTGCTGCCCACTATTAAAGTTTCTATGTGAAAATGAGTTTCTATGTTTCTATGTGCAAATGAGAAAAAGTATGATCCCTCTAAACTGTGGGATCCCTTAAGATATTTATAGACAGCTATGAAAGGGGTTTTACCACAAACAAAAGTTGATTTTAATCAATTAATCAATAGCTCTTATAATAATAATAATTTCCACAATTGGATGTGTTTAAATAAAATGTTCCTGTGCTGAGATAATCTTATAAATGTGTCCCTTCTGTGTGTGTACTGGTAATGGCTGTGTCTGACCGTGCAGGAACATGGTCTGATCATACCACGGCTCGAGGGCAGGGGAGGATGCAAAAGAGTATACAGATATTACAGCTGGGGATTACACAGTACACAGCAGGAACATTTATAAGATTATCTCAGCACAGGAACATTTTATTTAACACATTCAATTGTGGAAGTTATTATTCCAAGATCTATTGATTAAAATGAATTTTTGTTCATGGGAAAACCTCTTTAAGTCTCCTTTTAGAATTCTTTTTTGCAAGCTAATCATTCCAAGATCCTTTAACCGTTCCTCGTAGGTCTTACTGTGTAGTCCACTCACCACTCTTCTCTGAACTTGCTCTAGATTTTCAATGTATTTTTTTAAAATGTGGTGCCCAGAACTGGACACAGTATTCCAGATGAGGCCTGACCAAGGAGGAGTAGAGGGTAATAATTACTTCACATGATCTAGACTCTATGCTTCTCTTATGATTCTCTTAATATATCCTAGAACTGTGTTTGCCTTTTTTGCTGCTGCATCTCACTGTTGACTCATGTGCAGTCTGTGATCTATTAGTATAACCAAAGCTTTTTCACACGTGCTGTTTCTTAGTTCTATTCCTCCCATTCTGTAGATGGAATTTTCATTTTCCTTGCCCAGATGTAGAATCTTGCATTTCTCCCTGTTAAAAACCTGTCAAATTAGATCAAATAATCTGAAAATACAGGGACCATAAGGGTTGAATTAAGTGAATCTCTTTTTTTAATTATCCATGAATTTACAGATGGTTGCTAGTCATGTTTTAGTTGTAGAGTTAGTTTCCTAAACCTCTAAAGCACTGGCGGACACAGTCACAGATGGACCTCTGTGCAAGAACAGTATATGAGCCCTTTGGGGCCCAATATCTCATCATAATGCAAAATTTCACCTGCTCTGGAGGTGGTTTGTGGCACCCTTACCTCTTGAGCCCCTGTGCGACCGCACATGTTGCACCAATGATATATGCATCCCTGCTCTAAAGGGTTGGTCCACCATTAGGGACATTTTTTAACTTAAATTAATGTATTTGGCGCTCAACATAGTTCTTGCGATTGGGTTTTAGTACATTTTTTACAGGTTCTTTGTTTCCGTGCACACTCAATTTTAATCTGGTCTGTTCTCATAGAAGGATCTCTGAAAAAGACAAATAAAAGAGTTACAAACTCTTCTGTGCCACCCGGCTGAGCTGCTGTGGTCACGGTACTGGTGCACGGTGGTCCGAGTGCTGGTATGGTCCGGGGGCGCGCGCCAGTCTTTGTCAACTGTGGGGGTTAATAATAAAATAATAAAAAGGTTCGAGATGCCAGTTGGGATGTTTGGCCTGGTATGGCCGGGCACTGATGAGTGTCCCTGGGAGTTATGTGGTGATGGACAGTGCCAGATGATTAACCCCTTCCCAACTACGGCTGGCTCCCAGGGGAGTTGGAACAGGAATGGTGAAGCAGAGAATAATCAGCATTAGATCAGTTTATACCTTTTTTTGCTCTGCAAACAGTTCCAAAAACTTCCATACAATTCACATACAGGGTTTTGGTCAGACCTTCATAGTGAGGGTTCAGTTTCTCTGCTGTGAGGTTGTGTAGCCTTCCTGCTGCTAAGTATACCTCTGGTAAAAAATTATTTTGATCCCCAGGGGTCCAAGGTAAGCAGTTACTGGATCCATGATCCCTTCCGGTAAGCAGGCAACGTGAATCCTGTCAGAACACTTACTTCTTCTTACAACAGTGTCCCTGATTCCATGCAGTTGCTGAACTCCTGGGCAATAAGCCCTCTTCTGCTAGTTATATAAAGAGTGAGTGAATACTTTTCCGTCCAATTATGACAAGAGCATTCTTAAAGTGATACCTTTATTGGCTAACCAGAAAATTATATGTTCGCAAGCTTTCAGAGCTCAAAGGCTCCTTCTTCAGGCAAGATTACATTTGGAATAAAGGTATCACTTTAAGAATGCTCTTGTCATAATTGGACGGAAAAGTATTCACATCGATTTTTCTGGCTAACATGGTACCACAATATAATTTATTATTGTACACCATAAAGAGTGAGCAAACTCACAGCTTAGCACAGACTCTGGAAGTCTTTGTGCTCCAGGGACTGGTACCCTGCCATATGCAGCTGTCCTTGCAGAGAGCACACTGCTTTTGTCTACATGCAGGACCTCCATCATGCTACTCCTTCTTCCTCAAAACTATCACTTCTCAAACACCAAAGTGCACAATCTAGTAAAGGATCGGGTAAAATGTGTGGATGTAGTTTTTCCCAGCAGAGAAACCAGCCCTCATCATAGCTGGCATTACATATATCAGTATATCACACATGCAGGCATTTTGTGGCGCTACAGGCATGGGCGTCACACTTCCATCAGACCGTCAGAATAAATTCACTGATAGATTCTTAGTCAACTTATCCTGGTGGCAGCGATAAAAAGAAAGAGATAGAATGCAAATTGTGCAAATTTTTTTAAGGAAACCCAGTTGCAAAAATGTTTCTTTGGCCCCAACTACTTACATTTAAGTAAAAAAAAGTCACTAATGGTGGACAGTCCCTTAAAATTGCCAACTTGGATACTATGCAACCTTCAGCAGAATACAGGGTGTTGCAATTCACCACTATCTTAAAAAAACATCTGTTGTCCTTATTTTATTGGGTTTCCAGGGAAAGTGATAATCATTCCACAGAATTCCGTTCACTCTTAGTGTGGAATGGGTTAACCGCTGCATGGCTGCTGTAGAGGGCAGAAGTATTTAATCCCATTCATTTGAATGGAGCTGTGTGGTTCTCTAGCAGGGAGTAGAGGCGGCTTAGCAGCATATTGAATAGAGGCCTCAGTGTGTATTCTGGCAGCCGTCTCGGGGCTGCAAACTAACATCATTTGGTGACGTAATCCATCCCTTGTTTTCATATTCCAGTGCAATTTGTTTCGCATTGTAAGGAAATAATACAAGAGGTTTTTAAGGACAGGCCACTAGACTGCAGCCTTGTCACCAAAGAAAGGAGGAAAGATTGGCACTACGTCCCTTTTTTGTCTGAGGGTCTGTACAATGGAAATTTCTCACTAGGGATAAAGTGCCCAGCACAAGCTCACGTCTAGAATGGTTTTAGGTTAGAGGTATTTTGGAGGCGCTTTAAATAAGTGATTGATCAATTGCATTATCAGCACTGATTCTGATGGATCTGACAGCAGAGAGAATTAGACCGAGGATTTGATAGAATATAGTTTTCAAAAGATTCAGAAGTGTTATGATATCTTCATCAGTTTCATAGAAGTGAAGGGAGTAGTGATCCAGTATGTACATTACCGCTCTGTCCAAGTGGATCTTTGGGATCCCCATTCTTGGTGTGGTGGAAGGGCCAATGGTCAGATTCCCAGTGATCCTAAGTTTCTCCTCTATCCTTTGGATAGGTGATAAATGTTTTTAGTGGGGAAACCTCTCTACAAGAGTTTTTCCAAAAGATATTTATCACCTATCCATAGGAGAAGTAAATGTATGATTGTTGGTGGCCCAGTAATCTTAATAAGTAGTTCAAAGGCAACTGGTCATCAAATTCATGCTGCCCAAAACCACGATCAGCATAAATCAGACGCTGGCTGTGTGATTGCAATCGTGTATGTTTCACTACGAAACGTTGTGGTTAGTGATGAGCGAGTATGCTCGTTGCTCGGGTTTTCACGAGCATGCTCGGGTGATCTCCGAGTATTTGGAAGAGCTCAGAGATTTCGTTTCTGTCGCCACAGCTGCAAGATTTGCGGCTGCTTGACAGCCTGATTACATGTGGGGATTGCCTGTTTGTTAGGGAATCCCACATGTATTCAGGCTGTCTAGCAGCCACAAATCATGCAGCTGCTGCAACAGAAACTAAATCTCCGAGCACTTCCAAATACTCGGAGATCACCCGAGCAACGAGCATACTCGCTCATCACTAGTTGCGGTGATTCAGAGTAAACCATTCTGAAAAAGTCGGCCGGAGGCGGAGTATCTCGGCTGACTAGTCCGAGGTGGGTCCTTGGCAGGAACGTTCACTTTGACCACCAGGAGAGACCTTTCAATTAATTGGAGCAGGGCAGGGAAAAGCCACCAGGGACCTGCCCTGTACTATGTTGTCCCAGTTGGTACTCGGATGGTTTTTCCATGTATGTTTACTCTGAAACATTGCAACATTTCAAAGCAAAACATACGTGGATGCAATCACACATTGCTTGAATGAAGACAAGTTTAAATGAAGTGCAGTCAAATATGCTGCATGTGATACATATGCAGACTTCGAAGGGATCAGCAGCACATGGGTTGGACCACCACATCATTCACACTCCTCCTCACTCATGGTCAGTTGGGCCCGAGCATTTATAGATCTCTACCTATCCTGTGGATGTGATCAATATCCTTTGAGGGATACCAAAAATGGAATGCCAGACTATCTAGCCCATTGATCAACCTCATTCTAGTGATTATCAGGCATTTCAGAACATAGATTCCCACTAGCACAAATTTTTAAAGAAGCACTCCCATCAATGTCTTTGCACAATTAATATATTGCAGTCGTCATATTATACAGCACTGTGTAATTACAATTGCTCATTTTGCCTTTCTATCCAGCTAATTCTTCTCTTTTCTCGCCTCTATGTAGAAACAGGAAGTATCATCCCCCTTTTTCCACTCCTGTCCCAGCTGCTTCCTCCTCCCTCTGCCAGGCACTTTTGCAGTAACTTATGACTCATGCAGAGAAAATAGACTTTCTGTTTTTACATAGAGCTTACAAGGTTTTTAATCAGGTGATGTCATATAGACCTAATGGAAAAGAGAAGAATTAGCTGGGTAGAAAGGCAAAATGAGCAATTGTAAGTACACCGTGCTATATAATATGATGATTGTAATATATTAAGGGGATACAAATTTTGACGGGAGTGCTTCTTGAAATGTCTCTCAGTGCTTATCAGCGGCTCTAAACTATTTAATTAAACTTCTAAATAGGAAATTAATTTTTGACGGTGGTATTGTTAGAAAGATAAGCTTTAAACTCTGTGTTTGCTGATATTAGAGGGTCACTGTACAGTCTATACCTTTAGGTATTAGAGCAGTTGATGGTTGAGATGCACTTATATTAATGTCTGTTATCTTGTGTGTAGTTCTTCTTGTCAAATATCTTCCCTATAGCTTGTTATTGTCATGGCACATGAGGTTTGTGAAGCCTCCTATGCAAACAGTGTTGTAACAATGTCTCTTTTATTACTCGCAGGAAATGTTTGCATAAATGCAAGCCCGTATTGTAATGAAAATGAACCTTCATTTGTTTCCTCAAATGGAATGGAGCTTAAGTTGTTTGTCCTTTCCTTCTTTCTAATCATCCACTTTCACCTCATTATTATGGGAGAATGTTTTATGTACCTGAGGACATATAAAAGACAAAAAGTCATGAATTTAATGCATTTTGTAACACGTGACGTCAGTTTCCTGTAAAGCTTTTATTACTGAGTGATACGTTAAGTTGAAATGTGTCTCTAAAAGAAACAAAGTTAAGGATTCTCAAGGAAATTCTATGTAAATTCCCCAAATATGTAAAAGAAAATTGCAGGGGGATTTATTATAGACATTAAAAAAAAAGTTGCTACTTTGGCATATATAAAAAGAAAGTCCAGTTCACCCACATAAATGAGAAAAAACCTACCCGGAAAACAGAAGTACTAAGCCCAGATAAAATTTATATAGTTTAATAGTAATAAATTAAAAGACAAAAAAGTCTTGACACACAGTACTCCCCCATCGAAGCAGCCATGCGAAAAACGCGCGTCGGGGTCCCTCTGCTGCCGTGTGTGTGACCACCCACTCAGGTTCGCGTGCATTTTCACCTTATTAATGCCATGTTTATATATCCGTCCAAGATGTAGTTTTCTGTTATCCAGCACAGCATATACAGTGGGTACGGAAAGTATTCAGACCCCTTTAAATTTTTCACTCTTTGTTTCATTGCAGCCATTTGGTAAATGCAAAAGAGTTCATTTTTTTCTCATTAATGTACACTCTGCACCCCATCTTGACTGAAAAACAGAAATGTAGAAATTTTTGCAAATTTATTAAAAAAAGAAAAACTGAAATATCACATGGTCATAAGTATTCAGACCCTTTGCTCAGTATTGAGTAGAAGCACCCTTTTGAGCTAGTACAGCCATGAGTCTTCTTGGGAATGATGCAACAAGTTTTTTAACACCTGGATTTGGGGATCCTCTGCCATTCTTCCTTGCAGATCCTCTCCAGTTCTGTCAGGTTGGATGGTGAACGTTGGTGAACAGCCATTTTTAGGTCTCTCCAGAGATGCTCAATTGGGTTTAGGTCAGGGCTTCTGGCTGGGCCAGTCAGGAATGGTCACAGAGTTGTTCTGAAGCCACTCCTTTGTTATTTTAGCTCTGTGCTTAGGGTCATTGTCTTGTTGGAAGGTGAACCTTCGCCACGTCTGAGGTCCAGAGCACTCTGGAAGAGGTTTTCATTCAGGATATCTCTGTACTTGGCCGCATTCATGTTTCCTTCAATTGCAACCGTTCGTCCTGTCCCTGCAGCTGAAAAACACCCCCATAGCATGATGCTGCCTCCACCACGTTTCACTGTTGGGATTGTATTGGGCAGGTGATGAGCAGTGCCTGGTTTCCTCCACACATACCGCTTAGAATTATCACCAAAAAGTTCTATCTTTGTCTCATCAGACCAGAGAATCTTATTTCTCATAGTCTGGGAGTCCTTCATGTGTTTTTTTTTAGCAAACTCTATGTGGACTTTCATATGTCTTGCACTGAGGAGAGACTTCCGTCGGGCCACTCTGTCATAAAGGCCTGACTGGTGGAGGCTGCAGTGATAGTTGACTTTGTGGAACTTTCTACCATCTCCCTACTGCATCTCTGGAGCTCAGCCACAGTGATCTTGGGGTTCTTCTTTACCTCTCTCACCAAGGCTCTTCTCCCATGATTGCTCAGTTTGGCTGGATGGCCCGGTCTAGAAAGAATTCTGATGGTCCCAAAATTCTTCCATTTAAGGATTATGGGGGCAACTGTGCTCTTAAGCCCGGGTCTCACATAGTCGATACACCAGCGATCCCGACAACGATCAGGATCGCTGGTGTATCGCTATATTATCGCTGCTGAGCTGCCAAACAGGCAGCTCAGGCAGCGATCAGTACAAGCGACACTGCGGATAACATCGCTTAGTTACCCGCAGTGTACCTTGGATACCAGCGCCCTGATGCAGGGAGCTGGTAACCAAGGTACACATCGGGTTTCCAGGCGCTGCGCGGTGCCTGGAAACCCGCTGTGTACATTGGTTACCTGCTCCCTGCTTCAGGGAGCTGGTATCCAAGGTACACAGTGGGTTTCTAGGCACAGCCCCGGCCTGGAAACCCGCTGTGTACCTTGGTTACCAGCAGATCGCTGGTCTCCCGCCTGTCACACGCAGCGATGCGTGCCTGTCAGCGGGAGATCAGCGATCAAAAAAATGTCCTGGCCTTTCGGCGACGATCAGCGATACCCAGCAGGGGGGGCTGATCGTCGCTGAATGTCACACACAGTGATATCGCTGGGGAGATCGCTGCTGCGTCACAAAACTAGTGACTCAGCACGATCTCGTAGCGATATCGCTTATGTGAACGGCGGCTTTAGGAACCGTGAGGTCTTATATAGACAGGTGTGTGCCTTTACAAATCAAGTCCTATCAGTTTAATTAAACACAGCTGGACTCCAACGAAGGAGTAGGATCATCTCAAGGAGGATCACAAGGAAATGGACAGCATGTGACTTAAATATGAATGCCTGAGCAAAGTGTCTGAATACTTATGACCATGTGATTTTCAGTTTTTCTGTTTTAATAAATGTGCAAAAATTTCTACATTTCTGTTTCTTTTTCAGTCAAGATGGGGTGCAGAGTGTACATTAATGAGAAAAAAATGAACTTTTTCGAATTTACCGAATTGCTGCAATGAAGCAAAGAGTGAAAAATTTAAAGGGGTCTGAATACTTTCTGTACCCACTGTTGCTTGAGCATGTAGACTGGCCATTTACATTAGTGAAATGTTAGACAGACATGCCTGTTTTAAAGGGATTATCCAGCTATTTTTTTGGGGCCTCCCAACTTGCATCTCATAGCAGATATTCTGGGAGAGTTGAATATGGTGGTCAGATGTCAACATTAGCTGGACCCTGTGCATAACATGTACCTGTGTGACTGGCGTTCTAGTCGAGCCTCATCTGTGTGCATTTTTAACAAGGCAGCCACCCCCTCCATGAATTTGTAGGTTTGTCAGTGGCGGCTTTCACCAGTAGTTTGCACCTGTGCTGACCTCGCCTTTATAATTGGGGTCTGCTGCATCCTACTTGTGCATTTGTGATCTGACCTGGTGTTGGTAATGCTGTTTTTTTCTGGTTTGTTTTTTGAATTTATGTCCTTTAGGTTGTTGTTTTTGAAATTAGTGTTAGAACTTGAAAGTGTGAGGACCCTTGACGTGGGTTGCGAGCTTGTCTATTTTGGCTCAAATATTAACCAAATACCTCATTTAATGTATTTATAATTTACATTATTTTTCATTTTTTCATCTTTTATTGCACATTTTACCATTTTTGCAGGATGCAGCCAGGCTCTTTTTTGTTGGTCAGATGTGATGTCAACATTGCAGAACGTTTTGTTTCCAGGAAGACAATCTGTTGACAGAGGTGTCTGGCAGCAGCTTACTCCACTCTGCCCTATTAGAACAAAGGCACACTCTGCCAAACTGAGCATGCATGTTCATGAAGATTTGGTCAGGGCACCTGTCAGGTGATTCATGCCACTCAAACCTTGGGAATCATGAATCGCAGCCTGCTCCACAATTGCATCTAGGTTTATTTTCACTGAAAAAAATCCAGCTTTTGATAGAGAATATACCGTACTTTGAAAAAGATTTGTCTCTCACCGGCATCGGTGCTGGGAAGAGCCGGCCTGGGGTAACACTGGACTTGTTTGGTCTCCAGTAATGGTCCCCGGCCGGCTCTTCCCAGCACTGCTGCCAGTTATAGACAGGTCTCCTGCAAGTAATTAGGGAGAGACCTATTAATCTCCTCTAGCAGTGCTGGGAAGAGCCGGCCTGGGGTAACACTGGACTTGTTTGGTCTCCAGTAATGGTCCCCGGCCGGCTCTTCCCAGCACTGCTGCCAGTTATAGACAGGTCTCCTGCAAGTAATTAGGGAGAGACCTATTAAACTCCTCTAGCAGTGCTGGGAAGAGCCGGCCAGGAGTTGAGTCGGGCTAGTCTGATCTCTAGCTTTGGTCCCAAGCCGAATCTTCAATGTATATTTTCTCTGAAATGTTGGAGAGTTTCAGAGAATACTACACCTGGTGGCAATTATGCAGCCAGGGTGCAATTAATGCTGCTCGCAGCTTGGGCGGCATGAATCGCCTTTCGGATTCCCTTTAAGTAGCTGTTCACTGAGCCAATGGCTTTTTCATGTGTATGGCTAGCTAAGGATTGGAGTGGAAGTATATGGATTAGGATGAAACCATAACAGACACTACCAGCTTGATAAAATAAATAACTTAAATCATCAGTGCTATGGGCAAGATAAACGACAGCGACACTCGTGTCTCATTTCCTCAGATTAAACCCACATATTGCTATTAATTATCCCCCCTCATGAGTGTAACATTGTCCGGGCACCACTCATTATGGACTGGGAACTTTTGACCTGATAATCTTGTGCTATAAAAGATTTTGTAACTTATTTCTGGTCTACTGCCCAATCAGCATTCTCATTTCCAGGCTAGTACTGAAGCGCTATTTTTTTCTATAACTGTTGTCTAGCAGTCTATTCCAAGTGATTTAGAGTGAAAATTGATGTGTTATTCTAAGACACATTCCTTCGCAAGAAAACTGCCCACAGATGGCATCTAGGATGCCCTTGGTAGCCAATACCAGTATCACGTGCACTGGACCAATTAAAGTGTTTAAGCTTCCATATCAATGTAATAGAGTTATTCTTAATATGGTATTGTATGATCATTTAAGAAAATATATGGAGTTTCAATTACTATTTCCAAAGAAGTGTAACATGCCCATGAATTCTTCATCAGAAGTTGGCCATTTTGGCATGATCTGCAAATAATCTAGCAGCAATGGGAGCTGCCAGATCTAGATGTCGGATGCTAGAGTCAAATACATTGGAGGGGTTGGAAATTTCCAGTCCAACATCATAGCTTAAAGGTAGTTTAAAGGGGTTGTGCAGCGCTAGTTATTTCCGCAGTGTGGAGAGGAGCTGAAACATGCTACGTGGTACAGTTGAGAAGTAAACTGTCCGATATCCATCAGGTATGTGAACGTTTACAGTTAACTAGAATACAACAAAGGCATGATACCTTCCAAGCTTTGGATGGTCACCTCCTCAGCTGTCCTTCGTGGCACACAGCAGTGACTCTCTGTGCTTAATGCGGGTGTACATACCTCTTTAATTAATTGTAAACGATCCTGGTCTTCTGAAAAACATGTTCTGAAAGTTAGGCAAACCTTTTGCGCGGTGAGTTGAGGGTGACTTGGAGAGATGTAAGATTGTTAGATAGGAGGCCACAGAAAAAAGATGTTGCCGAAGTCTAGGTAGGAAATAATGGGGCATGCCATAGTATTTTCATTGACTCAAAGCTGAGGAAGGAGCGTAGTCAATGATTGTGTTTGCGGGCAGGGGAGAAAGCATCTCAAGGAGATCAAAGAAAACAGTCTATAGAAAAAGAGAAAAACACATGGAAAAGGAATTGCTGTCACGGCGTGACTGTGGAATAGCAAGGGATAGTGGGCTGCTATTCTGTTTCTCAGGGTTTCTAGGATATTCTTGTCTCCAGGATTACCCCTGATGGTGGGGATGTCTGGGTCTCAATCCTTGCTGTGCTCCTAAATAACATTAATCTGTTTCTTCCTCCCCCTTCTCAGGGAGGTAGAGCAGAAGTACAGTACAGACCAAAAGTTTGGACACACCTTCTCATTCAATGATTTTTCTGTATTTTCATGACTATGAAAATTGTAGAATCACACTGAAGGCATCAAAACTATGAATTAACACATGTGGAATTATACATTACACTTTACAAAAAAGTGCCACTTTTTGCTTTTATTACTGCTTTGCACGCAGAAAAGGTGAATGGATGGACTCTACATGGCTGGTTCCCACTGTGAAGCATGGAGGAGGAGGAGGTGTGATGGTGTGGGGGTGCTTTGCTGGTGACACTGTTGAGGATTTATTCAAAATTGAAGGCATACTGAACCATCATGGCTACCACAGCATTTTGCAGCAGCATGCTATTCCATACGGTTTGCGTTTAGTTGGATCATCATTTGTTTTTCAACAGGAGAATGACCCCAAACACACCTCCAGGCTGTGTAAGGGCTATTTGACCAAGAAGGAGAGTGATGGGGTGCTACGCCAGATGACCTGGCCTCCACAGTCACCAGACCTGAACCCAATCGAGATGGTTTGGGGTGAGCTGGACCGCTCACCGCTTCAATTTTGAATAAATCCCCAACAGTGTCACCAGCAAAGCACCCCCACACCATCACACCACCTCCTCCATGCTTCACGGTGGGAACCAGGCATGTAGAGTTCATCCGTTCACCTTTTCTGCATACAAAGCAGTAATCAAAGCAAAAGGTGGCTACTTTGAAGAACCTAGAATATAAGACATATTTTCAGTTGTTTCACACTTTTTTGTAAAGTGTAATGCATAATTCCACATGTGTTAATTCATAGTTTTGATGCCTTCAGTGTGATTCTATAATTTTCATAGTCATGAAAATACAGAAAAATCTTTGAATGAGAAGGTGTGTCCAAACTTTTGGTCTGTACTGTATATGCGAAAACATAAACAAGATAGACAGGGAAGAACAGAAGCACAGTCACACAGGAATAAATACTAAGACACTAAGGAACAAAAAGTGTAAAGCCAGTAAGGCAAAAAAGCAACACAAAGACATTAAAGGGAAAGGAAAGGCTCCACCAAAAAACACTCGTAACAAACCTAGACATAACCCTCAGTAAACCTGGATATGTCAACCTCTCCAGATCAGAATAGACAAACTATAGCTGGCATTACCGGAATAGTCAAGCCAGCATATATGGGAGGAGAAGATTAACAATCTTGCCTAGTTTAGATTTAGCTCTTGCTAACCTGCCTAGTCTTTGAGTCGACGCCTGAGTCTCTCTGTGCTGACCATAGTCGTTAATGAAGTTAAAAGGAAGAGTGCAAAAATATGTGGATTCCACAGAGCCATGACAGTCGGTGATGCTTGCAAAAACCTCTTTGTTACAATTGTAGGATAGACGCTGTGATGATATATTAGCGACTGAAAACCTCATCACCCCTGATACACAGACCATCTAGCCTATATTATAAGGAGAGACACTCCAACAAGGGCAAACTGGGATGAGACTGCAAATTGCATATCAAGGGGTCTGAAAATGAAATAAAGAATAAAGATGGCAGGCTGAAGCTTAGTGCAATTTTATTAACGACAGGTAATCACTAAAATATATATATCTAATTTTTGTTGTGCATAGACTTTAATTCAGTTGCCTGATCTAGATAAACTTCTTGATATTGTGATTGTGACCCTTTCAAAAACACTATGGTGGGGGGTTGAAGTGTCTTGGCTTTTAGTTCCTTGAGTCATATGGTAGAGAAAACTGCACGCTCATACTACCTAAAGCTCAACTATATGGAAAAGGAAAAATATATAGTGCTTATTTATTTCAGCAAGAGCTAAGCAAATCTGCAGTCACATTAGACCAAATTTATACCAAATGAACGATTTCCAACAAATCGATGGCTTACTGTATGGTTTGTAGTTGGCGACTATTGTGCAACAAACGATTGTAGTTGTCCATAAGATCGATTGGCCATGTCTGATTTTTTGTACGTCTATCATGCATGGTATAATATGTATGTACTTTTTGATTGTTTACTATTCATTGGAAATGTATGGCTTCATCTAAAACACATTTGTATAATGCAATTGGACATGTGTATGATGCTGTCGTGCAAACCAAAATTTGTACGAACGACAAATGATCTGTTGTTTGATTGTCATCTCATGTGAATGGCTCCCTTTACTGCATGTGGCTTTCGCGAACAATTCATACAGTTTTCATACTCAGCATGGGACTTACCGCTAGTATAATGTAATTGGAGGATATGGCGAAGAGTTGTCTGTGATAAAGAAGCATTTTATACCCGTCACACATGGTGGGATTTTTCTGACGAGAAGCTTTTTTCTGATAAATTAATATAACACTAACCAAAGTTGAAAAAGACTATGTATTTTGTTTCCATTCCTTAAAAGCAGTAAATATCTTGAATTTAGATATTCACATGTACAACACCCAGGAATTAATAGTGCTTTAAGGAAAAATAAGAAAAATGTTAATTAATATTATTATTTATATTATACCGAAACATAAATTACCTTTAGGAAGTGGAAGAACTTTAATAGTACAATAAGATCTATTCAGAAAAAACATAAAAATGTCTTCAAGTTTATGGTATAGTTAGCCAAAAATATAGCTGTCGATATGATCATTGAGATTAAGATTTGTATCAATTATTATTGATTAGATCATGTTGCCATTTATGACAATGTAGCCAGAGATTTCATATTCCACTAGAACGTACAGTCCTGGTGCTGTCCTAGGTGCTGCACTGAGTAGATCTTATCTCTTTCCTCATCAGTTTTTTAGGCTAATTTTCTAATCTTGGACATATTAGTATATAAGGATTTCATACATTGCAACACTGTGACTTTTAACCTTCCCTCATTTTTACTTCAATATTATAAACTAACTTTGTAACTTTGTAGATCAGAAGAGTGTGCTATTCAAAACTGTATATTATATTATGATGCAATGCCTATCACTTAATCTATATGCTAGTAATAGATAAATCATTCCCATAAAAAAATCACGTAATAGTCACTGGTGATCTGAATCACGTAATAGTCACTGGTGATCTGAATCACATAATAGTCACTGGTGATCTGAATCACGTAATAGTCACTGGTGATCTGAATCAAATGTCACGTGATCGAATCAAATAGTCACTGGTGATCTGACCTCTAAGATCACGTAATAGTCACTGGTGATCTGACCTCTAGGATCATGTAATAGACACTCGTGATCTGACCTCTAGGTGAGTAATAGTCACCGGTGATCTGACCTCTAGATGCTGTAATAGTCACTGGTGATCTGACTTCTAGGATCATGTAATAGTCACTGGTGATCTGACCTCTAGGATGATGTAATAGTCACTGGTGATCTGACCTCTAGGATCATGTAATAGTCACTCGTGATCGGACCTCTAGGATGACGTAATAGTCACCGGTGATCTGACCTCTAGATGGCGTAATAGTCACTGGTGATCTGACCTCTAGATGGCGTAATAGTCACCAGAGATCTGACCTCTAGGATCACGTAATAGTCACCGGAGATCTGACCTCTAGGATCATGTAATAGTCACTGGTGATCTGACCTCTAGGGTCATGTAATAGTCACTGGTGATCTGACCTCTAGGATCACGTAATAGTCACTGGTGATCTGACCTCTAGGATCATGTAATAGTCACTGGTGATCTGACCTCTAGGATCATGTAATAGTCACTCGTGATCTGACTTCTAGGGTGATGTAATAGTCACTGGTGATCTGACCTCTAGGATCATGTAATAGTCACTCGTGATCTGACTTCTAGGATGACGTAATAGTCACTGGTGATCTGACCTCTAGGATGTTGTAATAGTCACTGGTGATCTGACCTCTAGGATGATGTAATAGTCACTGGTGATCTGACCTCTAGGATCATGTAATAGTCACTGGTGATCTGACCTCTAGGATGATGTAATAGTCACTGGTGATCTGATCTCTAGGATCACATAATAGTCACCGGTGATCTGACCTCTAGGATCATGTAATAGTCACTCGTGATCTGACTTCTAGGATCATGTAATAGTGACTGTGATCTGACCTCTAGGATCATGTAATAGTCACTCGTGATCTGACTTCTAGGATGACGTAATAGTCACTCGTGATCTGACCTCTAGGATGTTGTAATAGTCACTAGTGATCTGACTTCTAGGATCATGTAATAGTCACTGGTGATCTGACCTCTAGGATGATGTAATAGTCACTGGTGATCTGACCTCTAGGATGATGTAATAGTCACTGGTGATCTGACTCTAGGATACATTAATAGTCACTGGTGATCTGATCTTCTAGGATCGACGTAATAGTCACCGGTGATCTGACCTCTAGGATGCGTAATAGTCACGGTGATCTGACCTCTAGATCACGTAATAGTCACTGGTGATCTGATCTCTAGGATAGATAATAATCACGGTGATCTGACCTCTAGGATACGTAATAGTCACTGGTGATCTGACCTTAGGATCACGTAATAGTCACTGGTGATCTGACCTCTGGATCATGTAATATCACTGGTGATCTGACTCTAGGATCACGTAATAGTCACTGGTGATCTGACCTTTAGGATCACGTAATAGTCACCGGTGATCTGACCTCTAGGATCACGTAATATCAGGTGATCTGACCCTCTAGGATCACGTGATAGTCACTGGTGATCTGACCTCTAGGATCACGTAATAGTCACCGGTGATCTGACCTCTAGGATCACGTAATAGTCAGTGATCTGACCTCTAGGATCACGTAATAGTCACCGTGATCTGACCTTTAGGATCCCCTACAATCCTTAAAATAAAGGAGCACAGCAAGGATTCAGCTCTCCTTCCCCCTTAGCAGTGTTCCCGGTGCCTGCTTTCCCACTGCAGTGTGGCTTCAATCAAGTCAAGTGAAATGCCTCTACAGGAAAAAACACTGTGCAGAAGATATACCACTGAAGGAGCTTCGTTCTTAAAATCCATGGGGTCTCAGAGGTTGAACCCCTAGTGATGATTGTGTGATGGCATATCCTCACAATTATATTATAAATATGTGAGGTTATGCTATGATATAAATATCCCTTTAAAGTAATGTCTAATTCCAGGTATATGTGGGCACATCGGTGACCATGTCACCGGCGGGCCCCTCTTTATACCTTAAACTTGACCAGCATAGGATGTATTTACCCAGATCATCATAAGCCCTCCAAACCCATTGTATCCTGGCATGCAGCATGCTGCTACCATGGTCTGCTCTATGGGAATTATAGGGCTTGACAAATTATATTTACAGAGTTTTTTGGTTTTATCAAATAAAGTTGATTCAATTACATTTTCAGATTTACCTTGTATGTCAATTCCATTCAATTTTCAAGATCCTCTGCTTGTTGTTATTTGTTGGAAAACTATTGTATTCTTCTAGAGAATATGCAGTATACTCATCCTACTCATATAATAATAATAATTACATTGGTGAATGGCTCTGGTAACCTTTGTGTTTGTTACATGACCTAGACAGATTTACACACCTTGAAAATAAACAATGGAGGTTTTCACTGAATGATCTTGAAAACTTCAAGCGACCAATGTACAAATGTGACGTAAGCTGTACATTAGAAATGAAATCTTGTACATAGCATGTTATTAGAAATGCTTCCCTTAATAATGGGATAGGTCCAGTAAAAAACTGGAGGGTTGCTAAGAATTCTGAATTCTCTGTGTTTGCCGTGCAGATCCATAAGCAGAGCACTGATGTATGTGTAAGGAGATGAACATGCTCACCACGTTCCGATTGAAGACATGAGTACTGTTATGATGTATATTGTTTTAGTGGGTAATGTGTATTGATACATGTGTTATTAGTGTTGGTGTTATGTTCTACCCAACAGTAGGGAGAGTTAGAGTTAATTGTTAGGACTAGCCCAGAGTGGGAGGGGCTAAGGTGAATAGGCAGATTGCAGATAGGGCCTAGCATGCAGCTAGAGCAGACCTTTTGTCTGAGTATCCAGCAGAGTCACATGAGTCCTGTGGCTCCAAAGTGAGCGGAGACAGTGTATAGTATGATCCTAAGCAGAAAAAGGAAAAGTGTTGGGAGGACAGAGTGATTTACCGGAGACATGTCCTGTGACAAAACGCCTAGCAGTACATTCCCGAATTTATAACTCAGAGAAGTAACGGGCCAAGACGAAACAGAGAATGTGAGACAAAGAGAGTGCCCCGGGCAGGAGTTCCAAGGTGTCAGCAAGCAGAGAAGCCAAGTACCAGCCATATTGGCAAGCTTGTTCCCCTAAGAGAGAAGAGGATGCGGAACCGTGGGTTGAGAATAGGACTCTCACTAACTGTACTATAGTGGTGTGCTACGTGGTGGTGTAGACAGAGAAATGTGAGGCAGGAACAAGAAAAACTTGAAGAAGAAGAAGAGAGACTGTGTGTGAAGATGTTGTGAAAAAAACATTTGTGAGTTATGCACCCGCTATCAATTGTACATAGCTCCCACCCAGTTACTATTAAGTAATAATAATAATAATAATCTTTATTTATATAGCGCCATCAAATTCCGCAGCGCTTTACAGTTTAACAGTTTCAAAACACAAGTCATAAGTAACAACGTTAACAATACAATAATTAAAGCGAAATAAGACGCCCCTGCTCGTGAGAGCTTACAATCTACAATGAGGTGGGGGAGATACAAAGTACAGGGGTGTATATACAATGGTGCATTTACAATAATGGTCCAGCCATCTTGAGGGAGTGAGGGATGGATGGAGATAGTGAATGGGCTACACACACACACACTTACACAGAGAATGACTTTGATTAGTGAATGTGATAGTGAATGTGCTATAAAAATCTATAATAATAATAATAGGCCGCTCTGAACAGATGTGTTTTGAGGGAGCGCCTGAAACCATGCAAATTGTGGATAGTCCTAATTTCTTGGGGTAGAGCATTCCAGAGGATTGGCGCAGCGCGGGAGAAGTCTTGGAGTCGGGAGTGGGAGGTACGGATTAGTGCAGAGGTTAGTCGAAAGTCATTTGCAGAGCGCAGCAGTCGGTTAGGCCGATAGATAGAAATGAGGGAGGAGATGTAGGGGGGTGCTGCACTGTGGAGAGCTTTGTGGGTGAGAACCAGTACTTTGAATTGGATCCTATAATGAATGGGCAGCCAGTGTAAGGACTGGCGAAGAGCGGACGCGTCCGAGTACCGATTAGCCAGATGGATGACCCTGGCTGCTGCATTAAGGATGGACTGGAGAGGGGATAGTCGAGTAATGGGGAGGCCAAGTAATAGAGCGTTGCAGTAGTCCAGGCGGGAGTGGATCAATGCTACAGTGAGGGTTTTTGTTGTTTCCATGGTGAGAAAAGGGCGGATTCTAGAGATGTTCTTTAGGTGTAGGCGGCAAGAGCGGGCAAGAGATTGTATATGAGAGGTGAAGGAGAGATTGGTGTCAAACATAACACCCAGACAGCGAGCCTGCTGCCGGGGTGTTATTATGGTGCCGCCCACGGAGAGGGAAATGTCAGATTTAGGGAGGTTAGTAGACGGTGGGAGCAGAAGAAGTTCAGTTTTGGAGAGGTTAAGTTTCAGATAGAGAGCGGACATGATGTTGGAGACTGCGGACAGACAGTCGGTGGTGTTCTGTAGTACAGCGGGGGTAAGGTCGGGGGATGACGTGTATAATTGTGTGTCATCAGCATAAAGATGGTACTGAAAGCCAAATCTGCTGATGGTCTGTCCAATTGGGGCCGTGTAGAGAGAGAAGAGAAGGGGGCCAAGGACTGAGCCCTGGAGTACACCGACAGTGAGAGGAAGAGGAGATGACGTGGAGCCAGAGAACAAAACACTGAAGGAGCGGTCAGAAAGGTAGGAGGAGAACCAGGAGAGAACAGTGTCCTTAATACCTAGTGACTGGAGCCTAGACAGTAGGAGACGGTGGTCAACCGTGTCGAAAGCTGCAGAAAGGTCGAGAAGAATGAGCAGAGAGTGGTCGCCGTTACGTTTTGCTGTCAGAAGGTCATTGGTCACTTTGATGAGTGCAGTTTCAGTCGAATGTAGGGGTCGGAAGCCGGACTGTGAAGGGTCTAGGAGGGAGTGAGTGGAGAGGTAACGGGTGAGGCGGGAGTAGACTAGGCGCTCCAAAAGTTTAGAGATGAAGGGAGATTGGAGACTGGTCTGTAGTTGTTTGTGCAGGAAGGGTCGAGAGCGGGTTTCTTTAGTAATGGAGTAATGATGGAGTGTTTGAAGGAGGATGGGAAAATGCCAGAGGAGAGTGAGAGATTAAAGATTGTAGTTAGGTGAGTTGTGACAACTGGAGAGAGAGACTGGAGGAGATGTGAGGGAATGGGGTCGGTAGTGCATGTAGTCGGACGAGAGGAAGAGAGGAGTCTGGAGACTTCTTCTTCTGTGATGGGATCAAATGTGGAAATTGAGCCAGGGGAAATGCAGGGAGGGATGGGAGTCACAGCGCTTGGTGGTTGAGAGCAGATTTCCTGACGGATAGTATCTATTTTTTCTATAAAGTGGGAGGCCAGGTCGTCAGCAAAAATGTCTGTGATAGGGGCTTGTGCTTTTGGCCTGAGGAGGGAGTGAAAAGTGTCAAAAAGTTTCTTGGGGTTGTTGGCTAGTGAGGAGATCAGGGTGGTGAAGTAGGTCTGTTTGGCGAGGTGAAGGGCAGCATTATAAGTTCTTAACATGAATTTAAAGTGGATGAAGTCTTCTGGTGTGCGGGTTTTTCTCCAAAGGCGTTCAGCACTCCTAGAGCATCGCTGGAGAAGGTGAGTTTGCGATGTGAGCCAGGGCTGTTTTACTGTGTGTTTGGAAGTTCTGAGGGTGAGCGGTGCTACTTGGTCAAGGGTGCTTCTAAGAGTGTTATTGTAGTGCTGAACAGCCAGATTAGGACAAGAAAAAGAGGAGATAGGGGACAGTGATGAGTGTAGGGAGTCTGAAAGTGTCTGAGGGTTAATGGCTTGTAGATTTCTGAATGTGTGGTAGGTAGGAGTGCGCTGGGGTGGTCGAGGATTTGTGAGGATGAAGGAGAGAATGTTGTGGTCAGAGAGTGGAAGCGGTGAGTTATTTAGGTGGGAGATTGAACAGAGGCGGACAAAGACCAGGTCAAGGGTGTTACCATCCTTGTGTGTCTCAGAGGTTGAAAGCTGTGAGAGGCCTAGAGAAGTGGTTAGTGATAGAAGCTGAGATGCAGATGTGGAAGTAGGACTGTTAATGGGGATGTTGAAGTCTCCAAGGATAAGGGTTGGTAGTTCTGAGGACATGAAGTGCGGCAGCCAGGCTGAGAAGTGGTCAAGGAACTGGGTGGGCGAGCCTGGGGGCCGATATATGACCGCTACTCTGAGGGAGAGGGGACGGAAGAGCCTGATGGTGTAGACCTCAAAAGAAGGGAATGAGAGTGATGGAATTGAGGGGATGACCTGGAATATGCATTGTGGGGACAGGAGTATGCCAACTCCACCACCATGTCTGTTTGTGGGTCTCGGGGAATGGGAGAACTGTAAGCCACCATAGGAAATGGCAGCAGGGGAGACCGTGTCAGAATCCTGAATCCAGGTTTCAGTGAGGGCCAACAGATGAAGAGAGTTGTTCAGAAAGTAGTTGTGCAGGAAGGATAGTTTGTTGCATGCAGACCGTGGATTCCAGAGGGCACAATTGAAAGAAGGATATGAGGAAGTGCAAGTAATATTAATAAGATTATTATGGTTTCGATATGAGGTAGGGTAGGGATTGAGGTTGGGGGATGGTGGACCAGGGTTGGGGGAGATGTCCCCTGAAATCAGTAGGAGAAGGAAGATAAAGAGCAGGTAGTTGTTGGAGTTGTAAGTAGGTTTTTTCTGTGATGTGTTTGGGCAATATGGGCTGAGGTTTCTCAGGAAGGTGAGGAGTGCATGGGAGCTGTACATGGGAGAGGGAAGTATGGAGGGGCTGATGTGTATGAGTCGTGATGGAGGGGGAATGTGGCGGTGAATGTGGATGGCAAGGGAACACAGTAAAAGTCTGTTTTTATTTGAGTGATGGTCTCCCTCATTGAACTATTCAACCTCCGGGAAATGGATCATGACAGATGTAATCTGTTATATCATCAATTAAGGGATCTGTTTTTTAAGTATGGTGCATGCCTAGAAAAGTAGACGTGCTCAGAGAATCCATTTGTAGAAATGGATTGTGGCAGTTCAGCTCACTCAGTGGTACACGAAGGTAGGAAACAGGTTTATTATATGCCGGCATAACCCAACAAGAAGGGGAAAGTAAAACACAGCCCTTCAGGCAAAAACAGGAATATAACAAAGAAAACAAAAATGCTGTACACAGTCCATACATTTGTGGGGAGCTGCCCGCTGTGCAGCACCATAGGTTCAGTCTTTCATCCTCAGGACACAAACCACTCGAGATCCTCCCTCCAGTCCTGCTGAACCAAGACTGCCACTGGAGTCCACCTATTTAAGCCTCAGACCATACCCTGGGGTGGAGATAAGATGACATCCTCCCACCCGCTCTATGGATGTCCACATAAAAGCCAGCCCATTATATAAAATTAGCTTAACCCCTCACGGTAGTGCGAACACGTATGTCTTTGTAGGATGTGGGCAACATTATACCAGGAATGGGCACAGGATGGAGACATTATACCAGAGAGGGGCCCAGAATGGGGTCATTCTAGAAGGAAGGGCTCAGGGGTACAATATTACAGGATGGGCCCATCCATGAGGACATTATTCCATGGAAGTGCGAACATAAGTCTTTGTAGGATGTAGAACCCTGCAATGGCCCATACATCTTACCAACATGCAAATGAAGGCACAGGTCCAAAGGGACCTGGGCTTCCCAGACTCTCGTCATGCCACTTATTCACAGGAGAACTCTTTTGGTCGAGCTCTCCTGTGTTCTTTATGAGAGAATCGCCGCGGCTTAACTCAAGGAGACAATATGATTGGCAGTTCCAAATTGGACAGGTCTCCCATACTCATTAAACTGTTGACCAAACCCGTCAAAATCAGTGGATTCGGATGACATAAGTTGCTGTAGGGAAGTAGATGCTGCCTAATTTTGGCTTTAGAACTGAGGTATTGATCAAAATACCAGACACTGCCTTTGGAAAAGAATTGAACTGTTTCTGGTAAAAACCAGACATAATTTTCTAGTCTCTTTCAAACTCACTGGAACACTTCTCACACACCCTTACAACTGAACGCTAAACCCCAAAGGGTATGTTCAGTGGTGGTTTTGCAGTGTTTTTTATGCACCATATAAAGGAAAATTGTTGTTTGCAATATGCGAGTTTTTGCCGTGTTTTCACATTTGTTTTTTCAGAGGTTTTTTGCATTATTTTTCCAGTTAATTTAAATAGGAGAAAAACGCGCAAAAACACTCAAAGAATTTACATGCTGTGGATTGAAAAAAACACCCTGGAGCTGAAAAAAACACAAGGAAAAAACAAACATGTGCATGAGATTTTTGTATTCTCATTCACTTTGCTGATTCGGAAAAACGCAGCATGTTTGCCACAAAAACCCTGCAGTAAGAAAACGCTGCAAAAATGCTACTTGTGAACATACCCTAAAGGTACTGCCACACTAAACAATCCCGCTAGCGATCACGATAACGACGCATACTAATGCGATCGCTAGCGGGATTGTTTCTATATCGCTAAGTGCGGCCACATTTAGCGATATAGTTAACGACGCTATCGCCGTTAGCGATCTTCTTAACGACTTTAGCGGTACAAAAGTACCGCTAAATCGCTAAGAAAAGGTGCCACACTCAGCGATTATACTTACCCAGCGGAGCGCCGACGAGAAAATAGGGTCCGGAACGATTCCAGCGACGAGCGAGATCACAGCAGGAAGCTCGTCGCTGGCAGCTGCCGCACTGAACAACATCGCTAACGGATCGCAAAATGACGTTTTTTAGCGATCCCGTTAGCGATATTGTCTTGGCATACCCTTTAGGCTCTGCCCAAGGTCCCGGATACTGTAATCTGCCACAACATTCTTAATAAACTGTGACAACATCATAACAAAATTAGACAACACTTGTTATACTGTAAGAAACATGTTTTTAAGACTTTTCCAGTGCTTGATTTTTATCAGCTTTCTTGTTAGGCCGGGGTCACACTTGCGAGTGCAATGCGAGAAACTCGCGCAAGTCTCTCGCTTCAATACCTGACAACGCCGCCGGCACTCGGACCGGAGCATTCAGCTGCATAGAAATACATGCAGCCGCACACTCCGATCCCGAGTACCGGCGGCAGTGCCGGGTATTGAGGCGAGAGACTCGCATTGCACTCACAAGTGTGACCCCGGCCTTAGACACTTTTCCTTAAGTCACTGACTTTGTTTCACTACATTTTCAGGAGCAAGTTCCACTTCGAGTTTTGTGTTGATTCGAGAGTATAAAACTGGCACTAAAGCTGATTTGTACTTGTTAGGCTGCTACAACTCACCCTTCCCCCAGATATTTGCTTTCATGAGTTCATTCATTTGTTAATCTTGAGTGTGAAGCAGTTTTCTCTTCAATGATTTTCAGCCTGACTAAATATTACCGACACTTGGGTCTAGGCTAATGCTCTCTCGGCGAGACATTTAGTAGCTGGGTCAGTGTTGTCAGTAATTTTATGTACCTACATTTTTAAAGATTGAGGCAAAAATAAGAAGTCAACTAAGGTTACGCTCACATGATGAGTTTTTGGTGAGTTTTTTACCCTGCGTATGTTCAAAAAAATCCAAGTAACCTACCGTATATTACTTAACGGGTGCAGAAATGGTGCTGAAAATCAGCAACATCATAAACTCACCAAAGCTCATTGTGAGGACGTAGCCTAAGCCTGCAGGTTAGGGGCATTGCCAATATCTAGAGTAAAGCCAAAAGTTTTGCAGGACCTTTGTCTAGAGTCTATGCCGGTAGTTCGTGGCCGCTTGACCAGAGCCCTGTGATCCTTCTCCTACCAATCGGCTACCCAGGTGCTTATTCTTAGTAAAACCACCAATGCACATGTGCACGACATATATAACACAACCATATATAGAAAGCCAAGTAATACGGCCATATACACTGGGGAAAATAAGTATTTGATACACTGCCGATTTTGCTAGTATTCCCACCTACAAAGAATGGAGGGGTCTGTAATTTTTATCCTAGATACACGTCAACTGTGAGAGACAGAATCTATAAATGAAAACCAGAAAATCACATTGTAGGATTTTTACATAATTAATTTGCATTTTATTACATGAAATAATTATTTGATACAATAGAAAAACAGAACTTAATATTTGGTGCAGAAACCTTTGTTTGAATAACAGAGGTCAGATGTTTCCTGTAGTTCTTGACCAGGTTTGCACACACTGCAGCAGGGATTTTGGCCCCCTCCTCCATACAGATCTTCTCCAGATCTTCCAGGTTTTGGGGCTGTCGCTGGGCAACATTGAGTTTCAGCTCCCTCCAAAGATTTTCTATTGGGTTCAGGTCTGGAGAATGGCTTGGCCACTCCAGGACCCTGAAATGCTTCTTACGAAGCCACTCCTTAGTTGCCCTGGCTGTGTGTTTCGGGTCATTGTGGTCCAAGTTCTCTTCAGGTCATTGACCAGGTCCTCTATGTAGTTCTGTGCTGATTCCTGTCCTTTCTCAGAATCATCCTTACCCCACAAGGTGACCTTTACTTCTGAGTCATTGGCGCTCTTTGCCTCTCCCGGTGCATGTGCGTTACCATACTTTGTTATGACCTCAACAGGGCAGAGAGAAGTGCGCCTGTGCAGGAATGTGATTGGGGAGGCTGCGTGGATGACGTAGGACTCGTCATCCACATGAAGCAAGCAGGAGGATGGCGATTGTTACAAGAAAGTAGGCGCAGAAGCAAGACCAGCAATGCCCAAGCTGTATGGGAGGAATATCAAAGATAATTTTTGGGCTATGCAGAGGGCATTGGGGACTTAGATACATTTTTCTAGAATATTGTAAAAGAGGCCCCATCAAAGAAAGGTACGCCTTGTCATAGCTGGTGGTCTCTCATAAGTTGACCAATTTGTGCACGAAGTACCTTCATTTTCAATGTTTGCAGACATTGTAGCACTTACAGTATATTCTTTTGTTTGTATCTATCTATCTATCTATCTATCTATCTATCTATCTATCTATGTCTATCTATCATCTGTCTATGTCTATCTATTGTATTTTTACCTTACATAAATGTAAATTATAATTTTGTAAAATCTAAAAATAAGTCACCTGTTGATAAGATATTACATAACATCTTTTTATATTTTATTGTGCTTTTCCATTTTTCTATTACATTTGTTTGATTCCTGTATTAGATATATCTTCATCTCTATAAAAGTGTTACGGTAAGTTCACTTTAATTAAACACTTATCATCAGTATACATATATATATATTTATATATATATTTTTTTATCGACAGGCTTAAGAAAGCCTCTAATCTTGTCCGGCTTGACTCACTGATAGAGCTCAGGGATTCCAGGCTGCATTTGTACATTCCTTGAAAGTGTTTTCTGCTAGGGAGGCTGTTGTGTTGTAAAGGTGGTTTGATAAGAGCCCTGCACCACCAACCCCAGACCTGCACCACCAATCTCCACCATACATTATTCCATAGAAGGTATTTGGGTGTACACATATTCCTGTACCACCCTGTACCACCATTAGCCCAAAGGAAATTTCTGACCACTTGCAGCATACATTATAAATCAGGATGTCACAGCTAGGCAATCAGATACTTGAATTACAAGGAGAAGTGAGTTTTTAGCGCCTACATGCAGAATCGTTATCTGGCATTAACATGCTTCAGCTTCCTATTCAGTGACTTCTAAGTGCTGCACAAATTAAGTTGAAGCATATACTATATGTATATATACCGTACATGCTATATAAATATATATATATATATACACATAGTTATGATTTGTATATTAAAATAAATTTGCTAGATTCTGAACCAAATATACGGTACTTGCAGCAGTAAAAAGTGCTATAACATTTATAACACTTTCTTAAGTTCGAGAAGATAATTTTATTAATTTATTCCAATTGCTTATGTATCACGAACATATTTTGCAGCAATGTATATATACAGCCACCATCAGTCACTGCCGCAATTCCCTATCTCGCATGCATACTATCCGTATCATACCATACGTCTCAGTATAGTCACAGAGTGCAGTATAGTCAGAGGATTCCCTTGAAAACATGTGGAAAACATACAAATGTCTGGTAACGATCCAGGTGCTGCAAGACGATGGTGTTAAACGCCTATGTGGTAATGATTGGTGGAAATCACATACCTGGGACTTCCACAGATCACTAGGGTCCATAGTCATCCCATCAGACATTTTAATGCAGCAGTGATAACTTATCCATGCTGCCGATTTGTGTATAGGACTGATGGAGATATCTGTAGATACAGTAGGTCCTCAGTAGAGTAAGTCTTCTGAACTTCGTTTTGGTCAGTTTCGCTCAAAATTTGCAGTCACCTACCATTGATCCCAAAGTAAACATCACGTGGGGGTGACACATGTCATTAATGTCAATGTGCCCATGTAAGACTGCCGTCAGTGGGGTGCTGTCACATGGGGAAGGCCTAAAAACTGTAAGAACCAAAAACCCGGGCAGAAGACCCGTAAGCTGCAGCAGAGGTACATAATGAACCAGTTGGGCACCTAGACAGTCGAATAAAAAGTGTAGTTTTGTTTTAACCATTCCCGGTCCTCAAAAGAATCCAGCAAAATGGTGGACGAATCTCTATAATCTTAAATTCTTGAAACTGAAGTTTTCAAGAAAGTCACAACAAATTTGATTTATTATGAATCGATTTGCTCATCTCTATGTCCCAGTTTTAGTGATCATGCAGCCCAACTTCCAGACCTCCAAGATCATATATTTATCCACTTTCCTGTTTTCTTTTGGGATTATCCCTTAAAGGGACAATGTAAAGGGTATGCCACACTAAACAACATCGCTAACGGGATCGCTAAAAAACGTCACTATTTAGCGATCCCGTTAGCGATGTTGTTGTGTGCGGCAGCTGCCAGCGACGAGCTTCCTGCTGTGATCTCGCTCGTCGCTGGAATCGTTCCGGACCCTATTTTCGTCGCTGGCAGCCCCGCTGGGTAAGTATATATCGCTAAGTGTGGCACCTTTTTATAGCGATTTAGCGGTACTTTTGTACCGCTAAAGTCGTTAAGGAGATCGCTAACCGCGATAGCGTCCTAACGACATCGCTAAAATAGGTAGCCACTAGCGATATAGAAACAATCCCGCTAGCGATCTCATTAGTATGCGACGCTAATGAGATCGCTAGCGGGATTGTCTAGTGTGGCAGTACCTTAAGAAAGCTTTAGAAACTCAAAACATTATGTAGCTCTTTAAAAGATAAGCCAGTTGATCAATTTATGACTCCAAAGTTCTCACTCAGGAGCGAGAAATCGTATTTTGAAGTTTAACCTGGAAATGTATTGGGGCATGACGATGCAGATGCACTTACAGCTCCTTAACCTTCACTGTATTCTTTAACAAAAAACACCCTCCCCTGACTGATTGACAGGTAATTTGTTCTCATACACAGGCCACTAACCTATAAATCTATAAATCAGCCAAGGAAGGGGAGGAAGTGCAGGCAGTTCAATAATACAGCAAAGGCCAAGGAGCTGTAAGTGCATCATCATGCACCAATGCTCTTCCAAACTGAACATCAAAACATGATAAAGGGATTAACTGGCTTATCTTTTTAAGGGCTATATAGACATATCAAAAGGTTTGTGGGGGGTGAGTTAAAGTTTCTGATAGGTTCCCTTTAACACCAGAAACACTACCTTTAGCTACAGGAGTGTTAAAACAAACCCCTGCAGATCTGCGAGGATTTTTAAGCTGTACTTTTTCCCTAGAATACAGGCTGCCATCAATGGATTGCAGACACAGGCAGTCATAAAACAGCGTGTGCATACTGTTCCACTCATTGATCAACCTAACTGTCAAAAAGTGTTTTCTAATATAAACTGCTGAACAGTATATTTACGCTATATGCTATACATATATCAACTACATAAATACAGGAATACTAGTATACTACATATTGTAGCTTAATATGGGATAATGGAAGCAACATGTTGTATGCTATCAGGTGGCTGGATGAATAGAAGATGTGTAAGATAACACATTTTTTGCCCAGTTTTACAGGCTCCTTATATTTTGCTGGGTTAATTTGCTTTATGCCTCTTTCCTCTCACCATAATATAACATTACCCCGGGCACATCCAGCCTTGTCCTCACTGACATAATCAAAGGATCAGACAAGGCAGGCCTGTCCTAAGTAACATAATCACAAGAGCAGACAGGTTACTGCCTCCCACGGACACACGTGGGCCAAAGCTACACTGCGCCACGCACTGCTGTGACTGCTTTTTGCTTGCTGACCATATAAATTACTATATATATATGCCCAAAAGAGGCAGCTCATATTTTTCTGACACTTTATCTGAGATTTATTGTATGGCAAACAATAGTTCACTTTTTGCTTATTGTTTTCTCATTAGAATTGTGTGAAAAGGGGGCACCTGATAGACCAGTTCAATCATACCCTTTAATGGTGACATAAACAATGCAATATATGGGAAATTGGCAGTGAAATCTATAAAAGAGATCGGGCCCAATAGCAAATACTAAAATGGACTGCTGGGCTTTTTCCTAACTAAGGACAGAAAAACGTAGGCCCCAATTCATTAAGACTTGTGTTCTGCATAACGTGTCTTATAGGGGTTGTCGAGACTATATATTTTTTTCACTATGGACTTAAAAACTAACATGCAGGTTGTTACTAATAGAGGCAACTGCTTGCTTGTTCTACTTCGCGTTGGCTCAGAGTGGCCACTGACCGCTCCTGCCGGCGATTCAGCTGCTCCACGTCAACAGAGCAGCTCTTTTTCTTTCAGGCTGCTCTGTCAAGAGGGGTGTGACTGCCATCGTCATGCTCAATGACAGCCGGCTCCCCGAAGTTAGGCATGGCAGAGATGGTTGTCTTATCAGCCATGCCCGTCATCTCATCATAGCAGAGCGGAAGAGAAGCCAGTGATCTGCCAATGTGACTTTAGTGGAAGCTGCTGAATCCCCGGTAGGAGCTCTTGTGACTGATCTGTGCCGGCAGAGATCGACACCGGGCACAACAGGTTACTTCTTAGGCCCATAGTAAATAAATAAATAAGATAGTCCTGGATAACTCCTTTAATGATGGGAGCGCTGAAGTAAAATGGGCCTGTGTCTCTTTAAAGAATTAGGCGATTCGTGCAATGCGCCATCCACAGAAATGTATATTAGCCAGTGGCTAGTGTACATGTCTTTTGTAATTTATGCCGCTTTGTGACATAAATTCTGATACATTTGTTTTGCAAATTTCACACCCCTTACTTCACCAAAACGTACTGGAGCTGAGCAGGGGACTGGTGTAGAAATGCCAAAAGTCACAACATTTTTTGCAAAACAATTTTGACATTTCAAGCAGCCTTACACCAGAATTACACCAAAATGTTAGTGAAAGCTGCCTGATGAATTGAGGTGCTGGTATTTTTCCCCCTTCTTTGTCCTTTCCATGACTGCGGTTCCTCTGGAGCAAGAAGTCCTACACAGAAACTACAACTAGTGCAACCCACAAATAATAATATTATAATATGATCATTCAGTTTAGTAGATTATTCGGTTAAAGGGCCACAAGGCTCGACACCATTATCATATAACCTGCTTTTATAATTCTGTGTACTGTTTAGAAGGATTTTTAGAGCTGAAAATGAAGTTAATAATGTAGGGATCATTATATATAGACGCTATAGAGCAGAAGACAAGATTTAATATATCTTGGAGCTCACTGGATAATGTTCCTGCTCTTCCTATGAATAGGAGTCCAGAGGGTGGTCCTAATTAGTGATTGACAGTCTCCTCTGTATGAGTGTGCATACAAAATTAGCAACAGGACCACCAAGCATAGAAATAGCAAGGATTTCAATCAACAAGCTGCTAGTTACTTTCTTTCCTGCAATGGCTTCTCCACTGTAAAATAACAAAATTAGTATAACTCACTGCTGCCTCTCCGCTGCTGCCAATTTTTGTTGACAGGCTGGGGTCATAACTACAGAGCACTTGATTGCTGCAGCCAATCATTGGGCTCAATGACACAGTAGACAACAGGACACAACTGAGCTCAGTGATTGGCTGCAGTGGTCACATATGCCATAGTCTTAATGTCACCATAGTCTGTCAATAAAGACTTGGGGCAGTGATGGAGAGTAATTGTTGGATCTGCAGGAAGTAAATACACCCAGTTTGTTCTTTTTTTTATATGAAAAACAGAAATGTAATGCTGGAAAAAAAATCATTTTGAAGAGTATCAGTCAGTAGGATAAACCCACCTAAGCCATCTATTTGGGCATTGGACATAGAATTATTATTCCAGAGAAATCCACATTTTTCGTAATATATAAATGGACTGTTTAGATCTATGGGCCGGACATAGATCTCCATGAGAATCTGCCTCCAGAGGTTATTTTATATGAAAGGAGGCGTTACCAGTCGTTACATGTCTGACACTGCTAATTCTCTCTTTTATATAAAATAAGCTCTGGAGACAGATTCTCAGGGAGATCTTTTGTCCGGCCCATAGATCTTAACAGCTCATTTGCATATAAGAAAAAGGTGGATTTGTATTGAACAAATCAACAGATCGCAGATATAAAGATCTGATTTTATTCCTCTTCCTGTGATCTGCATGTTCATATAGACGGCTTAGGAGGGACGCTCCTAATGAAAGATTCTCTTTATGGAAACCACAATCAGCTTCTCTCCGACCTGACATGACTGATAGCAGGGAGTAATAGATGACATTGGTTATACAGCAAATAGAGTGCAAAATAACTGCGTTTTTTTAGTGTCTCTACAATATGAATACATATTGCTACAGAAATAGAGATATTATTGAAGGGGACTATTTTCTGCTTCTGTCTTCTAGGATGTACGTCAAGTGATTTTCGGTGTTCCAGTGGCCGCTGTATTCCATTAGGCTGGAGATGTGATGGATCTGCAGATTGCCCTGATAACTCAGATGAATTTGGCTGTCGTAAGTGTAATCTGCTGGTTGAAAAAATTGTTACCTCCCTACTTTCTCATACCGGTGAAATGTAAATCTGCAAATTTGCCATGCCGGTGTAACAGGCCAGATTACCCGGGGTATATTCTGACCCAGAGGGGTATAATCTGGCCTAGGTCACTTTAACCCCTGGTATATTCTGGGCGGGGGGTTAATCTTGCCTGTTACACCTGGGTATATTCTGACCCAGAGGGGTATAATCTGGCCTAGGTCACTTTAACCCCTGGTATATTCTGGGCGGGGGGTTAATCTGCCTGTTACACCTGGGTATATTCTGACCCAGAGGGTAATCTGGCCTAGGCACTTTAACCCTGGTATATTCTGGCGGGGGGTTAATCTTGCTGTTACACTGGGTATATTCTGACCCAGAGGGGTATAATCTGGCCTAGGCCACTTTAACCTGGTATATTCTGGGCGGGGGTTAATCTGGCCTGTTACACTGGGGCTGGGGAAAGTCGGTTGACAACAACCTCTGCAGATGAGCGAGCTAAAAAGAAATGACAGAAGTGGAGAACTTTCGGTAGATTTGTTTCTACCAGTGGCTCTTTGATTTTAGGTTGAATTTTAAGTAAAGTTGCATTTGTCAAAGAATTATTTTGTATAACTTATGCAAGTCAAACGAAACTTTGTAAGTAGAAATATATAATGGGCAAGGTCAGGGGAACAGATTCCGGATGTCAGAGCTGATTTCTAATACCTTCAAAGGCATGCTTTCACAGTTGCTTAGTACTTTACAATGAACAGATTCTTGTAATGAACAAACAAGCGACAGTGTCAGGCCAAGTTCACACTTCCTTGGCAGTAGTGGTGCTGCAGAAAGCCTCAAATACATACCTGCAATTTTTACTGTGATCATATACTAACCAAGGGTGTATCATTATTTTGCTTAAAGCAGCACTTTCTTTATCTGTTTATGCAAAAATGCAGATTGTTCAGGACTTACCGTACGTATTTATGACGTATCCGTAAGAGCGGTTTCTCGACTGTGCGCTGTTTTCAGCTCTCCCTGCGTTCACAGCTCCGTGCACCATGGGCCCGATCCATTATTGCATTTTTTTTTTCTGTTTTGGGTGTATTTTTTTTTGCCTTTCTTTCATTGTCGCCTTGTTCTTTTAATTTGCGCCATTTTAAAAGTCTGTTTTTTATATCTGTTTACCTGTTTTTTTTAATGTACAGCCATGGGAGGGGTGTTTTGGGTTTCCAGATATTTTCAGCTGACCCTTCAATTATGACTTTTTAAAAAGTTGTATTATTTGCTGCAAAGTTGCTCCAGTTTTCCCCTGGAGTGATTTTTAGACGCCAGAAGAAAAAGATATTTGTCAGTTCACACTTCCTGGAGAGGATTGATCGCATGGACGCTCACTGTGCAGCAAGGGAAATTCAGAAGACGACGCAAGTCCAGCATCCAGAAACTCGATGTTTATTCTAAAGTTTAAAAATTATATCCATGATGGCGTCATATAAAACATGAAAAAAAAAATACAAGAAACAAACAGATGCATTTCGATGTACACGATCCTAATCATTGTTAGAAGTAAAGGGGAAACATTTTTTTATGTTCTCTTGAAATTATGTGTAAATTCTGAGACATTTTAGAGGTTCATGGGAATTTTATAAAAGTCACAAAAAAGGTTAAAAGACAGAAATAAAGAGCAGGTTTGACTTTACGCAAACTTCACAAATCTAGTGCTTCGTTTTGAAGAATTTAGAGCAAAAAAAACAATAAAAAAAAAACAAGGTAAAAAAAGAAAAGTAACTTAAAAAAAACCTTCAAATGAGGGATCAGACCACTTTACTCACTAAGTGAATGGGAGCTGAACTGCAGTACCCGAGAACAGCAACTACACAGTATATAGAGCTGTGCTGTTCTGTAATGATACAACGTGTACATCCGGCTCAGCTGAACGGTGTGGATCCCCAACAATGTGATATTGGCGATCTATCCTATAGATAGGTTCGATGTATATTTGTTCTGTTTTTGTGACCTGTCTGGGTTATCTACCATTTTAATGCTTTCTTCCCCTCTGATATGGTTACTCAAATGCAGACTACATTTCTCATGATGCCAGAGTCTCATCGCATTGCTCTGGCTCTTATCTATTGGCAGCCAGTGTTGGATCAGTGACATAGACTTGTAGTCCCCTGATGTATACAGATGCAAACCCGAGAATGTCTTCAGCACTATTGTGTTTTTCCAGACATGGTCATTTACTTTCAGCCACATCAGGACCTGCAAACAGCTGCCAGGTGTCAGACCTCTCCTGACTGTTACTGATGATCTAACCTAAGGATAAGTTCAATTTTGCCAGTAGAGTCCCTGGTTCTGTAGCATAAAGGGGCAGAAAGGCTTTAGACAATCTCCACCCAAAAGTGGGTGATACTAGCTATTTTGAGGACAGCACCAGTGGTTGAGACAAGTTAGAGCAGGTGCCGATGAGCGTAGTTGCCCTCCATCGTGTTGATTATGCAAATCACACTCTGATCAAACGCTAATCAAAGTGCGATCTGATTCTCTCGGATGAGGAGAAGGTGGAGAAAAACATCCGAGTGCAGTCCGATGATTTCCTCAAACACATTGACTTGCATGGCTGAGTACAATCCAAATATTGGAGTAAACTCAGCCATGCTGTGATTTTTTTTTCTATGAAAGACTCTGTCCGAGGAAAAAATAGGAAATGTGCACAGCCCCATTTCGGTCTGAGTGTGTTCAGATAATTTGTTGGATGCACTGGGACTGAAAATACGAGTATGTTCTTCTGCACCTGCCCTTAGAATAACTGAGGATAACAGAACTAGGGTAGTACTGAGTGCCTGGGTATTGGAGCAGAGGCCATGCCCTATTAGTCAGAATACACTCCATAGCCTTCATGCAGATAGTTGTATTATTGGTCTTTACAATCTCAGAGCGGTACAAAGCCGAAATACTCTTATGCAGGGGTGGACATACCATTGGTGCAACCTGTGCAGCGGCAGAGGAGTCCAAAAGCTAAAAAGGCCCACTTCCACCTTCAAAATCAGCAGGCTGCTTCTGTCCCAGACACAGAGAGGGGACCATGTATTGTTCTTGCACGGTGGCACACTTTCATCTGTGTCCGCACTGCTTGTATGTCCATATGCTGATATAATTGAGAACTTTTGGAGGAAATTGGGAGATTAATGTCTCTTGGTATTGGGGTCTCTGGGCATTTGCTCATTTTGCCCTGCCTACAAGTGATGCTATGGTCACGACTCTGTTGTGGGTGTCCCAGGACCAGGGGCTCCTTCCCTGTCCCTATCGATAGGGGACGTCTTAGCTTGCCCTGCTCCCTGAGTTACTTCTGATGGTGAATATGCCGGGGCCACATACCTTGCCTTAGCTCCTGAATTTGCCCAAAGTCTGTACCATTCCCTCACCTAGTGAAGATGGGAGTAGTAGTGTACAGTAATACACCAACCAAACTAACAAAGTAATACGAACAGGGATAACGAATAATATCAAATACAAATATACTCAAACATACAACAGAGGAATGCACCGGGGAGTGGAGGATGGGGTTAAACCAAAGTAGGAGACGAAAGAGAATTATCACACACTCAAAACTTGCAACAGTCGCAGAAAAATCCACCAAACACCTTCTCCTATAATAACCAACAACAACCTCCAGCCATGCAGCATAAGCTAGCTCTGACAATAAGTGCTAGCCAGAGCCCAGATTATATAGGAGATGGGAGTGTCCAACATTGAACAGCTGAGAGCCTTAACACAGGAAAGCTCCCAGGAGCTCTCAACTGAGCAGATTAACCCCTGCACTGCCAAAAGAAATTTTCATCGTTTAATAAGAAGGTGAAGTGCTTCTAATCAGTGCAGGAGTAGGAGAAATCAGACGCTGCTGTCTTCTTGCTCCTCTCTGTCGCGGTAAACCTGTGACAGCTATATGACATGAATGAAGAAAAACTACAATATTTTATGCTTTTAGAAGTCAAAATTACTCGTTCCTATATAGCGTATATGACACATTGAGGTCATAAAGTGACCGTTACCATTGTATGTTGAATTTTTAGAAACACTGACTCACCGAAGAGATGAATTACAGTGGGCAGTGGTGATCACGAATGAGGAAAATTTAAAGCAGCCTGGCAATGTAGGGATGTAATATCCTATTAAGGGGGCGACCTAATTATTAATAAAATTCTTCCCTATGATATCAGCTGCACGGTCATGTACAGCGAGCCAGTTTCGGTGTGGGGATGGCGAATGCATTGTTCGATCCTGGGTCTGTGATGATGAAGAAGACTGTATTGACGGCTCTGATGAACAGCACTGCCGTAAGTTTCCCAAATAATTTCTGACTTTTTATTTTTCTACAGGTTTTTTTTTACTATATGTCCTGTTCGGAAGTTAGTTTTATGCATGTATGATTACATATTTAGCACTTATCCTCGCGGAGGGGTGGGGGGCTGTTTACTCTACAAATGTCACCACCATTTTAATGCAGAACATATATACATAAGTGTACGTGGATCCCTATGGACAAATCCAATTCTGTGTATGAGATTCATCACAGAGCTCATCCTCTATCGTTTGATGACTATTTATGATGACGAATGCGAACTAATTAGATAATTGCTGCATACATTAGCATTGTACTTACATGATCATTTTCTCAATTTTTATTGTATCATAAAGAATTTCTACTTTGAGGATGATAAATGCCTCATACAGAACAGCCTGCAATTAATTGGTTTATTTTTCAGCCGGGAGAACTTGCTCTGCTCAGCAGTTCACGTGTGGTGGCGGTCAGTGTATTCCAGGGGCTTATAAATGTGATCGGATGAAGGACTGCACCGATGGATCCGATGAACGCAACTGCCGTAAGTGTGATTTTGACACTAGATAATCAAATCTTTTGCGTATAATGTATCACTTATCAAACATGAGATCTCATAGCAAAAAGTGGAAATACTTTTGCACCCTTTTGTGCTACCTAAGGCACTACCAGCTCTGTGACTTCACAAGAAAGGGAAGAAAGGGGCAGTATGACCTCCAGGTGGTCCCGTAAGTGTGATTTTGACACTAGATAATCAAATCTTTTGCGTATAATGTATCACTTATCAAACATGAGATCTCATAGCAAAAAGTGGAAATACTTTTGCACCCTTTTGTGCTACCTAAGGCACTACCAGCTCTGTGACTTCACAAGAAAGGGAAGAAAGGGCAGTATGACCTCCAGGTGGTCCCCCCCTACACATTGAGTTTTTTGGTAAAGAGTGGAAAAACATGCAAATGGAATACTCCATACCAGAGTAAAGACAATATCTATAGAAACTGTGTTGTGGGCATGCTTAGCTGGGTTAAACCACCGATAGAGAAGTGAGTCGGGCATAAACTGAGTCGATCCTCCTGTATCCAGACGCCATAATAGCATAAGGACAACTTTTTAGCCAAATCTATGAGTGAATTTTAAAGAACTCGTGCACTGATACTCCATTATAGATTGTAAGGACTGATAGAAACAATTTAGTGGGCATACCCAGTGTCAAACTAGGTTGACAAAGACCCACTGGTAACATTGATTCTTGGGGCCCACTCTTCAGCTACATGCAAAAATGACTTCACCCTAGTACGCAAATTTACTTTTGCTTCTATGTAATAGTAATTTGGCTAGCTTGTTTAATGAACGATTACATGATGTCTTTTTCTGCAAAAAGTGAATCAAGTTCAGTACCACTGCTCATCAGATCTTTTTCATAGGGGCCTACCGGAGGATTTTCCTGTTGACTGGTGGGCCAGTCCAAGCCTAGGCATGCTCCACTGTTTCTGTATGACCTATTCAAGTCAAAAACCCTACATAGACTGTAATGTAGTGCCCACACTCACCACAACACTCTTCTAGTACCCTCCTTTTCTTATCTGTCAGATCCAACCAACAAGTACCTGGTCCCCATGATGAGTCTGTCCGAGTTGGTCGCAGCATGAGGAGTTGGATCCGATTATTGCATCGCATTTGGCCATCCAAGTCAATGACTCCATAGAAAACATCAGACTGCACTTGGTGGAGTAATTATTTTTGCCATCGTCTCCTCGCCCGAGTTAATCAGATCACACTGTGATGAAACTCTGATCAGAGTAATTAGCATAATTGTCCCTATTCTCTTGGATGAGAGTATATATGGTTGTGTGACCCCGGCCTTACATGAGCCTTTTATAAAGCCGACCTGTCACTTGTCATAAATATTTTTTTTTTAACCTGATGTAAATGCTGCTACCTTGTATAAATCTAATCTTGAAAGTCAAGTGGGTGTAGTCTTCATAAGTGTGAATTAAGGGCTATGCCCACTTGGCTAAAAAGTCGAGATTTACATACAGAGAAAAGGCGGTCCACACTCCACTATCTGAAGGAAAACAGCAGTAATAAAAAAGTTACAGATTCATGGCAATCAACAGGTCCTATTTAATAGGTTTCCTTTATTGCAAAAAGATATAGTAATTCAATATATTAATTGTTGCAAATTAGAAGAAAAAAACTTGTTCTTCTCCTTTCATTAAAAAACGTGTATATGCAAAACATTGCCTTAGCAACGTCCTTCTGAAAGAAGATATGTATCAGGTTCAGGCTGAGGATCTTGTACAGACTCCTATTACTGAATTCAGCACTTCTCCCTCTAAATCACTTTGTAGAAAACAGAAGAGAAAAAAAAAACTGTATCTGTTGGATTAACTTCAAAGGATTTCAATTAAGTAGAGGAAACCATCCCCAAGTAAGTCAAGGAGATTTTTTTTATTTTAGTTCCAAATGTCCAACTGGTGCTTTAAAGTAAAGAGATCCCCAAGGAGCAGGACACACTATTCTTGGCCTCCTGATCATGTCTTGGATAGTTCAGCAAACAGATCCAAGTTGCACAGGAGATAAGAACTCCAGTTTGCCTCTCACTGTGGTACATTATTTAGGAGGCCAGTCAACTGAAAAATTCCCCAATATTAAATAACTCGGCTCCTGGACATGTCATAAAATGGGACAAGGGGTTTTTAAAGCACAGTCCACTTTGCGGCTAATGGGATTAGTGGGAAGGAAAAACTACCCATGCAGATGCAGATAAACATCTGAGCAATGTCGTAGCCATTACCCATTTAATTAGAGTAGATGAAGTGTCTTATTCATCAGTGTGCTGCTGTTTTATGGGAAATGACCGAGTGATAATAACATTCCTTACATTTCACTGTTTGCAATGACAGAGAAGGAATACAAAATGTATAGAAACTGATCTATAGGGGGTAAGAATGTCTGCTCCGGTATAGGTGACATTATTATTACTTTGCAAATTGCAAATTCCCCAGACTAGAGTATTGCAATAATGGTATCACTATTATTGGTTTTTATGCACCCGGTTTTTCCAATATCGGTTGCACAAAAACTAATAATATTGATAATTAGAAAAATGCCATAATTACAATACTCTAGTTTGAGGAACTTGCAATTTGCAAAATAGTAATTATAATAATTTTTACGTATCCGACTGCGATGTCTGAACCGGCTACAATTTCTAGATCCGAACTCAACAGCTCCATAGGCATAAAGGAGGCTGTAGTTGTACCGTTAATAACAGACATGTGAAATCGGACTAATAAAAAAAAGTTTTGACCAGTTAGGCTGCCCTCAGTATTAGTGATAATAGCCATGGACCATTACTATATCATCTCACAGCTATGATTTCATATACACCTCTGGAGTCCATTGCATGCTATAATAAAGGGGTTGTCCGGCCTTAGGCTACAAGTCTGCAGTCACTCTATGTGACATCAGACTTGTGAATCCTCACATCGTGTGCACTGCGTGCTATGAGGATTTTCCAGTGCTGGCGCCGGGAGCGGTCAGTCATGTGACCGCAAGTATGCAATTTGCACACTTCTGGCCACATACTGACTAGACTGTGTCTGGTTTTTACTCAATACACTTGCATTGAGCGAGGCCATACACAAGCCGGCATGTGACTTCATATATGCAAATCACATACTTGTGGTCACTCGCTCGCGCCTCCCGGCACGGAGTCAAAAAAAGTGACTGTACCTTGTAGCCAAGGCTGGACAACCCACTCAAGGCACCTATACACATTAGATTAAATTGGTCAAACCTTGCCGAATCGTCCAACAGTCTAATATGTATGGTGGGGCCTCCCAACTCTCCCTCAAAAGATGATATCGGGGGAGAGAAGGGTCTGTATTATTGGATTTCCAAGACCCAATCCTTTTGTTCTCCAGGAGATGAGTCTCTACCAGTGGAGTCAGACAACGGTGCTGTCATACAGAACAAAAGGATCGCAACAAAACAAAACAGAACAAAAGGAGCGCTCGGCCAAGAGTTCCTGGGAATGGGAGTTAGGAGAGATATCTGTTCAACTGACCGCTATCTAATGGACATGGGGCAGTTACATAGGTCTTCACCTCTAGGAAATAGAGAATATAACGCTCCGCACTGCAACACTCAGTAATATGGAGCTACGGGCACCACGTGTGATGTTGTGGGAACTTTCTGATGCAAATCTATTTCATGAAAGCTTAATACACTCTATCCGAAATGTTAATTACACGATTCAATGTAACCTGTGGTTGTTTAGTTGCTGAATATCATGATTTGACCCTTGACCTTTAAATCATGGATCATTTTACCTAACCTTCCATCCGTGCCTCTGAAAATCCATGGTGTAAATTAAGGGCTCGTCTGCTATTACTTAATCCTTTTTCTTAAAAGCTTTCCTAAAGGAAAAAGGCTGATCGCATGTGTCCTGATGCTGGGACCTCCATCATCAGCTGTAATCTATGGGGGAATCTGGCAGCAAGTAGTTAATTTACCTGCAAGACCATCAATGAATGCACTGGTTAATGAATGGAGGTCCTGAATGAGAGATTGCCACATTTAATGGGGTATCCTAACCTGGAATGTGCAATCATGTAATGTTGTCTTGGGAGCCGACCTCATGGACCCCCACCGATCACGAGAATGAAGGGGTGGCAATGCTGCTACCACTACACATGTTTGCCACGTGCATTAGTCCTACCAGTCACCCGGCTATGCAGGTAACTGCATCCATACTGATTCACTTGAATGGAGCTGTTCTGCACATGGCGGCTGTAAAAGCAAAAAAAAACTGTGGAGGGGAAGCAGCGCCGAATCACCGCTGCAGCCACTTCATTTTCAGGATTGGTAGAGAGATCTCAAAGGTTGCCGTCACTTACCAAGGTGGGAATACCCATTTAACACAGACAGAGATTTAAAAAAGAGTTTTCTTGCTCATTTTAACTTATGAGAAAGCAAATAAAATATATCTGTTACCAGATTTCAGAATATAAACGGCATCCATTATTAAATAGATCTTTCAGACCGGCTGAGGCTGGTGTACATACTTTGAAAATCCATATCAGGATGGCTGTATAATCCTTTTTCAAAGTTTTCCTGTCCAATACTTTGCATTAACATGCTCATCTTAATATCAATTTGTAACAGCCATTGCAGTCATTTTGACTTGTATTTTCAAGTAATTACTCCAGCCTCATCAGGTCTAAGAGATCTTTTTAATAATTATGAAATCTATTGATAGATCTTCTTTAAAAATGAGCCTAAATTCTTTTTTTAAGCTGTTCTATATGTTACCAGTTTTGCCAGATCGCAAGAAATTCCGAATCATCTCCTCAACTAGAAGATATTCATTCATTTATTTATTTAATGGCCTTTGGCTCAATCTCAAGCCATGTCGACTTGATGGATGAACGATCTGTAGGAAGATCGATCTTGTACAAGCCTAGATAGGTCCACCAGGTCCTTCTCCGCTGTTATTTTGATTGTATCAAGCCATCGGGTTGCTGGTCTTCCTCTTCGCCTTGTTCCTTCTATTCTTCCGACCATGACGTCCTTCTCCAGTGCTCTCTTCGTATGATGTGTCCAAAGTAGACAAGTCGTAGCTTCTTCGATCGACATGTCTGGCTTGATTTGCTCCAAAATTGATGTTTGTTCTTCTTTCCATCCATGGTATTGATAACATCCTCCTCCAGCACCACTATATTTAAACTAGTGTACATGCAGAAATAAAAGTAATGATGCGCTGACTTCTTAACTGTGCTCATTGTAAACACCTGTCGCTTTACACTTGCAGAATACCCTGTGTGCAGTCAGCTTTCCTGTGCCAGTGGAGCCTGCTTCAATACAAGTCAGAGATGCGATGGGCTTGTCAACTGCCGGGACGCTTCCGATGAGGCCAACTGCAGTAAGTAATCAGATTGTATGGTATCACATATCATTATTGGCCAGGCTATAACTATCTGCTTTAGACAAAAGTATTGTGACACCTACTCATTACATTTACAAGAATTTTATGGCTTCCAATTCAAAATCCATAGACATTAATCTAAAGCTGATCTCTTTGTAGCCATAAAATCTTCCACTCTACTGAGAAGGTTTTCTACAAGATTTTGGAATGTATCTGGGATTGTTTGCCTATTAACCCCTTTCTGACCTTGGATAGAATAGTACGTCCAAGGTCAGATCCCCCGCTTTGATGAGGGCTCCAGCGGTGAGCCGGCATAAAAGCCGGGACATGTCAGCTGTTTTGAAAAGCTGACATGTGCCCGCACTAGGCGCAGGTGGAATGGCGATCCACCCGCACCTATTAACTATCTAAATCCTGCTGTCAAATGCTGACAGCTGGTTTTAACCAGCGCTTCCGGAAATACGCGCATTGCTGACCCCCATCACGTGATCAGGGGTCAGCGATGTGTTTTCATAACAACCCGAGGTCTCAGAGACCTCTATGGTTGTTGATGAGGCATTGCTATGAGCACCACCCAGACAGAGCCAGTCTGGGAAAAAAATCTCAGTATGCCCGAGTTTGATCCGATATTCAGATCACTCTCGGCCATGCAAGTCAATGAGTGCATGGAAAACGTTGCACTGCACTCAGATGACATCTGAGTGCAGTTCAATTTCCCAGAACTGAGAGAATGGAGAAGATGGAGACATTTTTTTCTCCATCTTCTCATCCGAGAGAAGCAGATCCCACTATGATCACATTCTGATTAAACTCTGATCAGAGTGTGATTTGCATAATCCACCCGATTCTCTCAGATGATTCCCTAGCCTCAGAATAAGTCATAATTATCAAAGCAGTGGACTACCCTTTAAGAAATCATGTAATGCACGTCCGTAATACATAACCATGTGATTGAATGAGTATAAATAAAATATTCTCTATAGCCTGCTTTATATTAGCAACTCTCTCCTAGATGTGTTATTTCTACGGTAAGATATTGAAGCCCGAGTTTGTAATAAGACATGTTGCAATGCACTGCACATGCTGCACCATATACTGTAGTAATGGTCCATTCATATAGTTACATTGTGAGTTTCTTGTCTTTTCTTTGCAGCCCAAAGTTGTTTAACCAACCAATTTCAGTGTGCAAACGGTGACTGTATCCCTCGGGATTTCATCTGTGACCACGATGATGACTGTGGAGATGCAAGCGATGAAAAGAATTGCAGTAATGTTAATCTTTAGCTATACTCTACATCTCTCCCACCAAACTAAAAAAAGACTATATAAATTGTACTTATATGTAACTGCTCTAGATCTGCATCAACTGTTAAAATTTGGCTTCTAGTGCACTGATCTTCTGTGGGGATGGAGGGCATCTTTCCTTCCCCCAAGATCGGTGCGTGCCAATGGAAGTTTGCCAGCGAGTACAGTGGATTAGAGAGTTAGAGCACGTCCACTTCTCAGGATATTCCTCTTCGTTTCCATATAACTGAGTCCAACCAGAATCATTTATTTGCTTTGCGGGTAAGCTTGCATTGCAGACTCTTTGTACCTTAAAGTCTTTAAAAATTCTGTCTTATTATCTGGAGACGTTGCTTTGTGTCTGCTTTTTTCAGATTCACCAAACCCTTGCACTCATTAATCACTCCAGTGTGTCTGGGGCTGGCAGACATGTGCTATTGTTCCTTTCTGAAGCCCTGGTACTGCACAGTCAGACATGACAGCACTCACAGAGCCACTGACTCTACTTGTCTGGGACCCATTAGGACTGTGGCACCTCTGTAGAGATATTACTCTGATGGGACGCTTTGGCACCAAAAATCAGCGCTCTGTGCATTTAACAGCACAGAAGGAAGCAATATGCCATGAATAACAGGTGGAGGGGTAAAGCACATCCCAACACTGTTACCACTTTGTCACAGATGACAGCGGAGAGATCACACAGATCTCACCGCTGCCACCAGTTTATCAAGGGACGCAACTCCACTACTTCCAATCGTGAGGACAATTACGCAATTGACCGATGAGTGACGGACGAGGCCACAGCTGCTTCCACTACTAGATTGGTTATTGGAGAACTCACAGTGAGTGTATGGTATATACATCTCCAATTCCAACGCATGGAACATAATTACTGAGTGTGTATATATATATATATCCTGCTATGGTCACAGACAGATCCACAATAACCAAAAAAGCTACTAGGTGCCACCATCAATCGTTTATACAGGCCGATTGGACACCCGTTACAGGTAGAGTATGGCTTCAGGGGTGCGGTTTACAGAGCAAGAGGAACAGAGCTTTTAAATGTTAGATATTTAATCCACAAAGATAGGCAGTGTTTATAAAAAATATACATGATACAAAATGGGAACGAAACAATACAGTAATATATATATAATTACATAAAATAAAAAGGAATAACAAAAGAAAATTACTAAACCTGATTTCACGGAAAAGGCTCAGAGCTTTGGGGAGGGAGGTACTACATAGGAAAATGGACAGAACTACAGCAAGCTGTACCTTCCAAGTATTGACAAAGGTCAAACCCCAACTTCTGCTCTTTATAAGATCAAAGTTACACCCATATATCTCCCCTTGATGAGTTCATGTGGGGGCTGATTGTGGGATGTGCTCAGTCCTTCAGAATTTTAAGAGATCTCTGACTTAAAGGATATTTAGTCCCCTGGTAGTCCCATGCAGTAGATATCGTCATCATGTTTCCTATCACGATTTTACCGAAAATCTATAAGGCGTCTATAAGACTCCTCTCCAACTGACACTATAATAAGTTTTGAAATAAACACACAGCCAGAATAAAGTTCTTTATTTGAAATAAAAATACACACTGTTTTGCTGTTTCTATTGAAGCCCTCGTCCCTGTAAAAAACAGAAAATAATAAACAACAATAATACTCACCTAATGCCCATTCCATTGAAGCCCTGGTCTCCTGTAAAAAAAAAAATAAAAATGATCTTACTGCTGATTAGAGCTGCCATCGGTAGGTGTTCGGTATGGACCTCGAACTTTACTATTCGGGTTTGCCCATCTCTACAAAAGATTATTTCCCCAGATGAACAAGCTTTTTGCTCATTCATTCAGTGATCAGGATCCTGATTAGGAATGTATGATTATCATAACAGAGCATTTCCAGTTACACGCTTGCAAAATAATCTTGCTCTGGAAATGATTCTTTCGTTATTTCAAAACACCCAAAGTGTTGTTAATAGATTAAAATGGCAAAATTATTTTTTACATGTTCAACATTTTTTTTATGGGATAAACTCTTTAACTTAAACTCTTTTGTACGCATCAACTTTGTAGTCACTTTAGTAGGCTATCAGGAGTTGTTTGGAGATTATAGAGGTTCTTCAGTGAAAACGAGTTATTATGTATTCATAAGATAGGTGATAACTTATTGATCAGTGGGGTCCGACCTCTGGGACCTGCACCGATCCACAGACTGGGCCAATTTTACCCCTGTTAGAATGGAGTGACAGTGCACATGCTTGACCTCTACTTCATTAAATGGGTTTTCCACTACTCAGACAACACTTTCTCAATCTGACTGTTTGTTTCTGTTAAAATAAAAACACCTATACTCACCTCCCATGCCGGTGCTGCTCCAGCGGTGACAACATTCGCATTCCCGGGGCTCACATGAGGTTGTTACATTACATGGGCCCGTGCCCAATCAATGCTGGCGTCATTGTCCCCTCCATCGGAAATACAAGTAATCAGCAAGAAGTCAGGGCTGCAGCTGGTCTCACTTTATCTTCATTACTTATACGGCTGAAGGCAGAGGCAGTGACGCCAGCGCTGATTGGGTGCAGGGCTCACGTGACATAACAACCTCACATGATCAGCTGGAACAGGAGTGTCTACACCAGAGTATAAGTGTTTATATTTTAACGAGAGGCAAACATTCAGATTTAGAAGTGGCTGTCCTAGTAGCACACAACCCCTTTAATTCCCGATGGGGCTGCCAAGCGCTGCTCTTTTACTGGTAGTCCAGTATATAGAATGAACAGACATGAAGTCGGGTTTGCACACTGCTGCACCATTCTAAGGATAAATGTGCCCCATTGGGGATAACAATTCTCTACTCAGCTGATCGGTGCAGGTTCTAGCTGTTGGACCTCAACATTCAATTAGTTATCCTGTGGATAGGGGATTTCTTGTTTTCACTGTAGCCCAACAGTCCCAACAGTTGAACCCCTACTGACATTTTTGCCTTATAACAACAGTATGCTTTTATTTTTTACCTAGGCTACCCAACCTGCAAAGGAGATTATTTCACTTGCCCAAGTGGTCGCTGTATACACCAGAGTTGGCTTTGTGATGGAGACGATGACTGTGATGACAATGCTGATGAAACTGGATGTGGTAAGGTTATGCCACATGTAGAGTCAAACAGAGATATCATAAAATGAAACATATTTTTGCAGAATGAATGGGCTACATACGTACAGTAATAGCCAAAAATGTTGGCACCCTTGAAATTGTTCCAGAAAATGAAGTATTTCTCCCAGAAAATTATTGAAACTACATATGTTTTGTTATATACATGTTTATTACCTTTGTGTGTATTGGAAAAATACGGAAAAAAAACTGAGAAAAAAAAGGCAAATTGGACATAATTTCACACAAAATCCCCAAAATGGGCAGGACAAAGTTGCTGGCACCTTTCCAAATTGTGGGTAAACAACTTTTTTTCAAGCATTTGATGCTCATGCAAACTCACCAGTAGCAAGTAACAGGTGTGGGCAATTATGAAAGCCACACCTGAAACCAGATTAAGGCCGGGGTCACACTTGCGAGAAACTCGCACAAGTCTCTCACCTCAATACCCGGCACTGCTGCCGGCACTCGGGATCGGAGTGTGTGGCTGCATGTATTTCTATACAGCTGAGCGCTCCGGTCCGAGTGCCTAAAAGTGGAGAAGTTGACTTAAGGTACTGCCACACTAAACAATCCCGCTAGCGATCACGATAACGACGCATACTAATGCGATCGCTAGCGGGATTGTTTCTATATCGCTAAGTGCGGCCACATTTAGCGATATAGTTAACGACGCTATCGCCGTTAGCGATCTTCTTAACGACTTTAGCGGTACAAAAATACCGCTAAATCGCTAAGAAAAGGTGCCACACTAGCGATATATACTTACCCAGCGGGAGCGCCGACGAGAAAATAGGGTCCGGAACGATTCCAGCGACTAGCGAGATCACAGCAGGAAGCTCGTCGCTGGCAGATGCCGCACTGAACAACATCGCTAACGGGATCGCTAAATAGTGACGTTTTTTAGCGATCCCGTTAGCGATATTGTTCAGTGTGGCATACCCTTTAATCTTTGCATTGTGTGTCTGTGTGTGCCACACTAAGCATGGAGAACAGAAAGAGAAATAACTGTCTGAGGACTAGAGAACCAAAATTGTTTAAAAATATCAACAATCTCAAGGTTTCAAGTCCGTCTCCAGAGATCTTGATGTTCCTTTCTCCAACATAATCAAGAAGTTTACAACCCATGGCACTATGGGTAATCTCCTTGGACGTGGACAGCAGAGAAAAATTGCTGAAAGGTTGCAACACAGGATAGTCTGGATGGTGAATAAGCAGCCCAATCAAGTTCCAAAGAAATTCAAGCTGTCCTGCAGGCTCAGGGTTCATCAGTGTCAGTGCGAACTATCCATCCACATTTGAATGAAATTAAACACTATGGCAGCAGAACCAGGATGACTCCACTACTGACACAGAGACATAAAAAAGCTAGACTGCAGTTTGCCAAAATGTACGTGAGTAAGCCAAAATACTTCTGGGAAAGCGTCTTGTGGACAGATGAGACCAAGATAGAGCTTTTTGGTAAAACACATCGTTCTTCTGTTGACAAAAAATGGAATAAGGCTTACAAAGAAAAAAACATGGTACCTACAGTCAAATATGGTGGCTCAAAGATATTTTGGGGGTTGTTTTGCTGCCTCGGGCACTGTGTGTTTTGACTGTTTGCAAGTCATCAAGTAATCTGAAGATTGCCAACAGATTTTGGGTCGCAAGCTGTATTACAGATGAGAAATCTTGCAGTTTTCACATTGACCACTGGGGCTTTCTTTAGAATCCTGACTTCCTGTTGTTTCAGGAAATTGACTCTGACCCTATATTTTGTATTAAAGCATCTAATAAGCGGTGCAAAGGACATTGGGAATGGAGGGGGAGCAGATGTGATTGGTGGTTTCTGTGTTATCAGTTGTGTATACAGGTGTGACCTGTCACTGTAAAGGTACTGCCACACTAAACAATCCCGCTAGCGATCACAATAACGACGCATACTAATGCGATCGCTAGCGGGATTGTTTCTATATCGCTAAATGCGGCCACATTTAGCGATATAGTTAACGACGCTATCGCCGTTAGCGATCTTCTTAACGACTTTAGCGGTACAAAAGTACCGCTAAATCGCTAAGAAAAGGTGCCACACAGCGATTAGATACTTACCCAGCGGGAGCGCCGACGAGAAAATAGGGTCCGGAACGATTCCAGATCACAGCAGGAAGCTCGTCGCTGGAAGCTGCCGCACTGAACAACATCGCTAACGGGATCGCTAAATAGTGACGTTTTTTAGCGATCCCGTTAGCGATATTGTTTAGTATGGCATACCCTTTACCCTGCCTCTGATGATAAGAAGCCTGCTGAAAACACTTCCTTAAAGGACAGGAAGTTAGAGTATAAAAAGCCACCAAGGACACTGTGAAAATTGCAAAATTGCTAGTGCTGATTTTGAAATAAATATTGTGATATGAACAAAATCATTGCCATTGATTTTTTATTTAAAAATTCCTGTAACATAATTACCTGATTTAAACAACTGGTCATTTTCTGATGATAGCTTCCCTTTAAATTTTATTCAATTATTATAAGGAATGCTTTTTAGTAATCAACGTGTCTGATCATCTCAAAGATTAAAATCCAACAATAAAAGTAAAATATTATTAGTTGAATCGAGAGCTTTTATCCAATATGGCAAACGTAATCCTTCCATATTTGAAAGCAACCATTACACTTCAATGACAAGTCTTAATAATGAAATGAACATTTACATAGTTACGGTCACATCCAATGAAAACCTGAAACATATATTCTTGTTGTCTCATAGAAAGTGGTTTGAGAGAATGTGGTCCTGGAGAATGGCCGTGTCCATCAACTGGTCAGTGCATTCCTGTAGATAAAGTCTGTGATGGAACAGCTCACTGTCGATTTGGAGAAGATGAAACTAATACAACGGCCGGCAGGAACTGCAGTAAGTCATGTCACGTCTAATGCAACATGCAAAATCTGCATATTTCTCCTTCCAATGTTTTCTTAACATTTTAGCTGTGTGGATTAATAAAAAGTATGTATAATAGAACATTGTGCTGACTGCTCTGTGGCACCTGCAAAGTAATTTTGCAAATAGAGTAAAAAAAAAAGCATGCAGTTGAAACCAGAAGTTTACATACTGTACACTATACAAAAAGACACATCTGCATATTTTTCTCAAAATCTGAAATGAAATCAGAATAAACCTTTCCCATTTTAGGTCAATTAGGATTACCATAATTATTAATACTTCTGATAGTTTTTTTTGGCAACATCTGCATTAATTAGAGATACATCTGTGCATGTATTATAATGCACACCTGAAACACACTGCTTCTTTGTGTATCATCATGGGAAAAACTAAAGAAATCAGCCAAGATATCGGGAAGAGAATTGTGGACTTGCACAAGTCTGGCTCATCCTTGGGTACAATTTCAAGATACCTGAATGTGCCTCGTTCATCTGTACAAACAATTATACACAAGTACAAACAAGATGGAAAGTTCAGTCATCATACCGTTCAGGAAGGAGAAGAGTCCTGTGACCCAGACATGAACGAGCTTTGGTCCGACATGTGCATATCAACCCAAGGACAAAAGCAAACGACCTTGTGAAGATGATGGTGGAAGCTGGTAAGATTGTGTCCATATCCAAAGTGAAACAAGTACTGTATCAATCTGGGCTGAAAAGTCACTCTGCCAGGAAGAAGCCATTACTCCAAAAGAAACATAAAAAAGCCAGATTAATGTTCACAAATTCACACAGGAACAAAGACCTTAATTTTTGGAGATATGTCCTGTGGTCTGATGAAACTAAAAATTGAACTTTTTAGGCATAATGATCATCATTACGTTTGGAGGAAGAAGCTTGGAAGCCTAAGAACACCATCCCCACTGTGAAACATGGGGGTGGCAGCATCATGTTGTGGGCTTTGTTTTGCTGCAGGAGGGATTGGTGCACTTCACAAAAAAGGTGACATCATGAGAAAATACGATTATGTGGCATTACTGAAGCAACATCTCAAGACATCAGCCAGGAAGTTAAAGCTTGAGCTGAAATGGGTCTACCAAATGTACAATGACCTGAAGCATACTGCCAAAATGGTAACAAAGTGGCTTAAGGATAACAAAGTCAATATTTTGGAGTGGCCATCACAAAGCCCTGATCTCAGTCCTATTGAAAATTTATGCCCTGGGACATAGCCCTGCCTGTGGAGGGCTGCACCAACTCTGCTGCATCAACAACTGTCCCAGTGGACTGAATCTGTAGCGTTGACTAACATCTTTATTGCCGAGTACCACAGGTGGCATCACGAATACTTAATTACAAAAACTCTTTATTTTTCCCCTTCTTCATCATCATCCCTTTTATTGGACGCCCAGAGCCACGGACCGGGTCACTGCCACCACGACATCAACTTGGAGGAGTGAACGGCCCAGTACCGAGTATTCCCACTGCCTTAGCGGGCGCTTCAGAAGGATATCCCAAACGTGTGACCCAAGTCATTCAGTGTAAGGGCAATGGTACCAAATACTAATGAAATGTATGTAAAGTTTTGACTTTGCAGTAAGTAATAAAAATGCCTTAAAACATTCTCTCTCTCTCATTATTCTGGCATTGGGCAAATATTAATAATTATGGTAATCCTAATTGACTTAAAACGGGAAAGGTTTATTCTGATTTCATGTCAGATATTGAGAAAAACATGCAGATGTGTCTTTTTATATAGTGTATGTAAACTTCTGATTTCAACTGTATGCCCTATTATCAGATAGGTCACCAAATACATTATTGAATCCTGATACCTTAGTCCTGAATAGACTGGTGTACTTATTTTGAAAATACATGGCATAATGACTACCTCATACTTTTTTTTATATTACCTTGTCTAATATTAGAATGAACATTTTATGAGTATTGCTTTTGCTAGACTCATGAAATGTTCATTTTAATATCAGGATTATACAGCCAGTTTGACATGACTTTTCAAAGTCAGTACACAAGTCTCATCAGATCTAAGCAATCTGTTTAATAATAATAATGCACTTCGCATTGTTAAATCTGGGTACGGATCATCTTTAAGAGAACCTAATAATAGGGCAGAAAATCCATGTCGGAATAACTGCAAAAGTTGGGCATTGGGATGAACATTTAATGAGTGAAGCTATGACTGGACTCATATAATTGCCCATTTTAATATCAGACTGGAAAACTTTTAATAAGGATTATGTAGTCATTCTAAGGCATGTTTCCAAAGTAAGTCCTTTGGTCTAAGAGATGTAATGTACGCAGTTTGTATTGTGAAATCTGGTGACAGATCCGCTTTCACTCATTGATCAGACTAGGGACATTCATACCTTTCTGCTTCGGACAAGACTTGTTCTACTATCTGCAGACCTATTGGCGATATTATGATCTTCTCAGTGGGGTCTTCTTGAAAAAAGTAGTAGAAACAGTAAATTAAATTGTTGGGGTCATCCATGATTTAATTAAGAGGTAATGCCATGTCCAAATAGGTCCTATACATTGATAAATCATGGCAGATGGTAAAACATGGGTAGTAGACTAGCAGAGTGCGAATAGATTACCCATAGCTTCCAAGGAAGGACATAAAGAACGCTATATGCAGCTTGTAGATTGGATTGTCTCATGGATGGATGGATAAAGCCTCATATACAAGACTCCGGTCATGTTTGCCCATAATACAGTACACAATAGGAAGCTAGACATGACTGTTCCTAAATAGAGATGAGCGGACCCATGGAAGTTTGGGTTCTGGTACCCTACTGAAGTTTAGTCCAAAGTTCGCTTATGGTGCCAGAAATGTACCCAAACTTGCACTTGAACCCGAACCCAATTGAAATCAATGGGGACCGGAACTTTAGAGCTGGAAAATCTCCATCTCTCCCTCTTAGACTCCCGATCTGTAATACGGACTTCTAGAAAAAGTCCATGTTTGGAGTTCAGCACCGGACGTCCGGTACGAACCCTGAACTTTACATTTCTGGTTCGCTCATCTCTATTTCTGAATATGGCGGTGTCATGCAATTCTTTTTAGCCTTTTACAAACCAGCTACTTATGAGCAGAGACTAGAAATAAAAAAAAGTGATTGCCGGATGCCTATATCTAGACTGAATAAAGTTTGCTTAGGTGCCCTTGAGCTGTATTAGGATTACTGCATGAACCCAAACAGATGCAAGTCGTAGCCCTTGTCTAGCGATCTGTTTCTCTAGCTGTAGTTGAGATTTTTTTTGATGATGGCTGCACTTTAAGGTGTCATTTATTTTAGTATATTTGGTACACGAGATGGGAGTAGATTACACAAAGGTCTATCATTTGGGTAATGCCATTGTATGGTTACACTTACTGCATGTATGCAAATGTCACCTTATACGGGAACGACGATAGAAAGGAGACAACAACATGGACAAGTAATATAAGGGTCAGCAGATTATTATTATTATTATTATTCATTTTTATAGCGCCATTTATTCCATGTCGCTTTACACGTGAGAGGGGGCGAATATAGACAAGTACAATAAATATGAGCAATACAGGACACACATAAGTACAGAAGGAGAGAGGACCCTGCCCACGAAGGCTCACAATCTATAGATCTTTAAGTATTCACTAAGGATCAATGGGCTCCTCACTTAAAGGGAATCTGTCACCCCATTTTAGCCATATCAACTAAAGATATGACTGAATAGTGCGTCCCATAAGCAACCTATTGGTATGTAGCTTATATCCTGATACCCCCGTTTTGATAGCAAAATACCTTAGTAAAGTTCGGATTGTTTTCTGTAATTCAGGGCGGTCCGGAGGGCGGCGTTTTCTCTCTTCTTCTCCCCCCAGCTCCTCGGCATCTTTTGCGTATCGCCGTCTGTGAATCGCACAGACGGCGTTCGGCTTCCCGCGATTGCGCTTTTCAAATTCCCCCCGCGCATTCGCAGTGTGCTTTGCCCAACAGTGGGCAAAGCATAAAATCATTACAGCGCAGGCGCAACTCTTTCCTTGCCCCGGAAATGACTGCTTGCTTTGGACGACTTCCGGGGCAAGGAAAGTGCAGGCCAATAGTTGCTCATGCGCTGTAATGATTTTATGCTTTGCCCACTGTTGGGCAAAGCACACTGCGCATGTGTGTCGACCCGCCACCACAATTGTGGGTTACCAGGGCAATGGGGTACTCAGAGCCGAGCCCGTAGAAGTCTATGGGGATTTTGTCACAGGTAGCTGTGGCTCGGTCTGTGGCCCGGGCGGTCTGGCGTATGTTGTTGGGGAATATTTACAGGGGATAACTATATACAGTTCGTGACGCCACCTGTAGTATTCTGGTAACTAGTACCAGCGCTGCTGTAGATCTCTGAGGGGATGGTGAGGCAGCTAGATGTCAGGTCCCCTACAGGTGGGACTCTTCCCTCAGGTCGGTAGTTAGGTAGGGATTGTGCAGGCATGCAGTAATAACTCAGTCTCACACAGTCAAAGTCTTTCCATACCTTTACTTGCAGAATGGTAAAGCAGGTCCCAGGGAGGCTGATGGGGTTGATGGAGGATGAGCTTTGAGGCAAACGGTTAAGCAAGTTAGGGGCCTCCTTTAACTCCAATGAAGCTGAGTACGACCAGCCTGAAGCGTAGTCCTCTCTATAATTCCAGCTTATCTTTAGCTGTTCTGCCCGATCAGTGTTGTGGTTGGAGCCTTTTTGTGAGAAAGGTGATTTCCTATATTGTCGTGCACTGACTCACGGTCCTCACTTCCTCTGACCCCATTTACGTACTGACTGTATGGGCTTATCCGCCGCGACCTAGGGTCCGGTAGATTTCTGGTTATCTTTCACCTTGCTTGAAACAAAGATGATCCTTCGGTCCCCAGTAACCGGTAGATTCGTGCAGGTATTCTTCACCTATAGCACTTCCTTGCTTTCTTCCACTTTTGCCCTTCGACTTGCTCAGTTCTCAGGAGATATTTCAGCCTGTTTCCAGTGGGGCACAGCTTTGACTAGGCTCGGGTACGTTAAAGTACCTGTACTAGACTCCACAATTTGAAGCTGAAGATAGAGCAGAGTCCCTAAGACGTCTTGTCTCTCCTAAGTCTGGACACACTCTCCTCTGTCCAAGGACAGGAAAACACAGACTTCTCACTCTGAAGTCCGGACACAGACTAACTAAATCTCTCCCTTCCACACCCCTACTGGGCGTGTTTGAAGGTACATGATGACATGAAGAACACTTAACCTTTACCTCTCCACTCATCCTCCTGGTATTGTGTACCAGGGCTACACATTCCCCCATGGTAAACGACAGCACTCCCGGGCTGTGGAATACAAAAGACAGAAAAATTTTGTTTATGCAATAACATTGGAACAATAACATCTTCCCATCCGGGAGGTAAGAATACCTTAAACGTTACGAACAATAACACAAAAATACAAGTAATATTCAATAAATAAATTTACAAGATACTTGTGAAGGACCCGCACCAAACCTTCAACGTGGGTCCTGGGTGGGCTGCAGGACATCCAAGTGCAGACCTCACTCAGTGCCACACCACACGGGTTTTTGGTTCAGAGGTGAGTCAAGGTTTCATGTGAAACCATTAAAAAGGCACTTTAGTGCAACTATTTACAGGATACAGTTTTTGGGCTGGCTCAGTCCTCAGCCTCTGAGTCCATTGTAAACGAAGCTTGATAGGGAAAAACACATTTATATATATAGACTTTTCACAATATATTTACATCAGTTCGTCATAACTATTGCTGATATCTAATGGGTAATTTCCCTTTTGTGATTCTCTCTGACCTACGTGGTGTAGTTTCAGGTAAATCAATTTGCGATCTGTCTGCACTATGAAACGGTAAACCATAGAACTGCCTTAATCTTTCCATGGATCTGGCAAGTGTACTGATGGCTGGGCGGTGTGAGTCAGCTTCACCAGGGGATCCCATAGTATGGGGCGCTGCTACAGATGATCCATCTTGAGGTTCTACAGGTTGAGGTGTTACTGGAATGGGTAACTCCTGGACGGGTTCAACTGGCACCACAGGCACAACTGGAGGTAGAACTTCCTCTTGTGGCTGATAAAACTGCAACACTGGAATTATCACAGCATCTCCCAGTCGGGGCCAATCCGCAGGAAAATCTCCCAGATCTGTGTGTATAACCTCTTCCTTTTTCTCTCTTTGATTGAAGACAGGGTTCTTGTCGCAACGTTTCAAGGGTTCCGGACATAGTTTCAAATGGTCTCTAGACACAGTGGTTATTGTTTTTCCTCCGTCTTTACTGACGACACAAACTTTTCCGTTGTCGTACTTAGAATCTTGTATGACGTAGGGTTCTTGCTCCCACTGATTATCCAGTTTGTGCATCTTTCTTTTTCTTTTTAATACTACCTCTCCAGGCATCAGAGGCTTGGCAGGAGCATTTCGGTTGTAAACATTTTCCTGTTTCTCCCGTGCCTTATTAAGACTTTCCTCCACACAGATTTGTACTCTTCTGTATTGCTCTTGCCGATTGACGTCCCAGTTTTCAACAGCGTCGTCTGCCTCCGGTTCTACCACTCCAAGTTCTAGGTCCATTGGTAGTTTTCCAGGCCTTGCTCTCATCAGATAGGCTGGAGTGCAGTTAGTTGAGCTTACAGGTATATGATTATACAAATCAACCAAATCAGGTAGTAAATCCGGCCATCGATTCCTGTCTTCCAACGGTATGGATCTCAACAAGTCAAGGACAATATGGTTCATCTTTTCACAAAGACCGTTGGTTTGAGGGTGATATGGTGTTGTTCTTATTTTCTTGCACCCGTACATATGACAGAATTCCTTGAATAAATCGGCTTCAAAAGCAGGTCCCTGATCGGTTAAGACTTGCTCGGGATACCCATGCGGTCTGCAGAAGCTTGCTTGAAAGGTCTTCGCTGCCGTCACTGCAGTCTGGTCTTTCACTGGAACGACTACCAGAAATCTGGAGTAATGGTCCACCATGGTCAAGGCGTATGAGTATCCAGATCTACTCGGTGACAGTTTGACGTGGTCCAGGGCCACAATCTCCAGGGGACGAGTCGTCCGGATAGGTTGCAGGGGGCCTTCTGACTTCCGTAGTCCTTTCTTCTGAGACCACAGGGTCCACAGTTCCGACACCACCTCTCGATGGAGCTGCGCATCCCTACCCAGTAGAACCGGCATCTCAACAGGGTCTCCAGCTTCCTCCAGCCAAAGTGTCCTGCTTGATCGTGGTACGCTTCCAACACCATTGGGACGTCTGTCTTTGGGACCACGATTTGCCAGACCATTTCATGGGTTCTGGGGTTGACGTATCTTCTGCACAACTTCTCACGGTACAGGAACAACCTGCTTCTCTCGTTCCACAGGAGCTTGGCGGGCATAGGTGCATCCTTTTCCAAGAGGAGCCTTCTTGCTTTAACAACTCCTTGATGTGGCTGACCACTGGATCACTGTCCTGAGTCTCTTTCCAGCTGTGATGGGGTAAAGGATTTAATGTGGCACCATTTTGCTTTCTGTGGACTTGATGCTCGTGGACTACCCCATTTCGATGGAACGCGGGTAGCTCAATTTCTTCCAGGTCGTCCGATTCTTCTTCCGTGTCAGAGTCATGCGGCATTCGGGACAACGCATCAGCATTAGCATTCTTTCGACCTGCCCGGTACTTGATAGTAAACTGGTAATTGGACAACCGAGCCATCCATCGCTGCTCCATGGCACCCAGCTTGGCGGTTTCCAGGTGCGTTAACGGGTTGTTGTCTGTGTACGCCGTGAACTTATTGGAGGCCAGATAGTGCTTAAATCTTTCAGTAATGGCCCAGACCAGCGCCAGAAACTCTAGCTTGAAGCTGCTATAATTTTCCGGATTCCTTTCAGTTGGCCTGAGTTTTCTGCTAGCATATGCGATGACTTTTTCTTGTCCATTCTGCTTCTGACTGAGAACTGCTCCCAACCCTTCATTACTGGCGTCGGTGTACAACAGGAACGGTTGGCTGTAATCAGGATAGGTTAAGATCTCATCACCTGTAAGGATCTCTTTCATCTTTTGGAATGCTTCAGCCTGTTCTTTACCCCAGTTAAAGGGAGGGTTTCTGCTCTTTAAGGATTGTCCTACCAGGAGGTCCTGTAAAGGAGCTGCCTTCTTCGTGTAATCTTTCACGAATCTCCTGTAGTAACCCGTTAGTCCCAGGAACTGTCGCACTTCCTTAAGGTTCTTCGGCTCCGGCCACTTCTGGATGGCAGTGACTTTCTCTGGGTCCGGCGCTACTCCTTCCGAACTGACGATGTGCCCCAAGTATTGTACCTTCTGCTTGAGTAGATGGCATTTTGAGGGTTTCAACTTCATCCCGTACCTGGACAGGGACTCAAACACTTCTGCCAGGTGCTTCAGATGGTCCTCATAAGTCTTGGAATACACGATAACGTCGTCTAGGTATAGCAGCACGGTTTCAAAATTGAGATGTCCCAGACAGTTTTCCATCACTCTCTGAAATGTTCCTGGGGCACTACTGAGCCCAAACGGCATTCTGTCGAACTCACAGAGCCCCATTGGGGTGGTGAAAGCCGTTTTCTCACGATCCTCCTCAGCCACAGCCACTTGCCAGTAACCACTAGTCAGATCAAGGGTAGAAAAGTAGTTAGCCGTTTTCAGAGCAGCTAATGATTCCTCTATACGTGGTAACGGGTATGCATCCTTGTGTGTTATGCGGTTCACCTGCCTGTAATCCACACACATTCTCATACTACCATCTTTCTTTTTAACCAGAACTAGAGGGGCTGCCCAGGGACTACAACTATCCCTTATCACCCCAGCTTTCTTCATATCATTCAACATTTCTTTAGCTTTCTGATAGTGAGCTGGAGGTATGGGCCTATACCGCTCTTTGATGGGAGGATGACTGCCAGTAGGGATATGATGTTGTACTCCCTTAATGATCCCAAAATCAAGTGGATTTTTGCTAAACACTTGGGCGTACTCTTGCACCACCCGTAATACCCCTTGCTTCTGGTGAGCGGGAGTGGTGTCCGTCCCAACATGGAGTTGCTGACACCATTCCGCCACCTGAGTTGCTGGGTCATTGTCCTCCTCTATTTGACAGGAGTCTAAGGACTCAGCCGGGAGAATGGAATTATTGTCGACAGCATGAAGTTTAGCAATGGTTGCATAACGGGGTAAATTTACCTCATCATCTCCCCAATTGAGAAGCCGTACAGGTACTCTTCCATTCACCACTTCTACTACTCCTCTAGCAGTCATAAGTGTAGGTCTATGTTCTGAATGGTGGGGTTCTACTACAGCTTGGTAATTCTGTCCTCTCAGACCTATGGCTGCCCTGCACCAAATGATCATTTCACTCATTGGGGGTATCACAATAGGATTCGAGTCAGTGACCCGTACATTACCAATTTCGCCGTCGGTAAGCTTCGCTTGTTGCTGACACACCAGGGCCCGGATCTCTCTTTGGATGACTCCTCTCTGCCTTGGTCGGGCAATCTCAGCGAGCTGTTGGAGCAAGAACACTACTTCTTCCAAACAATTACCAATAACATTAGTACCCAATATTATATTTAGACCATTCTCCTCATTTACAGTCTTCACTACCAGAAGTCCCTGGTCTTTCAACTCCTCTCTTCCCACCTTTACATCTACACATTTTGTTCCAAGTACTTCTACAGGAAGACCATTAGAAGCATACACAGTAAAGTCAAGGCTCGGGGGTTTAAGATCGTCCATTGACCAGTACTTGGTATATAGGGCATCAGGTATGAGGGTGACTTGAGACCCAGTGTCTAGCAATGCTGGAACAGCAATCCCATCTAAAATAATGGACAGGTAGGGTCGCCCGCCCACATACCTGCGGTTCCAGTCTAGGGGGCCTGGCGGGTATTCTCCTGGGTGTTGGCCCTTGGACCCAGGTTCTGCCCGTTTAAAGGACACTGTGGAGACAAATGACCTTTTCGGTTGCAGCGAAAACAGACGATCTCTCGACGAGAAGGGTGTTGATCAGAGGTTGCTCCTGGGGGTGGCGTTGTCCTCCTCCGGGGGGGCGACGTCTTCTTTCTTCTCCGGTGCATCCACGGGACGTCTTCTGGGCAGTCCGCTAGCAAGATTTTTCCTTCCTCTTCTTTCCGCAGTTGCAGGGCACTCATAACAGCAGCCAGATTTTTAGTCAGCTGGCGCACCTCTGAGCGCAGACAGTCCAATTCACTAGGAGATGTCACCTGCGCTTTGGCTTCAGCCACTAGCGGGGAACAGGGGGTTACTGCCGGTTCCGGAGTGACTTCACCCTGATGATGTTGGGTGGCCACCTCAGGTTTGCCCAGGGGCCGCAGCCCTTTTATTGCCATGTCCTTTAGGGCATCAAAGGTAGCATCCGGATGATCTAAGGACCACCAATTTACAGTTCTGCGTTCCTCTGGGGATCTCAATCCCTGTATAAACTGTTCTTTCAACATTTTATTCTCATGGAGAGCATTTAAATTGTTAATTTGCTTGAGTGCTTTCAGGGCTCCTTGCAATCGGCAAGCATAGTCCCGGATGCTGTCACCTGGCTGTTGTGAACAGTGATAGAAGGCCATCCGGAGATCCGTTTCTGTGCGGTCTTCAAATATGGCATTCAGTTTAAGGAAAATCGCAGGTACCGACTCCAGATCAACGGTATCCCAAGTCTCCACTTCCCTCTCAGCAGCGCCAGTTAACTGCCCTATTAACACAGCAGCTTTTTGTTTCTCAGGCATGGAGTACATTTCCAATAGGCTGCTTAACTTCCGCTTGAAGCCTGATAATGTGCCTGGCTCACCGCTGTACTGGGGAAGCCATTTCGCCCCAGGCATATATGGAAGCGTTAGTGGCATGATCGGGACTACCGGACTAGGTGCTGGGCCTGCGCCTCCATCTGGCGCTACAATACCAGACGGTGCGGGATTAAGCCCTCCGGCCGGGGCCGCACTGTCAGCCTGTTGTTGTGACATCCTTGCTCCCCTTGGTTAAACGGAGCCTACCGGTTTCAGATGCTGCTTCTTCACAGGCACCGCAGTGGGAATAGGACCTTCGTCGCAGGCGCTCTGATGTCAGAGCGTTCACTTCCTGTTGCAGGACCTGCCGCTCTATTTTGCGATGCAATTTGCTATGCGGATTGCAATGCAGATTGTGATGCAGTTTGCTATGCGGATTGCGATGCGGTTTGCGATGCAGATAGCTATGCAGTTTGCTATGCGGTTTGCGATGCAGATTGCTATGCAGTTCGCTATGCGGTTTGCGATGCAGATTGCTATGCAGTTTGCGATGCGGTTTGCGACGCAGATTGCTATGCAGTTTGGGGTGCAGGTTGGGGGCGTGTCCAAGCAACAGCGCGCTTTTTCAGGTCCGCCCACCTTCTTCTCCAGCGCCTGAGGGCGCGAATATGGCGGCAAAATGGCGGATTTTAGCGCCAAACAACAGCAACAGTCTTTTTCGCCAAAACACTCCACAGGCACACAGGGCTCGCAATGCTGCAAGTTTCGGATCCTGTTCGTGACGCCAAAGTTGTGTCGACCCGCCACCACAATTGTGGGTTACCAGGGCAATGGGGTACTCAGAGCCGAGCCCGTAGAAGTCTATGGGGATTTTGTCACAGGTAGCTGTGGCTCGGTCTGTGGCCCGGGCGGTCTGGCGTATGTTGTTGGGGAATATTTACAGGGGATAACTATATACAGTTCGTGACGCCACCTGTAGTATTCTGGTAACTAGTACCAGCGCTGCTGTAGATCTCTGAGGGGATGGTGAGGCAGCTAGATGTCAGGTCCCCTACAGGTGGGACTCTTCCCTCAGGTCGGTAGTTAGGTAGGGATTGTGCAGGCATGCAGTAATAACTCAGTCTCACACAGTCAAAGTCTTTCCATACCTTTACTTGCAGAATGGTAAAGCAGGTCCCAGGGAGGCTGATGGGGTTGATGGAGGATGAGCTTTGAGGCAAACGGTTAAGCAAGTTAGGGGCCTCCTTTAACTCCAATGAAGCTGAGTACGACCAGCCTGAAGCGTAGTCCTCTCTATAATTCCAGCTTATCTTTAGCTGTTCTGCCCGATCAGTGTTGTGGTTGGAGCCTTTTTTGTGAGAAAGGTGATTTCCTATATTGTCGTGCACTGACTCACGGTCCTCACTTCCTCTGACCCCATTTACGTACTGACTGTATGGGCTTATCCGCCGCGACCTAGGGTCCGGTAGATTTCTGGTTATCTTTCACCTTGCTTGAAACAAAGATGATCCTTCGGTCCCCAGTAACCGGTAGATTCGTGCAGGTATTCTTCACCTATAGCACTTCCTTGCTTTCTTCCACTTTTGCCCTTCGACTTGCTCAGTTCTCAGGAGATATTTCAGCCTGTTTCCAGTGGGGCACAGCTTTGACTAGGCTCGGGTACGTTAAAGTACCTGTACTAGACTCCACAATTTGAAGCTGAAGATAGAGCAGAGTCCCTAAGACGTCTTGTCTCTCCTAAGTCTGGACACACTCTCCTCTGTCCAAGGACAGGAAAACACAGACTTCTCACTCTGAAGTCCGGACACAGACTAACTAAATCTCTCCCTTCCACACCCCTACTGGGCGTGTTTGAAGGTACATGATGACATGAAGAACACTTAACCTTTACCTCTCCACTCATCCTCCTGGTATTGTGTACCAGGGCTACACACATGCGCGGGGGGGAATTTGAAAAGCGCAATCGCGGGAACACTACGCCGTCTGTGTGATTCACAGACGGCGATATGCAAGAGATGCCGAGGGGGGAAAGAGAAAACGCCGCCCTCCGGACCACCTTGATTTACAGAAAAGAATCCGAACTTTACTAAGGTATTTTGCTATCAAAACGGGGGTATCAGGATTTAAGTTAAATACCGATAGGTTGCTTATGGGATGCACTATTCAGTCATATCTTTAGTTGATATGGTTAAAATGGGGTGACAGATTCACTTTAATGGCTAAACCATCCCTCCCCTCAGTGACCACATGATTTTCTACACTTATACAAAATCTCTTCTTCCCTGGGAATTAAGAGATTCTCGCTAAGCAGCAAAACCGAAGACCTTACAGAGGAGAACATTATGAAGCAGTAGATGTACCATATATTTCATACTATATTTGCCATGCAACTTCTGTATTAGTCTTGTTCTTCTGTGATTTATAAATGAATAGTAATCTGATATATTCTCACCGTTTTACCCCAGGTACCACTAACTGTGCTGCGCTGAGCTGTTCATATCAGTGTCATTCTTCTCCATCTGGCGGGGTCTGCTTTTGTCCGGCAGGATACGTCATCAGTGCCAACGACAGCCGGACCTGCATTGGTCAGTAGAAGAGCATAAATCATTCCCCAATGCATGCATGCCCAACACTACAAACATGATACCAGATGTTAGTAGCATGGAATATTCTTCATATAGTCATGCCCCAGAAAAGGTTGACCATCTGATTAATTAATGAGTATTAATCAGTATAAGTATTAATTAATGAGTATTAATTAGGGTCTTCCTTATTCACGAGCAGCCAATTTGACTGTAATGAGCGCCAGTACAGGCAATATTGCAAGTTGATTGGTGCTCGCTTATTAAACATTTAGGTGCTACAGTTCACGTAATACATTTTTTGTTCAGGTTCTTTACCCTGGTCAATAATTGGGAATGATCATTCAGGCAATCATCAGGCTGATGATTAGTTTATCTTAAATATCAATATAAAATAAGCATTTTTCTGATGGTGTGTGTATTCCTCAGCACAGATCTCACCCTCCACTTTAGTCCTTATTCACATGTCAGTATTTGCAAGCCAAAATCAAGAATCCTAAAGAGAGGAAAACTAGAATTTAAAAAGAATATACATGCCTAAGCAATAACAGGCAAGTAGTTGCTACCTACCTCTCTGTTGTCCCCGGCGCAATTCTTCACCAGTACAGAACAGTCACAGACCGCTCCTGCCAGGAATTCAGCTGCCTCTGCTGACATCACGTCAACAGAGCGGCGGCTTCTTTTCTGCTCTGAGGACTGGTGAAGTCATGGTGATTGACAGCTGGCTTCCCACTGCCTAACTAGGGAAGCCGGCTGTCAATCAGCATGACGTTGGCAATCACGCCCCATCGAAAAAGCTGGGTGGAAAAGAAACCGCCGTTCTGTCGATGTGATGTCAGCAAAGGCAGCCAAATCACCTGCAGGAGCGGTCTGTGATCGTTGTGTGCCAGCAAAAAAAAGGCACAACAGGCAGGTAGGCAGCAACTACCTGCCTGTTAGTGTTTAGGCACTTTTTTTTTTTTTCTTACAAAGTCCTGGATATTCCCTTTAAAAATTCACTCCTGTCCTGTATTTTGGAGCAGACTCTGGTTTTGGCTTGGGCCATTTTCACGCTCCATGAAAGACAGACTGTTCTTACATCGGAAGAAGTGGCCAGATCACCGGTTCTCCCGATCTGGGCGAACTGCTTCATATACGCCTATGACGCAGTTATCGATTAAGCCAAGTTTTCCGATGTGAGAACGGTCCGTGTCTGATGGAAGCGTGACACCGGCCATAGAAAGGCTGACAAAATACTGCCCAAAGTGCTAACATGTGAATAAGACATTACTGTACTTGCACTATCAGATATTTGTAAGTCCTGAATGCTGAGAGGCCTTCCTCAGAACCAGAAGATCTAGTTAAAAGCAAAGATCAGCAATGTAATAAGTCGGTCAGCGCTTGTTTTGCAAACGTTTGCAGGCTGCAATTAACAATGGAGATTTGAACAAATGATCGTCTGTATGACCTGTGTAAAAGACGTGCAATCAATAATGGCCTTATTTCAGCTGCAACACCCCGATTTTTGCATTTGGTCATATATGAATGTTGTGAAGTTCCACAAGTATGGTCCCTTAAGCGATGGTAATATAAGCCGAATCCTTGTTTGTCAGTTTAGTAAAGATCCATTTCAAGCCCTCAAATTAAAAGTGGTTCTATTGTATTTTTTTAAAGAAGTTAAAAAGAATAGTGAAAAAAAACAAGAAGCGTAAAGTATCGTCTGATTAGTACATATTTCCTACTAGTTATGAGGACTGCAGGTGCTGTAGAAGCACAGGATATCGTCAGTGATAGAGGACAGAGGCCAAAATGCCTCGTTCATTGAGCACTTTGTCCTCAACATTATCGTGCTAGACCGCTACACACAAAAGCTTTCTATGGTAAGAAGATAGACATCTGTCCCTGCTTCAAAGCACTAAGAAAAAGTATTGATATCTTCTATAACAGGACGCTATTATCCGATTGTATAAAAATAGAGATGAAGCTTAAAGTAACGACGAGCGATAAGTATCTCAGGTTCAGGGGGTTATTACTGCAGTCTGGTAACTGCAAAATCTGACTGTGCTGACTGGAAGGATAGATAGATAGATAGATAGATAGATAGATAGATAGATAGATAGATAGATAGATAGATAGATAGATAATAGATAGAGAGATAGATAATAGTTAGACAGAGAGATAGATACATAATAGAGAGATAGATAATAGATAGATAGATAGATAGATAGATAGATAGATAGATAGATAGATAGAATAGATAGAGAGATAATAGATAGATAGATAATAGATAGATAGACAGAGATAGATAATAGAGATAGAGAGATAGATAACAGATAGATAGAGATAGATAGATAATAGATAGATAATAGAGAGATAGAATATAGATAGAGATAGATAGATAGATAGATAGATAGATAGATAGATAATAGATAGATAATAGATAGATAATAGATAGACAGAGAGATAGATAATAGATAGATAGATAGGTAGATAGATAGATAGATAGATAGATAGATAGATAGATAGAGATAGATAGATAGATAATAGATAGATAGATAATAGATAGATAGACAGAGATAGATAATAGAGATAGAGAGATAGATAACAGATAGATAGAGATAGATAGATAATAGATAGATAATAGAGAGATAGAATATAGATAGAGATAGATAGATAGATAGATAGATAATAGATAGATAATAGATAGATAATAGATAGACAGAGAGATAGATAATAGATAGATAGATAGGTAGATAGATAGATAGATAGATAGATAGATAGATAGAGATAGATAGATAGATAATAGATAGATAGATAATAGATAGATAGACAGAGATAGATAATAGAGATAGAGAGATAGATAACAGATAGATAGAGATAGATAGATAATAGATAGATAATAGAGAGATAGAATATAGATAGAGATAGATAGATAGATAATAGATAGATATTAGATAGATAGAGAGATAGATAATAGAGAGGTAGATATAAGATAGATAGACATATCTAATGTTAAAGGAGATCACCTGACTCTCCCCTAGGACAGATGTTAGGGACAGATTGATCTTAAAGGGAATCCGTCAGCAATTTTGTGCTATGTAATCTGAGAGCAGCATAGTATAGGGCATAACAGCTTGATTCCAGCCATGTATCACTTACTGGGTTGCTTGGTGTAACTTTTATAGAATTACTGTTTTCAATACTATAGAAGTAGCAGTGGTCATCAATGCTGATCCTTGTATAAGCCGCCCATACCCCTGATTGGCAGCTGCGTGTGTACACTTTGCATAGGCAGAAAGCTGCCAATCTGTGGTGGGGCGGGGTTACAGATTAGCTAGACTGCTGTGCATGTGAGGCAGCCGTATTCTCCTGCTGGTAAAACACTGATCGTATTGAAACTACAACACACAGTGTAATAAGTGACACATCACTGTAATCAGGCTCTCTTGCTCTATATTATCTCTTGCTCTCAGAATAAATAGCAAACACCTGCTGACAGCTTAAGAGACATATATAGGCCGGGATCACACATGCGACGAAGTTGTCCAACACTTGCATGTGAAATCCCAGCTCTGGCGCTGGCACTCGGGAGTGGAGCGAGCGGCTGCATAGAACTACATGCAGCCGCCACTCCACTCCCGAGTGCCGGCGCCAGAGCTGGGATTTCACATGCGAGTGTCGGACGACTTCGTCGCATGTGTGATCCGGCCATACAGACACATACAGATACAATCTCTATTCATACAAACTGATAAAACCTGTAGTATTTATTATTTTCTGTAATATTGTTTTATATTTTTTTTCTTTATTCCACCTACTTTAGATTTTAACGATTGCCAGATATGGGGCATATGTGACCAGCTGTGTGAAGATCGCATGGGCAGTCATCGCTGTAGTTGTGTCGATGGATATGTCTTGGAACACAACAAGCACTGTAGAGCCAACACCACCAGTATGTAGAAAGCAACAATGGTCAACACTTATGGGGAGATTTACTAAACATAGCATGCCTGAATTCTATTACAAATCGCCCCCACAAATGGAGTATGTGACAGTTTTTTTTCTCATTACATGAAAAATGGTCCATTTTTTTATTGTGCTGGTCTGTGTTAGTTCTTCTTGTATGAACAAGAAAAAAATGTCTTCTCTTCTCCTACCCATTGAGTAGTAAAATACGGATAGCACACTTATGACATCCTTGTGCTATCCTTTTTTTCAAGCTGCCATTGACTTTTGCAGAAGATTGCAAAAAATAAGGACATATGAAAAGGCACATTAATTATAATGGTTTTATGATCTATGCACAAAATTAGTCAATAGCACACGTACCAAAAAAAAAAAAAAAGTTGTGTGAAAGAACCTTAAGTCACTTTTATTGTTACCATGACAATTCTGAAAAGTGTCTGGAGAAGAAGGGTTGTGCGAAAGGGGCTGTACATTGACGCGCTCCATTTGCAGACCAAATTACTAGTGGAAATACATGCCTTTGTCAGTCATGAGGCATCAGAATTAGAGATGAGCGAACCTGAACTTAAAAGTTCAGGGTTCGTACCAGACAGTTAGTACCTGGTGCTAAACCCCGAACGTGGACTTCTCCTGGAAATCCGTGTTAATGTTCGGCATTCCGGGGGTTTCTGGTACCCGAACTGAACTTTGGACTAAAGTTCGGATCGGGTACCAGAACCCGAACTTCCACAGGTCCGCTCATCCTTAGTCATAAGGCATGAAAAACTGTCTAGCATCTGTACATTACATTACGGCACCATATTTGCTGACTCCTGATTAGACACCTTTGACAACGACTGAGGATAGGGCATGCCCAGCAAGGTGTCTTTGAATTTCCCAGTTTTACCACTGAATTAAGCTTCTTTACCTGTCCTTGTTTTTCTTCTTCTCCAGCTGGTCTCCCATGGTTAATTTTTTCCAATGGACGAGACCTTCTTATTGGTGACATTCATGGAAACAGCTATCGCACCTTAGTGCGTTCACAGAATCGGGGAATCGCTGTGGGTGTGGATTTCCATTTTCATCTTCGACGAGTCTTTTGGACAGACACTGTCCAGGACAAGGTATTTTACATTACGTAAAAGATCCACAAATATATGGCAAAAGAATGTTCTGATTTTATGGAAATAAATTGTAAACTGGAACCTGTCACAATCTGTGGCCAGTGTTATAGAGTAGGAGAAGCTGAGCAGATTTATATATACTGTAGTTTTGTAAGAAAGATTCAGCATAAGTTGTATTGTATTTAATAAAATCTGATCTGGACTTGGGAGTCCAGTGGGCGGTCCTAATCAGTGATTGACAACCATCTCTGTATGCACACTTATGGCTGTCAGTCACTGATTAGGTCTGCCCAAAACCCAGAATAGGTAGAGATTTTATTCAATAAAATACAAGCTATGCTGAATATTTTCCTATATATATATATATATATATATATATATATATATATATATGTATATTAAGGAATCGAAGCACAAAATAGTCTGCTGGTCTAAGGTGCACCAGAGTGGGAAATTTACACCAACTTTGAACTAGCCTTTGCTAAAATTTACCTTACTTTTTTGGCGTAACTAATAAAAAATCTAGCAGGTTGTGCTTGGCGTCGCCACTCTCAGTAAGCCCAGCTCAGAAATGCCAGAAGATTTTCTCTATGTGTTGATAAGCTATATGCTTTTTTTATAGTCCAATTTTCAAGAATAAATATAGTGGCATGTAAAAGTTTGGACACCCCTGGTGAAAATTACTATTATTGTGAACTGTTAATCAAGTTGAAGATGAAATGATCTCTAAAAGGCCTAAGGGTAAAGATGACACATTTCCTTTGTATTTTAGGCAAAAAAAAAATGGACATTTTTTACATTTTAAAATTAACAAAAAGGAAAATGGGCCAATGTAAATGTTTGGGCACCCTTGGAGATTTGTGTACTTAGATTACTTTGACCAATGTTTCAGACCTCAGTTAGCCCGCTAGGGTTATGGTTTTTCCCATCTTTATAAAAACCCAGCCTCCTCTAGCCATGTGCCAATAAACAGCAGCCATAGGTTCTTCTAAGTAGCTGCCTAGCACTCTGAAAATGAAAATGGTGGAGGCCCACAAAGCAGGAGAAGGCTATAAGAAGATAGCAAAGCGATTTGCCTTTTTCTCAGTTCAAAATGTATTTAAGAAATGGCAATTAAGAACAGTGGAGGTCAAGATAAGGTCTGAAAGATCAAGCAAAATGCCAGTGGGAGTCGCTCGTAGCATTGCTAGAGAGGCAAATCAGAAGTCCTGCAAAAGACTATCCGAAAGATTTAGAAGACTCTGGAGTTGTGGTACATTGCTCTACTGTTCAGAGACACATGCACAAATACGGCCTTCATGAAAGAGTCATGGCCTTCATGAAAGAGTCATCAGATGAAAACCTCTCCTGCGTATGCAATATAAACTTCAGAAGTATATGAAAAAAATCTAAAGAAGCCTGATGCATTTTAGAAATAAGTACTGTGGACAGATGAGGCTAAAATATAACTCTTTAGTCACAGTGATCAAAGGTATGTGTGGAGAAAAAAGGGGACAGAATTTCATGAAAAGAACATCTCATCAACCATTAAGCATGAGGGTGAATCAATCATGCTTTGGGGTTCTGTTGCAGCCAATGGCACGGGGAACATTTCACAGGTAGAGGGAAAAATGGATTCAATGAAATTTCAACAAATTCTTGATGCAAACATTACACCACCTGTAAAAAAGCTTCAGTTGAACATATGACTTCTACAAATGGATAATTATTCTGAATACACGTCAAAATCCACAATAGACAACCTCAAAGGACACAAGTTGAAGGTTTTACAATGGCCCTAACAGTCCCTGATCTGAACATCACTGAAAATCTGTGGCAAGACCTCAAAAACCTCAAAATAGCAAAGCATGCAAGACGACCCAGGAATCTCACAGAACTGGAAGAATTTTTCTTTTAGTAATTTTTAGAATGTAAAAGATGAAAATAAATATATATATTTTCATCTTTTACATATAAAGTGTAAAGGACATATTTCCTTTGTATTTTAGGCAAATATATATATATATATATATATATATATATTTTCCTAAAATACAAAGGAAATATGTCATCTTTAACATTAGTCCTTTAGTGATCATTTTTTAACTTGTTTAACTGTTCACAATAACAGTAATTTTGAACAGTGGTACTCAAAGTTTTACATGCCACTGTACATAGAAGGGGTGGGACTACCTCACTCAACTACCATATTCCTCAGTGTAAAATAAAAACAGCCTGTACTCACCTCCGTTCCAGTGACATCAACACCAGGTCTCCCAGGGCTCTTGTGACATTTTTGTCATGAAAGCCCTGGAGCCAATCCTTTGGCCTGAAACTGAAATCCTGGTAGACCTGGCACCGACATTGCTGGAACAACGCCGACAACGGAGGTGAGTACAGGCTATTTTTATTTTACATTGGGTAATATCGTAATTGAGAACGGGTGTCCAAGTAGTGGGCAACCCCTTTTACTGAATTTCCCCCAAAATATATTAAAAAAGTTTACTCCTTTTTCTTATATAGTAAATTAATATTTGTTGAAAGAAAAGTGGAAAACCTCTTTAATATATATGGATAATATGTTTAAATAAAGGACACAATGAAATATAACAGTCTTAACAAATATTTTAATTAAGGCTTCATACTTGTATTACATGATATGGATGAAACAAAGCTTTCTATTATATGGCCCTCTTGTGCAATTTCCCATTTATTTTAATGGAGTCAAAATGCCTAAATAGAGGACATTCTTTCAAAATGAGTCAATCTTTTATTAGTCATTTTTGGAAACCTGATGCTGTAAATGTAAAAGTCCCTTTTTTTTCTTGAATGATAAAAATCAAATTTTTCCTGCATATTTGTGTTTGTGCTGTAATGGATCTCTTCATAGAAAAGGCAGTGAAGCGGGTCATTGTTTTCAGACTGGTTAAGCTTAAAGGTTGGGCGCTACAAGACATGAAGTAGATGCCATATAATGAATTTGGAAACCCTAAGTTATTATTCTTATGTATAGTGCCTTGTGTGCCATGTAGTACAAATTCACACAGTTAGCTGTAAAATAGTGACCCAATTCTAAGCCTGGAGTTAAAGAAGACCCCTTACTTGCCATAAATATGTTATTTTTTACCTGTTGTAAATTCCGCTGTTCTACTGAATCCGGCATTGTTTTTCTTTTGTCTCTGCACCTCTTCATTCCGCCCTTTCTTCAAGTATTTTAGCTAACTGGGTGTGGTCCTCTGTGGAGACACAGCATTTTATCTTAATTAACCAGATTTTTAGCAAACCAAGAAGAATAGACTGTTATCTGTATGTTGGCTTTTGAATTTATGTGTTGGTCAAGAAAACAAACTTTTGCTTGTATAAGCCTATAATATTGACATTTCACATTGTGCTCTTAACCTTGATGACTAGTGATTTACTGATATGCTAAGTACGCATTGTGTAGGCAAGATAGTTTGGTGACTTCCAAAACAGAGGAGGAAGTACTATGCAAATAGATTAAATAATCAAGTAATGCTACTTGATCTCATCTCCATTCTTATCCTTTATCTCAGGGGTGAGGAATCTATTTTCTGCCAAAGGCCATTTGGATATTTATACCATCCTTCTGGGGCCGTACAAACTCCGCCCACAAAGTACATCCTGGCACTGATGTCAGGACGTAATCTTTCATTGCATGCCCTCAGTAGTGAACACTTCGTGTGTATGCTAACAGAGCAAGAAGAAATTAATGAGCTGGTGGCAATCAAAATACAGCTCCATGCCCAAGCACTGCGGTCCCTGAGAATCTGCTCGGGGGCCTGATAAAAGGTCATTGAGGGCCGTAAATTGCCCGGGGGCTTGAGGTTCTCCACCCCTGCTTTATGTCAATACTGAATGAAGGACATTTGTTAAGTATAAAAAGAGGCTACATGCCTCTATAAAGAGAGTTAAAGAGAGAGAGACAGGCAGAGATTCTGTCGGGACATCCAAACATCCAGGGGACCCTACAGGACTGCTGCCAATACATCATGGATCCATCATGAGGGACACGGATCTATCATTCTACAGGAAACAACCAAGAGGTCTTCGGCCCCGGTTTGAAGAATGCAGATCTGCTCCATTGATCATCTCTGAACCATAGATACATTTGGAGAAAGCCAGGATTGGGACCCACCGGTCGCCTTGCTCCATGGAGATGTTCGGAGAAGCCAGGTCGTGACCCTTGGGTCAACTGGCCTTGTACCTCAATGGACTGTCATTTTCCTAAGGCTATGTGCACACGTTGCGGAATTGCCATGGAAATTTCCGCGGCAATTCCGCACCTCCCTGCCGCGGGAAATATGCATATCATAGGTATGCGTATTCCCGCTAAAAACTAGCGTTTTGCAAGCGTAATTAGCTTGCAGAATGCTAGCGTTTTACAAGCGATCTGACAGGTTGGTCACACGAGTCAAACAAGTGTTTGACTCGTGTGACCAACTTTTTACTATTGATGCCGCCTATGTCGCAGCAATAGTAAAAAGATCTAATGTAAAAATAATAAAAAAAATAATAAATAATGATATTCTCACCTTCCGGTGGCCCCTGCAGCTTTTCTGCCTCTCGGCGACGCTCCCGGCCAATCCCGTTCCCAGGAGTCCTTTGCGACAATCATCCCGATGACGTAGCATCACGCGAGACCGCTACGTCATCTGGGGTGATTCTCGCAATGCATTACTGGGAACGGGAGCATCGCTGAGAGGCGGGAAAGCTGCGGGGGACGCCGGAAGGTGAGAATATCACTATTTTTTATTTTAATTATTGTTTTTACATGGATATGGTACCCAGGGCCTGGAGGGGAGTCTCCTCTCCTCCAGACCCTGGGTACCATCCACACATGAACCGCTTACTTTGCGCATGGTGGGCACAGCCATATGCGGAAAGTAATTGGTTCAATGCATTCCTATGGCGGCGGAATCGCCGCGGTTCCGCAAAAAAGAATGAGCATGCTGCGGATTCTCCCGCGATGCGATTCCGCTGCGGAAAAAACCCGCAGCATGTGCACAGCATTGCGGAATCTCATAGGTCATAATGAGTTGTATTGTGTAAGCGGTTTTGCTGCTAGGAATCCGCAACGTGTGCACAGGCCCTTAGCTTGTCGTTACCTCCTCTCTGTGTGTGCCACTGGTGGGGTAGTCGACCCTGGGAGCTCTGACATAACAGCTGCCGTTATCCAGGCGTGTCAGCAGAAGGGTGAGACTCTGTAATGTGCACCATCTTTGGGTATTTTTCTGGGACTGTTCTATGTGTTATCTGCCTGTTTTGTGGTTCAATAACGCATTGCTACACTGTTTACCCTCACCCTGTGTTATCTCAGTAGCATTATGCCCATGTTAAAAGTAGAGAGGGCGTTCGGCGGGATGATCCCTGGTCCATGCGGTTTCGGCTAGCGATCTTGGGCGCCCTACAACCCCCCATGTCTCCACATCTTCAACTTCTCTTTTGGGCATTTTTTGAGGACCACACCCAGTTGACTAAAAATAGCAGATTTATATACAGGGAACAGGCCATATCTCCAGAACAGAGAAGTGCAGAAACAAAGAAAATCAACAGATTCAGGAGAACAATAGCATTTACACCAGATAAAAATATATACATATTTATGGCATGTACTATTTATACATATTTTACTATAACACAAAAAAAACGTTCAGATACAACGATAAAACAAAATGAAGCCATAAGGGAAGAAGTATAGAAAAAACTGAAGCTCTGCCTATTCAGCTTGTGTGCTATAAAGATGCACAAGCCCACCATTAACTTACTAGTAATACATAATACAGAGGCTTGATTGGCCAAGAACTGACCACATGATCGCATCACAAAGTCTTTTCACAATGCATATTTTCTTGTTCATTAAAAGGAATCTGTCAGCAAGTTTTTACTATTTAATCTGAAAGCAGCATAATATCGGGAAGAGATCCTGATTCCAGCAATGTATCACTTACTGAGTTGATTGTTGTAGTTTCAATAAAATCAGTGTTTTATCGGCAGATTATCACTAGAGGACTAGATATCTCCTGCCATGTAGTTCTCCTGCTCTGTTTAACCCCACCCCTACCACTGATTGGCAGCTTTCTGCCTAAGCACAGTGCACACATTTAGCTGCCAATCAGTGATGTGGGCGGAGTTATACAGAGCTTAGCATTCAGAGAACTGCAGGATCTGCAGCACAGAAAACAGGGATTTTATCAAAACTGAGTATGTGAAACATCTCTGGAATCAGGGTCTCTGTCTCTACATCATGTTGCTCTCAGATTACATAGAAAAAACCTTCTGACAGATTCTCTGTAACTGTTTCTTAGTTTTTTTTTATTGATTTATCAAATATTTGTTAAATCAGGTTTTTTCTGTGGATATTGACGGCTCGAATGTTCGGCAAGTTCTTAACGTATCTGTTGACTCACCCGAAAACTTGGCGGTCGACTGGATCAGCAATAAACTTTATGTGGCGGAAACAAGCATCAACAGGATTGATATGGTGGATCTTGATGGGCAGAATCGGATCACATTGATAGCAGAAGATTTGGGAAACCCAAGGGGAATAGCAGTTGATCCAACTGTTGGGTGAGTATCACTTTTGAAAGACTTTAGGGGGCCGGGAAAACAAATGTGAATTGCTTGGGGGCTCTTGGCAGCGAGACTTGTCAATTTTTCTATTATCTTCTAAGGAGTGATACTACAACCAGACACTGAGCTAATTTTTACATTTCTAATAACAGTGTACCTCAAAGTGCACTCTCTAAATATTAGGGGCCAGACTGATTATTGCATTTGTGCTTTTTCTGTCTTTTTTTTTGGTGTTTTCGCCTGTTTTCCATTTGCGCCTAATTTTTGATTTAATTTGTGCCTTTTTTTTAAAAAAAAAATCTATTTTCAATGCCATTTCTAATTTTTTTTATGTTTGTCATTGTGGTCGTGTTTTTGGTTTCCAAATCCTTTCTTCTGATTCATCAATTATGATTTTTTAAAAAGTCACAAAGTTTTTAGTGCAAAATTACTTCTGTTCCCCTTGCAGTAATTTGATGCACGGATGAAAATTTTAGCGACATTTTAATGGAATTTCTGATTTTTATTTTTTTTGCTCTAAAAATTCCAAAAAAAAAGGTTAAAAGCAAAAATAGCAGTTTTGATTTTGTGCTAAATTCATGAACTGCGTCCTCTATTTTGAAGAATTTGGCACAGAAAACATCAATAAATACCACAAGACAAAAAAAAAAGAAAAGTGACTTATAAAAATAAACAAAACATAACTGCAATTGATGAATCGAGCCCTATCTTTTATATTTAAGAATGCCTGTATTACCAAATTTTATAGCTGATTTCCTATTGTGACTGATATTAACGCTTATCATGTGGGCGGTCAAGTGGGTGTTGCTAGCTCAAAAACGTATTCAAATTAGCTTGCTACAGGAAGAAAATGATCCCGCTAGTGTTATTTAGTGGCGGTAGCTACACTATAGGTCAATGTCCACTATAGGCAGAGAGCTTATTTGCATATTTTTTTTATAACAAGGCATTACCAATGGTATGTAATAAGTATGCACTTAAAAATGTGGCAAGTACAGCTCTGGAGAACAACATTCTGCTATAACAATAAACATGCCGTGAAGACAAAGAAAACATTTACTTTGTTTTATCTGCAGGTACTTATTCTTTTCTGATTGGGATAATGTATCCGGAGATCCTAAATTGGAAAGGGCATTTATGGATGGCACAAATCGTCATGATTTAATTAAAACCAAACTTGGCTGGCCGGCTGGGATCACCCTGGACATTGTTGCCAAGAGGTTGTACTGGGTTGATAGCCGCTACGACTACATTGAAACTGTGACCTATGATGGTCTCCAAAGGTACTTTGGGCAAAACTTCATTTTTCTAATTATTAATTGATTTAAATAATTATTGACTAAGATCTCATAATAGTCCCATTTCCTTGTGGGTAGTGCTTCAGTGAGATGGGGCTTGGTCACCAGTGGTGGAACCGAGAGTGGTCTGGGCTCCAAGAAACTGCTTCTTGCTAGTACAGCCATGATGTCACTTGGATTGGGTTACCATTCGAGAAGCTCTTACTACTATCAATTTTTGCAATTTGTTACAGGAAAACAATAATTCATGGAGGAGATATTATTCCACATCCGTATGGAATTAGTATCTTTGAACATTTTGTGTATTTTACCGACTGGACAAAACTTGCTGTTCTGAAGGTGAACAAATTTTCAGATTCCACCACCCAGACTGTGTTTAGTTCTTCATTAAGACCCTATGGAGTCACCATTTACCATTCATCCCGCCAGCCGTACGGTAAGGCTGTCTTCACTTTTTCGCTACCTAAAATCTGTCTCGATCTTGAACACCTATCTATTAGCTTTCTGTAAATCCTTGTAATTATCTATGTATTTATCTATCTATCTTATAGCTATCTACATTTCTTTCTATCTAGTATGCGTCTGTCTAGAATCCCTATTAGCTGTCTGTACTTCAATCTATCCATCTATCTATGTTGCTCATTTAAATAATGTGGTAGTGATAACAATCAACCTATATTGTAATGTACAGTGGGTACGGAAAGTATTCAGACCCCTTTATATTTTTCACTCTTTGTTTCATTGCAGCCATTTGGTAAATTCAAAAAAGTTCATTTTTTTTCTCATTAATGTACAGTCTGCACCCAAAAAAACCCAGAAATGTAGAAATTTTTGCAAATTTATTAAAAAAGAAAAACTGAAATATCACATGGTCATAAGTATTCAGACCCTTTGCTCAGACACTCATATTTACATCACATGCTGTCCATTTCCATGTGATCCTCCTTGAGATGGTTCTACTCCTTCATTGGAGTCCAGCTGTGTTTAAGTAAACTGATAGGACTTGATTTGTAAAGGTGCACACCTGTCTATATAAGACCTCACAGCTCACAGTGCATGTCAGACCAAATGAGAATCATGAGGTCAAAGGAACTGGACAAGGAGCTCAGAGACAGAATTGTGGCAAGGCACAGATCTGGCCAAGGTTACAAAAGAATTTCTGCAGTAGTCACGGTTCCTAAGAGCACAGTGGCCTCCATAATCCTTAAATGGAAGAAGTTTGGGACCACCAGAAGTTTTCCTAGATCTGGCCGTCCAGCCAAACTGGAGAAGAGCCTTGGTGAGAGAGGTAAAGAAGAACCCCAAGATCACTATGGCTGAGCTCTACAGATGCAGTAGGGAGATGGGAGAAAGTTACACAAAGTCTACTATCACTCCAGCCCTCCACCAGTCAGGCCTTTATGGCAGAGTGGCCCGACGGAAGCCTCTCCTCAGTGCCAGATATATGAAAGCCCCATTAGAGTTTGCTAAAAAACACATGAAGTACTCCCAGACTATGAGAAATAAGATTCTCTGGTCTGATGAGATGAAGATAGAACGTTTTGGTCATAATTCTAAGCAGTATGTGTGGAGAAAACCAGGCACTGCTCATCACCTGCCCAATACAATCCCAACAGTGAAACATGGTGGTGGCAGCATCATGCTATGGGGGTGTTTTTCAGCTGCAGAGACAGGACGACTGGTTGCCATTGAAGGAAACATGAATGCGGCCAAGTACAGAGATATCCTGGCTGAAAACCTCTTCCAGAGTGCTCTGTACCTCAGACTTGGCCGATGGTTCATCTTCCAACAAGACAATGACCCTAAGCACACAGCTAAAATAATGGAGTGGCTTCAGAACAACTCTGTGACCATTCTTGACTGGCCCAGCCAAAGCCCTGAACTAAACCCAACTGAGCATCTCTGGAGAGACCTGAAAATGGCTGTCCACCAACGTTCACCATCCAACCTGACGGAACTGGAGAGGATCCCCAAATCCAGGTGTGAAAAACTTGTTGCATCATTCCCAAGAAGACTCATGGCTGTACTGGCTCAAAAGGGTGCTTCTACTCAATACTGAGCAAAGGGGCTGAATAGTTATGACCGTGTGATATTTCAGTTTTTCTTTTTTAATAAATTGCAAAAGTTCCTACAGTTCTGTTTTTTTCAAGTCAAGATGGGGTGCAGAGTGTACATTAATGAGAAAATAAATGAACTTTTTTACATTCACCAAATGGCTGCAATGAAACGAAGAGTGAAAAATTTAAAGGGGTCTGAATACTTTCTGTACCCACTGTATATGAAAGTCCTCCATGATATGTCACACATCTTTCCTAGTTATCTAGCAATATTGGATCAGTGAATAATATTTAGACATAAATATTTTTTTCTGTTCTAGAGATGCATGTTACGAATTGAATCCTTGTTCAGTTTTTAGAAATTCACTGAAACCGAAGAATTTGAACATTCTGCAATTTATTTTGCCTGAAATGTCTGCTGCCAATTTACCACATTGCAGCAAATAGTATTAGCAAGAGAAGGATCACATGACCACTGGCGGGCGTCCCTAAAATGCTTTGCAGCTATCACACCGCATGCTATAGAAACAGGATAGACTACTGTAGCCTGTATAAAGCTGAGGCAGGGAATGCAACAGCCATTTAGTGCTGAATCTGGATAGTAAGAGGACGTCATAGCTCCCAGCTTAGATATATAAAGATAGAGAGAAAAGTCCATAAAACACTGAATGAACTGTGCAGGCAGTGTGCCACAGCATAGCAGTATGGAAGATTAATGTGTGAGGAAATAAGGATAGTGTCATACACGTTTTTCACGGCATTTAGAAGTACTGTTGATTCACTGCAAATCAAATTTATTCAAAAAGATTCGCTGATCTCTAGTATGATCCTCTTGGATTGTAAATGTAGTCATATTTGAAGTAAAAAAGGGGTGTTTTGGGTTCCATTTGGAGTTGAATGGAGGGGCCTAGAATGTTAAGATCAAGTACATTAGTAAATTTATGAAATACATGTACAATCCATAATAATGTGGTTTATCTAGTGCGGAACCCTTGTGGAATCAATAACGGAGGTTGCGAGCAGATTTGTGTCCTCAGTCACAGGACGGACAACGATGGCCTCGGTTATCGATGCCGCTGTCGACTTGGGTTTGATTTACATCAAGATGGACGTCGTTGTGTTGGTAAGAAAACAATCTCTTTTATAACACCCTGCAGAAAATACTTTTAAAAAATGTGGATTTTTTTTTAGTTGATTGATTTACAACCTTGTGAAATTTATGCTGAACTTTGTGGTCATAAACCAGCTGAGAGGAACTGAGAAAAAGACAGATACAAGAGTTACGAACTTGTGGTGAGACTGAGTTCACTGATGAATTCTCAGTTAACTTATTCTGCAGCCAACATTAAACAGGAAAGCAGAGAAATCCAGTGCAAAATTGTTCATAAGAAAAAAAAATTGCAAAATGATTTTCAATGTGAAATAAATACAGTTAAGTGAGTAAAAAATGTCCACAAAGGTGCACATTTCCTTTCAATAAAATTGTGAAGTGAAAACTGTGATATTTATCACGGAAATAATATAACATTGGATTTAAACAAAACCCCTGTAAATATTGTTATAACAGGTTCATCAGTGTGAATCGGAAAGTTTTATAGGTGTTAGGCTATGTTCACATGCAGCGTTTTTGCAGAGTTTCATTTAATGCAAATTAAAATCTGCTTTTTACAGTACCAGCAAAGAAGGTTTTGGCTGCGAAAAAAAATAAACGCTGCATGTGAACATAGGCATAGCATTTGTATAAACTGTACATGCGACCAGACACTATGCAGATGGTTGAGGGACGCCCAGAATGCTAGATTTTATCGTGTCCACACTGCAGCTCAATGTATCATTGTATTTTTTGTCACTGTGGTGTTTTTCTCACAAGGTCACACACTCGTACAATGAAAGACGCCATTCAGATTTCTTTATTTTACGCACACGTGCATTTCAAAGCGCAGATACTGTCTTTCTGGTCTTTTATAAAGGCGGAGACTTTTGCCTGAACCTCGTACTTACAAAATAATACTTCTTTTCTCTTTGTATCTAAAGAATTAAAAAACTGACCCCAGTAACTACAGGAAATGGAGTAACTTGTCGCTCTAGGACCTCAATGCAAAATCTCCACCCTGGTTCCCAACTATCCCTGGTCTTTAGGGCTCGTAAAAATCGGACGAGTGCTGTCTGTCGTTTTGCTGGATAGCATTCGCCCCCATGGGGCCGTGCACAGGTCCCATTTTTTACTTAGACCGACTCAGTCCACAGAAAAATCATAGCGGGCACGAGTTGCATCTGATTATCAGATCGTACTCGGCCATTCATGTTTTTGGAGAAAACTGGACCTCACTTGGATGACATCGATCCATTTTCACGGACCAACAGAACGGAGAAGATGGAGAACTCTTGTTTTTCTTCTGACTATCCGAGAAAATCGGATCACACTATGATAAAACTTTTTGGACCGTATTTCACGGATGACCCTAGCTCTAATAGTATTTATTTTTTCACATGGGCCAAGGGAACTATTTGGGCTCCTCCAAGGTTTCAGGGCCCAGGTGCAACTGCAACCTTTGCACCCACTAGAGTGGCCCTGTTAGAGATTTCACATTGAGGCCCCCGAAGCTTCAAATTCATCTTCTGATTCCCACCATATTTTTATCAACTAAAAATTGCATTTCTGCCAACAATCACAAATTTGGTGGGAACACCCTTTTACGATACTGGCAAATTTGGCACCACCCCAGACTAGAAAAATAGACAAGGTTTGTGAAAACACTTCTCAAATGTAGGCTGGTCTGGTTGGTTGGAGAAGTTCCGGGATGAGACTGGGGGTTGGGAAGAAACCCTTCCTAAACTACCAACACTAAATGTAAGGTATAAAATTGTCTAGACCTGTGTGTGAGTTGATATGATAATTTTAATATTAAAATAGTTGGAACATTACAAAAAATAAGTACTCCCCTCATTGTATAATGAAAATTCTGACATTTGCTTGCAGGTGTCCAGAAGTTTCTACTTTTCTCCTCACAACTTGCCGTCCGTGGAATTCCCTTCAACCTCTCCACCCAGGAAGACGTCATCATTCCTATCACCGGGGTCCCCTCCTATTTTGTTGGAATTGATTTTGATGCTCAAGATAACAGCATCTTTTATTCTGATACGGTAAAAGACATGATCTACAAGCAAAAAGTAGATGGGACAGGTAAAATGAAAATGTATAGATAAATCTGTGGGGGACATGACAACGTTGTGCCATCATGTGGCTTGTTGAGATTGATAGCAGGGAAGGGAAGGTCTGTAATGGGGCCGTGGTATAGTAGAACGTCTCATCCCTAGGAACACCGTTTGTTGGAGAACTGAGAACTCGAAAGGCTGAGAGAGTTAAGACATTTTTAGAAAATTGTGGAAATCAGAAGAAAAGCGATAGGGTTGTCAGTAGGGTCTTAAAAGATTACGGGCCCAAGCCTCAATGTATATGACAGAGGGTATCCGTGAGTCCTGCGAGCTTCCTTGAAATACCTACCTCGTAACTATCCTCTCGCCATTTTTAATTTACTCCTCAACCCCACATACCTAATCCAACCCCCAAATAAAGACATAGTCAAGATTGGATTAAATGGCCACAGCAGCCGTTTTATTAACATAAATACATAACAAGATTCTTAAACATTTTATCCAAGAAGGGGAAGGTCCTCAAAGCCCAAAAACTCTGTAACCATAAGCAAACACATAATTCGCCTCCATTTTGGCCCCAGGCTAAATCTTACCCCCAGCACCAGCTTGGAGATAGCTTCTTGCTGTGATGTCGGGTCTCCCCCTTAAAATGGCCGCCACCTTTTATACTTCCCTGTCACATCCCCCTCGTGTTCACTCCATTCCCCCCCCCCTCGTTCTTAACCCCTCCCATCCTTTTTCCATTTCTCACTACCAGCCTCATATTTCTCTGCTGGCCACTCATACCCTCCCACCTTTTTAACCCACTGTCCATCCCTATAAATCTTTGCCGGATCACTCCGTCCCACGTTGCCCTGTCATGGCGGCCTCCCTCGAGGGGCCCGGGCCCAGTACGGCCTTACTTGACTGCTGCCATTACCAATACATAAAATTACCATACGTAAAAAAAACAAACACTCTGTACAGATATCAATATTACCACCATAAACCAACCACTACTTAATGACTGAATGGCACTAAATTAAAAAAAACATTAACCCCTTAATGTCCACTGACGTGCAGAGTCCGTCATGGCAAGGTGCCAGTTCCGGCACCAGGACGGACTCTGCACGTCATGGCTTTGATCTACCACTGCGTGTAAACACGCAGTGGTAGATCAGTGCCGACAGCTGTCACAGACAGCTGACAGGCACGGCAAGCGGTGCGGGGACCTTTGCCGTCGGTCCCCGCACCTACAGCCCTGTGATTGGTCAGTCAATCTGACTGACCAAACACAGCAGAGATCGCACAGGAGAAGCTGAAATTTCAGCTTCCCCAGCGCGATCAGTGCAGGAGCCGGCGCTGCAGTGGCCAGGCTTCCTGCACTGACAGCCAGGAGCGGAGCCCCCACCGCCCCTGGCTGTTAACCCCCTGACTGCTGCGATCGAGCGCGATCGCAGAGCTCAGGGGGGGAGGCAGAGGGTCGGGAGCTCCCTCTGCCTCAGATCAGCACCCTGCAATGTATTTGCAGGGCCGATCTCTGCCTTGATGACCCGGGGGTTGTCATGACAACCTCCGGGTCATCTAGCTACGGAAAGCTGCTGTGATCATGTCACAGCAGCATCCACTATAGTTGCAATGCATTGCAATGCCAGAGCATTGCAATGCATTGTAACTGCAATAAAAAGTAAAAAAAGTGAAAGTCCCATAAAGGGACAAGTTAAAAAAATAATTTTTTAAAAAAATTGTAAAAAAAATATTAAAAAATAATTTTAAAAAAATCCCCTAAAAAATACACATTTTTATGTAATAAAAAAAAATAAAAAACAAAAAACATACACATGTTTGGTATCGCCACGTCCGTAAAAATCCCATCTTTAAAAGCGTAACCCTAGTTAACCCCTTCAGTGAAAGCCGTAAAAAAAAAACACAAAAAAGTAGTAAATTATACTTTTTCCAAGCGGTATCATTATACCGCTTGGAAAAAGTGCAATAACACGCGATCAAAAAGTCAGATATAAATAATCATGGTACCGCTGAAAACGTCATCTTGTCCCGCAAAAAACAAGCCGCTATACAGCATCATCAGCGAAAAAATAAAAAAGTTATAGCTCGCGGAATAAACTGATGCAAAAATAATTATTTTTTCTATAAAATTTTTTATTGTGTAAAAAACGCCAAAACATAAAAAAAAATATATAAATGAGGAATCGCCGTAACCGTAGTGACCCGAAGAATAAAGCTGCTTTATCAATTTTACCACACACGGAACGGAGGAAAAAAAAAAAAACAATTCCTGAATTGCTGGTTTTTGTTCATTCTGATTCCACAAAAATCGGAATAGGAAACGATCAAAAAACGTTATGTGCCTGAATATGGTACCAATAAAAACGTCAGCTCGTCCCGCAAAAAATAAGCCCACAGATAACTCTGTCGGCCGAAATATGGAAAAATTATAGCTCTCAAAATACGGCGATGCAAAAATTTCTTACAAAAAATTATTCCAAAAAAAAGCATCTTTTAGTGTGTGACAGAAGCTAAACATGAAAAAAGAGTATAAATCTGGTATCGCTGTAATCGCACCGATCCGAGGAATAAAGTCGCCTAATCACTAATACCGCACGAGGAACGGCGCAAAAAGAAAACCAATTCTTCACCTTTTGTGGATTTGTTCATTGTGCCTCCCAAAGATCGCAGTAAGGCGATCACAGTGGTTCCCCCCTACATATGGGGTATCAGCGTACTCAGGACAAATTGCACAATAGCTTTTGGGGTCCTATTTCTCCTGTTACAATTATAAAAATAAAAATTTGGGGGCAAAAAGATTATTTTTGTGGAAAAAAATATGATATTTTTATTTTCACGGCTCTACGTTATAAACTTCTGTGAAGCACTTGGGGGTTCAAAATGCTCACCACACATCTAGATAAGTTCCTTTGGGGGTCTAGTTTCCAAAATGGAGTCACTTGTGGGGGGTTTCTACTGTTTAGGCACATCAGGGGCTTTCCAAACGTGACATGACACCCGCAGACCATTCCATCAAAATCTGCATTTGAAAAAGGCGCTCCTTCCCTTTCCAGCTCTGCCATGCGTCAAAATAGTGGTTTACCCCCACATATGGGGTATCAGCGTACTCAGGACAAATTGCACAATAACTTTTGGGGTCCTGATACCCTTTGGAAAATAACAATTGGGGGTGGAAAGATCATTTTTGTGGAAAAGATATGATTTTTTAATTTTACTGCTCTACGTTATAACCTTCTGTGAAGCCCTTGGGGGTTCAAAGCTTTCACCACACATCTAGATAAGTTCCTTGGGGGTCTAGTTTCCAAAATGGGGTCACTTGTGGGGGGTTTCCACTGTTTAGGCACACAGGGACTCTCCAAATGCGACATGGCGTCCAATCTCAATTCCAGCCAAAAAAGTCAAATGGCGCTGCTTCCCTTTCAAGCTCTGCCATGCGCCCAAATAGTGGTTTACCCCCACATATGGGGTATAAGCGTACTCAGGACAAATTGCACAATAACTTTTGTGGTCCTTTTACCCTTTGGAAAATAAAAATTGGGGTGGAAAGATCATTTTAGTGGAAAAGATATGATTTTTTAATTTTACAGCTCTACGTTATAACCTTCTGTGAAGCCCTTGGGGGTTCAAAGCTCTCACCACACATCTAGATAAGTTCCTTGGGGGTCTAGTTTCCAAAATGGGGTTACTTGTGGGGGGTTTCCACTGTTTAGGCACACAGGGGCTCTCCAAATACGACATGGCGTCCAATCTCAATTCCAGCCAAAAAAGTCAAATGGCGCTGCTTCCCTTCCGAGCTCTGCCATGCACCCAAATAGTGGTTTACCCCCACATATGGGGTATCAGCGTACTCAGGACTAATTGCACAATAACTTTTGGGGTCCTTTTATCCTTTGGAAAATAAAAATTGGGATGAAAAGATCATTTTTGTGGAAAAATATGATTTTTTAATTTTACGGCTCTACGTTATAACCTTCTGTGAAGCCCTTGGGGGTTCAAAGCTCTCACTACACATCTAGATAAGTTCCTTGGGGGGTCTAGTTTCCAAAATGGGGTTACTTGTGGGGGGTTTCCACTGTTTAGGCACACAGGGGCTCTCCAAATGCGACATGGCGTCCAATCTCAATTCCAGCCAAAAAAGTCAAATGGCGCTGCTTCCCTTCCGAGCTCTGCCATGCACCCAAATAGTGGTTTACCCCCACATATGGGGTATCAGCGTACTCAGGACTAATTGCACAATAACTTTTGGGGTCCTTTTATCCTTTAGAAAATAAAAATTGGGATGAAAAGATCATTTTTGTGGAAAAAATATGATTTTTTAATTTTACGGCTCTACGTTATAACCTTCTGTGAAGCCCTTGGGGGTTCAAAGCTCTCACTACACATTTAGATAAGTTACTTGGGGGGTCTAGTTTCCAAAATGGGGTCACTTGTGGGGGGTTTCCACTGTTTAGGCACACAGGGACTCTCCAAATGCGACATGGCGTCCAATCTCAATTCCAGCCAAAAAAGTCAAATGGCGCTGCTTCCCTTCCGAGCTCTGCCATGCGCCCAAATAGTGGTTTACCCCCACACATGGGGTATCGCTGTACTCAGGAGAAATTGTACAACAAATATTGTGGTTCATTTTCTACTGATACCCTTGACAAAATTTTAAAAATTGTGTCGAAAGAAAAATTTTGGGAAAAAAAGTTAAATGTTAATTTTTTCCTTCCACATTGCTTCAATTCTTGTGAAGTACCTAAAGGGTTAATAAACTTCTTGAATGTGGCTTTGAACACGTTGAGGGGTGCAGTTTTTAGAATGGTGTCACTTTTGGGTATTTTCTGTCATATTGACCCTCAAATTCACTTCAAATGTGAGGTGGTCCCTAAAAAAAATGGTTTTGTAAATTTTGTTGGAAAAATGAGAAATTGCTGGTCAACTTTTAACACTTATAACTTTCTAACAAAAAAAAATTTTGGTTCCAAAATTGTGCTGATGTAAAGTAGACATGTGGGAAATGTTATTTATTAACTAATTTTTGTGACATATCTCTCTGATTTAATGGCATAAAAATTAAAAGTTTGAAAATTGCAAAATTTTCAAAATTTTTGCCATATTTCCATTTTTTTCATAAATAAACGCAAGTTATATTGAAGAAATTTTACCACTATCATGAAGTACAATATGTCTCGAGAAAACAATCTCAGAATCGCCAAGATCCGTTGAAGCGTTCCAGAGTTATAACCTCATAAAGAGACAGTGGTCAGAATTGTAAAAATTGGCCTGGTCTTTAACCTACAAAATGGCTTGGTCTTTAAGGGGTTAAAGAGGTTATCTGAAGATTGGAAATTATACGCCATCCATAGGATAGGGGATAACTTCCCGACTGTAGGGACTCCCACTGATCTTGAAAAGTGGGCTCTGAAGTGCCCCGTGTGAATGGTACAGTGGTCGATCATACTACATTCATTCTTATGGGAGTTCTGAATACCGGTCGAGCACAGCACTCTGCTATGTCTGGCGGTCCCTTTAATGGAGAGGCAGTGTGCATGATCGACCACCGTTCCATTCACACGATGCACTTTAGAGCCCAGAATTTTGGAATCAGTGGGGGGTTTCAGTGGTTGGACTCCCAGCTATCAGAAAGTTATCTCTTTTCTTATGGATAGGGAATGATAACCAAACTTGAGAATATTCCTTTAAAAAGATCAATATCCTCCCCATACGGTGACCATATAGTGGTAGATACCAGTCCTGCCATCCATATATAATTGATTATAATCGAGTTGTACACAGTATGGTGAGTTATAGGTGGCGATCTTTCTGATTAGTGTTGGTCGCTTTACTTGGATAGGTGATGATTTGTTTTCACCGGACAATCCCTTTTAAGTCATACAATCTATTTTATAGCCTTATACTCTATGAAGGTATGAGGGATTGATGAAATGCAAGCTGATATCTGGCTGCTATTTGTAATTTCTTATAGGAATTAGGAAGCTCTGGTCAAATGATCCTTTTTGCCCGATAAACATATCAATGTCAAACAAGACATTTAAGATAAAGCTGAGTGTGAAGCCTGAGGAATGTCTGCGGGAGGCGCCCTCAGTGCAGGCCCGTGCCAGCTCATGAGGGGTATGTTGCTTTGCACAATACGCCTGTCTGTGAGGAGGCACGCTGGTTCAGCTCGGTCGTCTTATTAGTCCATACCAACGGCTCTGATTAGGAAAAGTTGAAAAAGCAAAATATGTTTACAAAGAATTTGGCAAAAACTTTAACACCAAGTTGATAGAAATTTCACTGCATAATTCACGGTTTTACATTGGATATGGAAAGTATTTAGTAGAATTGAGTAGAACCACCTTAAGGAGGATCACAAGGAAATGGACAGCATGTGACTTAAATATGAGTGTCTGAGCAAAGGGTCTGAATACTTATGACCATGTGATATTTCCTTTTAAATAAATTTGCAAAAATTTCTACATTTCTGTTTTTTTTCAGTCAAGATGGGTGCAGAGTGTACATTAATGAGAAAAAAAATGAACTTTTTTGAATTTACCAAATGGCTACAATGAAACAAAGAGTGAAAACTTTGAAGGGGTCTGAATACTTTCCGTACCCACTGTATATCTGATGCATCTTATCTGCACTGATACATTGTAGCAAACTGTCAGCCCAGAGGAGAGATTTGTGGTGTTGATCCATGTAGCTCAGAGGATTTCATCATTGTTTTAAAGTCTTAGCTGTGAGAAGTATTAGAACTGTACGTGTTTTCGTCGTCTAGATATAAACTCTGCTGTTTTCATTGATTGACAACAGAGATCTTAAAGGGGCTGTCCAGGGAAACAAGTTATCACCTATCGACATGATAAGTGATGACTTATTGATTGGTGGGGTTCGACCTATGGGGTCCGGACCGATAGGCAGAATAAGGGAACTTATATCCTTGTTAGAATGGAGCAGCGGTTCACATGCTCGACCACCACTCTCTACTCACCCCATGGGGCTGCTCAACTCTACACACAGCTTTTTTCGGAAGCCCCACAGAGAATGAATGGAGCAGTGGTCTAGCATCTGACCGGCTGCTCAATTTGTAACGAATGTTCCATCAGGATAAAAATTCTTGTGGTTGGACGCCAACTGATTAGTAAGTTCTCACCTATCTTGGGGATAGATGATTTATTTTTACTGAACAACTCTTTTAAATATGATGCGATTGGGAGACTTTAATGGAATTTTCCAAACTTTTGGAAAACTCCAGTAGGAGTTACATATGGATAAAGAAATAAAAGCACACAGTCGTCTTTCATAACTCCCAACGATCCTGCCCTAACAATTCTACGGGCTCTTGCCACTCTTCATTTACTTAGAGGCAGCGATACTTGGGAATGAAACAGTCAATCACTGTCCGCGGTAGTGCGGTAACACCGACAATTACTATCGAGTATACAAAGTCTGTAGAAGAATGTAACAATGTTAAAGTTAATTGGGAGCTTACAGGACTATCGCTGTTTTCCGTTAGGGCATTTAAGAGCCCCGTTCTTGGGATTAGTGGAGGTCCCAGTGATGAGGCTCTCAACAGTTTGCAAGTGCCCTGTTGGGAGGTGATATCTATGTTGGGAATAGCCATTTATAAATTATACTGTATGTAAGTCAGTACCTATACGGAATGATTACCTACTATTTATTCTTAGGGTTTGCTGCTTGCATCCTTTTTGGCACATCTTCAAATATGGAAGGGCTGCGATATGTGACTACAGCTTAGCCACACTGCCTACAGGTAGTCTGAAGTAGTCTGAGACACGCCTCCTGCCTCATCATTGGTTCAGGCAGCTGCTTTCTCGCTCCCTCTGTAGCTCTTCCTCTTTTTATTGGCTGTTGTGTAAAACAGAAGTCCATCACCAGAACGTTGGTGAATGGGAAGCTGATTTCTACTGTTCAATGAAAGAAGACTGATTATAAAGTCCAAGTTACTAAATTACTAGTAGTGAGAAAAAGGTAATCAGGATACTAGTTACATGTACTAAGGCAAGCGGACCTCACACGGACTACTACTGGCAGAACAATTGTGTACAATACTAGAAAGAACACCAAGAAAGCCACTGGGCTAAATCTCATCTATGCTGGATCTGCAAGGACTTTGCATGGTTTTCCTCTGCTTGCTTGGAATTTCTGTAAGGAGGTGACGGAGGCTGTCATATGCTTCCCTCTCTTTAGACATTGTTCACATTTTATGCGTGCGGTTCCAGAGCATTTATAAGTATTAATGTGCTTATGTACTTCAATGTGAATGTATTTGATGTATGTTATGTACAAAATTAAGGATAGAATAGAAGGTAGTATAGGACAATAGTGGGATTAGAATAGATGGGGCACACTAGAGCTAGGGAATGAGAGTCTTAGAGTGGATATAGTTAGCATAGAGGTTTTCCAGCCTTGCCCAGGGCAAGAAGTGAGAGCAGATGCAGCAGTGAGTAGAGACAGTCTGACAGCCATGGGGATAAGGTTGCCCCAGGCTGAGTGGCGTGCAGGCGCTAACCAGCTTGAATAGTGACCAACCCGAAGAGGATCCGGGTTCTACGACCAGGGCAGGTGAAGTGGAGACGGCGAGCCTGGCACCTTTTCCTTTTCAAGCCAGACAAGGGAATGGTAGGAAGCTGGTGGGCCTAAAGGCACGGAAAGAGACAGCGATTGTCCAGGAAGAGCAGTGATTGCTGGAAAGGGACAGGGATTGACCGGATGAGCAGTGATTGCTGGAAAGAGACAGGAATTACCTGGAAGATCAGTGATTGCCAGAAGTGAGGCAGGGATTGCTAGAAGGAACAGAGGTTGCCAGGAAGGCAGGGAAAGTGCAAGAACTGTTGTTCTGTATACACTGTGCCGCATTTGTGATGGATACCCTACTGCTAAGTTAAGTTGAACTGTTAGAAAAGAACCTTGTCTCTGGAATGGTTTGTGGAGCTTGTGGATACAGAGCTGGAGTGACAGAAGCCATGGGGACTCTGACAGTAAATGTGAGTGTACTGTTGCACACGCTGCTCATGCAGCAGAAGGGACATTATATTTCATCTGTGGGGCGCCAGGGTGTGGGAATACTACAGCTTGTTGCCACGACTGCCACCCTAGCTGCCTTACATTTCTATAGATGCTTTCCTACGAAAGGATGAAAGGGTAAATGTGAGGGGTAAACTTAGGACAATTTGATGGTGAATGTGAGCACTTTCTTAGCACAAGAATACTAAGATGTGAGCTCCCATTAAATAATAGGTCATAAATAATAAAGTCGCCTTGTTTCTATCAGGTAAAGAAATTCTCACAGCCAATAGAGTAGAAGGTGTGGAAGACTTGGCTTATGATTGGATTTCGAAGAACCTCTACTGGACCGACCCAAGATATAGAAGCATCAGCGTCATGAGACTTGTAGATAAGTCGAGAAGGGCGATCATTCAGAATTTAAATCAGCCTCGCTCCATTGTAGTGCACCCCGTGATGGGGTGAGTATCTGCTTCCTTTGTTTATGTTCTGTTCTTCGCTTGCTGCTTGTGCTTTTTTAACCCGATCAAGAAGAGAATTAATAGAGGATGTTGCGTTTTATTTCTCATGATCCTGCATCTTTCGCTTCCAACTATTTATTTCTTCTCCGCCGCTGGCAAGTGACCATGCTCCGAGAAGACTGTAAGCTGATACGCTGCTCTGCATGAAAGGAATATGCTGACAAGTTATCGTTAGAACTTCTGCCTTTTCCCCACTTTTTTTTTGTATGTTGACATGAAGCCAGAGGAGTCAGCCTTGTCCAGCTCTGTTATATTCACTTTAAAGTGCTTCTGTCTCCAGCCTGGAGATAATGTTCCACATTTTACTGGAGATATCAGACGGTGTCTTCCTGCTGAAATGGGATCTCTTACATTGATCTTACATTTCTTCTCTTACAAATAGAATCAGCCAATAGTTTTAATGTATTGCATTCATATTACATTCATGAAGCACAGTACACACGTGCAATTTGGTTGATCCCTTTTGCTAGATCATAAGCATGTCAGAGAATATCCCATTGCTAAGATCTGCAGCAATCAGCTGAAATCTGTGGCGAAACTCAACAAGTGTCCAATTCTTCTGCAAGGAAAATGTAAGAATTATATATTATAATGAAACCAACGGGTAGCGCTTGTGATGTGTCCTCCTGACCTAATAGATTAAGGAGTCTCCCCTTTCGTAATTCTGAACTTCCTTGGAGGGTACATAAAAATGAGTTTCCTTAGCCCCTTCATTACAAGGCTATTTTCCATTTTTTCATTTCCGTTTTTTCCTTCCCTTCTACCAACAGCCATATTTTTTTTAATTTTCCGTCTATACATACGAGAGCTTGATTTTTGCTTGACAAGTTGTAGTTGAGATCTTTCGTTTTATCATGTGATGCATTGGAAAGTAGGCAAAAAATTCCAAGTGTGTTAAAATTGCAAATAAAAGTGCAATTCCACAATCATTTTTTTTGTTTTTTTTTACCATGTTAACTATATGGTAAAGCTAACCTGGCAGTATGATTCTCCAGGTCAGTATGAATATGCAGAAACCAATCATGTATAAATTTTTTTTTTTTACTTAAGTGGTGAAAAAAACTTGGAAATTTGTAAGAAAAAATAATTAATTTTTTCTTATCTTGCCATTTTCTGAGACCTGTAACGCTTTCATGTTTCAGGGTATGGGGCTGGTTGATGGCTTATTTTTTGCACCGTGAGATGATGTCTGTACTGATACCATATTAGGGTAGATACCATGCCTGGATTGCCTCTTATTACATTGTATTGCAAGTGTTGAGGCAGCCAGAAAAAAACCCGTAATTATGGTGTTTTGATGTTTTTCCTCATTACACCGTTTCCCAATCATAGAATCATAGTATCGTATTAATTTATTTTATATTTTGATATATTTAATTGCTTTATTTTTGAAGGTGCATATTAAAGAAGTAGTCCAGTACTTTAGCACTGAAGACCTATATTTAGGATAAGTCATCAATGTCTGATCCCGACACCCGACTACCCCGCCGATCAGCCGTTAACGGTGTCCGCGCCAATCGGCCAGAAGTACTTACTTGAAGAGCTGGCCATTTTCTGACAGTGGCCGCCGTAGGGTACTGCACATCTGCCTCCTATTAATTTGAATAGGAGGTGGATGTGCAGTACCTTGCCTTGGCCACAGTCAAACAACCAGCTCTGCAAGTGAGTATTACTGTCCAGCAGCAAGATAACAGCTGATTGGCAGGGGTGCCGTGTGTCGGACCGGACCCATCAGACATCAGAAATAGGTCATCATCAATGTTAAAGTAGTGGACAAACTCTTTAAATCAAATCTGTCAGAAATCAACAGCGACATTTAACAGGTTAACACCACCTATGTCTATTAGAGGCACATGATGGCTGATTAAATCAGCCATCATCTGACGGAAGAGATGCAAGATCGTTGTGCGAGTCCGCTTCAAAGGCAGGAAAACAACATGTATTTTATATGTCATGAAGGGGTTAATCAGGTAACGTTGACAATATGGAAATTCATGGAGCTAATTGTGTATATTCTCAATGCAACTGATTTTCACCTGGTTCTTCTTGGGGAAAATCTATTATTCTACATTTCCGAATCAAATGAATGTTTTCTCTTCTTTTAGGTTCCTTTACTGGACAGACTGGTACCGTCCTGCTAAAATCATGAGGTCTTGGTGTGATGGATCACATGCATCCGCAATTGTAAATACAACACTTGGGTGGCCAAATGGTTTAGCAATGGACTGGAGGTAAATGATTTATGTCCACAAACTCTGCAATTAAATCAGTAAGTGATAAAGCCAAGACTTGGGTCTGTTTTCTCTAGTACAAGCTTTTTTTGTGTTAAAGTATTCATACACCGTTAATAGCCAATAGCTTTTAATCCTGAACTTCCCTTAGCTCAGTTTGGCCAAAATTGTATTTTTGTTTTAATGTGAAGAGTGGAGTACATAGTGCAGGCAACTTTTGGTGTTATCGACACCTACAAAAGGGGGTAATAGCATAGACTATATACCAGTAAATAAGTTAGCCGGAAATGTAAAAAAACATAGTAACACCTACAAGAGTCAAGCACAGGACCAATAATGAAATATTATAATAATCTTTATTGAAAACAAAGTGGATAAAGATATATACCAGGATGGGGCCCAGGATAAGGGACATACAGTGTATATACCAGGATGGGAGATATATGTACCAGGATGGGGGATATATATACCAGGATGGGGCCCAGGATAAGGGACATACAGTGTATATACCAGGATGGGAGCTATATGTACCAGGATGGGGGATATATATATCAGGATGGGGCCCAGGATAAGGGGCATACAGTTTATATACCAGGATGGGGGATATATATACCAGGATGGGGCCCAGGATAAGGGACATACAGTGTATATACCAGGATGAGAGATATATGTACCAGGATGGGGGATATATATACCAGGATGGGGCCCAGGATAAGGGAGATACAGTGTATATGCCAGGATGGGAGCTATATGTACCAGGATGGGGGATATATATACCAGGATGGGGCCCAGAATAAGGGACATACAGTGTATATACCAGGATGGGAGATATATGTACCAGGATGGGGGATATATACCAGGATGGGGCCCAGGATAAGGGACATACAGTGTATATACCGGAATGGGAGATATATGTACCAGGATGGGGGATATATATACCAGGATGGGGCCCAGGATAAGGGACATATAGTGTATATACCAGGATGGGAGATATATGTACCAGGATGTGAGGGGCGGTCCAAATCTTGCATCGGGCCCATCTGACTTTATTTACACCAATGACTGTAAGTGACAATTTTGAGCTCTGTACAGTGTCATCAGAACCTTCAAAGGACCGTCATGGAGTAAACTACACATTTCTACTGCAGCCATACTTTTAAGCCCATATAAAAAATAGGTGTTGGCGCCATTTACAATGTTTCCAATGTGTTTTTCAAGAATGCATTTCGAGTGTCTTTTTGTTTTTCGCGTAACCCTACCTTTACATTTTACAAATAGCTCCTTGCGGATATATTGGGTGGATGCATTTTTTGATAAAGTGGAACACAGCAACTTTGATGGCTCTGACAGACAGACTCTTAGCAGAATAACACAGATGACCCATCCATTCGGCCTCACCATATACGGAGGTAAGATTTCTTAAAACCTTGACTAATATCTCTAAGGGATCCTATTTTAAGATTGCATCTTTGTCTACCTCTTGGCAATGACAACTTGCCCATGGCTTCTTATGCAATGATAAATTAGCCTTACACATAAGATGGACTCCCCTACAAATATTACTATTGGATCATCTTTGAGCTAATACTTTTTTCATATTCATAGAGTGATAAGTGCTTTAAAGGGCTCGTAAAAGCAATTTTCCTTTACAGAAATGAAGACAAATCCCATAATATAGTGATTTGTAATGTTTTATAATTTTCCATGCTGGACAAAATTCCAAAATAAAAAGATATATAAATGTTTAGTGACTCTTTAATTCAGGAGGTACAACCAGAGGGATATAATGCCCGCACAGAGGCGAGGGGGTAATTGATAAACTTTTCAAATTTTTTGTTCTTTTATGATGAAGTCAGAGATGAAGGAGAAATGAAATCATGGACGCCTTTTAATTTGTGTTTGCCCAGATAACAATGACTACATGCTCAGGATATATATGTAGGGATTTATTTAATTTTATGTCTTATTTTTTATTCTATCCTATGTTTGCAATATCTTATATTGTATGAATTATACACAATTCTTATTTCTTATCCAGCCTATGCATACATAACTGACTGGAGGCTGCAGGCCATAGTCAGAATCCGTAAATATGATGGTGGAGAGATGACAATCATTCGTAGAGGAATCAATAATGTTGCCCACGTGAAATCATTTGATGCCGGCATTCAGATAGGTATGTCAAATATGCTAGGTATGTGAACAAGACTTGTTACCGTTTTCTTAGATAGCGTAGGCCTGAAGAATATATATAATAATTTTATCCTTGAGTGACTTTCTACTACTTTAGCCCAAACTTGATCTTTTACCTTATTTCCATAGATATATCATTTGATATGTGCATTGCAATATTGATTTCCAGGGTCAAATCAGTGCAACCGTCCAACAAATCCAAACGGAGATTGCAGTCACTTTTGTTTCCCAGTGCCCAATTACCAAAGGGTTTGTGGCTGCCCCTATGGGATGAGGCTCCGACCTGATCAAGTCACTTGTGTGGAAGATCCATCTAATGAACCCCCGACAATGCAATGTGGTCTTTACTCATTTGCCTGTGCAAATGGCAAGTGTGTACCAGGTCATTACCGCTGCGATGGCGTCGATGACTGTCACGACAATAGCGACGAACAGGGTTGCGGATCCCCAAGTAAGTATTGCTGATACTATTAAATTTTGAAAGTAATGTAAGTTATCACTTGTATCAGCAAAGCCTCGTTAAAGAGAATGTGTCTATATGTGGTTTTTATGTTAAATATATGTTTTAAACATTTTTGATAATTTTTTTCCCAATTTTACATATCACCATCTTCAGATTTAAAAATTTTGCAATTTCCATCACTAAAGCCTGCCATACACATTAGATGGCTGCCGGCCGAATGATGCTTTGGTCAACAGCCGTTTATGCTGAGGCTCTCATTTGTCTTTGAGAAAGCTGTCGGACATCAGCTTATCTCTGGGAGAACAATGTGATCGTCAGTCCGAAATCTGACATGTTCTATCGACATCTCTCCCGATGATCAGTCAGTCGGCGCTCCCATAAACATTAGACAGTCAACCTGTCGATATTGGAAGGTTGAGCCGAATTTAGTCTAAAGTGTATGGGGGCTCTAACCGACTGATCATCAGAAGAGATGCCGATTGCACATGTCTGATTTTGGCCTGCCGATCGCATCGTTCTCCCGGAGATTATAACATTTCATGATTAAGTACAGTCATTTCTATCATTATACATGAATGTTATGATATTGAGCTTATGTTTTCTTGCAGACACTACTTGTTCCTTCAGAGCATTCACATGCCACAATGGCCAATGCATCCCCCAGAACTGGCGCTGTGATAAGCACAATGACTGTCTTGATGGGAGCGATGAACAAAATTGTCCAACTCAAGGTCCTCGGTCATGTCCTGCCACCTCATACACCTGTAATAACAACCATTGCATTCCTAGGATATGGCTCTGTGACACAGATAATGATTGTGAAGACGGATCAGATGAATTAAACTGCAGTACGTAGGAGATATTATTTTATTAGTTGCTTTATCTGCAAACGCTTGGGGAAGTTCCATTATTGTATTTAAGGGTTATTCCAATAATCGACATTTACGGCCATGAATGTCCAATAGGTGCTGGTCCCACCAACAAGCGAGCTTGGTGAGAAACCATCCTTTCTACACCTCTAAGAGAGGGAAACTGTTCTCAAGAGAGTTTAGTAATATTAGAGGGTCAGTATATGTGGATCAGTCTCACGATGGATGGCGGGAGTTGTACACTCACAAACACTGAAGAGCTCAAGCAAATAGTAAGGAAATCTAAGTTCTGTGATGTTTAATGCATCATTTTTCTAATTTGTTTTTGTTTTAAGATTTCACAAATACCTGCGAGCCAGGCCAGTTTCATTGTCCGGATCATCGCTGCATCGACCCGTATTATGTGTGTGACGGTGACAAAGATTGCGTTGACGGTTCAGATGAAAAAGACTGCAGTAAGCGCCAGCAAAATTCAGTGCTTTGTGCCGTCCATAATAGATATTCTACGTACTAACTATGTTTTCTTTTGACTAGTTTTCAATTGTACAGCCTCACAGTTTGCATGTGCAACGGGTAAGCAGTGTATCAGCAGCTACTACCAGTGCGATGGAGTGTTTGACTGCGCCGACCGTTCTGATGAAACAAACTGTCGTAAGTAAAAGTAAACATTCCAGATGAAACCTCTATAAAATGAACTGTTGTTTAAATCAAGTTTTTATATTAAATGCATTTATTCATTTCATCATTTTATTTTATTTTTTTATTTCTTGTTTTTAATTAATTTATTTTTTTAATTTCTGAAAATATTTTTTTTTCCAATTTTTCAATCACTATCTATATTATAAAAAAGAAATTATAAGTCTTGCAATTTTCACCCAGGCCACTAAGCCTTAGACTAGAATCATACTTCCTGTTCTGTACAGGTCACTTTTCAGGAGCCTCATTTACTTCCTGTACAGCTCACTTTTCAGTAGTATCATTATCATCACAGGCAGGAAGACACTGACAGATAACATTTCTGTATACAGTGGATAACACAGGATCCACCATTTGCAATAGGTGATAGTCACAGCTTCATATAACTTTTGCCCTGTTGAGAGTATGCTTATGATGTGCATCAATACAAATCAATAGGGTCTAAGTTAGGCTGTTGCTGCTCAATGTTCATGTGCCCAACAGGAGGAGTCTGGAGGCCAGTGTGAAAATTGCAAGATGTTTGAATTTTTTTTAATATAGATAGGTATATGAAAAATGAATACATTAAAAAAAAACATTTAAAACCTGAAACAATTGATCATTTTCTGTGACATATTCGCTTTAAGACAACAAACCAAAAGTCTAATGAAAATTGTCTTTTAGGGCAGTGTTTTTAGAGGTGCGTCATCCATGAAGAAGCACTTTTAGGGAACCCCCTTTCAGGCTGCATGGGGCAGCATTTTGGAAGATAGACAAGATAGCCTCGAATTTTCATAAAAACAGTTTATGGGAGGGGGCGTCCTTTGACCTTTTTGTAAGTAGAACTTGGCACTCGGAATATGCAACAAAAGTGAAGTTTTATTTACGATCCAAACAGTTCAAGATAACAAACTTGACGTTTCGGTCTAATCTGGACCTTCATCAGAACTAGGCAGCTCGTGTTGGGTGGAGAGTTTATAAATGAAGGAAGCAGTGAATGAGTGTGACTGCTTCAATGTGGGCAAAGGCAAAGGGCAAAATCGGACCGAAACGTCAAATTTATTATTTTGGACTGTTTGGATTGTACATAACACTTCACTCTTGTTGCATATTTCGTTTGAGTGGCAAGTTCTACTTACATTCTCTGTCACGCGTGGCAACTCTACTCAGACACCTTCCCTATGTTGCTGAGTGCCGTACGCTACTAATACTAAAGATACTCTTTGACTTTTTGTTATGAAGCTCAAAAAGGTTTTCCAACTTTATAAAAAAAAAAAAGACCAGCAAATATTAGAAAACGAAAACACTATCTACTCTCCTTTTTTCTTCTGACAGATCCAGCGCTGATGCCCCAGGGTCTTGGCAAATGGTCACACTTGGTAAATGGTCGCAGCAGTCAAGTGCCTTACTACTGCCATGATGGCTTTTATTTGTGAGTGGTGATGCCAGAAGTACCTCATGTGACTGTGGCAGCTACTGATTAGCTGCAGGGGTCACATGCTGGTCACTTGTAAACAAAGATCCAGTCTCGGTGCTGGATTTGCGGGAAACAGAATACATATATTTTTTTCTAACATTTGCTGTTTTTTTACTTTTTTATATTGTTTGAAGGCAAGATATAGTATGGATCTGTCAAAGGAGAAGGACAAGGTCTAGAGTATATAAAAGTGAATGCAAAGTATGTTCCAAAAATTTGATGTTGATCATGAGGGGTCTTCTTAAAAAGAGTGTCTTGTGGGAGTGGTCCCAGTTAGAGTTGGTGCAAATCGATTCACAATAACCAGTCCAGAGACCATGTCAGTAATCTGTGGCTGTCAGACGTGAGCTTTGAGAATTGCTTCCTACCTCCTGGTATTTGTCGCTCATTTTTTGATTATCCAGCCTATATGATGTCATTGTTGCTGCGTGACACACATGTCACATCACACCAAGCCGGCTAATGAAAAAAAGAGTTGAGGATGTCTGGAGGTAGGAGGCCATTTTTAGGGCTTCCATTCGATGACCACAGATTACTTACCTGGCCGATGGACCGTCCTGTATCTCAGGGTATGGTTATATTTACATGACAATATCCCCATACGTGCCCCATGTCTACCTATGCGGTAAGTCATCTGCGTGACATATACAGGGTGAGGTCATTTTTTTATTGCAGTAGCTCAACTGGTGAATCTTCCATTGGTCTGATTCACAGAAGACGGTGATCAGGTATAATTATATGCACTCCAGTGTAATTACATTTTATTTCTATCATTTCAGCCACACGGCCAGCAGGGATGTGTCACGAGAATGAATTCCAGTGCCAGTCAGATGGGTCATGTATCCCATCAAACTGGGAATGTGATAGACATCCAGACTGTATTGATGGTTCTGATGAACACCACAATTGTCCAGTTAGGACATGCTCTCCTTCCCAATTCCAATGTGGAAATGGAAACTGTGTCTACCGTTCCTGGATTTGCGATGGCGACAATGACTGTGGAGACATGAGTGATGAAAAAGACTGTCCAACTCCACCGTTCCGCTGTCCCAGCTGGCAGTGGCAGTGTCCGGGCCTAAGCGTATGTGTGAACATCAGCAAAGTATGTGATAACGTTCAAGACTGTCCCAATGGGGCAGATGAGTCTCCTCTCTGCAGTAAGTCTACCCTTGATGTCTTCAATATTGCGTTGTATGTTCTTTCATTTTTCTGAAGGTTCTTCTTTACGTGCCACCACAATCCTCAATCACTAAGAAAATATTTCACTGGGTTAATTATAAATTATCTAACAAGAGAGATGATAAATTTGCATTCTGCATCTCCACATGATCTATAATCTTGCTTGGATTATTATCCATGGCTGGTCGTACGGTGTTGTCATCTAAGGCGTCTTTTCAACATTTCTTCTAAATATTTTAATAATAATCTTGTAATCAGAATAAATTAATCAAATGTTAATGAATCAAATGTGCATGATTCACCCATGATTTTTAATTTTTTTTCTTACTTTTTTCTTTCTTTCTTTGAAATCGCAAATTTTCAGATGAGCCGCAACCAGGTACTGTGAATTTCTACAGATTATTACTTTGTGATTTATGTGATTCGTGTGATTTTTAAGCTAAGTACTCACTGTGTCTGTCCCTTTTGCCGTACAAATTCTCTTGGTGTCTAATTAAATGTTTTCACCAGATCAAGGCCAAAAAAGTGTTTTTTGTCCTCTATCTGGCTATTGCGCATTTTTATATTGTTCAATTGCATAGGACAATAAAGCGTAATGCATTTTTCCATACAAAGAGCCCTGTAAAAATAGTATATCTTTTTTTTACAATGGGGGGATTTGATGGACAGATATAGCATCCATCTAGAGCTTGACTATGAACAGTGCTCATATATGTCAAATAGTAGGCAAAATCTGTGTGCACTTAGCCCTAATGTCTTGTATCTATCAATAAAGGGCTTTTACTTATCGTAAAAGTTATCCCCTATCTATGGGATGAGAGATAACTCATTGATCTTTGGGGGTCCGACCATTGAGACCCGCACCAATCCACAGACTTGCAACATTCAATCTGTATGTAACAGATGTCAATCAATCATGACCACCACTGCTTTATTCATTGGCTATTGAACTCCTGGAGAAAGCAGAGCACAGCCAGTCCTATGGACAATGAATGGAGCGGAGATGGGCATGCTTGACCTCCACTTCATTCAGATTGGACTCTGGAAAGTCTCCTTCTCCAGATCGGTAGGGGTCCCAGTGGTCAATCAGCAATCAGTCAGTTATCCCCTATTCTATAGATAGGACATAACTTTCAATTTTGGTATAATCCCATTAAACATGAAGGTAGATTACTATTACTTTAAGAAGGGGTTTTAACACACAATAAAAGGGTTGTCTGAGATTAGGGTCTACCCTTTTTTTCAGACGTAGCATTAATCTTGTGCAGGCTATGTCTGGTATTACAGCTAGCACTTACATGATATAATATAAATTAAAGGTTTTTTTTCCAATTTTGCAAAAGCCCTATGTCCTGACTGCAGTTTGTTTTAAAAAAACAAACATCTGAGGTTTACTCATTCTCCCCAGGTCCATCGCTGAGTCTGCGCTGCTTCTCCTGGTGTCTGTTATTGTCTGCAGCTGTGAAGTTACGTCAACAGCACTGCAGCCAATCAGTGACTCTAAGCGACTTGTGCCATCAAGTCAAGCAGAACTGCTGAGCTCACTGATCGTCTGCAGCGCTGTCGACATGACATCATCACAGTAGACAACAACGGACACCGGGAGCAGCGACGAATAGTCAGCACTGAACCCTGAGAGGGTGAGTAAGGCCTAGTTTTGTTTTGTGGCATTCTAAGACTTTTTGTGTCCCAATCAGGGCTCCTATTTCTTTTTTTTTTAGCTGTGGTGGACATTTTTGGAAAAGGTTCAACAGGATTTGTTGTCTCCATTTGCATTAACTTCATGGTAAAATATCTCTTATGGGTTACTGTGCTGTGACATTGTTTTATTATTTTTCGGCCAAACGTTTCTGAGAAGTTAATTCCCTTCTTGTTGCCACTTTTTCCACAAATAGCCACCACTAAATGTAAAACAAATGTCAATACCTCTACTAGCAAAAGGTGAACTTTTCCCCAAGTTCTAACTTCTTATGTTCTCTTATGACTAGCATTACCGCTGAAATAAGAGCGGCTTGAAAGAAGTATCTGAAGTTCATTTTTTAGAAGGTATACTGTATATACATTTGCAGCCTTGTTTTATTGATTCAAAGCAGAAAGCGGCAATGTTGTAAGGAGTGAATTACAAAAATGTTACCATTTTGCTGCAAAGGATTTCATATTTTTGTCTTGTATTTCCAGATCAGGAGAGCTGTACGGACAGTAATGGTGGCTGCACTCACGGGTGCATTCAAGGACCTTTTGGAGCCCAGTGCACCTGCCCGCTTGGATATGAGCTGTTAAATGACTCCAAAACTTGTGACGATATTAATGAGTGCCTTATTCCCGGAGCCTGCAGTCAAAGCTGTAATAATGAGAGGGGATCCTTCAGATGTGACTGTGACGAGGGCTATATATTAGAACCCAATGGAAGAACTTGTAAAGCCTCTGGTACGTTTCCTGTTGGACACACTGTGACCCGCACCACAATTGTGGGTTACCAAGGATATGGGGTACTCGGAGCCGAGCCTGTAGATTTCTATAGGGGATGTCACTGGTAGCGTGGCTCGTTCCGTGTCCCTGGCGGTCAGGCATTAAAGGGGGATTTATTTACAGGGATTTGGTAGATAACAGTTCGTGACGCCACCTGTAGTTTTCTAGTCACTAAGACCAGCGCTGCTGTAGATCTCTGAGGGATGTTATGGCAGCTAGATGACGGGTCCCCCACAGGTGGGACTGGTCCCTCAAAGTCTATGGTATTAATGGTGTAGGGTGCAGATAAATGAATCAGTCTCACACCATCCAGCGTCTTTCCATACCTTTTACTTGTCAGATGATAAGGCAGGTCCCAGGGAGGCTGGTCGGGTGGAGAATGTGCTTCGAGATAACAGCTGAACAGGTTAGAGGCCTCCTTTACTTCCAATATGATGAGTCCAACTAGCATAGAGCTAAGTTCACTCCAATTACTCCAGCTAACTCCATAGCTGTACTGCCCGGTCAGTATTGTGGTCGGAGCCTTCCAAGTGATGGAACTAGGTTCTTGCTTTTGTCGTGCACTGACTCAAAGTCCCTATTCCACCTGACCCCTGTTACGTACCGACACACCAAGGGCTGCTTTCTGCGACCTAAGGTCCAGTAAGACTCTGGTTTTTCTATCACTACGCCTGAAGCTGTAGCGACACTTCGGTCCCCAGTGACCGGTGAACAATGTGCAGGATAGTCCAATCCTTAAGGCACCTTCAGAATTCTTTCCACTGCGCCCTTCACCCTGTTCGCGCTTTTAGCATAAGCACTCCACACTTCCTAGAGTAATACAAGTTAATTCTTTCTTGCTTCTTCCTTGGAGCTCGCTGACAGAATCTCAGTATTCTTCTAGTTCAGGAGCACGTCGACTGAACTTCACTGTCCTTGGGACAGGCGACTGAAGTTTCTGCTGCTAACTCTTCTTTCTTCCTTAATTGTCTCTATCTCCTGATTAGGCACAGCTCTGACTAGGCTAAGGTGAACTGGCTCACCCTTACTAGCCTCCACTTTAAGAACTGCTGACAGGATCTGGCTGAACTTCTCCTCCCTCCAAGTCCAGGCTAGACTGACTGACTCTGCTCTTTTGACTGCGCATGTCACTAGCTTATATACACTATGGGTGTGTCTAAAGTGTGTGATGGAGTGAATGGATATCGAGCATTAAACTGTTACCTCTCCGCACATCCTCCAGGGTTTTATGTGTGCCTTCACACCAGGGCTACACATTCCCCCATGGTAAAATACAGCACTCCCGGGCTGTGAAATATAAGAAGAAAGACTTTTTTTTTTTTTTCATTAACAACCAACATTACAACTCTTCCCATCCGGGAGGTAAGGATTCTTAAACGTTGCATTTTGTACAATGGACATAGAAAAATACAAAAACATACTTTCAATAAATATGTCATATTAAACAGCATTCTTGTGAAGGACCCGCACCAAACCTTCAACGTGGGTCCTGGGTGGGCTGCAGGACATCTGACTGCAGACCTCGCTCAGTGCCACACCATACGGGTTTTATATTCAGAGGTAGTTGTATAATAGTGGCTTCGTGTAAAACCAATATAATGCACCGAAGCGCAACTATGTACAAAGATAAGTTCTGGGCTGGCACAGTCCTCAGCCTCTCAGTCCATGACATAATAAAAGACACATATATATTTTCACTTCAATATTTACATTATATATCTATATATATACTTGTTTTAACTTTAATTTCACTTTACCCAACCAGGGTATTTGATGCAAAACTATGCACTCAACTTTTTCAAATTTTCATTCTGGTACCCAGCCGGGTATTCTACTCATTATGGAAAACATAGATACATTTGGCAATAAAGTGCAAATCTGGCAAAAATTCTCAAACTTTCTACAACGTTACATGCGGTAGACCCCTGTCTGGATCCTACCGGTCTTTACTTTTTAATTACTTCAACTACATTTTCCACCCCGGGGCTGGAACAATGCGATGCTCCTTAGAGCACATGACAAACAGGTCGTGACCTGCTATCAGGGTTTGGGTCGCTACAGTCCTTGTGCGAACCACTGGGGCGCAACGGGTATGTCGTCATTACAAGATACTGATGGCATCGCTGCTGGTGCCGCCACGTCCGGCGGTATAATTTGTGATTTGAACGGGGTCGCGGGTTGCGATTTAGTGCGAGGCACTGGCAGAGCAGAATATGCCGGGGGCGCTTCAAGCTGCAATTGACATTCAGGGGACGATGCCAGGGCACGGCCTGGTACAGCGGGAGCCCGGGACTGTGACGCGCTGGCAATGGTGACGTTACCTGCGTCAGGGACGGGGTCACGGACGATTGTGACATTAAGGGCATACCATCCTTTCATACCCCAGTGCCGTGTGTAGGTGACTATGTCTCCATTAACTAGGTCCCTTCCCGGATGGCCTTGTGGTAGGTGAGACTCTACGTCGCGTCGGCTCACAAATACGCCTGGGTAAAGTCCCGGTTCCCGGATAAAACCCCAGCCCTTGCGGGACTGGAATTCGGTGACGCACCCCTGACGTCGTGGTTCCCTCCGGGTACCTTTATCGCGGCGAACGGTCTCCTTGTCCGCGATGAGCTCTGCGTGCTGCCGCTGTCGGTTGCGCTGGGCCTCCTGTTCTTCCTCCTGACGTTGCTGCCATGCACTTTCCCATTTTACGGCATATGCGACGTCATCAAGACGCTCCATCGCGTCCCAGTCGACGTCTGGTAACGATGGACAGGATCCCTCCGGTGTCCCTACCGGGAAACAATCACCTGCTGCGGCCTCCTGGCCGGGCGGGCATTCCGGAACGGGCTGGACCTCCTCAACCTCCTTCGCCTCCACCGCTCCATCAGTGGGATCAGGGTCGGTCCTCTTGGGGGTAGCCTCCGGTTGCTCCTTAGCCTTGGGCAGCAGAAACTTGGGCAATTCAAATGGCGGAGGGTTGTCGAAGGGAGAGAACACCGCGTCCCACAGCCGCCGCTGTATCTGGTTACGCCGGCGTTTCTCAATCTCCTCCTCGCCAGGTCGTTGCAGGATCATCTTCTTTAACCTTGCGTTTTCTTCTCCAATCTCCAGCAAGGCTTGCTGCAGGTGCAGGACCACAGATGGTTCCGGTTCTAGTGGCAGCTTGGCTGGGGAACGGGGCCTGCCTTCCACCGCTTCCCTGCTCGGCTGCACACGTCCTGCCTCCATCATGCTCCAAGTCCGTCTCCCGTACTTTTCCAGAACAGTCTGGTCTCTTCCGTGGAGGCGGGGTTTGCGTCTCCTCCTCTTCGCAGGGAAGGTGAAGAGGAGGCGGACCTCTTGTGCAGTAGGGCTGGATCGCACATTGTAGTAGGCCTTGGAGAGGGCGGCCATAACTTTCGCGCCTCAGGGGGGGTACACGCCCACGAATGCACGTCCACCTTCTTCTCCAGCGCCTCAGGGCGCGAATATGGCGACAAAGATGGCGATTTTTGGCGCCAAAAGTGCAAACAGTCCTTTTTCACTAAAACACTTCACAGGCACACAGGGCTCGCAATTCTGCAAGTTTCGGATCCTGTTCGTGACGCCAAGTTGTCGTGTGACCCGCACCACAATTGTGGGTTACCAAGGATATGGGGTACTCGGAGCCGAGCCTGTAGATTTCTATAGGGGATGTCACTGGTAGCGTGGCTCGTTCCGTGTCCCTGGCGGTCAGGCGTTAAAGGGGGATTTATTTACAGGGGATTTGGTAGATAACAGTTCGTGACGCCACCTGTAGTTTTCTAGTCACTAAGACCAGCGCTGCTGTAGATCTCTGAGGGGATGTTATGGCAGCTAGATGACGGGTCCCCCACAGGTGGGACTGGTCCCTCAAAGTCTATGGTATTAATGGTGTAGGGTGCAGATAAATGAATCAGTCTCACACCATCCAGCGTCTTTCCATACCTTTTACTTGTCAGATGATAAGGCAGGTCCCAGGGAGGCTGGTCGGGTGGAGAATGTGCTTCGAGATAACAGCTGAACAGGTTAGAGGCCTCCTTTACTTCCAATATGATGAGTCCAACTAGCATAGAGCTAAGTTCACTCCGATTACTCCAGCTAACTCCATAGCTGTACTGCCCGGTCAGTATTGTGGTCGGAGCCTTCCAGTGATGGAACTAGGTTCTTGCTTTTGTCGTGCACTGACTCAAAGTCCCTATTCCACCTGACCCCTGTTACGTACCGACACACCAAGGGCTGCTTTCTGCGACCTAAGGTCCAGTAAGACTCTGGTTTTTCTATCACTACGCCTGAAGCTGTAGCGACACTTCGGTCCCCAGTGACCGGTGAACAATGTGCAGGATAGTCCAATCCTTAAGGCACCTTCAGAATTCTTTCCACTGCGCCCTTCGCCCTGTTCGCGCTTTTAGCATAAGCACTCCACACTTCCTAGAGTAATACAAGTTAATTCTTTCTTGCTTCTTCCTTGGAGCTCGCTGACAGAATCTCAGTATTCTTCTAGTTCAGGAGCACGTCGACTGAACTTCACTGTCCTTGGGACAGGCGACTGAAGTTTCTGCTGCTAACTCTTCTTTCTTCCTTAATTGTCTCTATCTCCTGATTAGGCACAGCTCTGACTAGGCTAAGGTGAACTGGCTCACCCTTACTAGCCTCCACTTTAAGAACTGCTGACAGGATCTGGCTGAACTTCTCCTCCCTCCAAGTCCAGGCTAGACTGACTGACTCTGCTCTTTTGACTGCGCATGTCACTAGCTTATATACACTATGGTGTGTCTAAAGTGTGTGATGGAGTGAATGGATATCGAGCATTAAACTGTTACCTCTCCGCACATCCTCCAGGGTTTTATGTGTGCCTTCACACCAGGGCTACACAACACCACCACTAATTTCCATTTTTATGTTAACTTTTACGGTATTATTCGTTTTCTATTGCGGGCACGATTTTGTGTATTGTCCTTATCTTGTCTTTCAGAGTTTGGGAATCTGCTGTTGTTGGTGGCAAGTCGTAACCAGATCGTGGCTGACAATATCACCACACAAGCTCACAACATTTACTCCGTTGTCAGGGATGGACGCAACATAGTCGCTGTGGATTTTGACTCTGTGACGAATCGTATTTACTGGTCTGACACGACGCAGGATAAAATTTGGAGTGCCTATATCAATGGGACAGACAGGAAAGTTGTAAGTTTCATCCTCTAAGAGGAGCTTCAAAAGTTGCACAGAAAATCTGTAAATATCAAAGAGAACTAAAAAATCATTAGATAAAACGACATCAAATGTTAGAAACATTTCAGTCTTGCTAACGACCTGCCTGAGTACATGGGAGACTTCTGTACTTCTCTATAATAGTTTAGTATAGATTGTTTGTAATTAGTCTTAGGCCGTGCGAGCTTTGATGTTGGACTACTTTTTCAATAATGAACGTTAACGGGTAGGACTGACTATAATTAGAGAAACCTGACCTAGAGAATTAAGGCTATGTGCACTAGATGGTGGCACAGCTGCTGAGTTTTCCCAGGCGAAGCCATTCCAGGAAAATTTAAGTAGTCGCTTTCTTGAGGCGGCTTTCCCCTACAGATCTGCCATTGTTCTCTGTCACCGTCGGTTTTTCCCTCTATACTGTTAAGTATAGAGAGTAGGCGGCTTCCGAGAGGAAGCCACCCGAAGAATGCGCATGTCACGTCTTTAACCGCTCAATGTTCTCCGTATCCTGAATTTGTTAAAAAACATGGCCAAAGCTGGAACATCTGCACAGCAAATTCGCTTTGATATTGCTATGCACGATGCTCATTTTATGAAGTGTTTCTGTGGTGCTTTTCTTAGGCAGATTCCGGGTGGAATCCACCTGAAAAAGATACTGTGTGCAAAAAGACGACTAATAGGACAGGTGACTGTGAGCAAGTGCAGTAGGAAGCTCCCGTTCACTTTGTGTGTAGGAAGATGTTTTAATAGTGCATATCCTGATTAGTGTTGAGCGATACGATAATGTAAATATCGGCTATCGGCCGATATTAGCTCTATCGGCCTTTCGATAATTCGTTTCGATATTTTCGTCTTATCGAATACCGGAATCGGATTTGTCACTGTCACTGTCAGTGTCCGTCGGTCGGGTCTGTCAGGAGTCAGCGGCACTTACCTGGCAGAAGATCTCCGGCGGTCACGGCCTGGACTGCTTCATGGCCGCCATCATCTTTCCCCGGCGGTCACATGCAGTTTCTCGCGATAACTGCAGTGACTGCTGGGTAATCCCGGTCGTAAAGCAGTCAGTCCGATGACGTCACCGCCGGGGAAGCAGGTAATCAGCTGTGCTGCGCCGGGATGACAGGCTCTGCCTGTCATTCTGATGTAGCAGAGCTGGATCTTCGTGGGACACTCGTTACTATGGACTGCGTCGGTCAGGTGGTATACTTTTTTTTTTCATTTTTTTACAGGAGATCGATGGCGTCGCAGGATGACACTGTAATAAAAGTAATGAAAACTGTGTTTTTTTTTTTTATTAAATTAAAAAACTTTTTTATGAACATTCACCCGTCCGGGTACATAAACAATTTAACTATTTACATACAGTGACCCTGTCCGGTTATTTATAATTCTTTGGCAGGGGTGTTCCAGGTACCACCTGGTACTCTTCTGATGCTTGCCAAACATCCGAGGCACCAAGGACCACCAGGACCTGATGACGTTGTGTGGCCTGTACAGTCAAGTCGTCACCCGCTATCTGGGTCTGTGTGGCCACCTCTTTCATCTCCCTCCGGGTCTGGAGCCCTATGTCACGGACTGTACGAACCCCAGGGGGCCTAACAGGCGCCGGGTACGGGCCAGCTATACTTATCATGTCCATAGCTGGGGCTGCTGAGGAGACCACTGAGGGAGGCTGGGGAGATTTACGGCATGGGGTGGGCACTTTTGCAGAGGCCTGGATGTGGGAGGCTGAAGGCTCCGAGGGTCTCACAGGTTCCTGACACTCTGGGGAGTAGGGGTCGCACCTGGTAACATTTAGGGCGTACCATCCATTGTAACCCCAGTGTCGGGTGTAAGTCACCAAGTCTCCTGGCAACAGGTCCCTCCCCGGGTGTCCTTCTGGGAGGTGAGCCTCCACGTCCTGCCGGTTCACAAAAACTTCTAAATAAAGTCCAGGCTCCTGGATGAAGCCCCAACCACCTTTCAATTTAAAGCTCCGTACTGCACCCTTACGCCGCGGCTCCCCCAGGGTTCCTTTATCTTTTCTCATCCGGTCCTTATCTGCCCGGTCCTTCTCCAGCTGACGTTGGCGAAGTTTTTGGGATTCTCGCTGCTCCCTTTGTCGCTCTGCTTCCTTCTCCCAACGTCTCCACTCTTCCTCCTGACGCCGGTTGAAATTCTCCTCCAGCATCTCCATGTCTCCACCATCAAACTGCAGCTTACAGTGTCCGGTTTGCAGCAGCTCTCCTGCGCCCCCCAGTCCTGGCGGCGCTCACCTGCGGAGGAAGCAGCCGGCTCTGGAACAGATGACAGTCGGGGCTCCGGTACAGGCAGGTAGACCTCTGGTGCCTGCGCGGCCTCCTCCATGAGGACGGGTGTCGCTTCTTCTGTCTCAGCGACGGGGGCAGACAGCGGGATCTGGGGTGCTGCCGGTGCAGCGTTTTTTGCACGAACGGGTGCCTCCACTGCGACAACGTCAACAGGATCACATTGCAAGGGCTGGGATGCCCGCACGGACTCCTCTACTAGAACGGGTGCCTCACCTTCCGGTACAGACACTTCAGGTAAGAGGGATTGGCGCCGCTCCAAGTTTAGTTTTAGGGCACGCCAGCTGGCTTCCATCCTGGCGACCTCCTCCCGGTGCCGGGCCAGGCCTTTTAGGGTATCCTCCGCTTCTTGCAGCGTAGGAGGGTTTCCAGGCCGGGTGCCCAACGGTGGTTCCGTGGCGATTGGGTCGCTTCCATGGGGGGAGAGCTCTGACTGCTCCATCCCTTCACACTTCTGCTCGTGTCCATTAGCCATCTCTGCCAAGTCACATGTGTCATTAGCATCTGGAAAGGGCCCTCTTTTGTAGTGAGGCGGGACCTTCGTGTTAGTTTCCGCACACTGAGGAGGATGAGGAGGCGGAACTCAAGAGCTGTGGGGCACGATCTTACATTGCAGTACCATTTAGAGCCATCGTTTTCGCGTCACTGAGTGAGTGTGTACACCCATGAAGAGCACGCCCTTCTTCTTCACCAGTGCCTCGTCGTGACGCAGATATGGCGGAAAAATGGCAAATACATTCTCTGATGATTTTAGCAATTCTCAAGCACAAAACCAGTTCAATTCAGGCACACAGGACTCGCTTATAGCGAGCTACAGAATCCTGTTCGTGACGCCCAAGTTGAGTCGCACAGAGCCAGAGGTTTTTGGGGTACTCGGCACCGAGCCCGTCGACTTCTATGGGGTATGTCACGGCTTTACCCGGCAATTGAATCAGAGTCTATTTTACTATGTAGAAGTGTATAAACTATAAATATATGTATATATATATATATGTCACAATGACATGTATATATATATATATATATATATGTATTCTATGTGTGTATATTTAGTGTTTACAAGGAAATAAAGGTTTTTTTTAGTTGCGATATTTTGTTCCCATAGACTTACATTGGACTTCCGGTATCGAAATCGGATATCGACGATATTTAGTGCTATTGGCGATACAATTTCGATACAATATTTTTAGATATCGAGCACTATCGCTCAACACTAATCCTGATCTAAAACTGGAAATATCAGGGGTGCTGAGGTAATAAGAGGCTGCTTACACTGCTGTCCAGCCTGTCTGATCTAACACTGGACATACCAAGGGGGCTGAGGTAAGAAGAGGCTGCTCACACTGTTGTACGCCCTGTCCTATCTAATACTGGAGATGCCAAGGAGTTCTAAGGTAAGAAGAGGCTGCTCACACTGCTGTCCATACACTCTGTCTGATTTAATACTGGAGATAGCATGGAGTCCTAAGGTAAGAAGAGGCTGCTCACACTGCTCTCAATACGCTCTGTCTGATCTAATACTGGAGATAGCAAGGAGTCCTAAGGCAAGAAGAGGCTGCTCACACTGCTGTCTATGCACTCTGTCTGATCTAATACTGGAGATAGCAAGGAGTCCTAAGGCAAGAAGAGGCTGCTCACACTGCTGTCTATGCACTCTGTCTGATCTAATACTGGAGATAGCAAGGAGTCCTAAGGCAAGAAGAGGCTGCTCACACTGCTGTCTATACACTCTGTCTGATCTAATACGGAAGACACCAAGAAGTCCTAAGGTAAGAAGAGGCTGCTCACACTGCTGTCTATGCACTCTGTCTGATCTAATACAGAAGACACCAAGAAGTCCTAAGGTAAGAAGAGTCTGCTCACACTGCTGTCCATACACTCTGGCTGATCTAATACGCAAGATACCAAGGAGTCCCAAGGTAAGAAGAGGCTGCTCACACTGCTGTCTATACACTCTGTTTGATCTAATACGGAAGACAAAAAGGAGTCCTAAGGTAAGAAGAGTATGCTCACAGTGCTGTCCATACACTCTGGCTGATCTAATACAGGAGATACCAAGGAGTCCTAAAGTAAGAAGAGGCTGCTCACACTGCTGTCTATACACTCTGTCTGATCTAATACTGAAGATACCAAGGAGTCCTAAGGCAAGAAGAGGCTGCTCACACTGCTGTCTATACACTCTGTCTGATCTAATACTGAAGATACCAAGGAGTCCTAAGGCAAGAAGAGGCTGCTCACACTGCTGTCTATGCACTCTGTCTAATCTAATACGGGAGACACCAAGAAGTCCTAAGGTAAGAAGAGGCTGCTCACACTGTTGTCCATACACTCTGGCTGATCTAATATGGAAGATACCAAGGAGTCCTAAGGTAAGAAGAGGCTGCTCACACTGCTGTCCATACACTCTGGCTGATCTAATATTGAAGATACCAAGGAGTCCTAAGGTAAGAAGAGGCTGCTCACACTGCTGTCTGTACACTCTGTCTGATCTAATACGGAAGACAAAAAGGAGTCCTAAGGTAAGAAGAGGCCGCTCACACTGCTGTCCATACACTCTGGCTGATCTAATACAGGAGATACCAAGGAGTCCTAAGGCAAGAAGAGGCTGCTCACAGTGCTGTCCATACACTCTGGCTGATCTAATACAGGAGATACCAAGGAGTCCTAAGGCAAGAAGAGGCTGCTCACACTGCTGTCTATGCACTCTGTCTGATCTAATACTGGAGATAGCAATGAGTCCTAAGGCAAGAAGAGGCTGCTCACAGTGCTGTCCATACACTCTGGCTGATCTAATACAGGAGATGCCAAGGAGTCCTAAGGTAAGAAGAGGCTCCTCACACTGCTGTCTATACACTGTCTGATCTAATATGGAAGACATAAAGGAGTCCTAAAGTAAGAAGAGGCTGCTCACACTGCAGTCTATACACTCTGTCTGATCTAATACTGAAGATACCAAGGAGTCCTAAAGTAAGAAGAGTCTGCTCACACTGCTGTCCATACACTCTGGCTGATCTATTACTGCAGTTACCAAGGAGTCCTAAGGTAAGAAGAGGCCGCTCACACTGCTTTCTATACACTCTGGTTGATCTAATACTGAAGATACCAAGGAGTCCTAAGGTAGAAGAGGCTGCTCACACTGCTGTCCATACACTCTGGCTGATCTAATACGGAAGACACCAAGAAGTCGTAAGGTAAAAAAGGCTGCTCACACTGCTGTGCATACTCTCTGTTTGATTTAATACTGTAGATAGCAAGGAGTCCTAAGGTAAGAAGAGGCTGCTCATACTGCTGTCCATAGACTCTGTCTTTCTGAAAGCTGCGCAGCTGCTGTGAACTAAGACTAGCTTGACAATATGTGGCATAGGTATCTTCAGGTCACAGCAGTCGAGCTTCCTACTGCACATGCTGACAGACTTTGGTGCCATTAACTTTTTAGGACCGGTTTCTATCAGTGTAACAAGACAGCTGGCATTTAAATATACTATAGTGATTGCAATTGTAGACAAAACAAGTAGGATTTACTAAGTAAAGCTATTTAATAATTTATTTCTAGTGACTTTTTCTTTCATTTTTTTCCTATCTCTGGAGAATTCCTTTAAAGGACCCTTTAGAATTAAATAGCAATATGTCATACACTATTGAACACCCATGTTCAGTTTTTAGCTTACTATAGTTACATTCATCTTAATTGTGTGATTGGAGGTCCTGTGACCCCCACTGCCCCATCAACCATAGAATAGAATGTTGAAAGCAGAGCACATTGCTGTATTTCTCTTTCCATTTTTTCCCTTCTTTCCGGGCCTTTGCCAGTTATTTTGCTGGGCACAGATCTCCTGTTCTCTTAAAAGGTGTATCAGTGTAAATGAACAGAATACTCTTTAATTACAATCTTAGGACCCTTTTACATGGGCCGATGCTCATAGGAACACTTGTTCCCAATTGTTGCCCGTGTAAATATTTCAGCAATGAGACAGCCACTGATCGCACTTTAATATGGGTCTAGAACATTTTTGATCAGCAGCACGTCCCCTCGGTTATCAGCCTGTTATAAGACCCTTACATAAGGTGATTATAGAAAAAAATATATAATTTTACCTTTTTTACATTTTTTTTCCTTGTTTGTCACATATCTTTTCGGATTACTGCAGTTATCAGACATGTATTCTCATATAACTCAGATTACCATATATGTCTGTGCAGAATCCTTATATCTATTTCTACGAGTCTATATCACATCAGATTCGATGATGCTCCAGGAAGCTGAAAATTCAATGTTTATTGACTTTATTACTTGTATTACAGATTTTTGACAGTGGTGTCACTGTGACGGAAAGCATTGCTGTAGACTGGGTAGGGCGAAACCTTTACTGGACAGATTATATTATGGAGACAATCGAAGTCTCCAAACTTGATGGGACTCACCGGGCCGTCCTCATCAGCGAGAATGTGACAAATCCTCGAGCACTTGTCTTGGATCCCAGAACAGAGTAAGAATATTTACATGGTTAAAAAATACACATTTTTTGTCATGGGTTTTTTACAAATTTTGGTACAAATTTTATGATTTTTTTTAAAACCTTATTTAACAACTTGTTTTCAATGCTCAGTTTCTGGTAAAAGGGCTCTGTGTGTTTACACACAAAAAAATAACTTTTTACTGTCAAAATTCAGTGCTGGTCCCATTTTCTGCCCAATAGAAAGTGGGACAAGTTAGTGGTGTTGACTTTTTGCCCTTAAATGATTTAATTTGCCCATGTTGTCCATTAGGCATTATGTTCTTATGCACAAAAATGACTTCAGTGAACATCAACAAGCCCAGCACCCAAATTTAGACAACAAAGTTATGTGATATGATGTACCAATGTGGATCGCCCGCCAGGGCAGTGGGTTACTCGGTACCGAACCGGTGTCTTAAAGGGATGTGTCACGGCAGCAGTGACCCGGTCTGTGGCCCTGGGCGTCCAATAAAAGGGGAATATTTACAGGGGATGATAGAGTTTGTAGTAAAGTGTTCGTGACGCCACCTGTGGTTTCTGGTCAGAGGTGACCAGCGCTGCAGTGCAGATCCTCTGGGACTGATGATGATGCAGCAGAGTTGATAAAGCTTCCCACAGGTGAAGCTATGTCCCAGAGCAGATGTAATGTAAGGGAGATGGTAAAGGTGTAGTATTTAGCAAGGGATGTAGCAGTGCTGAGTGAGTGTTGCAGGAAGAAGTTGAGAGGACACAGTCAGATGCAGTTTCCAAATCTTTACTCACACTTTTGCAGGCAAAGTGTCCAGAGATCAGGTTACAGATGGTGCTGGAGTCAGTCAGCCTGAAAGCAATTTAGGAATCTCCTAATTTCAGGTGGGATGTGAGGTCTCCTTTCTAGCGCTATTCTCTGAGGTACTTGCTGCTGTAAGCGCTGTTCAAGTTCCTCTCTCTGACTCTTGTCTAAGTAGAACTTCACTCTCATAACAGGCAGCTCTAGCCTGCTTCAGGGATTGCTCCTCTCTGGAGTCTCTGGCTCACATGTGCTGCTGTGTAGTCGAGTACTAGTTGGGCAGAAAACCTGCTGTCTCCTGCCCTCCAGATTCTGCTGCTGGGGCTTTAGTTTACCCACTCAGCCTCGGACTCCGCTGTCCGGTTTCTGACACTCAGACCTGGGGGTGAGCTCAGCTAGAGCTCCTGTCCCCCAGCTTGTCTCCAACACGTCCTCCCTCTCTCAACCCTGCAGACAGACTACCTAACTCCTCCCCAGGCCAGAATGTTCCAGAGAAAGCGTCCCTGAAATCAGTTGTTAGAGCTCCTCCTTCTGGTCTGGAGTAAGAAAAGCGTTGTATGCTGTGTGTTACCTGTTAAAGGGATCCTTCCTTGCTTTCAGGCATGACATCACTCCCCCCTGGAGGGAGGCAAGGTCACTGTGGCAACCGAACTCCTGGGGTGCCACAAATGCACTCAACATCCCTGGCTGGGTACTTGATCTTTTTTTTAAATTTTTGTTTTATGCAATTTTGAGCCCCAAATGGCTGCTAAATGCATATTTTAATAATCAAAGCCCTTTTTTTGTAATCGGTTATCATTTCTTATTTTAGGCATACGGTAATTATACAAATTTAAACCTGAATTTTTTTCAGTGTCCGGCTAATGTTTTGGACAGACTGGGGAAGAAATCCTAGAATAGAAAGGTCGAGTATGGATGGAACCTTAAGAACAGCTATCATTTCAGAGAAGATCTATTGGCCCAATGGACTAACTATTGATTATCCTACTAAGCGCCTCTACTTTGCTGATGCTTATCTAGACTACATTGACTACTGTGATTATAATGGAAACAACAGGAGGCAGACCTTGGCTAGTCATTTGGTGAGTGTCGCTGATCATTGATATGATAAAGGATTATTTATTTTTACCTATATAGCGCCATCATTTCCACAGCGCTTTACAGGCAATCTCAATTCTCTATTTGTATGTCTTTGGAGTGTGGGAGGAAACCGGAAAACCCGAAGGAAACCCACACAAACACAGGGAGAACATACAAACTCCTTGCAGATGTTGTCCTTGGAAAGATCTGAACCCAGGACCCCAGCGCTTTAAGGCTGCAGTGCTAACCACTGAGCCACAATTTATAGAAATGTATGATTCAATAGTTTTTTCATAAATTGGTCGCATACTTACAGTAGCTGACTATTGCTTTGATCCATTGTGTTGCCTTTATTAACTGGTAATTGTGAACCAACTAGAATTGAGCAAACAGATTTACGCAGCCCTACTTCGGCGTTCAGTCTGGCCCTAACTTTTGAGTTTGAATTAAAGTTTTTGGTCTCCATCAAGAAATAATTGTATAACATCTTCTAGATTTTTACACTCTTTATTTAAATACACTGGAAATAATAAATGTTTTTAATATCAATATTCTTTATTACAGTCAAGCAATGCTAGTGGTCAAGGCGCAAAGCTATAATAAGTATCCATCATTCCGTTACACATATTGTTTATATAGAAATCTCCATTCTTCTAGGTGCTACAACATCCACATGCCATTGCCATATTTGAAGACTACGTTTATTGGAGTGACCGATACACCAATCGGATCATACGGGCCAATAAGTTTCATGGCGGCAACCACACGGTCATGATTTATAATATTCACCAACCGAAGGGGCTCTCTGCAGTTCATCCTGTAAAACAGCCTGGAGGTAAAAACTCTAAAATTCAATGTTTTGTAACTACCATACTTATTCATCTTTCCAATCTGATTTTTAACATATTTATTTGATATTTTTATGATATATTTTGACATATTATTTTTCAGTTTTTTAATTATATATATTTTGGTATTTAAAGCAAAATCTCAAAAGATTAATGTGGTTTTTAAGAAAAATTATAAATTATTATTGGCACAATTTCCTTATACTAGGGCCATTTTGAAATTATGAATAATAAATAAACGATACTCTTCAACAAAGGAGACTTTTTTAATTCATTGTCATTTTCTATCTGTATGTTGAACACATGCCTCCTCATAATATTATTTTAAAATTTATTTTCACAGGGCAAAATCCGTGTGCATCAAACCCCTGCAGCCATCTTTGCTTGTTGTCCTCAAGTTCTCCAAAATTTTACTCTTGTGTCTGTCCTTCTGGATGGTCATTAATGGATGACTCTGTAAACTGCCAGAAAGGTAATGCTTTCATGCAGTAAATTGGCATCCCCACCCAGTGGGGAAAATAAGTATTTGATACACTGCCAATTTTGCAAGTTTCCCACCTTCAAAGAATGGAGAGGTTTGTAATTTTTATTGTAGGCACACGTCAACTGTCAGAGAATCTAAAAAATAAAATCCAGAAAATCACATTGCATGATTTTTACATAATTAATTTGCATTTTATTGCATGAAATAAGTGTTCGATGCAATATGAAAAACAGAACTTAATATTTGGTACAGAAAACTTTGCTATTACAGAGGTCAGACGTTTCCTGTAGTTCTTGACCAAGTTTGCACACACTGCAGCAGGGATTTTGGCCCCCTCCTCCATACAGATCTTTTCCAGATCTTTCAGGTTTCTGGGCTGTTGCTGGGCAACATTGAGTTTCAGCTCTCTCTAAAGATTTTCTATTGGGTTCAGGTCTGGAGACTGGTTAGACCACTCCAGGACCTTGAAATGCTACTTACGGAGCCACTCTTTAGTTGCCCTAGCTGTGTGTTTTGGGTCATTGTCATGCTGGAAGACCCAGCCACGACCCATCTTCAATCCTCTGACTTAGGGAAAGAGGTTGTCGGCCAAAATCATGTGATACATGACCCCATCCTCCCTTCAATACGATGCAGTCATCCTGTCCCCCTTGCAGAAAAGCACCCCCAAAGTATGATGTTTCTCCCACCATGCTTCATGGTTGGGATGGTGTTCTTGGTGTTGTACTCATCCTTCTTCTACCTCCAAACACGGCCAGTGGAGTTAATACCAAAAAGTTATATTTTGGTCTCGTCTGACCTCATGACCTTCTCCCATGCCTCCTCTGCAACATCCAGATGGTGATAGGTGGGCCTGGGCATGTGCTGGCATGAGCAGGGGAATCTTGCGTACCCTGCAGGATTTTAATCCATGATGGCGTAATGTGTTACTAATGGTAATGTTGGAGACTGTCGTCACAGCTCTCTTCAGGCCATTACACAGGAGGACTTGGTTAATTTTGGGCTGATCCCTGATCTTTCACAGAATCATCCATACCCCGTGAAGCGAGATCTTGCAAGGAGCCCCTGACCAAGGAAGATTGACAGTCATCTTGTGTTTCTTCCATTTACTAATAATTGTGCCAACAGTTGTTGCCTTCTCACCAGGGTGATTTCCTATTTTCCTGTATCCCGTCCCAGCCTTGTGCAGGTCTACAATTTTGTCCTTGGTGTCCTTAGACAGCTCTTTGGTCTTGACCATGGTGGAGAGGTTGGAATGTGATTGTGCGGACAGGTAACGAGTTCAAACCGGTGCAATTAATACAGGTAATAAGTGCAGAGTAGGAGGGCTTCTTAAAGAAAAAGTAACAGGTCTGTGAGAGAGAGAATTCTTGCTGATTGGTAGGGGATCAAATACTTATTTCATGCAATAAAATGCAATTTAATTATTTAAAAATTATACAATGTGATTTTCTGGTTTTTATTTTTAGATTCTGTCTCTCACAGTTGAAGTGTACCTACGATAAAAATTACAGACCTCTTCATTTTTTGTAGGTGGGAAAACTTGCCAAATCGGCAGTGTATCAAATACTTATTTTAATAGATATAGATAAAAAAGAAAAAAATAAAAAATATATAAAAAGTACTAATCTAATACAGAAGCTGTTGCAGTTTATTAGTTGGTATTTTTTTTTCTTTCTGTTTTATATTTTTATTATTATGATTATTTTTTTTTAACAGACCCATTGAGGTGAAATGTTAAATTTTTATTAATCGGTAGTATATGGGCACAAGAGATTGCCCTCATGTATGTCATTCACTCTATGTACTAACATCTTGGCTTGTTCTCAAGACTTCAAAAGTTCTTATAAATTTAAGGTCTGAGCTTCTGGGAACAAGAATGTTTTGTTCTGCAGCCGATAAAATCTGTCAGGCTGTCAACAATCAGCATGTACGTCCTTTGTAGAAGGAAAATGTAGGGGCAGGGGTTAGGTTTTTTTTTATCTTTTTCCTCAATGTACCGTAATTCAAGTGAAGACCATAGGAAAAAGTTACCTTAAGCTTTTCTAAGCTTACGAGTGGGGTTGATATTGTATTTTGATGTAAATATACAACGGTCATCAAATATATATATTGTTATTTTTGTGTTTCCAGAATGCACTGATTTTCTCTTTGGAAATTATTAATTCAGCTTTCTGTTCGGTGAATTAGTTAAAGAGGATCTGACATTTGCTATGAATATGTTTTGGTTTTTTTCGCTCGATGTAAATGCCGCTATTCTCCTGGATCTGGCGTCGTTTTTCTTCTGTTCCTGCTCCTTTCCGGTCCTGAGATATGGCCTGATCTTCCTTGTATATAAACCTATTCTTCTTAGTCAACTGGGTGTAGACCTCAAGAAGAACCTCAGAGAGAAGAGATGAGGACCACGCCCACTTGGATAAAAAGACTATAATGACATAAAGAGAATAGAGGGCTGGATTCCAGGAATGAAGAGGTTTAAAGGGAATCTGTCACCCTAAATTGGCGGGATATTTAAATGATGGTAGTCAGGTCAGATGGGCGGTGTTTTGGGTACTTGCCTTAACATGTTGTTCGCCGCTGTCTCCTTTATTTCTGGGAATTGTAGTCGTTGCCCTCCATATAACGCGCCTGCGCATTGCAATCTGCGGGCAAAGCATACTGCACGTGCGCAATTCAAGATTGCAATGTGCAGGCGCATTATATGGAGGGCAACGAATACAATTCCCAGAAATAATGGAGACAGCGGCGAACAACATGTTAAGGCAAGTACCCAAAACACCGCCCATCTGACCTGACTGCCATCATTTAAATATCCCGCCAATTTAGGGTGACAGATTCCCTTTAAATACAACATCAGATTCAGGATAACATACTTATTCCAAGTGACAGGTCCTCCATAAAAGTAGTTTTTCCATTAAAGTGTTTTTTTGGCGTATCAGTAGAAGAACTTCCATGAGGATATTTCAATAAGTTGTATTGATATATAAAAAATAAATACTTTGCATGACCTGCTCTCTATCATCAGCTAGGACTAAGATTAGTTTCAGATATCTGTAATATGACCGCAATTTAAAGTCCATAAAACTGCTTATTGGTCCTACATAACTGAACTTAAAGGGTGGCTTCTCTGTCTCAATGCAAAAAAAAAAACAAAAATGTGCTTTACTCATCCTCATTTTCAGTGTTCCACTAATATATTGATATCCTTAAGAAAAAAAAAATGCAAAATCATCGTTTTTACCGTCTATGAAAGATGAAAGTCTACACTGACTGAATGACAGACCCGATGCTCCAGCCCCGTTACCATAGCGATTGTATCACCTGTTAATTTAATTGTGAAAGATTTTAATTATTGCTAATGATTGAAAAAAAAAAAAAAAAAGACGAACGAACCTTTGCTCGTTCTTCTGAGACTTATTATGATCCTAATCCTTGATGACAGTGTTATTTTTGTCTGCCAGCACAAACTTTCAGCACAAAGATTAGATTTTGGAATGTTCATTCCGATCTATTGTCTTCTTTTCAACATAGCAATATAGTTCACCCTGAGATCCGAAATTGCATCTACTGTAAACGAAGAAAATAAAAAAAGACAACAATTAAAAAGATCTTTAAAATGTTCACATAGTTTAACGCTTGAGTTCTCTATTTAAAGACATAATAATTAATAATATGTAATCAGGCACACCTCCAAAAAATATATTACATATAATACAATATATAATTCAGTGTCAACGGTCATAAAAGTAGAAAAAATAAAAATAAAAAATTAGGTTAATGTAAAGTATAAAAACATGCATTTTATTGTTATAAAAACATAAAATAAATGATAATAAATAATATAACTATAGTTAAATCGCTCAGAACGGCTAATAATGACTTATTTATGAATGTGGTATTATTCCTTAGGTTTTTCTTTTGCGTTCTATACATATTGCACATTATATATAAGATCAGTCTACGCCTGTGGTCAAATAGCACATGCTTCACTGAACAGGAGAATATTCATTTCACCGTTTACTCAGTATGAGATACTTAAGTGGAATGATAATTGCAAGTGCAATGAGATGTGCCCCTAATTTGGACTTAATTAAAAAGTAATTGCAATTAGTAACTTCACTTAACCTGTTATTTCTGGGCTTCTGGCAGAATAGCAATAGTTCTAATGTTTATGTAGAGCCGTCATTTAGTGGCCATGCATGATACAAGATACTATGGGAAAAGAAATGCAGAAGAATCAATCTATAATATTTATACAATAAAAAAAAGTATTTAAAGGAAACCTGACAGTGGATACATGCTGCCCAAAATGTGTGCAGCGTGTACTGTATCAGACACTGGCTTGTATGATTTCAGCCATATACAGTACAGACCAAAAGTCTCGACACACCTTCTCATTTAAAGATTTTTCTGTATTTTCACATTCACACTGAAGGCATCAAAACTATGAATTAACACATGTGGAGATATATACTTAGCAAAAAAGTGTGAAACAACTGAAATTATGTCTTATATTCTAGGTTATTCAAAGTAGCCACCTTTTGCTTTTATGACTGCTTTGCACACTCTTGGCATTCTCTTGATGAGCTTCAAGAGGTAGTCACCGGACATGGTCTTCCAACAATCTTGAAGGAGTTCCCAGACATGCTTAGCACTTGTTGGCCCTTTTGCCCTCACTCTGCTGTCCAGCTCACCCCAAACCATCTCGATTGGGTTCAGGTCTGGTGACTGTGGAGGCCAAGTCATCTGGTGTAGCACCCCATCACTCTCCTTCTTTGTCAAATAGCCCTTACACAGCCTGGAGGTGTGTTTGGGGTCATTGTCCTGTTGAAAAATAAATGATGGTCCAACTAAACGCAAACCGGATGGAATAGCATGCCGCTGCAAGATGCTGTAGTAGCCATGCTGGTTCAGTATGCCTTCAATTTTGAATAAATTCCCAACAGTGTCACCAGCAAAGCACTCCCATACCCCAATAAGTCTCTTCTGCTTGTTGCCTGTCCTTAGCAGTGGTTTCCTAGCAGCTATTTTACCATGAAGGCCTGCTGCACAAAGTCTCCTCTTAACAGTTGTTGTAGAGATGTGTCTGCTGCTAGAACTCTGTGTGGCATTGACCTGGTCTCTAATCTGAGCTGCTGTAAACCTGCAATTTCTGAGGCTGGTGACTCGGATAAACTTATCCTCAGAAGCAGAGGTGACTCTTGGTCTTCCTTTCCTGGGGCGGTCCTCATGTGAGCCAGTTTCTTTGCAGTGCTTGATGGTTTTTGCAACTGCACTTGGGGACACTTTCAAAGTTTTCCCAATTTTTCGGAATGACTGATCTTCATTTCTTAAAGTAATGATGGCCACTCGTTTTTCTTTACTTAGCTGCTTTTTTCTTGCCATAATACAAATTCTAACAGTCTATTCAGTAGGACTATCAGCTGTGTATCCACCAGACTTCTCCACAACACAACTGATGGTCCCAACCCCATTTATAAGGCCAGAAATCCCACTTATTACCCCTGACAGGGCACACCTGTGAAGTGAAAACCATTTCTGGTGACAACCTCTTGAAGCTCATCAAGAGAATGCCAAGAGTGTGCAAAGCAGAAGCAGTCATCAAAGCAAAAGGTGGCTACTTTGAAGAACCTAGAATATAAGACATAATTTCAGTTGTTTCACACTTTTTTGTTAAGTATATAATTCCACATGTGTTAATTTATAGTTTTGATGCCTTCAGTGTGAACGTACAATTTTCATAGTCATGAAAATACAGAAAAATCTTTAAATGAGGTGTGTCCAAACTTTTGGTCTGTACTGTATGTTTGACTCTAAAACATACTTTAAAAGTCGCCACATAGGAAATTCGTTGTAAAGGCCGGTCCTTGGTAGCTTCTCACGCTGGTTCCCCTTGAGTGACAGGTCTCTCTCTGCGTGCTGGTTTAGAGAAACACCTATCAGTCATTGGCAGTGGGCGGGAAGAATCCGCCTAGGAGCGGCCTTTTCAACTAGTCATCTGTGTGACTTGATCCTGGACCGCCTTAAACTGTATTTTTCTGAAACGCCGCCATGTTAAACATGAATGGCTGAAATCATACAGTCATTGACTGATACTTGCTGCATGTGATTTGGACGTGCATGTAACAGCTGTCAGGTTCCCTTTAAAGAGTACTTAAATTTTTATTTTCTAAATACTTTTGTCCAAAGTTATGAAACTCCAAAAATCAGTTTATTAGGGAATTTGTCTTCATTCTTTTAAAAAAAATTGCAAGCAAGTGACTTCCATACCTCTACATTTCCCTAGTACATTTTCTTGTTTTTAGCTTTTTTTTTATACCCAAGCAGATTTGTTTGGAGTACAGATGCTGGCAGTGAAAGTGTCCGCACTTGTGTCTTCCCCTGCCTCTGCTGCAGAAGATTGTTCCAATAGGCACAGCACTCAGAATAAGAAACAAGTGCTGACGCTTTCACTGCCATCATCTGTACTCCAAATAAGTATGATCTAATATCAGTAGAGTAGAAAGCAGGTAAATACACGGAGGGGGGAAAGCAGGGGCTTGGAAGTCACTTACATGCAATTTTGATACAGGAATGAAGGTAAATCCTCTAATATAGTGATTTGCATGGTTTCATAACTTTTCATACTGGACAAAATTTTTATTATTAAAAAAAAAAATTAAGTTTGTTACTCTTTAAAGGGGTCGTACAGAAATTTCAATCGATGGCCTGTCTGTAGGATAAGTCATAAATGTACAATATGATCAATGGGGTCTGATGACTCCAACCTTCCCAGCACGATAGATATACAGAACTTGATAGTTTTGGTTGCACAAGGTACGGCAGCTCAACCCCACTCACTTGATAAAAATCCATATGTGCAAAACGTACCCCAAGCGAATACTCTTCAGTGTAGCCTAATCTATTGTAACATAGCTGTACTTTTCTTCCACAGATGATAAGCCATTCCTCATTGTTATAAGAGATAACATCATTTATGGGATGTCGCTTGACCCCTTGGAAAAGACCAATGATGCTATGGTACCAATAGCAGGCATCATGAACGGATACGATGTGGAATTTGACGACTCCGAGGAAATGATCTATTGGATTGAAAATCCTGTACGTGCTGTAATTTGAGCAAAGCTGAATTTTTCATTCAATTCGGTTCTCCTACACGGACAAGCTCATCTCTGCTGCATCTGTAATGTGGCACGGGGCGGTAGCACTTGTCTGTGGCGCCCCGACATGTTACATGAAGGTGGGGGTCCTGGCTGGGCGTGTGGACTTGTGCTTTGAGGGCGCTGCGCTTCTGCAGGCCACATGTAACAGATGTTGCTGGTTGGCCAGGACCAGATGCTTCACAGTTCAATGAGGGAGACCACCATTCAAAAATAAACTTTTTACTGAGCGGAGAAATATAAGGAATATATTCCTTTCCAACTCAAAGCATTTTCCAAGCCGTTCCCTTCCTTTGTTTCTCTATGGATCTCTATTTTCACTGTCTCTCACTACTTCACCACAACCCAGCTTTAACCCTACAGTCCTGTTTAACAAGAGTCGTTTACTTGTCCTGCAGTTCCACTTCCTCTTTTTCCTCTAGGGTGCTAGTCTGGCCTGAAATGCTGATGCTCTGGAACTCCCGCCAGAAACACTTTACTTGTCTCACGTACTCAGTCATGTTTAGGTGCGCTACCTTCAAATATTATAAACTCTAGGCTTTATAGCTATGCGTCTCCCTCAGGACCCGTCTCCGGAAGGTCACTCTGTCTCTTAGTCACTTCTGCTCCAGATCTCGCTATCCCTTTTATTTCGGTCTCCTCTCACTTAGGGTCACCCCAGAATGCGGCTCTGCTCACCTTGGGCCTTTTGATACCTTTACTATGCACTCCAGGCCCTATCTGACTTCACTTCCAGGAAGTCCTTTCTAATCTTGCTACATGGCCACTCCCTCTCTGGGCTAGTCCCTACTCTTAGCTCTCACTGTCCTGTCAACTTCCTGTTGCTGGGCAGAATAAAGCTTCATCACTAACAATGCAAAACATTAAATAGGCAAACATTATAATGCATCACATCATATCATAACAGCACACATATTAACTCCATTTACTCATTGTACAATTCACATTACACATTATAGCTCACATTACATCACAATAAACTTGTTTCTTCAAGCGGAACGTAGGCGACGCATCCATCCATCCAGACATACCTGTAGATAATAAATTTACCATCTAGATAAAGCTTTTTTTATTCTCTCTTTCCAGGGTGAAATACACCGAGTCAAGGCAGATGGAACTAACAGGACAGCGTTTGCGCCATCTGTTATCATGGGCACACCTGTTGGTCTGGCTCTAGACTGGATTTCAGGGAACCTATATTACACAAATCCAGCAACGCAATCAATAGAGGTAATCTATATATGTAACAGTGGCAGGTTGCTTGCAAGATGTATTAGGTCAGCACAATGGCCATTTATCTCAGGGAAATTAAAAGAATTTATGTAAATTTTATATACTTTATTATCAAAGCCGTAGACTTAATCTGTACCTCTATGTTCTACTGAAGTCAAAGATCAGAGGTCATAGACTATATTCTCTATGGGATCTCACGAGTGCATGTTCTTCTTCATCATTTAAGGTTCTAAAACTTTATGGAGACGTAAAGTATAGGAAAACTATTATTACAAATGACGGGACACCTACAGGAGCGGGAAGGCCACTTGGAATAGCTGTTGACCCGGCCAGAGGGTATGATACACACTTATGCTGTATACTTTGCATAGAATTATAGCAGTTAAATCCAATCATTGCTATTAAAGGGTTATCCAGGACTATATATTTCTTTTACTGTGGCCTGAGAACTAACAGGCAGTTAGTTGCTATCTACCTGCCTGTTGTGCCCGGCACAGCTCTCTGCCAGCACAGATAGGTTACTGATCGCTCCTACCGGAGATTCCCGGTTTCAGCTGACGTCACGTTGATAGAGCAGCGGCTTTTCTTCCACTCTGTTCTGTTAATTGGGCATGACTGCCGATGTCATGCTGATTGCTGGAAGTCAGCTGTCAATTACCATAACATTGCCAGTCATAAGAAGAAGAACTACTCTGTTGATGTGGAGCAGCTGAATCGCTGGCAGGAGCGGTCAGTGACTACTCTGAGCTAGCACCAGATAGTACAGGCAGCTAGTTGCTAACTAGCTAACCAGTTAACAACCACATGCCTGTTAATTTTTTGCCTCATAATAAAAAGTGTATTTAGTCCTAGACAACCCGTTTAAAGTATAAATATATTGTCACTGAAATTTTCTTCAAGTCATTTAAAGTGTCGTAATCAACTCATGTAAGTAGAATTCATTCATGAAGTCTGTGATTTTAACCTGTTAATGATTTCCAGAAATATGGGCCTCTATAGCTTGCTTAGAGGGATATTCCCATCTCAAAGTTCCTATCCCAACATGTAGTAGGCGTAATAAAATAATATTAGCTAATACCTCCAATTAGAAATGTAGTATATTTTTCTGATTTTCTATGTGTTTTTCCTCATGCGCAGGCATTGCAGGACCTTAGGTATCCATAATTATGACCACTGACATAGTGACAGTTATCTAGTTGCTAGTGGTCGTTACCATGGATACCTAAGATCCTGCAATGCCTGCACATGATGAAAGAGAGATAGAAAATCAGAAAAACTATATTACATTTCTAATTGGAAGTATTTGCTATTATTATTATTATTACACCTACTATATATTGGTATAGGATCTTGGAGATGGGAATACCCCTTTAAAGAGGATCTACAGGCCACTTTTTATCTGTGACAGGTCCTCTTTAAAGAGTAAGTGAAATTTTATTTCATTTAATTTTTGGTCAGTTTTTGCAAAATGATTAATCTTTTTAATGTGCTACATTATCTTATTTTGCTTCCCTTTCTCCCCAAAATCCATGTAGAACAGGTTGTTTGAACTGTCTTCATCATGCATTTTAGAGTAGCTGTTTTGGACTGCAGGTCTAGCAGTTATCCATACACCAGTGTTTGCTTCATTGGTCCCATCCACAGTGCGCAGACAGGAATAAAGTTTGTGAATAACGTCTGAGCATTTGAAAGGGGAACAGTGAAGCTGACACTGAAGTACAGATATTTTCTAGACCTTTAGCTCAAAACAGCTACTCCGAGTGCTTAAACAAGGCAGATAAAACAGCCCTTGTAGCATGGAGTTTGGGCGAAAAGGAAGAAAATAAGGTACTACAATACACTAAAAAGATTAATTATTTTGCAAAGATTGACCACTAATTAAATAGAACATTTTTTTTAGTTACTCTTTAACCATATACGGATTGAACTCAGATCTACAATAGGTTGATTGCCACACGTCTGACTTTAGAAGGGTGGTCAACTGGGGAAAGCTTCGACCGACTCATATATTTCATACCCAGTACATTTTATGTGTGGATTTATGCCTGACATTTTTCACTTACCTAAAATCAATTATTATTACACTAACCGTTTAATTTTGAAAATATTTTTTTGCTCCATAAACTAAAATTTTTCTTTCTAGAAAAATGTACTGGACAGACCAGGGCACTGAAAGTGGAGTTCCTTCAAAGATTGCCAGTGCACATATGGATGGGTCCAATCCGACTGTCTTGTACACCAACAACCTTGATCACGTTGAGTTCATCACAATTGACATCGCTGAACAGAAACTGTACTGGGCCGTTACTGGCAGCGGAGTGGTAATAATCACATTTTGTACCATTCACAGTAGTAGGATAATGCTCTTTTAAGTTTTTAATGCAAAAAATACTGAAAAAAATTTAATAGTAACTTTTCAGAAAGTATTTGTTAATACAGGCAGTGGCAGTGTTCCAGACTTTTCCAAAAAGAAGTCCCTCTTGAAATAATTGACTCTCCAGCCATTGTGTATTTGTTTTGGTTGCAACAGCTGAGGCTGCTTGTTACAGACTTACGGTCATACTTACCAACATGGGGATCGTAATTTCCATCTTGAGTCCTGTGCCCCAGAGCATCCACAATCCCTCCAGGGAACGTTCCCTGAACAAGATGGGCCACCTACTTTTGAATAAGCTTTACACCATCTCCATTGCATCTTTCCATCCCGGACTTTGGTTGGATTTCATTCAGAAAATTGAGACAGTCTTGGCAAATTCAAAACTTATGGAAACTATCCAAAAGCACGTATACATATAGCTTCAGTCCGGTCATTTCTGCTTAGACTATTAGGTTAATTTGTTCAATGATGGTATTTATTTTTCGGTGCCATTTTCAGCATTCTTAAAAATTATTTCCATATCCAAAGTTTTACTTCTTTATTATCCACCATTCACATCCATAAATATTTGTTCATCCTTACTTACATTATGCATTAATGATGCTGATCTCATATAACAGAGCTTTTATATGGCTATGGTTTCTTGCACATGGTTTCGCTATTTGTAACCACTGTAATAAATCCATAATTGTCTTTGTAGATTGAAAGAGGAAATGTGGATGGAACGAATAGAATTACTATAGTACAGCATCTCTCGCATCCCTGGGGTATATCGGTCCACGAGAACTTCCTGTACTATACTGACCGGGACTATGAAGCCATTGAGCGAGTGGATAAATCTACAGGATCTAACAAAGTGGTCATGCGAGACAATGTCTCAGGACTTAAGTGTCTACGAGTCCATTACAGAGACAGTGAGTACTATGGGATTTATTCTTTATAGCATTTAGGGTGTAGTCACACCTTGTAGAAATTTATAAGACTAAAAAATCCCTTCCATACATGTGAATGGATTGTTTCTGCAGCATATGTGTCATGCTGTGACGATCTTAGGTAGGGGAGGGGAGCCTCAAACTGTCCCTGGAACTGAGACCCTAACTATCCCTTTAATAGGGATACTCTTGATAGTAGACAGGCCCGAGTCTCTGACCTCACTATACTCCTATTAATCCCTGGTCTGTCCCCTCCCCCACCCCATGGAGCCTGGCACAGAAGTGTAATGTGAACAAGACACACAAAGCAAAACCGGGATAACAGAAACCCTCTATCATACAAAAGCAATAACCAACAATAGGGAGGAGGATAGGGACTGGGAGGAATAAACTAAAAGGGAAACAGGGATCAGGAGATAAACACACACGTACAACAGAACACCTCTACAACAACCTTCCTACAAGATACTTAGCTTAAGCACATGGCATAGGATGACGAATCTCCAATTGCAACAACGAACTGCTACTCAGCTCCATTCATGCTATTCAGTATCTCCTAAGAGCAAGGAGCAGAGCTTTCACTGGCAAGACAGAGAGGGTCTGGCCAGGTTTTATAGGAAGAATTCACGATCAGATCAGAAGCAGCTGAAAAGGAGCTGCATGTTTCTGACCAGCATAACCTCTTCAGCATCAAAGGAAACCAAATTAATTTAATATGGGATCCAAACACACAGTCTAGATGGAAGATCTGCGACTCACAATATGCAGTGATCTTCTACTCCCAGATCTCCTAGGTTGGCGTGACACACTCTTGACAATATGTTCATGGACTTTTGCAATGAAGGTACATTTTTTTTTTGTTTATACAGAAGTGTCTGGTTCTTCAAATGGATGCAGCAATAACCCTGATACCTGTCAGCAATTGTGTTTGCCCAAACCCAGTGGCCGGTTCTCTTGCGCGTGTGCTACAGGATTTAGGCTGAGTGCTGATAACAGAACCTGCACGCCATACAACTCCTTTATTGTGGTGTCTATGCTCACAGCAATCAAAGGATTCAGCTTAGAATCCGCGGATCATTCTGAAGCTATGGTACCCATGGCAGGACGAGGTAGGTGGCGCTTATTTAACACCAGTGCTTTCGGCTTTTTGGAGTTCAATTTCCAAATAAACAACATTTATTCTGTGTGCCATTAGATAAGACCAACCTTATCTTTGCTGATCTTGAGTAAATGCCATTGTAGTGGAGACTAATTTGTTTAGACACGTCTTTGGGGGTTGGGATAAATTTGATATCACGACAAACTCAACTTCGACAACTTTAGCTTTCGAGCACCAATAACTTATGGCTGCACTGAAAATTTGCAGTTAGTTGACCAGACGCAGAGCTGTCCCACTACATGCCCCATTTTGTTTCCTTGGCTAAAAGCATGTGATTGTACATATTTATGGACAATCCCAACACATATAGCTACCATTTACTAGAACGATTCCCTTTATTTGCCCCTCCACCCACCCATATTGAAGCTTAATGGATGAGGATACTGAATTTTGCCCATTTTTTTCTGCAGGTCGTAATGCACTTCACGTGGATGTTCACATGCAGTCCGGTTTTATATATTGGTGTGACTTCAGCAGCACTCTATCTGGATACAATGCGATCCGCCGTGTTAAACCCAATGGCTCCTACTTTAGAAATGTTGTCACTGATGGGATAGGGAGGAATGGAATTCGAGGGATCGCTGTTGACTGGGTTGCAGGTAGGTTAAACCAAATGCATTTGTTTCATACATGCCCTTCTCCTGGTTTATAAAAGTTGTGAGATATGACTCCGCAATATATATATATCTATTATAGATATTTTTTGTGGAGGGTGGGTCGGGGGAAATTAGAGCTTTTGCTATAGGGCCTAGTGATTTCTGTGTACACCACTATACCAGGACTGGAGTTGTGTACACTGTAGTAGTATCTTTCGTATTTCTGATGAGTCTCACCTATTCAAGTATATGGTTGTGCAAAAAAAAAGTTGGATCATTCGTTATATCATCCAATTTTTAAGAATATTGCAATTCTTAACAAAGGAAACTGAATTTGATCTTGCACATTTTTTCAACTGCTGATGTGCAAAAACGAATGCTGTGTAGCCCATAGATAATAAACTCCATTGTGTGAATTTCAAATTTGTGGTTTTATTTTTTCCCTATTGCACATTTTTTTTTAGGAAATCTCTACTTCACCAACGCTTTCCTGACCGAAACCTTCATCGAAATAGTTCGCCTGAACACAACATATCGTCGTGTGCTGTTGAAAACTTCAGTGGATATGCCCAGGCATATTGTAGTAGACCCAAAAGACAGATACCTCTTTTGGGCAGATTATGGACAAAATCCTAAAATTGAACGGGCATTTTTGGATTGCACCAATAGAACAGTTCTGGTATCTGAGGGAATTTTGACGCCGAGAGGATTAGCTGTCGATCGTAACACCGGTTATGTGTACTGGGTAGACGACTCTTTGGATATGATTGCAAGAGTTGGACCGGAAGGTGGTGAAATCCAAATAGTGAGATATGGAAACCGTTACCCAACTCCTTATGGCATTACTGTATTTGAGAACACAATTATTTGGGTGGATCGAAACTTGAAAAAGGTCTTCCAAGCCAGCAAGGAACCTGGAAACACCGAAACACCAACTGTCCTCAGGGATAATATTAATCTTCTTAGAGACGTTACCGTGTATGACAAACGCTTTCAGCCAGTTTTACCCCAGGAGATCAACAATAATCCATGTCTGGTGAATAATGGGGGTTGTGCTCACTTTTGCTTTGCCTTACCTGGAACACAGACACAAAAATGTGGATGTGCCTTTGGGGCAGTTGGGAGCGATGGAACAAGATGTATCATCTCCACAGATGACTACTTGGTATTTGCCCTTGAAGGATCCATTAATAGTTTGCCCCTAGACCCTGAGAATCACAGTCCTCCTTTCCCCAGGGTAAATGTTCCTAGGACAGCAGTGGCTCTGGATTATGACAGCTTGGATAACAGAATATACTACACCCGAAGTGCCGGAGCTGGACGGAGTGAAATTCGCTACTTTGGTCTTTCAGCGTTAAATCAACATACCACGGTGGCATCAGGTAAGGTGTAAAATGAAGCTGACTCAATGACGGACTCATGTACATGGGTACAATATCTGTAACATCAGGCAAACTTGTGGCCGACATTCATGATTGGCAAACTATGTAATGCATGAACAGACCAAGTCCTTCCGATTGAGAAGTGCTCGGCTCTGGCAGGTAGCAGCGGTCCTGAGCTGGGAACTTCCGCTCTGGGATGCCCATTTTATCGCAGAGTGCATCTTCTTATCGTCAGCACTGTACTTACGCAAGCTTCAGACAGCAAGATATCTTGAGTAAACAGTATTTACTTCATACTGGGTAAATCATGAGATACAATACAGTGTTACACAGTCCATGGAGAAAAACGAAACAGGAAGCAAAGGTAAAACAACCAACAACAACAAGAAAGTTTCCTCCCCACATTACAGCAAGCATATAACATTACACACTATCGCCATCTGCTGTTTGGTTAGTATAAAGTCCTCCTTTTACTTATATAAGTCCCAATCTGTTGCATATGCCAACACATTTGCCCTTACGGAACTTGTAGAATGAAGTTATCTTAGTGAGAAAACCCTTCAAACCTAATATTAACTAGAATTAATCACTGCTGATCTGGAATTACAGTCTGTATTGTGACACTAAGCTGCATTCTTATTTCCGACGTGGAAAATGATTTTAACTTATGACAATAGTTACCTTTAATTATTAAAATTGCAGTAACTTACAGTCTGCAATCTGCATTCCCTGATTCAAACCCCCTAATATGCACTTGCAGCGTGATACACTTTTCATATGCTTACCTATGGGAGGGTCTTTCGCTGGAATACAGATTGGATGTGAGCTCTGTGTTTATAATAATAATAATTTTATTAATATAGCGCCAACATATTCTGTAGCACTTTACAATTAAGCGGGGACATGTGTGAAAAATAAAGGCAACACAAAGTAACACATAGTTCATCAGTTACATTAGGAGTGATGGCCCTGCTCACAAGCTTTCAATGATTGTTTTGCTATTGTCTTCATTAGCTCATATATCAGCACAGCTTCTATCCTGCACTTATTTCCTTTTTATGTGCTTTCCTTCTTTTCTATACCCTCCCTGAGACTGTACATGCTTTCTCTCTTCTGCACTCCTGAGATCTGTGTATAATCAATCACCCTCTCTCACCCTACTGCTATTTCAACACTGAGAGAAAGCAGGGGAACAATAAAGAGTTGTCAAAACTCAGCAGGTGCTTTCACTGAATTGTATCAGTTTTTTAGATAAAGGACTTAGGCCTGTTTCACACATCCGGCGGGCGCCTAAACGGCGCCCCCGGCATTTAGCCGCAGCGCCGCATGTGAAAAGCTTTCACACTTCCGGCGCCCAAAATGCGGTTTTTTGCCGGATGGTTTCTGATGCTTGGAGAGATAAGAAACCATCCGGCAAAAAAAAAAAAAACGTTACATGCAGCGTTTTTTCCGGACGCCGCAATGAACATTTGCGCCGCATCCAGACAAAACCGCATGCAACGCATTGACATGCGGCGCTAATGCATGTCAATGCGAAAAAAGCCGCATGCGGCGCATCAGATTTTCAGATGCGGCGCTGCGGGAAAATGCCGGGGGCGCCGCAAGGCGCCCGCCGGATGTGTGAAGCCAGCCTAACGGACATCTGCAGCAGCAAGTTGGTAGAACATTTTTAGTGAAGTCCATTTAGAAAATTGCTTAATTTTGCATTTAGAAGGCAAATGAACAATAAAAAAATAAATCTCTGAAAAAATGTACATGCCATTCAATGTCTACATCATTTGTGCTGTGACTTTTTGTATTCTTGGAAGAATAGTCTTAATACTCAGCACTGTGCAGTGGTAGTACTCCTGTATAATGGAAACTTAAGGGTTATGGCTGTCAATAAGCTTGATGACTGTTTCCAACCAGCAGGATAGCTAATACGTTCCAACTAATGAAGCAAAGCAACTCAAGATCAGTACTGCAAGTGCAATTTATTGCAAGTACTGCAAGTGCCAGGTTATATAACAATGTATTAATCAGTCTGCTGCTAACTTAACGGCCATGCGCCATCTATACAGCCTAGCGCACTAAGATGATCCAAAATGCGCTATTTAATGCATATTTTGGAAGTATTTTAGGGTGAACGGTGAATCATCTCATACTTGGTGAATTATCTTTCAGATTTGGGCGCTCCGGATGGAATCGCTTTTGACTGGATCCATAAACGGGTTTATTACAGTGACTATCTGAACCAGACCATAACCTCAATGGCCCTGAATGGGTCCGATCGTACTGTGATTGCTCGGGTATCCCGGCCCAGAGCTATCATGTTGGATCCATGCAGAGGGTAGGACCTATTCTTTATTGATATGTTTAAGAAAACAATTCCCCCTATAGGCCATTATATTAATTAAACATATGCTGTACCTGTCTTTTATTTCAATTGTTAAATCTTGTTCCCATGTTTCTTAGGTACATGTACTGGACCGATTGGGGCAGCAATGCCAAGATAGAAAGGGCTACACTCGGAGGCAACTTCCGCACAGTTATTGTGAACACCAGCTTGGTATGGCCAAACGGACTTACCCTCGACTACGAAGAAGAGCGAATCTATTGGGCTGATGCAAGTTTGTATGTACTATTACCTATAGGATTGTAAATAATGTAATTACATACAGTATGTAACATGAAATACTGAGGATTATTCTTCTTCTTGTGCCCCGGCTTTGACAATAGATCACAAAATGGTATTTTATTTACTCTGTAGAAAGCTAATTGAGCTCCCTACGTTACACGTTCTATGGCAAAGAGTGGCACTGTTTTAGCCGGAAAAAAGATTACTCTTTTTTTTCTAATCTCAAACCATTTCATAAGACATTACTGAGTGATTCTTTGCTTTCTGGGAAAAAAGTTAAACCTAAGTGTAAACTACATTCCAACATTTAGCTGAATATACACTGACGAGTAACAGGGTAACACAATGTTTTGAACTTTTGACTTTCAGGCTCCATATCTCACCATCCATTACAGCTTCTATCATGAGACTACTATCATTTTATAGACAATCATCTAGACTAGCTCACACATAAATTTGACTTGCATCTATTTAGCATAGGATTGGTTATGCAGATTCTTGTCATGTCACTGCCTTGTTACTATTTTGCTCTTGGTGGTGGAAAAATCTTTTTCATCCGGTATACTAAAAATTACAATCTGTTCTCACATTCCCTAATATCTCCGTGTGTTATTAGGTTGATTCCCAAACGAAAGGTCCCTGGTTTAAATCAAGGAGCAGCCATGAATAAGATTTCCGTAAAAAAGAGAAACAGCATCATCGATAGCTCATCGATAGCAATCTCTTGGACAAGAAAATTGCTGAACTGCATCATGTGAGCGCCATGACAGTCTGAAGAATACAAAATAAAGTCCATCCATCCATTCAAAAGCCAAGAGGTGGATGTCCAGGCAAAATATCAGAGTCAACAAGTCGGCTCATGACAAAATCTATAAGTTCTGGCGGCGACAAACACGGCAGTGGAATTGGCTCATATTGTTTCGCAATAGTAAGATCACAGACGTCCATGCGACGCACAAGTCTGGAATGGTGGCCTGAAAAGAGCTGAAGAAGCCTCGACTTCAATATCATCATAAGAAGCGTTGGCTCGAATTTGCAAACAAGTATGAAGAGTGGATTGTAGAAGATTGGAAATGGGTGATTTGGAGCAATTAGATGAAAGTCAATAGACTTAATATTTTGCCTGGACGTCCACCTCTTGGCTTTTGAATGGATGGATGGACGTCATTTCATATTCTTCAGACTGTCATGGCACTCACATGATGCAGTTTAGCAATTTTCTTGGCCAAGAGACTGCTATCGATGAGCTGGATGATGCTGTTTCTCTTTTCTTGGCAAATCTTCTTCATGTCTGCTCTTTGATTCAAACCAGTGACCTTTTGTTTGGGAATCAACCTAATAATTCACTGAGATATTAGGGAATGTGAGAACAGGTTGTATTTTGTAGTATACGGGAAGAAAAAGATTTTTCCACCACCAAGAGCAAAACAGTAACAATGCAGTGACATGACAAGAATCGGCACAACTAATCATATGCTAAATAGTTGCAAGTCATATTTATGTATGAGATAGCCAAGATGATTGTCTATACAATTATCATAGACTCATGTTCGCAGCAGCAGTGGATGTGAGATATGGAGCCTGAAAGTCAAAAGTTCAGAACACTATTACCCTTTTGCTTGTCAGTGTATACGCCAGCAAAAAAACCTCCTGACATATAATTTTAGAAAAATGGATCCCAAAAGTTAACTGTCATGTAAAATAACAAATCCAAATAGTACTCATCCTCCAAAGGTTCAGCACCAGCTCTCTGCCCCTTACACTGGTGAAGTCATGTTGATGGCTCACATCACCGCTGCAGACAATGACTGAGCTCAGCGGCTCATGCCATCTACAACAATTGGCTGCAGTGGTGATGTGAGCCTTATATGTGAGGTCACCACTACCTCCTAAACACTGGGACCAAAGTACCCAGGGAGGGTGAGTGCTGTCTGATTTTGTCATTTTACATAACAAAAAGTTATGGGGTCCCCTTTTCCAAATGAGGAAAACCCCTTTTACATCCCCATAGGTCATCATTCACCAGATCGACTGTCTTCTTGGCCTTGGTTGGGCTGGTGTGCACCTGCTTAGCTCTGTTTAACTGAATAGGAAATGTGTGTGTTTTCTTTCTCCAACAGACAGAAGATTGAGCGCTGTTCGTTAACTGGTGCCAATCGGGAGGTAGTAGTTAGCACTGCCATATATCCATTTGCTATGACCCTGTACGACCAACACATTTATTGGACGGACTGGAACACAAGGAGTATATACCGGGCCAATAAACACGACGGCTCAGACCAAATCGTTATGGTCCAGAACCTGCCGCAGCGTCCAATGGATATCCACGTCTTGTCTAAAAGCAAACAACAGCAGTGTGCCAGCCCCTGCGACCAGTTCAATGGCGGCTGCAGTCACATCTGTGCACCAGGTACAATTTATCTACTATGTCAATGTTAAAGGTTTCTGTTCTCTTTTACAACTGGCAATTCGTGATATCAATGTCTGAATCTAAAGGTCCCAATGGAGCAGAATGCCAATGTCCTTCAACCGGAAACTGGTATCTGGCCAACAACAACAAGGACTGTATTGTAGATAATGCCACCCGGTGCCAGAGCGGGCAGTTTACCTGTCTCACTGGTCGATGCATACCAGAAAGATGGAAATGTGACAACGACAACGATTGCCGGGACGGTAGCGATGAGCTGGAACGTGTATGTGGTGAGTAAATCCGTATTATACTATTAACTGCAATGTTACCTTTCATCTATCATCCCACTGTGGTGAAACCCTTGACTGTTATGTTAACTTTGTTCCATTATTTCATCCATACATCTCATTTATCTTGGCGGTCATGCTGCAGTTTTAGCCGCTGTCCTTACAATATTACTTAATTTTACAGGGAAACAACTGTTATCTGGAAATTTACGAGACCCTCGTGATCTGCCAAGTGGTCTCGCAAGTGGAACAGTTGTTTCCCTGCAAGATTAAAGAATTTTGCAGGAAAACAATGAAAAGGTCAGCAACAGTTAAAAGCTGCGGCATGACCACTATCACCACATGTGAACACAGCCTTACAAGAACAGTACTGGACTAATAAGGAGTACACAACCTTTTCTCTTCCAAGAGTCACACTGACAAGATGAACCCATCAATATGGCCACAATAAAGGTGGCACATACATGGCTATCTCTCCACCTCAACCTGAGATCTCAAGATGGTGACAGAGTGCAACATTAGTACTTACCAGTCCTGTGTGACTGCGCTTCTCTTTCACATGGACTAGACTAGATATTCTGCCACCGATATATGTAAGAGACAGCTCTGATCCTTGTGAGTGACAATCTCCGATATAAGCAATGATAGATAGTGACTCGCTATAACACTTCCCTCTTAATCTTAATCGTGCACAGATATCTTCTTGAGGAGGTGAACTTGAATGTAACTGAAAGGTTTATTGGCATTACAATACTTTGTGCAGATGAATACATACAATTTCCTTCAGGCAAGAGGTATCAAGGTGGCTTCAGAAGAAAAGACATAGAGGTCTAAAATGAATGCTGTGTTGAAGCTCCTAGCATGAATGATGAGATACACAGAATGACGAAGCACACAAGATGGATGCCGGAAAGGGAAACAGTTGGGAGGAGTGAGAGAAAGCAAAGTATTAAGGGAAATAGAACCCAAGACAGCACTAAACAATAACCACTAGGTGGCAGCAAAGTACACAGTAACTATGAAATGTCACATTAATACTGGCTGAGACAGCATACTAGACATACAGTACAGATCAAAAGTTTGGACACACCTTCTCATTCAAAGATTTTCTATATTTTCATGACTATGAAAATTGTAGAATCACACTGAAGGCATCAAAACTATGAACTAACACATGTGGAATTATACATTACACTTTACAAAAAAGTGTGAAACAACTGAAAATATGTCTTATATTCTAGGTTCTTCAAAGAAGCCACCTTTTGCTTTGGTTACTGCTTTCCACGCAGAAAAGGTGAACGGCTGGACTCTACATGCCTGGTTCCCACCGTGAAGCATGGAGGAGGGGGTGTGATGGTGTGGGGGTGCTTTGCTGGTGACACTGTTGGGGATTTATTCAAAATTGAAGCGGTGAGCGGTCCAGCTCACCCCAAACCATCTCGATTGGGTTCAGGTCTGGTGACTGTGGAGGCCAGGTCATCTGGCGTAGCACCCCAACACTCTCCTTCTTGGTCAAATAGCCCTTACACAGCCTGGAGGTGTGTTTGGGGTCATTGTCCTGTTGAAAAATAAATGATGGTCCAACTAAACGCAAACCGGATGGAATAGCATGCCGCTGCAAGATGCTGTGGTAGCCATGCTGGTTCACTATGCCTTCAATTTTGAATAAATCCCCAACAGTGTCACCAGCAAAGCACCCCCACACCATCACACCACCTCCTCCATGCTTCACGGTGGGAACCAGGCATGTAGAGTCCATCCGTTCACCTTTTCTGCGTGCAAAGCAGTCATCAAAGCAAAAGGTGGCTACTTTGAAGAACCTAGAATATAAGACATATTTTCAGTTGTTTCACACTTTTTTGTAAAGTGTAATGTTTAATACCACATGTGTTAATTCATAGTTTTGATGCCTTCAGTGTGATTCTACAATTTTCACAGTCATGAAAATACAGAAAAATCATTGAATGAGAAGGTGTGTCCAAAATTTTGGTCTGTACTGTAGACAGGCATGTCTGCGACAGATGGTTAGTGGCAATACATAGGGTACTGAAAGCTGCGTGGGACCACTGGACCACAGGTTGTACACTGCTGCTCCACAGCATTGGTAGGTTACCTACTACAATATGGGAGATGTGGCCCTTGGCTACATCACAGACAGTATATTTAGTGTGCATGCCACCCTTTATGGGCTCAGCCATATGGTTGCTAGAAACATCTCAATCACATACCCTCCAGAAAAAGTGTAGCCACATGACCCCCATAAAAAGCTGAGCTATAAGTCCATCTACTTTGATGTATAGCACCCATCGCATGTCTATTTGTCAAGCACCAGGTCTTGCAGGCAGTAGCTTCCCTGTGTAGTGATGCCTTCAATATTACCTGCTTAGGGATGAACGAGCCTGACAAAATTCGATTTCCAGATTCTCTCTAATTTGACCGGGAAATTAAATTGAAGTTGAATTTATTTGACTCGAGTCAAATTTCTAATAAAAGTCATTTATTGTGCTCTGAGGTCTCTCTAGACCCCAGAACATAATAAAAGAAAGGAGTAAAAAAATATTATTCTACCTCCCAAACCGGTTCTCCGCTGGCTCACTTCCTCCCTCCAGCTCCAGTCTTCTCTTCTGTCTTCTTCATTCTTCAGAGCCTCAGGAGCTTAGTAGGCCTTGTGCAATGTCATGATGTGGACCTCCCCGCGACATCATGAAGTCACTTGAGGCCTCGTGAGTTCTGGAGGTGCCGAAGAGTGAAGAAGACAGTAAATAGAAGAGAAGCTGGAAGACGGAAGCGAGGCAGCAGAGGATCTCGTGGAGAGCATCTGCCTCAGAGGAGGTGAGTATAATTTTTTTTATTTTTTTAAACTCTTGGCTCTAAAACCAATTAGGCAATATCGTGGTCAGCAGGTCATGATTTCGCTTGATTCGAGCAAAGAAAAGTTCAGAGTCTGGTTTGATGATTTGTACTTTAGGCACCCTTCTCTATAAAAAGTTGAGCTCCTACTACTTACTCCTACCCCATACATCTTCATTACTAACGCCAGTGATTATTTTATCCAACATGCAGTCCGTTTTGCAGCGGTCTTTGCTGTAGCAGGTACAGTATATTTTAGGACCACATAGCCGGTTAGCACAATCCTATATCTGTTCACGTCACTTACATCTGTGTTTTTTTGGCAGCTTTTCACACCTGCTCACCTACAGCCTTCACCTGTAGTAACGGGAAATGTGTTCTCTATCACTACCGCTGCGACCACTACAATGACTGTGGGGATAATAGTGATGAAGTCGGGTGTCTGTTCAGAACCTGTGACCCGAACACTGAATTTGCCTGTAATAACGGAAGGTGTATTTCCCGCTTGTATGTTTGCAATGGAGTTAATAACTGCTATGATAACGGCACATCTGATGAGAGGAATTGCCGTAAGTTATCCATGGTCTCGATGAAAGTATATGCAACGTCTATTTACTTTTCTACTATATCCTATTACAGAGTTTCCAAATTTGTATTTAGACCCTATTGTCTAGTTTTTGCACTAGAAAAGATCATGAGGCTAAAGCTAGATACAAAACTCACTTTGCAGAGCTGGCTGGGACTGGGGCGTTAAAAACGCCAAAAGTCATTACATTTTTGCATCCAAATTTTGCAGCATTTCATACAGTTTTAAATTATATTGTTTGATGTATCACTATTTTAGAGGGATTGTACCACCATTAAATATTATATATTACGTTAGTACATATCAAGTTTTCAACTGGACCCTCTTTAGAAATTCTCCGGTGTCCAGATATTGTTGTTATACCCATATTTATGGCGCCCCCTGGAGTTATTTTGAAACTTTCTCAGAACGTCCACCTAATGTGTCCAGTGCTGGAGAGAAGCCACTTCTTAAGGACTGGTCTGTAGAATAGTAGGAATCATCCCAGGAATCTACCCAAGTCCTCAGGTAGTCCAGGGTTGCCAACCTTCCAGAAATTCCATGACAGTAGTAGGACACTTTTTTGCCCTGTCCGTAATTTTTTTTAAGATGTCTGTAATTTTTTTTTTTTTTGAAGCTAAAGAAATTTATACAGATTATTATGACTGTAATCATTATCATTTTACGGTTTACAATGAACACAGCTCATGCCATCCTATCAGAATTATGTAGACATGTATCACTTATAATGATTTACTATGGTTTTATGATATGTTCGTATAATAAAAAAAAAATATCTATCCACGATATTTTGATAAGCTGTCCAGAAAAAAAACAGTCATGTTGGCAACCGTGGGCGGTGGGTCTGAGCTACTGAGGATGTGTGACCACCATGTCTGGTACATTTGGTGGACGTTGAGAGAGTAAATGAAATTAACACCAGGGGGCGCCGCAGATCTTTAATTGCAATATCTGTGCACATTTATAATTTTTATTTTAAGTTATTCCAATTAAAAACTAACAATATCACTTAGTATTTATGGAACAATCCCTTTAAACATACGGAGGGCAATTTATGAATCATTACTAATAATCTTTACAAATGTATGCCTTATAGCTATGATCACATCGTCACATTCCCCCTTTTTGTCCCATTACTTTTTTAGTCTGCTAAATATCCTCAGAAATAAGTTTAGGATAAGGAAGAAATAAAACTTTTCCAACTACTAACAAGGAGTGGGGGAGGGATACTGAGAATTTCGGTTTATTTCAACATTTTTCATCACTTTTCTCCTTCTCTTTTATAGCTGATCGCACATGTCAACCTGGGTACACCAAATGTCGGAGCACCAACATTTGCATTCCTCGTACTTATCTGTGTGATGGAGATAATGACTGCGGAGATATGAGCGATGAAAGCCCCACTCATTGCGGTAAGACTTTGTAGCGTTTAATCAGATTACTAATGACTGCCCGAACAACGGAGCTTTGGAGAACTTTACAGCAGTAATGCAGATGGAAGCCTGGAAAAGTTAGTAATTGCTGCCACCGACTTGTGCAGAATTCTGGAACCTTATCGACATTGCTCTTTAGGGCTTTTATAATCCCATTTATGCATTTGTTCTTCACAAACAAATAGCTAATATTGCTTGGCTGTAGGGGGGGGGGTAGATCCTAAGTTCTGTTAGGGATGGGGTTAATTTATATCAATAAATATGAATGGTCTACTAGAAATAACTAGAGCAAATGTGATCAAATGAAAAAAACTGCCATTTCAGGAGAACTTGCAGCATAGCAACTGCGTCCGCTTCTAGCTCCTCCCTTGTCTCCATAGGATTTTATAGGCACCAACTGACATTTCCTAGCTCAGTAATGGGAAAATCTGCATTCACTGAAAACAGATTTTACCCATGGATTTAGAATTTTGACAATGATGATCAGTCCTGGAGTAGAAAGAAGCACATTTCTCAGATAATAAATTTTACAAAGTTTCTTATTTTCATGTGTACTATTGATTTATGATAAAAAAAAACCCAAAAGCTTAAAATAATGATTACTCTTTAATTGAATTGTAATATTCAATACTACATTTTTTCTGTAGTAGCCACTGTGTTGAGTTAGATTTTTAAAGAAGCATTAAAGTTGATATCCTCTTAATAAATTGCAGTCATCATATTATATAGTTACTTACTGTGTACTTACAAATTGCTCATTTTTTCTTTCTACCCAGCAAATTCTTCTCTTTTCTGTGCTCTATGTAGAAACAGGAAGTCTCTTTTCCCTGCATGAATCATCCCTGCCAGGGACTTTTTCAGTGACTTCCTTCAGTGCACAACAATATTGGCACATGCTCATTATTAGATGCTTCAATATGAGGGTTCGCTTACAATAGCAATTATTTTTATTGCACTGTACCAACTTTAGAGGGAAATCGCAGCATGCTGAGATTTTTTTCTCATGCCGAATACAGCTGAGAAAAAAATAAGCAGTTCTGCGCTGCCTCAATGAATAACCTTGGTCCCAGTACAATCCGATTTTTTTATTAGATTGCACTTGTCTGAGTTAAATGCCAGTGTGATCAAACCCTAAAAGAAAGGGTCTGAGTCAGTCTATTATAGCTGCTAATCTACGTGTGAATTTCCTGAAACCACAGGAAATAGGAGTTTGAAAGAGCCCCAGTGGCCAGTGTTAAAATTGCAAGATGTCTAATTTTTTTTTTATACTACAACTCGTGATATGAAAAATAAAAAAAAAATAAAAAATATTATTGGAAAATCAATTTAAAATCTTGATTTAACCAGTAGGTAATTTTCCGATGACAGATTTAACATCAATCAAATGACAGTGCTTAGCACACCGTAAATGGGATTTTATATATTGCTTCTGGCAGATCTCTTTAAAGAAATTCTCATCTAACTTGTATTCCTGTCTGTATTGCTTCCATTAATAGTCATTACTCTGGAGAGTTCATCTGACATTTAACATTCCAATTAATGCAGTAATTTGCTGTAAATAGAGAAGTATGAGAAGCAGAACCTTGCAGCAGCCGAGGCATGTAAACTTATTAATATGCCTTATGGATTACTTTTCAGCTACCCTGACATGTACAGACAGTGAATTCCGCTGCGCCTCCGGACGGTGTATTCCTGGTCACTGGTACTGCGATCAGGGTGTAGACTGCGCCGACGGCTCTGATGAACCAGCATCCTGCGGTAAGAGTTTGGTCAAGTTTTACAGCCAAATAAGCTGAAAATATTGAGCTATAATTAAGAATATATTTATCAGGCAATGTACTGCTGAGGAAACCCTTTACCTGGGAGAGCTAATTTGGGGGTATATGCAAGGGGTCTCGATTGTTTGCCAGATTTGACCAAATAGAGGCGTTGACCGATCACAGAAACAAAGCAAGAAATACACATCTGACTGTGTACGAAGCGAGGAAGTTACAGTATATTACCGGAAAAAGGAAATGTAAGCTACAAGGAGAGCTAGAAGATTTATCTGACACATTAAACTGTCTGGAAAGCTGGACAGAAAACCGATATCCTGATCAGTTACTTTCATGAACAGCAGAAACTAAACATGAAATAACCTAGATGTATTATATCTAGACATATAGATATAAATTTGTTTTACATGATGATCTAAGCAATATATAAAATATTAACCATAACTTTATATATGTTTTGGGTGAAGATTTAGTAAAAATAGCCTTAAATTAATTTCAACTTTTGATTATTTTGGGCTTAGGAGTCCAGTGGGCGGTCAGTCACTGAGTAGTACCGCCCACTGGACTCCTGAACCATGAATAAGCAGAATAAATTCCTCGTTTCTCACATAAACTATTGATCAATCTGCTCTGTAACATTCCACCCGCAAGTTGAACTGAATTTTCATATTGGCGGATTCAATAAACAAGGATTAAAGGTGTATTGTCACTTCACATTGTGTGTTTATAAAGGAGCAGAATGTAGAAATAGTGATGAATGCTCTTGTCTTATCTGCAGAAGCTCAGATGTCACATTGCTCCATTCTATTAACAGAAAATCAGACATTCTCTTATGTCGTTTTCTATTTCTGATCATATCCATTCCTTGCAGTTGCCCATGTGAGGACTTGCTCGAGCAGCCAGTTCAGGTGTGACGACGCTCGTTGCATCCCAGCTACGTGGGTGTGTGATGGTGATAATGACTGCGGTGACATGAGTGATGAGGACCAGAGACACAACTGTGGTAAGGGTTCTGGTGCAGAATAAAGCAATATACAACTTGATTTTGGGTAACAAGAATGTGGTCGGTGTGCTCACCTTAATCCTTATGGTTATATATCCCATTATCATGAAGGTTAAACTAAAGGGGTCACTAATGAAAAGCTATAGGATGGCTCGAATTCAAAGATACCAAAAAATTAAAAATATATAACGTCATTCATGGCCCCTCGGGCCTCATACTTGGCATTGTGTATCAGTTTTGTTTGTACTCTTCCTTTAAAGGGAACCTGTCAGTAAGATCAACCATCTCAAACCACATATAAGGGCATGCAGATATTTGAGATGTAAATCCATCCACTTCTTTATATCTTCTATCTGTTGCTGCATCTCCCAGTGACTAGCATTTTCATTCACATGAACATGGGGTGCTAAGTGCTATTGGCGTGACAGAGCACTTAGCAAGGTTGTTTCTCTGCTTAGCACCAGCATCTTTAGCTTGATTGATAGCTCACTGTCTGATTTCCTTGTCTGGTACCTGACATCGGACACACAGTGAGCTATCAATCAAGCTGAAGAGGCTGATGCTAGACGTGGAAAGAATTTTGGAGGCAGTGGTTCGGAAAGTGCTCTGTCACACCTAGAGTACATTATGCTTAGTTTTCGCACAAATTGAAACTCTTGGGAATGCAGCAACAGATAAGAGATATAAAGGTGTCCATGAATTTAGCTTTCCAAGACCTGCATGCAAAATCAGTTGATGTTTCTTACAGATTCTCTTTAATTATGATGGAAGGAGTATTTGCCCGACATCACTCGATTGGTTTTGTTATCCAGTTTTTGACTCTTTTGGAAAAATAAATTTGAATTATAAAATGTTGACATTCAAAGTGCATAGATAAAGGGATGACTTTAAAAATACCCTAGAATGGAAAATCAGTATGTATGTACTAATATTGGTAATTTATTTTTTCATCTCTGTCAGCCAGTCATAGCTGCGCCCCTACAGAGTTCACCTGTATAAACAACAGACCCCCCGATAGAAGGTGTATTCCACAAAACTGGGTTTGTGATGGAGATTCGGACTGTTCCGACGCTTATGATGAACACCAGAATTGTACACGACGCTCCTGCAGCAGCACCGAGTTCACTTGTAGTAACGGCCTGTGTATCCGGAATAGCTTCAGGTATTGTTAAGCATCAACTGTGATTGGAACACAAAATGTAAGGCTTTTCGACAATTTTTTCGGAAAAATTTTAGTAATCCCATGTCTTGCAGATCTTTTTATGCCTTTGTATCCAAGGGTCATTGTTATGTTGATTTCTATTGAAAAGAGAGATGATAAAATCTTTTGAAATTTGAATTCTGACAATTTTTTTAAAAATAAATTCCCTGTAAAAAAAATTTGCCACTAATCGTAGCTACTCCAATTGCCCTGAAAAGACGTTTATAATTCTCTATGGTTTCCTCGGAATTTGTATTCAACCCCTTTCAAGTTTTTTTTTAGCACAAACACAGTCAGTGGCATCCTATCAGATTCACTCCAATCCAACATGTCTGCTGTATTCCCTGCCTCGGCTTTTATACCGGCTGTGAGAATCTGTGCTATGCTGTGTGAAGTCCTATATACCATTGTGATGGCTGTACTATACCCGACATTATTGGGAAGCCTGCCCTTTGCGCCCAAGGTCGTGAGTCTTCTCTGCATGATGCAATCTTCGGCATTGTGGACATTTTTGTTGATTCGCACTTAACAAATCACAAGTTCTGGTTCATCAAATTTGCTAAAATTTGACACAAATTCAATTTACATCAAATGGATTCACTTATTTCTAATTGAAACCCAACTAAGAGGAGAAGATATTTACTAGTTCCTACTTATTTGCTTATTATTTTTAGCCCTTTCTTATACAAAAAGGCTTCTCTTTCTTTATGTGTATGCCAGGGAGACATGAACGAGACCGCGGGAGGACGAGCTGTGTGACTAGGTGACAGAATTTGGGCTAATGACGGATAATATGGCCAATGATGGTACTTTTTAGAGAACAATTCCAAGTTCCAGAAGTTAAAAGCCAGAATAGTCTAGAGCATCAATAATGGTTCTGCAGATATTGAGAACAGTCAATATTTTATTTTTGGCTCTAGCTAATCGATAATGTACGTAACGGAGAGGCAGACCATGTGATGGGGATCCGACACTGAACAGATCCTGCTGCATGCTTTTATACATCTTCTGATCGTTTGTTGCCTCCATAAGGTGGAGTGCATTGCGCACAGATTTGTGCAGCTGCAGCATCCCGGCATTCACATTTTGTCCGAGCCAAGCCCGACTTTGACAAAACGCGAACGTTGCAGCCCATCAGAAGGAGTGGCTCAAGTGATACACCAGCCAGATTGTTGATCCCAGGAGACAACTTATGGAGGCGTAGCACTGGAGTTTGTTTTTTCTTTCACATCCCCAGTCTCATAAATGTAAATCACACTTTCTGTTTTTTTTTTTTTTCCTCAAGTCTCATGTCTCACTTCTTAAACAAAAGTTGTGTGCAAATAAGGCTCGCCACTAGTGATGAGCGAGTATGCTCGTTACTCGAGTTTTCCGAGCATGCTCGGGTGTTCTCCAAGTATTTGGGCGTGCTCATAAATGATGTCTGAGTCCCAGTAGCTGTATGATTTGCGGCTGCTGGACAGCCTGAATACATGTGGGGATTCCCTAACAAACAGGCAATCCCCACATGTATTCAGGCTGTCTAGCAGCCGCAAATCATGCAACTACGGGGATTCCGACATAATTTACTAGCATGCCCAAGATACTCAGAAAACACCCGAGAATGCTCAGAAAACTCGAGTAACGAGCATACTCGCTCATTTCTACTCGTCACAAAATTTGCAACTTATGCATGTCTGATATATGGCATAAAGCGTATAATAAGTTCCTCCTGCGTTCTCTCCTTCGTAAATTTATTTTTAAATGCTTATTTACCATTTGTAAAAACTATATTAAAGAGAACCTTAAATATTCAATTTTTCTTACTTGTTATAAATGCCGCTTTTCTCCCGAATGCGGCGATATTTTTCTTTTGATCCTGCGCCTTTCAGTTCCTGAGATACGGCCCTTCTTCCTGGCTCATAAATCTACTCTTGTCAGCCAAGGGTGCGTGGTCACCAACTCTTCTCTATGGGGATCTCTTGAGGACCACGCCCAGTTGACTAAAACCGCTAGATTTTTATATAGAGAAGAGGAGACAATATCTCAGTAATGGAGAGGCGCAGGGATAAAAGAAAAATATCTCCAGATTCAGGAAAACAGCGGCATTTATACCTGGTAAAAAATGACATATTTTTGGCAGGTCCTTTTTTTAACTGTTTATATGGCATCTGACTTATACATAAAATCCATATTTTCCATGTGGTAACCTTATATTTGAGTAGGGCACCGTTTTTCGTATTGCGCTTTTTTAGATATGACGTCATTATAGAGGAGGGTTTTCTGTAGTAAAGCATGTTCTATAAAGCTTTGATATTCTTCGCCTTTGCTGCGCACTCACAAGTCGTCCTCTGTACGTATCCATTTGCTTGGAAATTCCATCGGGGAATCTTTCAGTGAAATAGTTTGGATGACATGAGAAGATTATTAACTACATTTTGTATTTTCACCACATTGCCTTAATTGCCAGCGCCGTAACCCGTGACGGCCAGACGCCCGTTCTATGAATGGATGCCATTTTTCTTTACTGCCTCTAATCCGCCGCTTGATCTTCTAGGTGTGACAGACGCAACGACTGTGGAGATAACAGCGATGAAAGAGGCTGCAGCTACCCTCCGTGCCAGCAGCAGCAGTTCACCTGTCAGAACGGTCGCTGCATCACCAGGGCCTACGTGTGCGATGGAGACAATGACTGCGGGGACGAGTCCGATGAGCTGGACCATCTCTGCAGCACTCCGGAGGCGACCTGCGCTCCCAACTTCTTCAAATGTGACAATGGTCACTGTGTTGAAGCCGTCAAAGTCTGCAACCGGATAGACGACTGCTCTGATAACAGCGATGAGAAAGGATGTGGTGCGTGGAATGAGGTTTTCATCGGAGGGGGGCTGGGTACACCCCACCGATGGGGGGCTGGGTGCACTGTCTCAACCTTAACGGGGTTTTCTGGTTTTTAAAAAGCCTTGTCTGTTTAAAAAAAACAACTCGCGCTCTACATACCCTTCCTGGGTCCAACAATAAATCTCCCTCACTGCTTCCGGGGTCTTTTATTGTTTGCAGCGCTGACATCCAATAAATCAGCGGCTCTGTGCGGCATATGCTGTTAACTCAGGGAGTGCCGCTACTGCGCTCAGTGACTGGCTGCAGAGGTGTCGACGTAACATCAGCACTGCAGACAATTACAGGCATTGGGAGCAGAGGCGGAGACTTAGCACTACACCTGGGGAGAGTGAATGAAGTTCAGTTTTTTTTTTAGTTTTTTTTTTAACAAACTGCAGCTGGAGGACAGGAATTTTTGTGAAACTGGAATACCCCTTTAATCTAATTAGCTCTAATCAATATTTGAAATCTGTCCTCAAAATGTCAATATAAGACATTTAGGAGATACTTTCTTTTCTATAAACTGTGCATATCAATCGACAGGAATGGCACAGTGAACAAACCGGGTGAAGATATTTTTAGAAGAATATCAATCATCTTGGAATAACCATTAGTATTTGGATCTTTATTTTGAATATATTTAAAGGGGTTGTCCACTACTGGACTGGACAACCCCTGCTTAAAGAATCAATACCCACTTCCCACAAAGGCGCCATTCCTGCTATGTCAGTGCCATTATTCCCCAACCTCGATGAAAAAATATTAAAACCTACTAATATTAATCATTTTGATTAAAGACCTTAGGGCTCGAAACGTGTAGGACGAGTGTTTCAATTTTAACCCCTCTTTGTTTTCTATTTTAAGAGCAAGTCAGTAAAATAAGTTTTATTATTTTAGCATCGCGGTTGTTTTTCTATACATTTTGCAACTCCAAGAAATAGGGTTTGTCCGAGAGTGGACGACTCCTTTAAGTTCAATGTATTAACAGTAAATAGCTCCCCCTAGTGGTGACCATAGACTGCCAAACTTTTATCATTTAGCTTTGTGCCTTTGCAAGGAATTTAGAAAAATTAGAAAAGTGGATCTCTGAATAAATGCTATGAAGATATGGTATATATTATTTAACACACATTTTTTAATCTTTTTATTTTGCAAATAAATACAATAATATTAAATTTAATACTACTAATATGATAATTATTATTATTATATTATAATAATTATAATAAAATAATAATATTTATACATATAATATATCTACAAGAAAATAATGGCCTGTGTGCAATATATTCCATACAATTTTAATTTGTAGAATCAATATGGATTTTGGATTTGTTATTTTATGAATTCTTTTCCATTTTGCACACATTTGTCCCTTTTGAATAGTAAATATGAATGACAATACTGTTTCTTTAATGCACATCGCATTAACCATTTGTCTTCTCCCCTGCAGGCGTTAACGAGTGCAGCGATCCTTCTATCAGTGGCTGCGATCACAACTGCACCGATACGCAGACGAGCTTCCTCTGCAGCTGCCGCGCTGGTTACAGGCTCATGTCCGATAAACGAAGCTGTGATGATATTGACGAGTGCGCCGAGTCCCCCTGGTTATGCAGCCAAATCTGTGAGAACACGGCAGGCTCCTACATTTGCAAGTGTGCGCCGGGCTACATCAGGGAACCTGACGGGAAAAGCTGCCGCCAGAATAGCAATATCGCCCCATATCTTATATTCAGTAACCGCTATTATCTGAGGAACCTGACAGTGGACAGTCTGTCTTATTCTCTAATATTACAAGGCCTGAGCAACGTGGTGGCCCTGGACTTTGATCGAGTGGAAGAAAGACTGTATTGGATCGATGTGGGAAGGAGAGTAATGGAGAGAATGTTCCTCAATGGAACCAATAAAGAGACGATTATTAACACCGATATTCTGAGCGGAGAAGGTTTAGCAGTTGATTGGGTTGGCAGGTAAGGGAGAAATAACTAAGTTTACAAGAGTTTTCCACTAATCTTATATACTCGAGTCTCCCCAATAATATATGAAAAGCTGATACTCACCTCCTGTACCGGCGGTGTACCAGCGATGTCTTTGTTGGGTTCCCCGGTGCTAGGTTATATCACATGATCACTGCAGCCAATCTGCGGTCAGCAATGAGCTGATTTGCTCGCACTTTCCTTGGATTTTCGAGGGAAGTACGACAACTGCAGTCCATTATTAGCCGCTGATTGGCTGCAGCGCTCACAGGATATAACAATGTTACCCAAGAAAAGGGAGACCCGAGGGGTGAGTATAAGCTTTTCATATTTTACTCAGGAGACTTGAGCATTTAAGAAGGGGTGGTCCAAGTAGTGGTAGTGATGACAGTCTCTTTATGCTCAAAGTCTAATATTATCAAAAAGAGTCTGTTTTTTCCTGTAGAGGTGCAATACCGCACACATTAATTTTACTGCAATTCTAGGAAGCTATACTGGGTGGACTTGTACAAGAAATGTATCAGCGTTGCGGAGCTGGATGGGAGATTCCGGAAGAAGCTGGTAGACCGCTGTGCGGACGTCAATAACACTTTCTGCTTTCAGCATCCTAGAGCTATTGTGGTTCATCCAAAGAAAGGGTATGCATTACCTCTTATTACCTGCGTTATAATTGACGCGGTTTTCATTATATTGTACTTTACTGTATCTCTTTATTTCTTGAAAGACACCACGCTGCTGACTTGAAACTAAATCCGTCTTTTATTAATATCTACTTAACATTTTCCTCGTCTTGGCATGCAGGAATCCTTCAGGAAATGTGTCCATTTCTACCTAAATGATTGAATTTCCTCTAGATAATTATTGCTGGTCGTTTGTTTTCATTCCATTGGAGCCAGTGTGTTGGATAAACCCCAGGATGGGCACATCGCTCAAAATTACCCTAAGTTCACACGAGTGTATAAAAAAAATCATCCAATTTTTATCCACAAGAAAAGGATGATTTTTTTTTTAATTTGTATTACTTTCCAAATGGCCTCTGTTTTTTATATCAGCAGTTAATAAAATTTACAATTTCAGATATTAATAGTTGCAATATATCCATAAAAATCGGATGCAGTACGGATGATCCATATTAAATCCAATTTTTTTTGTGGATCCATAGACTTCAATAGTTGAGTCTTATCTGAAAATACAAAACAGACTAGGGCATTGTGTGATTATTTTTGTATCATGAGGATATTCAATCCATGTGAAATGATATCTTAACAGCCCTATTATACAACATTTTTCTGATGGTTGTCTGCGCGACGTCAGATTTTTTCATGGACAACACTAGGACTTACAATAGTGTTGTGTGAATGTAGACTTAATGCCCCTATACACATTAAATGACTGTAGGTCTTACTATACTTCATCCGATCGTTTGGCTGCACAGTGCCCTTGTGTTCTCTGCGAGAAAGTTGCTGGAAAACATCTCTGAAGGCTGCTTACCTCCGAGAGAATAAAGTGATCGGAAGTCCGAAATTGGATATATGCCCAAGTGACATCTCCTCCCACAATCAGTAGGCTGGCGCCCCACATTAAAGTGTCGTCCAAACCTGTCGATATTGGTAAATGCTGACGATATTAGTCTAATGTGTATAGGGAAACCAAAAGCAAGACACAAAAAAGAAATATCCTAAAATAAAATAAAAAAATAAATTGCAAAAAATGCATGAAGATAGTAATAATAATAAGGGTATTTAGTAAGCATAATTTTGATCAAAAGAATGTACAAGCCATCCCGCCACGTCAAGGCAACCCTTGTGGGACAGTCCTAACTCTTGTATTAAAACCTTTCCACTTGTCAAGTGACGTAAATGTGAACAAGGACCGAGGGACTGAACCCACCAGTAAAAGCATAGGCCAGACAGGATGGATTTCCCAGCTCAGAAACAGGGTGGTCACACCCTTATATGCACAAGATGCACTTTGAGCTAAATAAGAAACTAGGTCTGAGCTGAAAAAGTAAGTTAATGTGCATGCAAAATGTAAATGCATATTAACACATGACCATTACACAGAGAATACCAAAAACAAGACACAAAAAACAAATATCCTAAAATAAATTAAAAGAATAAATTGCAAAAAATGCATGAAGGTAGCAATAATAATAAAGGTATTTAGTAAACATAGTTTTGATCAAAAGAATGTACAATCCATCCCGCCACGTCAAGGCAACTCTTGTGGGACAGTCCTAACTCTTGTATTAAAACCTTTCCACTTGTCAAGTGACATAAATGTGAACAAGAAACGAGGGACTGAACCACCAGTAAAAGCATAGGCCAGACAGGTCCTATGCCAGTGTGATAAACGGTCCATCTTTTAGTAGAGACCTTCCTAGAGACTTTCCTAGAGATCCTATAATCTAATCTTCCTATTTATGCAGTGATCCAGGAAGAGGGGATCTATCACTACAAAGAGTAGGTTAGTCTTTTCTTCTGAAAGCCATAAAAGCCGGGTTACCACCACCATCCAAGATGCAAAGATGACTTCAATAAAAGTATTTTATAAGTACAGTAGATACAAAATAGCAGATTATGTTATTTGAGGAGTAAAATATTGTAAAATACATTTGATATACAGTATTTTTTAAAATAATATTATGAGGGCTACCCGTATGTGTAGGGTCCCGTATGGAGAGGAGACTTTTTTGGTTGGAGCCGATGGGCTTACACGATATATTTGATCAAACCTCCCATTTTTATGTATAGTAAACCTAACAGTAATACAAATAAAAACTAATATATCCAATGTTTGTGCATTTCTGATGCTCTTTTATCTTCTGTATTTGATTGGGGGCTGCCCATGTTGTGACCGATCTCTTCTTAACCTTCCTTGCTCATAACATCATCTATAGAGTGGGACCAAAAATACTAATACATCTGGGCGTCAAAGATCAAAACGAATCATTTGGTCTCCACATATTACAATAACCGGCAGCACTAGACAACATTCTCTGGCCCCAGGATATAAATGATGAGCAGTCACTGGTGGCCACGTGGTACTTACTAAGACTGGACCCAAGAGGGCTTAGAACGGTGACTCATTAAATGTCGTTGTTTTGTGTGCAGTTGTCTCAGATATGCTCCCAGGAGAATATCATTAGGAAACGAATTCCAAAAAGTTTACTCTAACTTTAATTTTTCCTTTACAGACACATTTACTGGACAGACTGGGGAGACATGCCATACATTGGCAGAGTTGGCATGGACGGCAAGAACAAAACCGTGGTCATCTCTACTAAGTTGGAATGGCCTAATGGAATAACAATAGACTACACCAATGACAAGCTCTACTGGGCCGATGCCCACTTGAACTACATTGAGTACGTACTTAGAGAAGAATAAAGCAACTCGGTAACTGTTCATAAACATATACATGGCATGACTCTTTGCAGTAATGACTAGGACTTTGAGCTGTCTATGAATCACTGTCAAAATGGACACATATACAGTTCTCAATCTCAGCCAGTCAACAGTCAAATGAGACCCAAGAATATTGAATAACTCAATGACACTCAATAACTTTTTATTAACAGATACAATAAAATACATATATTACTACATATTTCGTTTAGCACTAAATACTCCATTGACTTTTAGGGCTGTAATTTCCAACCATTTTGTAAGCATTAGAGTGACTGCAAACTTGTAAGCATCATGTGCCAGCGCCAGTAGGGGGCGCTTAACCGACAGGAAGAATTTTGCATACATACGGTCACCTACTGACTAGACGTACGTCGCCTCTCTCAATGCAACTGAATTGAGCGAAGCCCAGCACGTCTAGTCGGAATGTGGCCGGAAGTATGCAAATCTTATACTTGCGGGCACGTGATCGCCTGCTCCCAGTGCTGGCATAGAGTGACTGCAGACCTGTACCCCAAGGCTGGACATGCACTTCTTAATGAATTAGGTGCATCTTACTCCTTCATGTCCCTCATTAGGACCGGCGTGCGAAACCTCAGTCTTAATGAATCGGGGCCATAGTCTTTTTCTAAAAAATGATACATGAGTTAATTTCTAAAAATGGTTTCAAATAGATGTTGAATTGATGAAATCAGTTGAAGAAGTCTATGTAACCTATTTTGTATATCGCTTAAACTGATTCTTTTTCATAGACAGAACATTACTGTCAAAATTACAATTTTGGGAAAATTTGCTTAGCTGTTCACCAACCTGAACTAGTTCCTCTAGAGACCCAACAAGCCATTATTCAGATCACGTCTTCTTGTATTGTATAACATTATGTCATAGAATCTGGATTTTTTGTCTAAAGTTCCATTCTCAGAGATCTTCATCATTTATTAAACATCCTCTATATTTGCTTTTTTTAATCCCAATTTTCAGCCAGTGATCTCGATAAGCAGAACTGACCTTAGACATTTGCCTCAGTAGTTTTCGTTTTGCATTGTTTTTATAGATACTCGGATTTGGATGGTAGACACCGACACTCGGTGTTTGATGGAAACCTCCCTCACCCTTTTGCCATCACCGTATTTGAAGATGTGATATATTGGACCGACTGGAACACTAGAACGGTGGAAAAGGGAAACAAATACGATGGGTCTGGAAGAATCATGTTGGCCAATACCACACACAGGCCATTTGATATTCATGTCTACCATCCTTACAGGCAGCCTATATGTAAGTACCGCTACCGGAGCATGGGGAGGTATTACGTCATTAGCTGTTATGTGGGTAAATTCTACTTTTAATAATGCTCGGATTTTTTATTTTAAAAGTAGAACAGATTATGTAAGATTAATTGTAGCACTTTTGTTTTTTCCACTGTTATCATACAAGTATATAGCCGCTACATATGGCATTCCATGTAACTGGGGGGTTCACAGATTCAGAGCACAGATCTGTAATATGTGCACTAAGTCTTAATTTGCTTTGTTTGGTTTTGGAGGAATGCAAAATCAGGACACTTTAGACACTTTTGCCATTAGGCTGACTGGTTTTGGTCTTCAAGCATTTACAATTCAACCCTCTTCTTTGAGCTACAGGTCTTGATTTGGAGGAGACAGAGGAATGAGGAGAGGGATGGAAAACTTTTAGATTAGAAGGAACCTAAATGATTCCCATTATTGAAATGACAGTTGGTGCTTATAAGATGCTATGGAGGAGGGAGAAGCTAGAGGCGAACACAGACGTTCTGCCACAAGTTATCCTGAATGACAGTTACAGTTCTCCATAGAACGTTATGAGCACCAACTGCTATATCCTATATCAGTAATGGGAAAATCTGTATTCACTGAAGACAGATTTTACTGGAGAATTGAGAATTTTTAAAATGAATGGAGAAATAAGCAGATTTTTCTAATAAGGTATATTATAAACTTGCTTATTTTTATGTGCAGTTAAGTATTAACATCCTGATATATTGCTTCACTCTAGCGAGCAATCCCTGCGGCAGAAACAATGGAGGCTGTTCACACTTGTGTCTTATTAAAGAAGGAGGCCAGGGGTACTCTTGTGAATGTCCAGACAATTTCTTGGCCATGCAGTTTGGAAACATCGTTCGCTGCCTTCCTTCTTGCTCCAGTACCCAGTTCTTATGTGCCGACAGTGAAAGGTCAGTACAGCATAGTAAGAATTACTTATTAATGAACTTTCATTTTTAATATTTATTTGAACCTAAGATAAAGTAATTTTCACGTTGATCTCCTGGTTTTGTTGTGTCTTTATATAACACATCAATTCTATGTTATCTCATCACGTTAAAGATGTATCCCGATATGGTGGAAATGTGATGGCCAGCGAGACTGCAGGGATGGCTCTGATGAGCCCCCTACCTGTCCTCATCGGTACTGCCGCGTGGGACAGTTCCAGTGCAATGATGGAAACTGCACAAGTTCCCACTTCTTGTGTAACACAGCTCCTGACTGTCCGGACAACTCTGATGAAGATCCAGTGCTTTGTGGTAAGATGAGGGATGTGATGATGAGGCCACTTTTTTGGTCATTTTTGTATACAATGATGTATGTGAACACTATTTTGCATGAATATTAAAGTTGTACAGTATATGAGTTTTACCACCTCCCTTTTAAGAAGCACTTCCATAAAAGTTTGTATCCTCTTAATATATTGCAGTCATATTATATTTGACTGTGTATTTACAACTGCTCATTTTGTCTCTCTCTACCCAGTTAATTCTTCTCTTTTCCATTTGACATGAATGATGTAGCATAATTGTTGTTCTGGTGATGACTCATGTAGGGAAAAAGAGACTTCCGGTTTCTACATAAAGCTTTGAAAGAGTCATCTAATCAGTTTTTAATCACGTGATGTCATAGACCTAATGGAAAAGAGAAGAATTAACTGGGTAGAAGGGCAAAATGAGCAATTGTAAGTGCACAGTGCTATATAATATGATGGCCGCAATTTATTTAGAGGATAAAACTTTTGATTGATATGATGCCTTAGTTTCACTGCATTTAGAATTCTTCTAATTGACTTTTCCATTCATTTTCTGCAGCCACTCATCAGTGTGACGACCACCAGTGGCAGTGTGCTAACAAGCGCTGCATCCCTGAGGCATGGCAGTGTGACACAGACGACGACTGCGGAGACAACTCAGACGAAGACAGCACCCACTGCGCCACCAGAACCTGTAACCCTGGGCAATTCAAATGCAATAATGGACGCTGCATCCTCAGAGCTGGAAATGTGACGTGGACAACGATTGCGGGGACCATTCAGATGAGCCCATCCAGGAGTGCAGTAAGAATTTATTCCATGTTCCTAATAGCATAGTAATGACATATGAGACTTACTTCAATTAGGAGACCAGGTGATAATGGGTAAGGGCGCACGACAATATCAAGAAAGTATCAAATAAGAGATTAATCAAGGAGGTGCTACAACAGGTAGAAAACACATGTGTGTGCACATAATTACACCTAATTACAGGTCTTTTTTTCTTCCTTTTCCGCAAATTAGGAGACCAGTTATCAGGCTGCTTTTCAGGTTATTTTCATAAGATCTTTTAGATAAGATGCATTTTTTTTTCATCGTGGTAAAACCCCTTTAAGCCTTTAGTGCAGGCCACCGGGATTCCAGTTTACGAGTCTTGCAGTATAATCTTCAGACAGGTGCACAGATATATGAGCATGTCAGACAAAAACGGTGAAAAGATATCCGACATTCCGTAAGTTGACGAAAATTTTCAAGTTTATGTCTCAGGAACATAAATATAGACAGCAAAACCAACGCGGTTCAACCAGAAGGTCTTACCTATGATTAGGACCTTCTGCTCAAAACGCGTTGATTTTGCCGACTGATCTGTTCTGTCTATATTTATGTTCCTGAAATTTTTTTTTAATTTTTTAGTCTACTTACGGAGTGTCTGATATCCTTTTACATTTAAGTCTTTGCTCTTTGGTTCCATCAACTAAAAGCTCAAGAAAATTAATGAAAAAAGTTGTACAACATATAATGGCCGGGATGTATACTGAATTACGGTAAGTGTTTGCAGCATGCAAAGTCAATACTGTAATGCATAAATTAGCCTAGAGGTCAGCGCAACTTGCAGCTCTCCCGATGCAGAGATTTGTAAAAATTGTTTCATCCATGGCCGCCATAAAGTACAAATATGCTGTAAATGTTTTCAAATATATTTGTTATTTACATATAAAATATAAATGCAATAGCAGACAATGCATGATAAGATAACAGGTTAACGACGTGTGTTTTCTACAATCTGTTTTCAGTGGGTCCTGCTTATCGATGTGACAATCACACTGACTTTGCCTGCAAGACAAACTATCGGTGCATCCCGCTCTGGGCTGTGTGCAATGGCTATGATGACTGTAGAGATAACTCTGATGAAGAAAACTGTGGTAAGATTTTTGGATTACAAAAATCAAAATTTCCTTGACAGGCATATATCACCAGCTTTAGGAATACATAAAGTGGAATTTCTACGCTGCTAAGTGTGTGTGTGTTTGTGTAGCTAAGTGTGTGTGTATCAGAGCTAAGTGTGTGTGTATCAGAGCTAAGTGTGAGTGTATCAGAGCTAAGTGTGAGTATGTCAGAGCTAAGTGTGTGTATGTCAGAGCTAAGTGTGTGTATCAGAGCTAAGTGTTTAGTATGTCAGAGCTAAGTGTGTGTATGTCAGAGCTAAGTGTGTGAGTATCAGAGCTAAGTGTGGTAGTCAGAGTAAGTGTGTGTATCAGAGCTAAGTGTGAGTATCAGAGCTAAGTGTATGTGTATCAGAGCTAAGTGTGTGTATCAGAGCTAAGTGTGTGGTTTTCAGAGCTAAGTGTGTGTATCAGAGCTAAGTGTGTGTATCAGAGCTAAGTGTGAGTATGTCAGAGCTAAGTGTGTGTATGTCAGAGCTAAGTGTGTGAGTATCAGAGCTAAGTGTATATGTCAGGCTAAGTGTGTGTGTATCAGACTAATGTGTGAGTGTATCAGAGCAAAGTGTGAGTATGTCAGAGCTAAGTGTGTGTATGTCAGAGCTAAGTGTGTGAGTATCAGAGCTAAGTGTATGTGTATCAGAGCTAAGTGTGTGTATGTCAGATCTAAGTGTGTGTGTATCAGAGCTAAGTGTGTGTATCAGAGCTAAGTGTGAGTATGTCAGAGCTAAGTGTGTGTATGTCAGAGCTAAGTGTGTGAGTATCAGAGCTAAGTGTGAGTATGTCAGAGCTAAGTGTGTGTATGTCAGAGCTAAGTGTGTGAGTATCAGAGCTAAGTGTGTGTATGTCAGAGCTAAGTGTGTGAGTATCAGAGCTAAGTGTGTGTATGTCAGTGCTAAGTGTGTGAGTATCAGAGCTAAGTGTGAGTGTATCAGAGCTAAGTGTGAGTATGTCAGAGCTAAGTGTGAGTGTATCAGAGCTAAATGTGTGTATGTCAGAACTAAGTGTGTGAGTATCAGAGCTAAGTGTGTGTATGTCAGAGCTAAGTGTGTGTGTGTATCAGAGCTAAGTGTGAGTGTATCAGAGCTAAGTGTGAGTATGTCAGAGCTAAATGTGTGTATGTCAGAACTAAGTGTGTGAGTATCAGAGCTAAGTGTGTGTATGTCAGAGCTAAGTGTGTGAGTATCAGAGCTAAGTGTGTGTATGTCAGAGCTAAGTGTGTGAGTATCAGAGCTAAGTGTGTGTATGTCAGAGCTAAGTGTGTGTGTATCAGAGCTAAGTGTGTGTATGTCAGAGCCAAGTGTGTGAGTATCAGAGCTAAGTGTGTTTGCGTAGCTAAGTGTGTGAGTATCAGAGCTAAGTGTGTGTTTGTGTATCCAAATGTGTGTATGAGGGCTAAGTATGTGTATATCAGAGCTAAGTGTGTGTGTTATATAACTAAGTGTGTGTATGTCAGAGCTAAGCGTGTTTGCTTATGTAGCTAAGTGTGTGTATATCAGAGCTAAGTGTGCGTGTTATATAACTAAGTGTGTGTATGTCAGAGCTAAGCGTGTTTGTTTATGTAGCTAAGTGTGTGTATGTCAGAGCTAAGCGTGTTTGTTTATGTAGCTAAGTGTGTGTATATCAGAGCTAAGTGTGCGTGTTTGTGTAGCTAAGTGTGTGTCTCAGAGCTACATATGTGTATATCAGAGATGAGTGTGTATCCGAGCTAAGTGTGTGTATTTGTGTAGCTAACTGTGTGTATCACATCTGTTGGTATCACGTCTGTGTGTGTACCAGAGCTAAGTGTGTGGTCAGAGTAAGTGTAGCTGTCAGAGCTAAGTGTGAGCATGTCAGAGCTAAGTGTGTGTATGTCAGAGCTAAGTGTGTGTATGTCAGAGCTAAGTGTGTTCATGTAGTTAAGTGTGTGAGTATCTGAGCTAAGTGTGTGTAGAGCTGAGTGTGTGTTTTTTCTCCCCATGTTTGGGTTAATTGATTTTCTATAATATTGTGTCTGAAAGAGGAATGAATTTGTGAGCCCCTTTGGGGACACGGCTGATAACAGTCTCTGTACAACACCTCAGAATATGTTAGTGCTATTCAATCAATGGGAACGTGCCCTCTTTCCACCATACTTCACTGAGTGAATTTTAACCAAATTCAATGGGATGAATTATTTTCCAGCATTTAATTCACTGTTATTGGGAAATATCCCATGAAGTGTAGTCTGTGGTTCCCTTTATGGAGAAATTAGCCAGCGTTTTGTCTCCAGGGCTGTACGCCAATGATTATTAAACCATTTAGAGCTTAACAAATACTTGTATAATCATTACGATCACTGGAGCAGCAAATCCTACCTGTGAATGATTGGAATTTATAGAACAAAGAACATGTGATCCACTCGGGGACTTTCGCTGTGAAAATCATCGCTGTATTCCTCTGCGTTGGAAATGCGATGGAGATGATGACTGCGGGGATGGATCTGATGAGCGTAGCTGCAGTAAGTTGTTTGATATCATTTTTAATGTTGTTGGGCTTCAAGCAACAAGAATGACGATTATGGACCATTTGGTCCCTGGTGGTCCTAGTGACTAAAGATGCTCCCATATAGGAATATTGCTTCACACACAAGTGCTGTTCCTATAGAAAACTGACCTCACACGGACAGCACTTCGACCGATGTTATTCAACTGGGCTGTTCGGATGATAGTTTTTTCAAAGTAACATCCAGTTCGAGTGAAAAAAATTACAGACTACTCTGATCTCTTCCATATTTCAGTTGAGATTCAATTATTAAAGTCTATGGGTGCTTAAAAAAATCTGATTCCATATGGATCATCTGCATAGCATCCAATTTTACTGATATATTGCCATTATTAATATAGGAAACTGTGTTTTTCACTTGTAAACTTTATTAACGGATGGTATTTCGGTGCCATATGGATGTAAAAAATGAACATATGGATGGCATATGGATGACCATATAGATGAAAGTTCATCCATTTTTCTGGATGAAAATTGGTCGATTTTTTAATGCACTAATGTGAACTCAACCTATGGCCTCCTACACATATCTTGGGCGGGGGATCTGTGGTCCGTGTCCGTGTGCCATCTGTGTGGCATACATATGTCCATCTGTGTCTGTGTGCCATCCGTGTGCACCATCAGTGTGACACTGAAATAGAATGAAGTATAGAAATGACAGATCTTTAGGTGTTATTAGATGTGTAAAGATAGAGATATGCAGATGATAGAGAGAGAGAGAGATAGATAGATAGCTAGATAGATAGATAGATAGATAGATAAATAGATAGCCGTCAAGATATTTAATAGGCTCTGTGGAGCTTATCCGGCAGCTTTCTAGGAATCAATGTAAAAAAATGGTGAGGGTCCCCCATATTTTAATAACCAGTTAAGGGAAGGCAGACAGGTGTGAGACGATCTTAGGCTGGGAAGGAGCCAAGATCCATGAAGCTTCCCAGTCTATTAATATCAATTCACAGCTGTCTGCATTGCTTTTGCTGGTTATTAAAAATGAGAGGGACCCTAAAAAAATGATGTGGGGTCTCCCCTATTTTTAATAACCAGCTAAGGTTAAGCAGACAGCTGATATTAATAGGCTGTGAAGGGCCATGGATATTGGCCCCTTCCCAGCCTAATAAGACCAGTCCTCAGCCTCCCTAGGAATGGCGCATCCATTAGACGTGCCAATTCTGGAGCTAAGCCTCGGCTCTTCCCAATTGCCTTGGTGCGTTAGCAATCGGAGTAATGGTTTTCAAGTTGATATCAGCTGTGTAATGTTCGCTGACATCAAGCACAGGGGTGAGTAATGGAGAGGCATCTATCAAACTGCCTCATTACTAACCCCGTATTCAAATGAAATACACACACATACAAAAGCACTAAAGGTCCCTTGACAATCCCCGACTCTTCTACATCTGAAGATTGTGATGAGCGGTAACATGAGCAACGTTACTGCTCATCACGGCCATCGGAACACACTGAGAGTAACGTGAGAACCAGCGGCAGTGACGAGACGTGACGTCATTAAGGTTACCGCAGGTCATAGTGGGTAGTTCTCACGTGAACTACGTTAACCTCACTGATGACACGGCTCGTGAGAACTTACTGTGCAGTCTGAGAACCGGCAGTAAGTTCTCACTCTGCAAGCTATGACATCAATAAGGTTTTGGGCGTTCACAGCTTGGCAGCTTACACGCTGTCCTCTGCGTCTCACCCAGAGGTTACTGTAGGAACCACATCCTGTAACATGCGGTAACCTTAAAGATGTCACCCTCGTCATTGCCACTAGTCCTCAGTCTATGCTCAGTGTGTTCCGGCGACCTTGGTGAGCGGTTAACATTACTGATGTCACCGGCCATCACAGCTTCCGGATGTTGCAGAGTCGGAGATCATGGGACCTCCATTTGGATTACAGTAGACCCTGTGGTTTTCTTTATCAATAAATAGGTAAAAGAGGGCAATTTTTTGGGAGTGCTTTTAACACTTAAAGGACTTTTTTTATGTGTGTTTATGTCCAGTGTGATGATTTTTAAGTTTATTTAAAAATCACCTTTCTCGGCAGCACGTTATCCTTCATAAACAGGAACAGTGCTGCCGAAAATCATATCATTCAGTGCATAGAAATATGGTCGTCTGGCCTAAACAGGCCATTGCATGACCGCTGATTACCTTACAAGTAGTCGATTGGTGGTTGATTAACTCCTACAGCCGGCATGATGACGTGTCATACATGTGTCAGTGTCTACATATCCTCATTCTAATGCTTATTGCAGGCCCCCGGGAGTGCACCGAAAGTGAATTCCGATGTGATAATTTTCACTGTATTCCCAGCCGCTGGCTCTGTGATCATGACAACGATTGTGAAGATAACTCCGATGAAAGAGATTGCGGTGAGTAAAAACACATGCTACTTTGTGAATGTATACAGTATATAGTACTTAACTAAGCTTCAGAGCCGAAATCTCCCAGCATTCCTTGCTAGTGTAATGTATAGATTAAGCCCTACATTTAGAGAAAATCATCTTTTTCATGGCTGATCTGAACTCTCTGATGCTGCCAGCAAACGGTGCTTTGTCTCTGCAGCATTGGAGGAGCGCAAGGGCGCTGAAGCTGGCTCGAGATAAGTGCGCTCCAGTGATCCCCATCAGCTTCACACCCAGGGCTCATGAGATGAAATCGGACCAATGTTAATATATGATGGTGTGTTCATCTGCGATTTTTCCAGTCCGGATTGGATCACGATTGCACTGGATAAAAATCGCAGCATGCTACGATTGTCAGCAAAAATTGGATCGCATCCTGCAATAGAATACAATGGGTGCGATAAAAAATCGCACAGCACTCGCACAGCAATCGTACCATGCGAGTGCTGTGCGATTTTTTTATGCTGACCCCGGAAATGTAGGAAATGGAGAAATTAATTTCTCCACCTCCTCCGCAGCTGTGATCCGATCCTCTCTGTGCGAGAGGCTCGGAGCACACTCGCATGACACTCAGCTCCCGCGCGCAGCAGAGCAGGAGCCAAGGGTCATTAGCGTATCGCATCTGATACTCTCGCATCTAATGCCATATGCTACTGTGACCCCGGCCTAACAGTTACACTCTCTATTGGAAAGTGCTTTTAAGTGCTGCGCTCCTTGCCTAGGAAACTGGCCACTGCTGAGAGACTGCAGAAGTAGACGGTAACCTTAGTAACAAGCAGTAAACAATAAAGTGAAAAATCCCTCAGTTTATGAGAATTCAAAAAAATTAAATAACAAGTAAATTGCAAAGTTATTTGTTTTTACAAATAATTTTAACCATTAATAGCGATGAGACTAAGCCTTTAAAGGGGTTGTCCACTACTAGGACAACCCCTTCTAAAACTATATGTTTGGCCCCGATATAATAATAAAGACTATACTCACCTCTCGTGCCGGCTCCGTTTCAGCAGTGTCGGCACTCGCGGTCCCGGAGCTGTAATGAGGTGGAATAACACGTGATGCCCGGCGCCCAATCAGCGCTGGCGTCATTGTCCCTGTCTTCAGACAAACTGATCATGAAGAGGGAGTCCGGGGTGTAGATGATCCCTGGCTTTCTCTTTATGTTTATTTTGTCCAAAGTCAGTGACGCCAGCACTGATTGGGCTCCGGGCTTCACATTTCACAACACCACGTCGCAGCCTCGGGGAGAGCGAGTGAGAACACCGTGGGAACGGCGCCGGAACGGGAGGTGAGTATAAGCTTTATTATTTTATCAGGGCAAAACATTTCATTTAAGAAGGGGTTGTCCTAGTAGTGGACAAACCCTTTAAGTAGAACCTTATTTCTAACATAGCCTTGACTTTTTTGGTCTGTTATAGACATGAGAACTTGCCAACCTGGTTATTTCCAATGTAACAGCGGACATTGTGTCTCTGAGAGATTCAAGTGTGACGGAACAGCTGACTGCCTAGACTTTTCTGATGAAATAACTTGCCGTAAGTATGAGAAAAAACAAGTGGCTGCAATGTTCCTTAGTTAAAGTCCTCTACAAATTGCCTGAGATTCGTCAAGCTACTACCTACTCCATCAGTGCCTGTCATTATTACATTGTTATATTTGTTACAAATTGTTTGTATGCCAAAACCAGGAGTGGAACTTAGGCCGGCGTCACACTGTCGAGTTTGATGCGAGTTAGTCGCACGACTTTCTCGCATCAACACCGGGCACGGCCGCCCGCTCTCGGATCCGAGTGTGCGGCTGCATGTATTTCTATGCCGCCGCGCACTTGGGTCCGAGAGCGGGCGGCCGTGCCGGGTGTGATGCGAGAAAGTCGTGCGACTAACTCGCATCAAACTCGGCAGTGTGACGCCGGCCTTACAGAGAAAAACTGTAATTGAAAGTTTGACACTAGTGATGATCGAGCACTAAAATACTTGAGTGCCCGTTACTCGAATCGAGCAGGTCGGATGCTCGGAAGGTCTCGATTCGAATGAGTATAATGGAAGTCAATGGGAAACGCAAGCATTTTTCCTGAGGACCCTAAGGAGGGCTGGGGTGGCAGGAAAATCACTAAAATGGATGGAAACAGCACTCAAATAGAACGGAAACAGCATCTGGAAGATGTCTGGATTAATCTCTGACTGAAGGTCACTGCTGGCTACTAAATAAAATAATAATTTTAAAAAATGACATGGGGTCCCCCCAATTTTTCTAACCAGCCAAGGTACAGCAGACAGCTGGGGGCTAATATTATCAGTCTTGAAAGGTCCATGGATATTGACCCCTTCTCAACCTAAAAATACAAGCCCGCAGCCACCCCAGAATTGGCACATCCATTAGATACACCAATCCTGCCGCTTTGCCCAGCTCTTCCTGATTGACCTGGTGCAATGGCTGTTGGGGTAATATTTTTTGGGGTTGATGTCAGATTGGTAATGTCAGCTGCCATCAAGCCCAGAGGTTAATAATGAAGAGGTGTTTATCACACATCCCCATTACTAAACCAGTAATAAAAAAAAGTCACCCACACAGAAAAAAATACTGTATTTGAATAAAGACTTCCCCACACTATCCCTTCATTCACCAATTTATTATCAAAAATGTTCCTATGAAACTCCTTTGATGTAATCCACGTTCCTCGCATCTGGTTCCATTGTCTGTGAAGACCAGTGAAGTACAGCTATTCAGAGGCGCTGGGTAGTGATGACAACTTTCATCAGAGCCGCTGGCTGTCTAATGTATGCACCAATTCTGGGGAGGCTGCGGGCTGGTATTTTTAGGCTGGAAAGGGGCCAATATCCATGGACCTTCCCAGCCTGATAATATCAGCCCCCAGCTGTCTGCTTTTCCTTGGCTGATTATCAAAAATAGGGGGGATCCCACGTCATTTTTTAAAAAATTAATTTATTAATTAATTTATTTAATAGGTCAAAAAAATTAAAAACCACCCTTTAATGCCACATGAAAGGCACTAATAGGTGCAACTTTATAATATTTAGGGGGGGGGATGGTCATTAATCTTAGCTCTCCCTCCTATAACAACTCTCCCCAAACTGCTTCCAGAGGACATTGTGCCAATCATCGCGTCACCGAGTCTTCTGAATGTGGAAAGCCAATCACAGTAATGCCAGTAGCCAACATGGCGATTGCATTACCGTGTATGGCAAGCAATCCCCGCATGTTTATTGGCTGCCTAACAGCTACGAAACATGTGGGCCAGGGACTCAAGCATGTCGCTTGAGCACCCGCGATACTCGAGTAACTTCGATAGAGCAGTGGTGAACACGCTCTACACCTGTTTTGGAGACTGTTTTTACACCTGTTTTGGAGACTCCTGGTTTGGGCATACAAATACTGATAAAATACTGATGCAATAATACTGACATGTGAATGAGGTCTAGATCTGTAAAATATTATAGAAAAGCCCTATTGCCTGGGTAAATGGAAGGCTTCTGTTTGCTCCATTTATGATGTGCATATAGAGAGGTTCGGGGTATTACTGATGGAGATATCCTTCCTTCCAGCTTTAATTAACAGGGTAATAAAATGCAAAGTGTAATGCAATTTTGCAAGTCTTCATGCAATAAAAAAAACAAGGATTGTGCATAATTAGAAATTAATTAAAGTGTGAAATGTTTCAATCCAATTAAGTTAGTAAGGACTGTTCTATCAGCAGCGAGCAGGCAGCACGGCGAGCGCAGTGACTCCGTAAGTGACACGAATGAGTACATGAAAAGTAAATTGGTTGTATGACAGCTCTCGCGCCTCATTATTTATGCTTCTGATCATTTTAACTCATTTTAATAAAGTCACATTTTCGAGGCATAAAATTTGTATTTATTACCTTGTAAACATTCCCTAAGGCTGGATATTGCCTTAACATCTGTTGCAAATTATTAAAAAGTCGTCTACATTGTCTTTTTTTTCAGAATTTTTGTGTTTTTGGTCTTTCTTTTTTAGTAAATCAAGTTCTGAGTATGATTTTTTTTTCAGATTTTTTTTTACATAGGTTTTACTCTAGGAGTTGAGAATGCAAAAAAAAAAACAAACAAAAATGCTGAAAAAGAAAATCAAAAAGATGGCAGGAAGATATGCTTCAGGACAAAAGACTTTGAGTCTGATTCATAAAGCCTGGTATAGCACATGCTCATGCTACGCCAGTCTTGATAGAGAACAAGATGCGCTGAATTCATTAGGAGGCGCATGCCACCTAAGGAATTCGGTGCTTCCTGTGTGTGGTGTGTGTGTCCATATGCTACACCAGAAATGTTACTCCAGTCAGAGACTAGAGTAGCATTTCTAGTGTACTAAACGCTGTCAGTTTTGATGAACTGGATGGCTGTCATTTAGGCGGAACTGTTTAAAAACTTCAGACAAAGTGCCAAAAGTAGCAACATTTTAGCGCAACTCTGCGTTGCGCAAAAATGTTGCGTCTTTTCTAAGCTTTTACTAAACTTCTGCAGCATAAAAGTTTTGATAAATTGCCCCCTATGTGCACATTAAGGCCGGGGTCACACATGCGAGAAGCTCGCACGATTCTCGTGCGGTCTCTCGCATGAACACCTGACACTGCTGCCAGCACTTGGATCAGAGCGTGCGGCTGCATGTATTTCTATGCAGCCGCACGCACTGAACCGAGTGCTGGCGGCAGTGCCGGGTGTTCATGCGAGAGACCTGCACGAGAATCGTGCGAGCTTCTCGCATGTGTGACCCCGGCCTAATAAACAGGCTCTTTGGAGTGTCATGTGAATTAGGAGCATTTGTCAACTGGCATGCACCTCCGCCACAAGAAATTACTCTAGTTAGGGACTGAAGTACGTTCCTGGTGTAAGTTATGCCACTAAACTGCAGGTGCCTCTGAGAATTACGACGTCATACAAGATGTTACCTGGAGGAACAGGTCACAGAGACTTTTATTCCAGCAGACGTTGTCATTCCCAGCGGCTGCACATGTGGTGGATATTCCATCTCTCGCAATATCATGAGGATGGTACTGCTCATGTGCTGCCCCCTGGAATGGCAATATGTCTGCTAAAGGGAGCAGAGATGTGTGACCTGTCAATCACTAGCAGGAGGCCGGCACCGCTAGGAGAAAGGAGCCGGCGAAGCTGGAGAGCTGTAGGCGCAGTCCAAGCCTCTACCCTTGTAAGCTCATTTACATAAGAATTGGTGATAGATTACAAGAAAACTGAGACATGGATTTGTAATATCAAAGAATGGAAGCAATCATCATTATCGGTACTCTACCATGATATTATTACTTTGGGGTCTAAAAAGCTGCTGACAATATCCATTTAAAGACCCATGATGGTTGAGCGAGCATGCTTGGGTAAGGTGTTATCGGAGCATGCTTGTGTCCTAATCGAGTATTTTCGGCATGCTCAAAAATAATGCTCAAGTCACCGCTGCTGCATGTTTGCGGCTATTCGACAGCCGCAACACCTGCTGGAATTGCCTAACAAACAGGCAATGCACCTATCAAGCAGCCACGAGACATGCAGCATCGGCGACTCAATAATGTTTTTCGAGCACACCGAAGAAACCTTACCCGAGCATGCGCCGATAACACCTTACCCGAGCATGCCTGCTCATCACTATGGCACCCTTTTGGAGATTATGCATTAGGAGTATCTACAGGCTTACATTTGCACCACTGGATACTGGTTCAGTTCTCACATGCGACCGTTGTGATAACTTGTACCTGATATCGGAAAATGCAAAAGTATAAAATGTAATTTTATATATAACTGAATTCAAACTCAAGTTATTGACTGTATTACTGTCCATCAACCTCAGCAACTCGCTATCCGAACGGAAGCTACTGCCCCCCGAACATGTTTGAGTGTAAGAACCATGTCTGCATCCTGCCATTCTGGAAGTGTGATGGTGACAACGACTGCGGGGATGACTCCGATGAAGAACTGAACCTGTGCTGTAAGTCGGACCTCGTGCAGAGTTCTCCGGGGTAGGCGGTGGTTTCAGTATGCGTTGTAAGCCTTGTTTCTGTTACAGTGGACATCCCTTGTGAGCCTCCCTTCCGATTCCGCTGCAGTAACAACCGCTGCATCTACAGACATGAGATATGCAACACCGTGGATGACTGCGGGGACGGGAGCGATGAGACAGAGGAGCAATGTAAGTTTCTTCTCCTGGTTCCACAGCTGGACTTGCTCTGACTTACCTATTGTACCGGCGGTGCCAAAATCAAAGATATTGCACAAAAAACCTGCAATAATGACATTAAATACAAGGTATATGTGGGAGATGTGCAGAATTGCATGTTCGCTCATCACTAATACTTACCTTTCCTATATTAATATTATTTTGTAACTTTGGGTTTGAAATAATTGAACTTTCTATGGTACTTAGCAAGGTTAGAGTCAAAACGTGTTAAAATACCATTTTGGAATTTTGGACAAAACAAAGTTTTCATAAAGTTTCCCCCAGTAAAAGAGTTTTAGCTTCTCAGGATCCCTAACCCTCATTTTCGGTGGTCCCAGTAGTTGTACTGCCAGCAATCATACAAGTATCACCTATACTGTTGATAAATGTATTTAGTGGGAAAATCAGTATGTATTCGCTTGCATTTCCACGTAGGGAATTAAGACCCGTAGATTATTCCTATACGCCCCTAGTACCTAGATTTCCAGCACATTCAAAACGGGGCCGATCTGGACAATTTCTACATTTTGTGCACAGACACCGGTCAGGACCACAACAAAAATGAAGGGAAACATCCAGATTATCAGAAAGAAGCAGAATGTACAATCGAGTTAACCACCTAGAATTTCAGCTTTTATCACCTGCACCTATGTGAGAAGCCTAATTACTGCCACGTCTATTGAGTTCATCTGTACAGCTAGGATACATCAGAAAGGATATAACCGTGAAATCTGGTCTTGTGCTTAAAGGTCGACCGCCCACACCCGAGACCGTGCACAGAGGAGGAATACAAGTGTGGGAACTCTCACTGTGTCCCTCATCACTATGTGTGCGATAATTATGACGACTGCGAGGATAGCTCTGACGAAATTGGTTGCAGTAAGTATGCAGTATATGTCTGTCAGTTGTGTTGTTCCTCCATTACACCTCCTCGAAATGTATATCCAAACTGACGACAAAGATGGCAGTCTTAGACTGTGTATTGACACTCCTTGCTAACAAGGAGACCAGTAGCTCTCAGTTTTCAACTTATTCAAATATTTCCAGGAGCAACATCAAATAGATAGTACAAGCTTTAAACAGTTGTTAATGTACTTACCCGTCTAAAATGTCCAAAAGAGTCCCAATTTTCACATCTTTTAATGTCACATCATCTTTTTATGAGATTGTAGGTGCTGGAACATTCCTTCCCTGACTTCCCACCACGGATTATTTCTGTCAATGTTCGATAGCAATCTGCCCCAGTCAAAAAGCAAAAGAGATGGATAGAGAGATTAAGAGAGACCCAGTGTCACGAGTATGTCACGTCCTCCTGGAGGATCTGGGATTAGATCACTATGTATTGTGAATCGCAGATCTTACATTTAGCCTTAGTGATAGTGTCCCATATTAAATGGATTTGGTTTCCTTTGATGCTGAAGAGGTTAACGACCCTGTCTATGCTAGTCAGAAACTTGCAGCTCCATTTTCAGCTGCTTCTGATCTGGTCATTACCTCTCCCTGTAAAACCTGGCCAGATCTTCTCTTCCTTGCCAGCGAAAGCTTTGCTTCCTAGCTTCTTGGAGACACTATATTGATTAGGAGACTGTTGTTACTACTCTAGATTGTTACATGCTGTTTTTGGGTGTATGCTTTCCTCATTGTCCTATTCCAATTTGGTTGGTACATTCCTATCCTTCCCTATATACTTTTTACTTTTGGTGAGTGTTTGTATATTTGTTGCTTTCTGTTATCCCTGTTTCATCTTTGTGTCTTGTTTACCTTACATTTCTGTCCCATGCCTCATGGGGTGGGAGAGGGGACAGATCAGGGGTTAACAGAAGCATAGTAAGGTCGGAGACTTAGGCCTTTCTACCTTCAAGAGTACCCCTGGGACAGGGATAGTTAGGGTCCTAGTTACAGGGACAGTTTGAGGCCCCTCTTCCTTACCGAAGACTGTCACAGCATCACACCCACTTCCTGTTATACCTCTGTGTCTCTGCTGTTAAAATTACACTTGACAAATGGCAGTGGAATATAAGATAGACAGGTGGGAGACACCTAGTGGCCGCACATAAAAATGATAAAAAATATTTATTTCTTTACTGCTTTTTCTTCTCTATTTTTTTTCTAGAATAAACCAAATAACTATTTTCTAAATCTTTTGTATCTAAACTAAAATAAATGAACAACTTTGCTAATAGTCTGAATAAAATATCTACCATTTAGTTTCTACTACTCTTCTAATTACCACCCTGGGTTTTCATTTTAGTTTGCAATCATAGAGAATTAAAGGTCTGCATAGGAGCTGCATACACAAAACGAGATATGATTTATTACGTCTGTTAGTAAAAGTTCTTCAGTTGGTATTTCAGATGAATTGGGCGGAAATAAAAATGGTTGCAAAAGTGAAAATAATCTTCAAGTGTGTAACATGTGTGCTTAATATGTCCATAGACAGAGGTACCGAGCGACACTGTGGTGAAAACATCTGTGAACATAACTGCACTAACTTAGCGGGTGGAGGATTTATCTGTTCCTGCCGACCGGGATACAAAGCCAGCGAGACTGATCGCAATTCCTGTGATGGTAATTGGCATCTCATCATTTCCTTACTGATAATAATAATAATAATAATAATAATAAAAGATCTTGTTATAAGAAGCAAATTAAGCAGAACAAATTGCAAAGTTCCTGGCAGTAAGCGTTCAGTTTACCTGGAAAATAAAGAATTAAACAATGTCTATTAATATTAATGATCTACCTTTGTAGTGCAAGGCAGAGATGCCGATTGCAAGTAAAGAGGGTCATGAACTGAGGACCCCCCTCTATTAACTCAGAATGACCTAATAGGGTGTATGAAATGTAATCTCTGCTATTATTTAATATTTTTAAGAGTCAGGGCTCCTTTTTTTCTCACTTATGGATCTTCTGTATGTCCTCAGTTGCCTCATTCATAACTAAAGTCAAGTGATACAATTGTGGCTTCATAAAGCCACCACTAGAGGGAGCTCTCAATACATGAACTCATATAGCAAGTGTGTAAATCTGTATGCGGTAAGCTTTCCCTAATGATAGGTTTAGGCCGACTCTATGCAAGTGTGACGGGAAGCAGTTTAGAGCCTGCCTGTAAAGTCTTATCAGAGGCTGTCAAGTGAAAGAAGCTACCTTGGACAGACTCCATCTGACGAGCCCTAGACCTTTAAATTCTGTACAAGGATCTAAACTTACAACGGCGTCCCCTTGGTTGAGTCGACAGAGCAGCTTCCAACCAGAAGAGCAAGCTTTAGAAATAAAGCCAGGGACCGATACACAAGGCAAAATTGTAGCCTGAGGAATAGCCAGAGTCAGATACCAGAAGGTCAGACAGAAGCTAAGTTAGATGGGCCAGGGTCAATGTCAGGAAGGATTACAAAGAAAGACAAAGAACACAAAAAAAAGGCACAGTAAAACCAAAAAATACTCTGCGGCAAAAAATTAACAGTAAACAGCAAGTGCTAATAAAAGGATGGAAAAACACAGGGTATTCAGTTAATACGTTTTTTGCAAAAAATGTATATTAAGCCGCTCTACCAAACGTCAAGGTATACCCGTATTAGAGCAATCCCTGACTAATGTATGTAATCCCTATCTGATGCATTTAAAAACCTGGTCATATGTATAATACCTGTATGAGCAGGATTCAGAAAGGTAATAACCTATTACCTTTCTGAATAGGTTATTACCTTTCTGAATCCTGCTCATACAGGTATTATACATATGACCAGGTTTTTAAATGCATCAGATAGGGATTACATACATTAAGGCTGGGTCTCACATAACGATACACCAGCGATCCCGACAACGATATGCACTTGTCAGGATCGCTGGTGTGTCGCTACATGATCGCTGCTGAGCTGCCAAACAGGTAGCTCAGGCAGCGATCTGGGACAGCGACACTGTGGGTAACATCGCTTAGTTACCCGCAGTGTACCTTGGATACCAGCGCCCTGATGCAGGGAGCTGGTATCCAAGGTACACAGCGGGTTTCCAAGCGCTGCGCGGTGCCTGGAAACCCGCTGTGTACCTTGGATACCAGCTCCCTGCATCAGGGCGCTGGTATCCAAGGTACACAGCGGGTTTCTAGGCACAGCCCCGCGCCTGGAAACCCGCTGTGTACCTTGGTTACCAGCGGATCGCTGGTCTCCCGCCTGTCACACGCAGCGATGCGTGCCTGTCAGCGGGAAACCAGCGATCAAAAAAAGGTCCTGACATTTCAGCGACGATCAGCGATACCCGGCAGGGGGGCTGATCGTCGCTGAATGTCACACACAGCGATATCGCTGGTGAGCTCGCTGCTGCGTCACAAAACTAGTGACTCAGCAGCGATCTCGGTAGCGATATCGCTATGTGAGACGGGCCCTTTAGTCAGGGACTGCTCTGATACGGGTATACCTTGACGTTTGGTAGAGCGGCTTAATATACATTTTTTGCAAAAAAGTATTAACCAAATACCCTGTGTTTTTCCATCCTTTTATTAGCACTTGCTGTTTACTGTTATTTTTTTGCAACAGAGTATTTTTTGGTTTTACAGTGCCTTTTTTTGTGTTTTCAGTCTTCTGGTGGTGTAAACAATGTCCCTACAGGCTTGTTCGCTATGTGCACAGCTCGTGTGTTTCTGTTTTAAAGAAAGACAAAGTCAGAAACCAGCTGGGTCAAGATCAGTATAAACAGAATTTGGAAAAAGCACCAGAGAACAAGGATCAATCCAAGTACAATGAATGTCCACTCTCATCAGAATGCTGGGAGTTTAAATAGGGTGTGGTGCTGCCCAATTAACCATAGTAGGGGGATGATTACTCCAGCTAAGCACCTGGACAGCACATGCACCATTCTGCCTGACTGGGCAGCACCGTTGGTCCCAGCGACAGCAGTATTTCTGGCTGGACAGCGTGTGCTCATCCCGGTAACATTAGTCGTGAAGTCTGCCCTGCCACTAGTGCCACCAACGAGATGAATATCTCAATATCCAGGTCAGGATGTAACACAAACCCCATGGACTATATTTAATCTGCTGCCTATAAAAACGCCTTTTCATTTTCAGATATTAATGAGTGTGAGATATACGGCATGTGCCACAAGACTGTAAGAACTCCAAAGGAAGTTACGAATGCTTTTGTGCAGAAGGATTCCGATCAGTTGGAGACCAACATGGAAAACAATGTGCAGCTGAGGGTAAGGCCGACGAACAAGTGACTCTGGGTCCAGGTCATTGGTGTTGTGATTGGTCACGACTAGTCATATGGATGGTTTCTTGTAAGATTGTTAGCGTATGTTCACATTACGTTTTTTTTTAACGTGGATTTTTCTGACTCAAAAATTCACATCTAAAAAATGAATCTAAAAAAAGACGTAGGTTTTTATGGTTGGCTTTGATGCGTTTTTTTATGTGTTTGATGATTTTTGCTACCTCATCTGAGAGCAGCATGATACTGAGGCAGGGACCCTGATTCCAGCAAGGTGTCACTTACTGAGCTGCTTGCTGCAGTTTTGGTAAGATCCCTGTTTTATCTCAGTTCTCTGAATGCTGAGCTCTGTATAACCCCGCCCACACTACTGATTGGCAGCTTTCTGTGTACGTTATGCATAGTCAGAAAGCTGCCAATCAGTGGTGGGGTCTGGCTTCTACAGAACTCATGAATATGGAGGACTATGTGGCAGTAGATTTACTAGTCTTCTGATAATCTCTTACTGATAAAACTGTGATTTTATGAAAACTACCTGTAAGGGACACATCGCTGGAATCAGGGTCTCTGTCTCTATATTATGCTGATCTCAGATTATGTAGCAAAACCCTGGTGATAGATTCCCTTTAACATTACATCTGTAATGAGCAAATGGGTTCAACGTAAATCAAATTTGTATAAATTTTTTATGGGGAGAGAAAGTCATCAAACACTGAACAAACTGTAAAGATAGTGCACAACATCACCGCAGTGAAGAATATCTGTGCCTGATGAGCAGGCAGTTGGTTATCACCGGTTACTGGTTACCCATAGCTGTGTATGTTGGGGTCACTTTGCCATTACTGAGGCTATGTTTGCGTTAATGAACATAAGAGGGGTCGGACACAGTCCTAGGAGACCTCAGAGCGTTACACACCATTTTTCAGGACAATTGGAAGTTCTGCAGCACTTTTGATTTGCGAGTAATCAAATTAAAAAAAAAAAAATTTGTCGAAGAAGGAGATTTGCTCAGCTCTAGCAATTGATTTCATTTTACTAATTTCGCAGGTAATCCTCCACTTCTGCTGCTGCCGGACAACGTGCGGATAAGGAGATACAATCTGTCTTCTGAGCAATACTCCGATTACATTGAGAATCAGCAGCATATCCAGGCCTTGGACTATGATTGGGATCCCGAGGGGATAGACCTCAGTATGTGTGTATATATTAACAGCACATTTATCCGGAAAGGTGCAACTTGGAACTTTTGGACCCCATGCAATGTGACCCCCAACTTACAATACCGTGTCTTTTATATTACTGGTGTCTTCCTACGTAGTAGAAGAGCCACAGACACGAAGTCCTTGGTGCAAGTGACACCTCTGCATCCCTTTATCTACGGCCTGTACATACTCCGAACATCATGCATCTCACAGCTTTGTGATATACTCCACATGCTCCACAAGGGGGCAGCGGCGCTCCAGGATGAGCGCTATAAGTTAAAGTTCCCTAATAATAATATTTCGGCATTAAAATAACATAATCCTCTAAGAATTAAATTATCGCTTCAATTTTATTCCATTTGCACAAGTTACTATTGTTTTACTTGACACTCGTTATTATGTTTGTAAATATCAAGCGAAAATCAATGCCGCCCCCCCAAAAACAAGTGGTATTGATATCCCATCAGTAAGTAATTATAAAATAGCAAGGATAGAATATGTGTATGATCGTAAAACCTCAGTTTAATTATTCAATTAAAATGGAGGCTCAACCTATATAATCACAGACATAACATATAATGAAGAAAAACGCATATAAAGGTGCCCAGATATACAGGCATGGCCGAAAGTGTTGGCACCCTTGAAATTGTTCCAGAAAGTGATTTTTTTTCCCAGAAAATTATTGCAATTACAAATGTTTTGATACACACATATTCACTTCCTTTCTGTGTATTGAACCAACGAAAAAAAACTGAGAAAAAAAAGGCAAACTGACATAATTTCACACAAAACCCCAAAAATTATCCAAATAAAATTGTTGGCACTTTCCAAAATTATGGGTAAAAACTTTGTTTCAAGCATGCGATGCCTGGTTCAAACTCACCTGTGGCAAGTAACATGTGTGGGCAATATGAAAATCACACCTGAAATCAGGTAAAAAGGGGAGACGTTGGCTCAATCTTCCTGTTGTGTGTCTGTGTGTCACACACTAAGCACACAATCTCTTACTTGGGTACCGTCCTTGTCAGGATGGGAGATCTCGTATGGAGCACGACAGGGATTATTAGGGATTATTAGGGCTCATCTCCATTTTCTTCTGAGGTCATCAATGGCCTCCTCTGGCTACTTTAAGGGTGAGACCAAACTAATTATTTCTCCTTTGCACTGGTGTATCTGGGCACCTTTATATGAGTTTTTCTTCATTATATGTTATGTTTGTGATTATATAGGCTTCATTTTAATTGAATAATTAAAAGTTAAGTTTTATGATCCTACACAACATTTCCTATCCTTGCTAATTTATAAAAATCAAGCGACCATAAGGGCGTCGTTTAAGGCTACGTCCATCTTTGTGACCTATTGCGTCTGATTGGAACGCAATAAACCAACTTTGTTAATAGTCTCCATTGAGAGTATACTACTATTTTTAGTCCACAGCTCCTGTGCAGATCTATGTCTTTCCATGGTAACAGACGACAAACAAACCTTGTGTAGTCTGATCATGTGCCGATACTCCTTTGTAACTGTCCTCTTCCATTTGCAGGAAGACATTAGGGGTGAGCGGACCCGTGGAAGTTCGGGTTCGTCTGGTTCGAGCGAACTTTAGTCAACAGTTTGGTTTGGGTACCAGAACTGTACCTAAACTTGTACCAGAACCTGAACCCCATAGAAATCAATGGGGACCGAAGTTTGGTGCTTGAAAAATAAATGTAGTAAGCATAGAGGGGTGCGAAAGACTCTCTCTGCCCGGACTTCTGAACACTAAAATGGACTTCCGGGAGAATTCCGTGTTCTGAGTTCAGCACTATGTGTCCAGTACGAACCCCGAACTAACGTGTACATTTGGAGTCCACCCGTACCTAAAATTATATTATTAATACAGATTGTTCACGTGATTATGCTTTTTATTGCTTTCATTATAATTTCTGTACCGAAACTTTCTTTTTCTCCAAAAGGTATCGTGTACTACAGTATTCGTGGGCAGGGCTCCGCGTTTGGCGCCATCAGGCGGGCCTATATCCCGACCTTTGAAGACTATGGTAATAATATGGTAAAGGATGTGGATATGAACTTGCGCTACATAGTGAATCCAGATGGACTGGCCGTGGACTGGGTTGGAAGGTATTATATCCAGGCGGTCATTATTTGTCAACATCAGTACATTAAACTCTTTATTCTATATAAATCCATTATGAGCATTTGCTTCATGACCAATATATACGTCATGAGATACTAATATTTTAAAGTGTAATAAAAAGTGATCAAAAAGTCACATGTACCAGGAAAAGTCATAAAACCACATACTATTGGTATTTCTGTAATCAGACATTGCAACTCCAAACTAGCGCGTTTTTCTTCCTACCGATAACTAGACACATATATTGGACGGATGCTGGAACAAATCGTGTGGAAGTAGCAAAGCTGGATGGAAGATATAGAAAGTGGCTTATTTACACCCAAGTGGACCAGCCAGCAGGCATTGCTCTTAATCCCGAGCTTGGGTGAGTGATTGCCACCATGAAAGTTAGTCCTAACGGTGGCCTGTACAGGTCACTAAAGAGTATTGGGGCAGTTCAAAGTTGTTGTTTTTTGTTTTAGAAACTTATTTCCAAGCTCTGACCAAAAGGGGTTGTCCCAAGTACCAGTGTTATGCCCTGTACAATGGATAGGGAATTAATTACTAATTCCTTTAGTCCGGCTTTTGAGAACTGCACCCCTACTGAAAAGATTGGAAGTCGAACATGCGCTCCTGCACTTTAGTCATTCTCTATGGGACTGCTGAGTCCAGCACTCGGCTATCTACTGCAGTCCTATAGATAATGAATGGAGCAGGGCTGCTCATGCTCAACGAATGCTCCATCCTGTTGAGGCTGCGCAGGAACCAGTTCTAGGGATCTCTGGGAGTCCCAAATATCGGACCCTCTGTGATCAGTAAGTTTGGCCTTATCTTCTAGATAAGGGATAACTTTCAACATTTGGAAAAAACTTTTAATAAGGCAAAGTCCCCTTTCAATACTCTATCTTTTAGCAAAGAGTGGCTACTAAGTGTATATCTTTCCTTGGAGACCCCACGACATCTTTGCAGCATAAAACAAAGCCTGTTTATTTCACTGGGAATGTTGTAATTCCTCATTTCTCCTGCGGGAGTGCTGCAGTGAAATTAACCACTCGAACAGGGAAGGTGGGTCAAAAAAAGCACGTAGCAATGATGCAGTGTATTGTGGCTTTTAATACGGTTTCTTAGTATTATTGGTCATGCTGACATTGCATTGGACCACTGTTCGTGGAGCTACAGGGACCCAGTAGTGAGCCACCTTATTAGCTAATTGTTGGAAAATGCGAATGTTTATCCAAAGCAGGAAACATTTTTAACATCTTGCGCTCTGTTTTTGCAGAATGATGTATTGGACGGACTGGGGAAGGCAGCCTAAGATTGAACAAGCCTGGATGGACGGGCAGCAGAGACAGGTCCTGGTCTCAGAAGATCTTGGCTGGCCAACTGGAATCACCATTGACTACATCAACAACAACAGAATCTACTGGAGCGACTCCAAGGAAAATGTCATTGAGTCTATTAAACCTGATGGCTCAGACAGGCAGACAGTTTTACACGGAGGTGAGAAAATACCCGTTGTCAGTTGTCTTCCACACAGACATGAATGGCGATTAGGACATAGGACTATGTACCTGTCCCTCTTTTCTCATGCATGCTCACTTTGACCTAGTCTGCTTTTGGTTCTAATGTGGATAGGAGCATAACGGACATCTCTGACGGTGTCTTGTCTACCCGAGAACAGATGGATCTAGTGTTTAATGCCAGATCCTTCAGTCCACGACATCATCTATTGGAGAAAGAGTCAGGAGGCCCCCATGTACATAAAATAGTGACTCGGTCACCCGTGGGTTTTCTCCAGTTTGCTCTTCTGTGCAGGAGGACCTTAATGTGCCCACCATACATATCGGAATAAAATTGGCCTAACCCATTGATATCGTGGGACCAGCTGGCAGCCTTATGAATATGGTGGTCTTTGCGGTGCCCATACACAATACAGTAAACTGTCCAAACCCGCTGGGGCCAGTGTCAATATTTCATGTACATGGGATCCTCCTGACTCTTCCCGAATAGAGTGTATTGTGGGCAGATGATGTCAGGGGAGAGGAGCGTCCGGTCTCTTGTACTTCGACAGCTGATCCTTTTCTTCTTTACGAGATACGCCACCATAAGAGATGTCCGTTAGCAGCTCTCTCACTGAGAACACGAGCGCATTCGGAAAGATGGCTGCTGGACAAACGATCGCTCCACCGATAGCTATCTAATGTGTATGTGGGCCTTAGGCCGGGGTCACACTTGCGAATGCAATGCCAGTCTCTCGCCTCAATACCCGGCACTGCCGCCGGCACTCGGGACTGGAGCGTTCAGCTGCATAGAAATACATGTAGCCGCACACTCCGGTCCTGAGTGCCGGCGGCAGTGCCGGGTGTTGAGGCGAGAGACTCGCGCAAGTTTCTTGCATTGCACTCGCAAGAGTGACCCCGGCTTTAAACTCTGTATACAGCTCCCCTGTCCCTAGTCTATTGACACTTTTTTGACCATAAACCTTTAGGGCCTGTGTGCACATCACAGATTTGTCGCTTTTTTTTTCTGCAAATATTTGTCACAAAACCTGAAGGGTTTCCTGTTTCTAGCAAAGTAAATGAGAATCCTGAAGCCTCATGTTTAGTGTTGAGCGATACGATACTGCAAATATCGGATATCGGCCGATATTAGCTGTATCGGCCTTTCGATTCCGAATACCGATATTTTCGTCATATCGAATACCGGAATCGGGATTGTCACTGTCATTGTCAGTGTCCGTCGGTCGGGTCTGTCACTGTCAGTGTCCGTCGGTCGGGTCTGTCAGGAGTCAGCGGCACTTACCTGGCAGAAGATCTCCGGCGGTCACGGCCTGGACTGCTTCATGGCCGCCATCCTCTTCTCCCTGGCGGTCACATGCAGTTTCTCGCGATAACTGCAGTGACTGCTGGGTAATCCCGCCCGTAAAGCAGTCAGTCCGATGACGTCACCGCCGGGGAAGCAGGTAATCAGCTGTGCTGCGTCGCGATGACAGGCTCTGCCTGTCATTGCGATGTAGCAGAGCTGGATCGTCGTGGGACTGTCGTTACTATGGACTGCGTCGGACAGGTGGTATACTGTTGTTTTTTTTTTTTCTTTTTTTTACAGGAGATCGATGGCGTCGCAGGAATGAGAGTACAATAAAAGAAATGAAAACTGTGTTGTCTCTTTTATTTCATTAAAATACTTTTTTCTTGCTTTGTCTTTTTTTTTATGCATTTAATAACTTTGGGATTAATAATGGATCGGTGTCTTATTGACACCTCTCCATTATTAACCGGGCTTATTGTCACCGTGCAATCAACGGTGACATTAACCCCTTATTACCCCACTTGCCACCGCTACAGGGCAGTGGGAAAAGCCGGGTAAAGTGCCACAATTGGCACATCTTTTGATGCGCCAAATGTGGGGCTGCTGTAGCCTGGTATTATCAGGCTGTTGAGGGCCAAAATCCATGGGCCTTGACAGTCTTTTAATACCAGGCCGCAGCAGTCTGCATTTTACTTGGCTGGTTAACAAAAATAGGGGGACCCCTACGCCGTTTTTTTTTCGAGGGGATCCCCTATTTTTGTTAACCAGCCAAGCTAAGCAGACTGCTGTGGCCTGGTATTATCAGGCTTGCAAGGTCCATGGATATTGGATCCTTACCAGCCTGAAAAACCAGGCCTCAGCGGTCTGCTTCATCTGGCTGGTTAACAAAAATAGGGGGGACCCCACGCCAATTTTTTTCGAGGGGATCCCCTATTTTTGTTAATCAGCCAAGATATGCAGACTGCTGTAGCCTGGTATTATCAGGCTGGCAAGGTCCATGGATCTTGGCTCCTTAACAGCCTGAAAATCCAGGCCTCAGCGGTCTGCTTCATCTGGCTGGTTAACAAAAATAGGGGGGACCCCACGCCATTTTTTTTTCGAAGGGAACCCCTATTTTTGTTAATCAGTTCCCTCTGACGTCACTGATGGTGTCCCTGGCTGACCTGAAGTGAAAGTGGAAAGCAATCAATTAAGCTTTCCACTTCCTCTCCTGTCAGCCAGGAGAGGAGCTCATTCATTTGGGGGTTTACTGTGAGGCTGCAGCATTAGCTGCGGTCACTGCAGTAAACATTAACCCTTTCTGAAGGATTACACAGTGGGACCTGACTGTGCATGGGATAGGTAAGAATAATTTTGCTTTTTATTTTATTTTTATTACAGGAAATGGTTTTAGCAGGTAAATAAAATATGGTCAAAAACTGTGTGATTATTTCATTAAACTTCTTTTTTATTAAAGTGTGTGTGTTTGATTTTTCTTTCATACAATAGGATTAATAATTGATAGTTGTCTAATTGACAGCTCTCAATTATTAACCTGGCTTAAAGTGACCTTTCAATTGCAAGGTCATTTTAACCCCTTATTAACCCATTCGCCACCGCTACAGGGCAATGGGAATAGACGGGCAAAGTGCCAGAAAGGGCGAATCTAATTATAGATTTGTCTTTTCTGGGGTGTCTGGGGGCAGATGTTAGTAGCCAGGGGGGCCAAAAATAATGGTCCCTCTCTGGGCTATTATTATCTGCCCCCATTCGCTGGCTTTGTCTGTCTGGTTGCGAAAATAGGGCGGGAGCCCACGCATTTTTTTTAAACAATTTTACACCTCATATATATATATATATATATATATATATATATATATATACATGTCATTGAATTTGTGACACATATATATATATTTATATTTATAGTTCATACACTTCTACATAGTATAATAGCCGCTAATTCAATTGACGGCTTTTGTGAAAATGCAGAACCCGACATGAAATGACACTTGGTGTACATAGGGTTAACCATGTCTTTTCATGTCCTTTGCTATCTGATTTGCACAAACAATTACATCAGTCTATGTGTGCAAAATTTCACACCTGTAGGGGTTAATTAAAGGTGTAAATTCGTAGCAAAAAAGTCCGTTTTTTTTACAACGAATTTACACCTTTAATTAACCCCTACAGGTGTGAAATTTTGCACACATAGACTGATGTAATTGTTTGTGCAAATCAGATAGCAAAGGACATGAAAAGACATGGTTAACCCTATGTACACCAAGTGTCATTTCATGTCGGGTGCTTCTGTCTTTTCACAGAAGCCGGCTTTACCCGGCAATTGAATCAGGATATTTTACTATGTAGAAGTGTATAAACTATACATATATGTATATATATATATATGTCACAATGACATGTATATATATATATATGTATTCTATGTGTGTATATTTAGTGTTTACAAGGAAATAAAGGTTTTTTTTAGTTGCGATTTTTTGTTCCCATAGACTTACATTGGACTTCCGGTATCGGAATCGGATATCGACGATATTTAGTGATATCGGCGATACAATTTCGATACGATATTTTTAGATATCGAGCAGTATCGCTCAACACTACTCATGTTCATTATTTTTTACTTGAAGATTTGGCGCAGCATGTCAATTCTTTCAGTGTTTTTGCTGCAGATTTCACTCATACTAATGAGTGGGGAAATATTTGCACCAAATATGTACAGAATGAAAAAATACATCAAAAATGCTGTTTTTTTGCCACTACATTTTTCTTGCTAAGCAATGCAGAAATGGTGGAGAAATTTCTGCACCAAATACTTAGCGTGTGCACAGTATCGGACTTGGGTGCCAAGGGCCCACCAGTAACCAACTTCAGGGCCCCACTTTTCAGCTACATACAAATGTGACATTATCCTCAATCACAAATCTATATAACAATGGACTGGGTAGATTGATAAATGAATAAGATGCCGCCTCTGTCTGTACATAGTGATTCAAGTATATAGTGCCAAGTGCTGCTCATATAAGAGGGTGGTGATCTACTCTTGCACAGCGGCCCACCAGAGGATTCTCCTGTTCTCCTGCCGGCCAGTCCAAGCCTGCATGTGCACATACACTTATACATTTCAGCTGCCGTAGAGCACACATACATGCATTGTATATCCGGACAATACAGCAATGATGAGTGTACAGTCATGGCCAAAAGTTTTGAGAATGACACAAATATTAATTTTTACAAAGTCTACTGCTTCACTTTTTCTAATGGCAATTTGCATATACTCCAGAATGTTATAAAGAGTGATCAGCTTTACAGCAATTACTTGCAAAGTCAATATTTGGCTAGAAAATGAACTTTATCCCCCAAAACACATTTCAACATCATTGCAGCCCTGCCTTAAAAGGACCAGCTAACCTCTTTTCAGTGATTGCTCCATTAACACAGGTGTGGGTGTTGATGAAGACATGGCTGGAGATCAATCTGTCATGATTAAGTAAGAATGACACCACTGGACACTTTAAAAGTAGGCTGGTGCTTGGCATCATTGTTTCTCTTCTGTTAACCATGGTTATCTCTAAAGAAACACGTGCAGTCATCATTGCAATGCACAAAAATGGCCTAACAGGGAAGAGTATCGCAGCTAGAAAGATTGCACCTCAGTCAACAATCTATCGCATCATCAAGAACTTCAAGGAGAGAGGTTCCATTGTTGCCAAAAAGGCTCCAGGGCGCCCAAGAAAGACCAGCAAGCGCCAGGACCGTCTCTTAAAAGTGTTTCAGCTGCAGGATCGGGCTACCAGCAGTGCAGAGCTTGCTCAGGAATGGCAGCAGGCAGGTGTGAGTGCATCTGCACGCACTGTGAGGCAAAGACTCTTGGAGCAAGGCCTGGTCTCAAGGAGGGCAGCAAAGAAGCCACTTTCTCCAGAAAAAACATCATGGACAGACTGATATTCTGCAAAAGGTACAGGCAGTGGATTGCTGAGGACTGGGGTAAAGTTATTTTCTCTGATGAATCCCTTTTCGATTGTTTGGGACATCAGGAAAACGCCTCATTCGGAGAAGACAAGGTGAGCGCTACCACCAGTCTTGTCTCATGCCAACTGTTAAGCATCCTGAAACCATTCATGTGTGGGGTTGCTTCTCAGCCAAGGGAATCGGCTCTCTCACAGTCTTGCCTAAAAACACAGCCATGAATAAAGAATGGTACCAGAATGTCCTCCAAGAGCAACTTCTCCCAACCCTCCAAGAGCAGTTTGGTGATCAACAAAGCCTTTTCCAGCATGATGGAGCACCTTGCCATAAAGGAAAGGTGATAACTGAATGGCTTAGGGAGCAAAACATAGAGATTTTGGGTCCATGGCCTGGAAACTCCCCAGATCTTAATCCCATTGAGAACTTGTGGTCAATCATCAAGAGACGGGTGGACAAACAAAAACCTAAAAATTCTGACAAAATGAAAGCATTGATTGTGCAAGAATGGACTGCTATCAGTCAGGATTTGGACCAGAAGTTGATTGAGAACATGCCAGGGAGAATTGCAGAGGTCCTGAAGAAGAAGGGTCAACACTGCAAATATTGACTTGCTGCATTAACTCATTCTAACTGTCAATATAAGCTTTTGTTACTCATATGTTTGCAATTATTATATTTCTGTCTGTGATAAAAAAACTCTGTCAAACACACATAAAAACCAGAGGGCAGCAGATCATGTGAAAATATAATATTTGTGTCATTCTCAAAACTTTTGGCCATGACTGTATATTACGACAGTCTCCAGGGAAGTTTCTAAACTTACAGATTAGGTCTCTTTTTATATAAATACCTTTATCCACATCTGTCAGTTCCACACTGGATCCACAATCCCTGATGTCCAATAGTCTGGAAAATCATTTCTTATAATATTAGTAAATTGTTTATTCCTTGTTCTAAAAATCGATACCCAATCCTAATTTACATTTTTTAATTTTTGCACTTTTGTTAAAAGATCTGGGAAACCCTTACAGCCTGGATGTGTTTGAAGGCCATCTGTACTGGACAACAAAAGAGAAGGGTGAAGTGTGGAAAAAAGATAAGTTTGGCACTGGACCTAAAGTTAAAGTTCTGACAATTAACCCATGGCTGACACAAGTGCGGATATACCACTCACATCGCTACAACCACACAGGTAATTGTCCGTCTCTTTAAATCTCTGAGTCTTGTGGGAAAATCTTTTAAATGGTGTATGACATTCTGTTTAACCCTTTAAGACATGTCTACTTCTGAAGTCCCCCTTTGAAGAATGATCTTTTTGACCAAGAATGGAGACCAAGACCACGCTTCCTCTTCATCTTATTACTGAGAGCCCCACCTATCAATTTTAAAGACCATAAACATAAGGATTTATTACATTTTGAAAACCTTTAGAATAATATGTTTTTGTTTTAGCTTTTTTTTTTCCTTTTTCAAAAACAGTGCCACACTTTTTTATAGGTGGTGTCTGGTATTACAGCACAGATTTATATGAAGTTGAACTGCAATACCAGACACAGCCTGAAAACAAGAGTGGAGCTGTTTTTGGATAAAACGCAGATTTTTTTTTTCTGATAAAACCTCCTTAGCCTTTCTAGTTAAGATACAGAATAATCTTTTTTTTCTTCTTGTCTTATTTAGTTTCAAACCGTTGCAAAGACATCTGCTCCCACCTTTGCTTGTTGAGACCAGGAGGCTATACATGTTCCTGTCCACAAGGGACGCGGTTCATGGAGGGCAGTACCAACGAGTGTGACGCAGGTATGTAAATATCTGTCGCCAGGTAGTTTAATATCTTATACCATTATTATTATAATGGGATTAAATATTATAAAATATTTGTAACAACGTGTGGCATTAGGACTGCATGTTCCATACAATGGAAGAACTAGCGCTGAGCTCATAGACTACAGTTCCTGGTGGTAATATTATACATTTCTGTTTATTAAATAATATTATTGCTGGTTGCTAATGAATCATACCATTGGAAGGAGAGGAAATGTGACGGCACTGACAAACCTGTCATTGGGAATTAAATTTCCCGAAATGTCAAATTTATTTATGGTACTACCTATTCCCACCAGTAGGTGTCACTGCAACAGGGAATTTTATAACTGAATAAGTCAGTATAAACTTTTCAAAACACATTAATTAAAAGGGATTGTCCAGGACTTGATTTATGATCTATGTTTTAAATAAATAAAATATATACGTCGTCAGTATCATATCGGTGGGGGTCCAACAGTTGGGATACCTCCACAGATCAGCTGTACACAGAGCCGATACTGCACAGCTCCATACTATGTGTAGTGGCCAGTCTCTGGTACTGCAGCTCAGATACTGAGCACGGCCACTACACAGTGCCTAGCTCTGTATACTGTGTACATCTAAGTGGTGTGGGTGTCGGACCCCCACTGATCTGGTGTTGATGACCTATGTTAAAGACAACATATAAAATCCCGGACAATCCCTTTGATGCTAATTTACATGTGTGTATATATATATATTTTCTTATTGATGTATTACATCACTATTTGCTACATTTGTGTATGTGACCTGCCTATCTAATGCTAAAATAACACTAACAAGAGCAGATTTATGAGACCAGCACACACTTGACTTATCACTAATTATTGCCCTCGTTCTCCCAAAGCTGGTATAATAATATTCTATAATATATCTATGTTACAACATTCAGGTTTGTATTATAAATTGTATCTGGATGACGACGTGTTTTATGCTAATGGTGAAAGTCTTCCCCCCGTCACATACACAGTAGTTATCCCATATATAATAATTGCATGTACTGCTCACTAACATGCATGGCTTTCCATTTCCTAGCTATTGAACCCCCTCCAACCATGCCACCAGCATGCAGATGTATGCATGGAGGAACGTGCTATTATGATGAAATGGGCCTTCCAAAATGCAAGTAAGTTTTTTCTGACGCCGTCTTTGTGGATAACAGTGTTGAAGAATTTTTACGGTTCTCTTAAACATCTCCTTACTTTACATTATGATAATGACGACTTTGGGGACTATTGAGGCGATGGATATACACGCACACAGATGAGGATAATTATATTATTACTTTGGATTTCACACGTCCCACATTCATGGACCGAGTACGAGCCGCAATATCCGGACCGGACGCCGGGCTCATAACTGGAACCCAACAGCCTCATATACGCCGATAGGACAGGAGCTCCGCGGCCGGTCCGGACAACGCAGTCTCCACTCACAACATGAATATGGGACATGTGAAACCAGCCTCAGGCCAGAGTCACACGGCTGTGCTCTCTCATCCGAGAAAATCGCTGTGTGATCATTCTGCGATCAGATTTTCTCGGATGTGGAGAAAATTGAAAAAAAAAAATCTCCATTTCTCCATTCTGCAAGTCCTTGAAAATCGAACTGCACTCACATATCACTCGGGTGCTGCCTGATTTTTTTATTTTTTGACGCAGCCATTGACTTGCATTGGTCGAGTGCGATACGATTACCGGATGCAAACCGTGAATGCTGCGATATATTGCAATTTATTTCCATACTTTTTCTAAACTCGACTTATTACTTCCAGATGTACCGCTGGCTATTCTGGTAGCTATTGCAACATGGCATATACTGCTGGTATTCCTCCAGGAACTGGTATGTTTGATCTTTATCATATATCCGAGTGTTTGTGTTTTATATTATTTTCCCTATAAACAGAAAAAAAAAATGACAATTTCTTTTTTAGCGGCAGTCGCTGTGCTCCTCACTGTGATTTTGGTCATTATTATCTGCTCCTTGGTGGTCGGAGGCCTCTTTAATTACAGACGGACAGGAAAACTTTTACCGGCTCTTCCTAAGTTCCCGAGGTTAGTGCAATTTATGACACCAAAGATTACAAGAGAAAAGATATTTTTATATTAGAAGATCCAAACAATTGTCATGAGAGCTGAAGATTGTTTTATGATGTTATAGTTTAAGTGCGCTGGTGAAATCAACAGAAAATGGCAATGGAGTAACGTTCCGGTCAGGAACTGATGTCAGCATGGATATTGGGGTGTCCGGATTTGGAGCAGACTCTTCTATAGACCGAGCAATGCAAATGGTAATAATTGTCCTGCAGAAATAATTTTTTGATTTTAGGTGATTTTGTTGTTTTACTTCTCACACTGTAGTGATTACATATCTACCATTGTGTTTTTAGAATGAAACCTTTACGCTAGAAGCTGGGAAGGAGCCAATCACATACGAGAATCCCATGTACTCACACACCGGGGAAAGTGGTGCCAGTGTGCTGAACATCAGCCAGCCACCAGATGTAAGATGCCCGGTGTATACTGGAAGCCATGGATTGATGTGAATCTAGACACAGAAAAATTTAGGGAGGTCATATACATATATAAATTAAATGGAAGAAGGCGCCCTATTGGTCTCATTTTATTTTTTACCAGAGCATTGAGGGGCTTCAAAGAGTGTCTTTCTCTGTAGGATCCAGCTAATTGGTTATTTCACAAACAATCCATTCCTTTCAATAGGAAATGTATAGTACTTTTCTTTCCTGCGGGGGCGCTGTAGAGAAACTAGACACCTGCTGCTGGATTCTCCCACAAATGGTTAGCAGATCAGATCAGCTTAGCACTGGAGGGCACTTTTTACAATAATGATTCTTCAAAGTGGAACACCTCTTTACATGATCATAGAGCTGTATATCAGTTTTCATGATGATTAGAAATGTACAACATGCAAATTAGCTTTCTTCAGGAAGAAAATAAAACAAGTTTGATACCCTGAAACAGCTGCCTGCAGATGAGTGATTGGCATGTTAATTTGCAGGTTCTTTACATGGGGTATTTCCAAAAATACTACATATCCAGGGGGACTCTCCCCCCAAAAGGTGAAACTTGCTAATTATCTCTCTCCTACAAAGAATGAAAACTATTCTGATAGTGCCGCCTATACCCTGAAACAGCTTCCGGTAGATGAGTGGTTTATTATTTTGCAGTTTTTTATGTGGGCTATCGCCCATAAGTCTCAGTGTTCAGCAGGTCTTCAGAGACACGCTCTTCACCAAACATATGAAACTTGCTAATCAAGTCTTTCCCAGAAAGAAAGAAAACTATACTGATAAGTGAATGTGGCATTGTCAATAAGACTCCAGATTCAGATAGTTTCCTTAAGGAGCGACATTCTCGTCTAAAAATGTTCAAAAGATTACTAAAAGGGACAAGGATGGCAGTGGAAGGCTGTCTTAATTCACCAAACACCAATTTTCTCATCTGTTTTGAGGATCGACGTAGCTCATGTGGTGATAGAGGTCACAAGATTTACCCCTCGGGCAACAACAGCTGTTGGGTGAGAGTCAGGAGTCCCCCACACTCATTAGACTGTTTGCCAATCCCACCAGTATCGGTGGTTTGGCCAACATTAGCAGGATTAGGCATGTCAGATTTCCGAAGGTTGATATTTTTGTTTTCCAGGCGAAACCCACCGATAGAGGAGATTGGCAGTAGCTCTCAAATAAAGAACTTAAGTCTTGACCAAGTGTTCCTGTGTATAGGGGACTCGGGAGACAGAGCATTGTGTAATGGGGGGCTCAACTTTCCTTTTATTTTTACTTCCAGGTGACTGAAGTAAGCATCGGACAAAAAACAGATAATTTTGAAAACCCGCTGTATTCTGTTGACTCCCCGCAGACTTCGGCGAGCACAGAACCTGTTCGGTTCGAGGTATGCCACAATTCTTTCATTTAGACCCTGACACAAGAAAACATAACTCGGTAGAAAAGAAGGTTATCCTGATTTAACAACCCATTCTCAAAATAATGTCATCCCAGCTGGTGCCCTGTGGGTGGGGAGTATGTGGTAAGGGGCTTTGTGGGGAGTTGAGTGGCGGGCTATTAGAGTTTCCATCATGGTTTGCTTTAAAGAAATGCATACGTCTTATTCACACACAGCATGTACGTCATATCATTGTGAGGAGGAGAGGCAAAGAGAAACTGGGTACACAGCCAAGTCTTCCCCTATGAAACCACGATGCCCAAGGGTTCGCCTTTTTTTATATTCGAGAATGGGCTCCTGCAGCAACATTTGTGATGCCAAGACGGTGGCCCTGGATGCAATATCCAATAAGCCTCGTGATTCTCTCAGTATTAGAGATGGGTGGATTTATTGGCACGTAATTGAATTCTACTTGAATTTTGCAAAAATCTGGATTCTGCAGAATATGGATTTTTTGTATTTCGCTCCATGCGAACCCAGCAAAATGGTGGTCAGCTACGGCCGCCATCTTTCTCAACATTAGAGGGCAGTAAAATGTTAAATAGAAAAAAAATCCACACTCATCTCACCGCTTACCTCTCGGGAAGCCCCCGCTGCTCCCTGCTTACTGTCTAATCCTGTACGCCTATGTTACATCATATCTTCAGCCTGGTGTTCACTCTAGGCCAGGACTTCCATCCATGAACAGGTCCTGTAGTTCACTGGGCATGCCCAGAAGATCTACTCATGGCTAGTCTCAGTCTAGAGGGAACACCGGACCGGAGATGCAATGGAGGCGCGGATGACTTGACAGCAGACAGGGAGCAGCGGGAGTGGCCAGAGCGGTAAGGTACAAGGATTTTTTTCTATTTTTACACCTTATGTTTATCATGATCTGGGACCTGTTAAGACCCCAGAGCATAATAAAGGAGAATAACTTCTCTGCTAATCGAATTTACCGAGAATAGTCACACGAACAGCTAAATCAAATTTTTGCTCATCTCTAATCAGTATTAAACAAATAAATATCCTATATGTGCATCGCAAATGCCTTTCCTCCGCTAGCATCAGGTCTACCTGTATTGGATGTTAAATGAAGATCTGCACCACATAAGTCACACTTGATTTGAAAACTGCTTGAGTCAGAGGATGGTATTATTACTGCAGACGTTTCCGTCCGCCGGTGCACAATTGACACTGTATTCATCTCATGTTTCAGCAAGAATCAAAGTGGAGCATCTTTAAACGGAAGATTAAACAAAGCACAAACTTTGAAAATCCAATCTATGCGGAGGTGAGTAAAGGTGTCCCCAGAACAGGACCAAGATAAGTAGAAAATCAGGATATATTTATAAATAGGGATAAAATAGATCTTTCCCAAAAGCCACAACTTAGGAACCAAGCAATTCTAGGTAGTTTTTACGGAATGCTAGAAACCTAATGCATTATATCTGTTATTTATGGAGGGGAACCTAACCTCCTTCTATCTATATGTGCAAGAAATAATGACACAGAGCAGGGGCCGACATGGATGTAACCTGCGCATGCGCACTTACCCTAATACTTACATATTTAGGAGGAATCCAGCCCGTGGCTGTCTGGAGTCAGGACATGTTTGGGGGGAATCCAGCCCTTGAATGTCAGGTCATATTGGTTGAGTTTAATGAACAAGTTAGATAATATCCGTCTCCATTATTCCAGATGGAAAAAGAGCAACAAAACGAAGCTGAGGAAGACCCATCCCCGTTTACTTCTCCTCCTCCACTTCCAAAACCTTCTCAGAAAAAGGAGCAGCAGCACCTCTCCTTCTCCCCCACAGAGGACACTTTCATTGACACTGCCAATCTCGTGAAGGAAGACTCAGACGTATAACCAATACTTCTTCTAGGAATCGTCAGACACTCTTGCACATATTTTTGTATCGGTCAAGAACGTTCATGTTGTTAAAAAAAAACCTCTTTTTAGCCTTTAGGTGAAGAATTTTTGCCTTTTTTTAATATGCCAATTGCTATTTTTATGAACAATTATCACCATGTACTATATGTATATCTTTGCACTGAGACTGACTGAAAATAATATAAATATTTTGTATATTTGTAAATTTTGAAAGAAAAATTATTGCTGTCATTGATCTGTGAAAACTTTTGGAAAAGTCCAATGAAATTAAAGGCACGGTAATCATTTCTAATAGGTTAGACAGAGGAATGCATTAATATGTACAGGGAACCGCTGTTTTAACATCAACATTTTTATAATTGTACAGATGTTTATAAAAACTTCTATTAAGAAAACCACCTTTATAGAGTTACGTGAAGAAGATATATATATATTTGTGTACTGGTTCAGTTGCATATATTTTCTGGTACCTGTTTGTAGGCGAGTTTTCTTTTTAGTCTACTTACTATGCAAAACTTGGAACAATCAAACTTCAATGAAAAAATAAAATTATTATTAATGATATGCTGAAAAATGTATGGGATGTATTTTTGTAATGAATTATCCATTTTTTTTGATTAATCAAGATCAAAGATCACCCTCAAATCATACAGAAAGGATATCACACATTTGGTCACGTAATCCCACCCGACCCATGCATCGAGAATTATCATGGATTTCTCATATGGTCTTTGGTCGTGCTCTACTGCTATGTATCTCATGGGTGTAGACCACATGGCTGATATTAGCCCCAACGAGGGATGAATTTAGCCTTTTGGTTGGTCACATCCTCTTTTGTTAATGGGTCTGAGACATTTTTTCGGGATGCAAAGATTAGACTTTTTTGTCCTGGGTTGCAAAACACTTCACCATAAAGTCTGACTCCATTGTGATCTTAGGGTTTCTATTTTCGAGCCTTAGTGCCTCGTGTGTGCTGTTAAATATTTCTCTATCCTAGACCATTGGGAATATTTTTAAAATATTTTTTAATATTGGAAAATTTTGGTATGAAGTTAACAAGATGGAGATGCAGTAGGGCCCCAAGAACCTCAATGTGCATCTTACCTAGAGGTGTGCTTGATGCCTTACACCAAAATCATTTCCAATACCTTCAAAAATGTTCAACCTTTTGGTTCTGAACTTTTGACTCTCATCAGTACAGGATTTCTGTAAATCTTTCCCCAAAGTTTTGATCCAGAAGGCTCTGCAAAGATCGAAGGTCAATGACCTCCTTCATCTAAGATTAGTGATAGTCAGTCTTGTTCTTGACTTTTGCCTAAGCTGCCACATCTGTATCTAGCCGGCGCCAATAATCAAGAGTTTTGGCTCCCTGGTTCCAAAAAAATTATGGCCAAGTATTACCTTTTAGGTTTTTATGAGCAACACTGATAATGACGCTGCACCTGAAGAATCCAAGGTGACACTCAATGGGTAATGGTGAACATATAGGGACATATAAAAATAGGAAAGTACTTGTGTATAATGATGTAAGATCATTTGGGAGACAATCAGTACTTCTATTGAGAGAAAATAAGTGACTTGATTTATTTTTAGTACTTCGAAGGTGGTGATTCCCTTGGGTAGTAAAGAGACTTTAGGGCAGTGCAGTCTAGGAGAAAGTATGCAAACAGAAAAATACCTCTTTATGGCCTCCCTATTAGTCTTTCTTCCTTCTAAAGGAGCACTATTTTGCATATCTTTTTTGCCTCTTCACATTGTATTAATCATGAATGTCACAAACAATTGTTAGGAATTTAGGAACATGTATTTTCACAAAAAAAATTTGGTACCGTGTTAGCCAGTCGAAAAGAAAAAAAATCACAAAAAAATATTTTATTGGGTATGAACAAGACACTTGTAAAAAGATATGTTATACATCCACCTGATTTTTAGCTACTGCTTTTTCGATACCGATAGGTCGAGGTAATAACAATTTCAGCATGACGTCTGCAACAATGGCTGGTGCATAGGATAGAGGTAGCCAAAATAACTTAGCATCCCAGCCAGCACCGTACCGCGTCCGTGGGTATTTGGCCGTCAGTGCGTGTTCCATGCAGTTTGTAACCTTGGAGATGTCAGAACTGCACAAAGTTTTCATTGAAAATCGCTGCACCTTTATATCTACAAGAAAGAGAATATAAAACATTATGGCAGGGAATAACGTGATATCACAATTACATACAGTAACACTGGATTATGAAATGTTCTGGAATATCTGATGAAACGTTTATAATAGAGTTAAAAAGACCTGGGAAATTTTCTGTCCTTGTGAAATTCCACATTATTTTGCAGTTCTTTGCTTCAAACGGGTTCTGGATTATCAGATGTCGTATGAAATTGATTCCACTGTATTACATTGGCTAAACACATATGGTCAATTGTCATCCCAGTGATCTGATTATTGTGGTATAAATATAAGCAGACCTGTTACTGTTACGTGCAGAATCGTGTTATTACTTACAGTTATCAAAGTACTTATCGCCATATGCGTATCTGACTTCCGGGGCCAGTCTGTCCCACAGTCGCTGTAAATCTTTCTCAATATTTCGAGGCTGGTGACTCCAGTCTTAAAGAATCCAGGTTCAATTATACTAACTTTCACTCCAAAATGCTGCATGTCTCTCCTGGAAAAAATGAATGAGTGATGAACATTAGGTATTGAATGAAAGATGTTGTTAAATGGCAATGTAAATGGGATGGGCATATGGGTCATCAAAGTAGAGTTAAAGGAGTGTTTCCAAGTTTTGAATTCATCCCCTAGCCATGTGATAGAGAACAACTTTCTGATCATTTGGGGTCCAAACGTTGGGACCTAAACAAATCCAAAGATCAGGGGCTTACTGAGGCTCCGAAGAGCCCCATGTGGATGACGCGCTGGTTGATCTTAATGGGAGCGCTGGATGCTGGAGATTGCTGAGCACTGTGCCCGGTGGTCTTCAGCACTCCCAAAAGAATGAGCAGAGCAGCAGTGCACATGATCAACCATGGCTTCATCCACACGGGAGTCTTCAGAACCCCAGTTCTTGGAATTGGTCAGACCCCTAGTCATCAAGCAGTTATCGCATATACATGATCAAGGATGGCTTCATCAACACAGGAGTCTTTAGAACCCCAGTTCTTGGAATTGGTCAGACCCCTAGTCATCGGGCAGTTATCGCATATACATGATCAAGGATGGCTTCATCAACACAGGAGTCTTCAGAACCCCAGTTCTTGGAATTGGTCGGACCCCTAGTCATGGGAAGTTATCGCATATACATGATCAATATGGCTTCATCCACACGGGAGTCTTCAGAACCCCAGTTCTTGGAATTGGTCAGACCCTAGTCATCGGGCAGTTATCGCATATACATGATCAAGGATGGCTTCATCAAACAGGAGTCTTTAGAACCCCAGTTCTTGGAATTGGTCGGACCCCTAGTCATCGGGCAGTTATCGCATATACATGATCAAGGATGGATTCATCAACACAGGAGTCTTCAGAACCCCAGTTCTTGGAATTGGTCAGACCCCTAGTCATCGAGCAGTTATCGCATATACATGATCAAGGATGGCTTCATCAACACAGGAGTCTTCAGAACCCCAGTTCTTGGAATTGGTCGGACCCCTAGTCATCGGGCAGTTATCGCATATACATGATCAAGGATGGATTCATCAACACAGGAGTCTTCAGAACCCAGTTCTTGGAATTGGTCAGACCCCTAGTCATCGAGCAGTTATCGCATATACATGATCAAGGATGGCTTCATCAACACAGGAGTCTTTAGATCCCTAGTTCTTGGAATTGGTCGGACCCCTAGTCATCGGGCAGTTATTGCATATACATGATCAAGGATGGCTTCATCAACACAGGAGTCTTTAGATCCCCAGTTATTGGAATTGGTCGGACTCCTAGTCATCGGGCAGTTATCGTATATCACATGGACAGAGAATAAATCCAAAACTTGGCAATACCTCTTTAAATAATATTCCAGTGTCCATGAGTAGCTCAACCTGCTAATCCATAACTTTTACCCTATCCCTAACAACTATATACAGTACATGGCTGGAAATGTCATTAGATTAGAAAATCCGTTACGCCATGGTTTAGTTTTAAGATGTCCAATAAGGTATAAAATGTTTTAAAAATATGCGCGGATAATTAAATACAATTTATTTAAACATTTTAACCATAAAATACAATATAAAGTTCTTTAAAAATTTTCTGTCAACCAGTGGCAGATGTATGATGGGTGTTTCCATGATTTAATTTAGGGATGTGACTGGGCCCTGAAGCCGAGGTGGGCCCAAAAGGTTCCATTGGCCCATACGGGATAGCTGAGGGTCAAGTTAGAGAGGTTGCATTGAGACTCACGAGCCTTAAGTTACACCACTGATTCAATAGTCACATGTACATTGTGGCTCACAAATATAAATAAAATCACTACATCTGATGGATACACTGAATTCCAATAATGCAGTACAGACCTCATTGCCTTTTAATGGGGTTCATGGTTTTAAGAGCAGATGCTCTGCTAATACTGCCATAAAATGCCTCCTAATGGAGTCCTTGATACATATAAAATAGCAAGTGCACATAGCCAAAGTAGCTTAAAGAAGACCTTTCACCAGGTGAAATGTAGTCAGTTTTTCCTCATATTTTATTACTGCTGATTCCTTGTTTTTTTTTTTTTTTTAAATCCACTATACAGTTCCAGAGATATGGACCTTTTTATTTTATGCCATTTTATGGCCTTTTACGAGGATGAGAGGCTCATAGGGTAATTATGCAGCATAAAGTCACGTCCCCAGAGAATCCTGTGTAGTCTCGATAGAAAGCCTGTTTTCTTGGCTGTAGATGTAGCAGTGGTCAGAATGCTGAGCTGTGTATAACCCCGCCCACACACGTCATTGGTAGTTTTCTGTCTACATTGTCAGCAAGCTGCCAATCAGTGGAGGGGATGGGGTTAAACAGATTAGTCTGACTGGTCTGCAGGTGAGACCTAGTCCTGCACTGATAATCTCCTGCTGATAAAACACTGATTGCATGGAAAAAACAGCACACAGCCTAATAAGTGCCACATCGCTGTAATCAGGCTGTCTTGCCCTATATTATGTTGCTCTCAGATTAAACAGCAAAAACCTGCTGACAGATTCCCTTTAAATTAAAACCAAGCCTAAAGGCAAAAGAGCTGACTCTTGGATATACAGTTCGGCATCTGATAAGACGTTTTAAGAAATATAAATATTTAGAGAGGTGACCTATATAACTTGGGTAAAGTAGCATAGGGGAGACTGGGACTCAAGTTTATCTAATATGATGGATATTGGTGAGGATGTAAGGAGGGGAAGCTGGAGGAGGCTCAGGCACTGGTAGGTTGGAGAAGACTAAGGTGTTTGAGGCAATATGATGGTTGGTGACTATGCAATAATATGGACTTGCGATTTGTTGGAAAACGTTCTCATGCAACACACAAACCAACAATACAATCGTAACTATATAGAGCAATCCTAACCTCCATACTGTCAATACTGAGCTCATGGTCTCTGTCGTTTCTGCCCTGGTTTGGATGGAAGAATATGTTTAATACTTGTGAATATTCTTAAGGCTTACCTCTTCGACTACCTAACGATTTTTCCATCAGCTGATGGACATCTGCAACAATTGTATCTGGACCAACTCTAACGCCCCATTCAGAAGAGTCAATGATCCGCAAATGACCATTCATAGGAAGGCAAATCCTGACTATACGCCCATCTAAACTGGCCGATAAGCAGCTGACGACGATTTTTAAACTGTCTTGAAAATTACTGTTACTGGTCACATATTGCTCAGTGTAAATCAATGTGATCTACCATCGGAGTTTCGGCAATTAATGAAATCTTTTCTATAAATCTACCTGGGGTTGTTTCTGCAGAATGTTCATGAAATTCTTCACACGGCTTTTAGATTAAAACAGACGTAACTCGCAATCATTACTGAAACCAACTTGTCATGACTGAAAATATAAGTAGTGACCCAAACCTACAATAAAAATAATGCATGATGGACAGATTTGCTCATCTTCTATGTTTTGCGCTTGTATATTTTTATTGAAATTGGAAACCACGTACTTAATAGGGAAATGGCATCAAAAATTTTCAACAAAAAACTCTTAAAAGATTCAGAATTATCTTTTCATAAAAATATTAACTCAAATTCACAACCTCCTTCGATCCCTACTGCAAATCCCATTTTTCCTAAAAAGTCTCAAATTAATGAAATTTCTCTACCCAGTACACACCACTACCAAACTGAAATCACTAACTCTCTTAATGCAATCCAAAAATAAGTTTCTGCTTTCAAACTCCAATTAACTCATTTTGAGGACAGCAAAAGAATAAACTTATCTTTTATGGTTTGGACCCATCTCTGCTTTTGACCTACAAACACACCGATGCTCATGAACAATTCAGCCCAATCTAGCTGCCTCCCCTCCCAATGCCGTGTTCCAATATGTTTCCGGATTTGAGAACATAAAATAATGAAGATTTTGTAAAAACAAATATGCTATTATACAGAGAAGACACATAAAAGTATCACGTAGAGTTATAAACCCAACTCACCTCAAACTATCTGAGAAAGATTCAACACCACATTTTGATAGACAGTAGCCGCCCCCTCCAAAAGCCAATCTCCCCATCACGCTGGCCACATTGACGATCCTTCCACGGCTCCTCTTTACTAATGGCAGGAACTTTATTGTGACCTCAATTAGTCCAATAAGATTTACATCAAGGACTCGGTGGAAGTCCTCCATGTCCAACCAGTCAGTAGGTCCAATTGGAGTGGCTCTTCCTGCATTGTTCACCAAGCCATACAAACCTATGGGCACAAAAGAGTATTATATACTCACAAATTCATATCTGGGACTACAAGTGTGCTACATAGAGCTTTGATGTAGAATACCTTCTAAAAAATCAAGATGTGCAAACTATGATAATTAGGACTATTTTTACGTGCAGAAATGGCCCTCATGTACCCAAGACTGTGAAAATTGGACTTTTGCTCTCCTATAAACTAGGTCGCAGGAAGGTAAGGCGCCTGAGAAAGGACAGCTATAAGAGTATGTTGTGTTATATGACATAACAGCCTGGACATTCGGCTAGAGTGATATAAAATCTTCATCTATTGCTTGATGTAGGAATCTGGGCCAATAGAGACGAGTCGCTGTCACTCAGGACTTGCATTGACGTCTATGTGAGCGAATCTGGATGTGATTCAAAATTTAACATGTTTGTATTTGTTTGCGATGGTGGCACCATAGTTATTCACAATGTGACCCCCAGACTCTAACATTAGATGCCAAGTCTTATTAAACATTATAAGCCTCATGTTGTGCACGCAGTACCCTCATTATAAGGAAAACCTAAAGGTCTTGTGATAATATATAGAAATTCCAGAATATCCTACAATTACTGTAATGGCAACAACAACGTCTTTTTTTTAATAAGCCAGTAGTACATGTGTAAGGATATGGACATGCTGCCCAGCTTTTCCCTTGAAAAAACAAGTTTTTGTTGTAACGTGTGTTATGTGGTGTGATGTGAAATATCATGTAAAATGTAATAAGTGTTAATGATATGTACGGCAATGTGAACTGTCTTCTGTATTGTGAGTTATGATGTGCATTAAATATGTGTAGATTGACTTTGGGAACAGTTAGAGTTAATGTTTGGACTAGCCCAGAGTGGGAAAGGATATTGTAAGGGAAAGTGATTGTTTCCTTCTAGGAAGACAGATTGATCCTGGAGTGCGTAGTGAGTGGACTGCAAGATCCAAGGTGGTCAGTGTCGCATTCAAGGGTGACCCTAAATAGAGGAGACTGAAGAGAAGGGATAGAGAGATCCTGAGCATGAGTGACAGAGAGACAGAGTGGCTTTCTGGAGACGGATCCTAGGAGAGGATGCCTGGCCGCGAGACCTCAAGCTTACAACACTGGAAGGTAACGGACCTAAGCAGGACTGAGTAGGTGGGACTAGTGAAGGGTCCCAAGCGGATGTTGCAGGGCGCCAGTAATGGAAAGAGGTTGTGGAACTGCAGAACAAGTAGATGACACTTGTTGATCAGTACTGTAGTGTTTAAGCTGGGTTGTGGTGAAGTAGGGAGAAAACAGTGCACATAAAGATCCCTGGAGTAAACTACTGAGGAAGGATATTGTTTGGAAAATGCTTCAAGTTGTAAAGGAAACATTCTTAAGATTTTGTACCCGCTATCCCTTGTATATTACCCTTACCAAGTTACCATTCAGTAAGGAGTTTATTTTTGAGTGGTGGTATCCATCATTGAACTGTGAAATATCCTGCAACAATGGTGGAGTAAGGCCCTCACAGCACAAGTCCATACCCTAACCAGGACCTCCACTTTCATGTAAAGTTCCGGGTCTGCTCAGACGAGAGCCTCGCCTACGACTACCGCCCTGCGCCACTTTACATGTGTGAAAATAAGAACCGTTTTTATATATGTAGTCACATAAATCCGCTTCTTTCACCTCCTGGTCTATCAGTCATTCTCAAAATTCTTCATTAAAGGGTAAAATCTGTCTTCAGTGAAGACAGATTTTCCCATTACTGAGATAGGACATGAAAGTTGGCGCTTATAAAATTCTTTGGAACTTGCAGTAGAATGTCTCTGCCTCGTGCTGCTCCCTGCTCCATAGAATTTTAAAAACACCAACTGTCATCTATCTCAATAATGGAAAAATCTTTATTCACTGAATCCAGATTTTACTCTTTAATTGAGAGCAAAAGATCAGTCCAGGAGCAGAAAGAAGCAAATTTCACTGATAAGATATATTGCAAAGTTTCTCATTTATATGTGAACTATTGATTTATGCAAATGCAGGGTATGGAAGCAACAAAATTATCATCAAAACACTGAATGCAAAAGATTCATTAAGAACATATTCAGGCAGCACAGATGGTGAAGAGCATTATATCTGCTGCTTCCCCGCTGTCTGACTTTATACAAGGACATCGCTAACTGGAAAGTGTCCAGAAGAAGGACCAATAAACTAGAGCGGTGGTCTCCAACGTGCGGTGGTGAAACTACAACACTCAGTCACTCCCTCGCTGCCAGGACATGCTGGGAGTTATGGTCTTACAGACTGGATGGAGACAAGAAATTTTACCTTTACCGCCTGTCTCCTCATCCACAAATGTCACAGCGTTATTGATACTCTTGGGGTTCGTGACATTTAATAGGATTGTTTTCAGTGACGGAGACGTACAAGCCTTTAAGTCTTCGGACCCTTTCTCCGTCAGACAAGCAGCAATGATGGCAAATCCTTTTCTGTGAAGATTTTGCGCCAATAGCTTTCCAAATCCCGAGTCACAGCCTGTGATAAACACATATTTGCCACGGACATCTTTGATTTTTAGGTTGTCTCTAACAGACCAGCAAACAAACAGGAAGACGATGGAGGTCAGAGTTCCCATTAATGCTGGATGCACAATCCAAAGCTGGGAAAAAATAATTGGAACAGTCAGCCAATGTATTCAAGCATTAGAAAGTATCCAAAAAAATCTAATGGCGGTAATTGTCTTTCAGAATACGCTTAACTTGCGCTAAATTAGATAGTTACCTCCTTAAATCTATCAAGCAAATCTTCCTCTTCCTCGCCCTGCAGATGCAAGAAAGAGAGAAAAAAAAAAGAAAAAGTTACTTAAGTAATGTCATAGAAAGGCCACATCTACATAAAAAGAAGTCTCATGCTGAGCGATGAGAACTAAACACAGCTCGTTACAAGAAAACCTCTGTTGTGCATCATCGGAATGTCGCGTCGCCGGAATTTCATTTACAGAAAGTAGCGGCACAGAGGAAAAAACTTGGATAATGGATAGTTAGTGTGTGAGCGATAAAGTGAAAAACACTTTCTTAAAGAAATCATAAAATTTGATTTGTGTCAGATGTATTCATCGCAAATCGAATTGCTGGCAAAAAGATGTTTATTGCGCTCCCTACAGACGCCAGAGTTTAACAGAGGGAGGAGGTTAAAAAAATAAAAATTGACAAACGTTATACTCGCCTCTCCCATCATCTGTCCTTATACTCGCCTCTCCCATCATCTGTCCTTATACTCGCCTCTCCCATCATCTGTCCTGGCTCCGGTACTCCACTGCCTCGTATCCTCCCTCCGGCGCTAGTGTTCTCTTACATCTTCACTCTTTAGCACCTCTAGTTTTGACTATACCTCCTGTAGCATCATGGAGTACATCACACCACATCATCATCGAGACACTCGAGGTCTAATAATCATCACTAGACGAGCCGAAAAAGTGAAGATTGCGAAGATGACCAGAACAGGAAAGAAAAAGCAAAAGAGCAGAGGATCGGGCGGAAGGAGGCTCCTGCTCCAGGACAGGTGAGGGAGCAGTATGATGTTTTTGGTTTTTTTTTGATTATTTTCAGCAGATTGAATTGCAAAAAATGTGGATTCCGCCAAATCCAAATTATGAGAGAAATTCTAAGTGAATTTGATTTTCCTCCAATAGATGTGCTCATCTCAAATTAAAGGAAATCTGGGGGCAGGTTTTTGTTATATAATCTGAGAGCACCATAGCGTAGGAGCAGAGAGCTGATTACAGTTCTGTGTCACTTACTAGCTGCTTTAATACCTATCAGCATTAGATTATTGGTAGACGACTAGCTGCCTCGTGCACCCTAGTCCAACCCTACCCCCAGCACTTATTAGCAGCTTTCTGTCACTGTATAATGTACACAGAAATCTGTCAATCAGTGGTGTGGGCGGGGTCATACATAGCTCAGCATTCTGAGCTCTGCTAGATCTGTACCAGAGAAAGCTGTGAAAGCTAAAATCATGGTCTCAGCTCCTACATCCTGCCACTGTCAGATTACATACCAAAAACTTACTGTCAACTTTAATAAATTCAGCCACTTTAATAAATTCGGTGCATTTTTAAGAACGCTTAGTCTATATTTGCACCATCTAAAAGTTAGAATTACTCAGTTTTCCCCAACTTGTGTGATTCCAGCTCAACAGTGTAAGCCACGAGCCGTCTATAAGCCATAACATTGATATTCACAGAATCCTCATAGCCACAATATCCCCACAACAGTGTTAGCCAGCGGTAAAAGTAACAAGCATTATATAAAGTGAGAGTCAAAGTGCCTCTATAACTGTGTCAACCCCAGTGACCTCTCATCAGCACAAATGCCCTCTGGATGAATTTGCATTTTCCTATATATTTTATAGATCATAGAGTGAACTACAGTCACTTTCTGTTAATGGTCCCTGCTGAGTCATGGAAGATTGCAGATTGCATCTGTTGGGTAAGAGGGAGCAATTTTCAGTCACTTAGCTAATGATAAAGGTGAGATGGCTCAGAAAATGCATGATGGCATCTGAGTTTAGATTGAATGTAATCATTACCAACTGGAGATTTCACATTTGAGACAAACAAATAATAATAATATAGGACTTCGAACCGAAGAAAATGAATGAAATATGCAGTGACAGAATCAGTCAATAGAAAAGCATAGTGTTGTCCGAACCTGATGAGTTCGGTGGGATCCGCCTATGGATAGGGGCCTCTCGACGTATCCCCATGCGATGATGTTGGAAAAGAGAATGATTGGGCACATAGAATTTATATGTTTTTGTTCTGTAAATGAGCTGCCGCCAGAGTAGTCTGGCAGTGACTTCCTCACGCGCTCAGCCAACCGACTTCAATGTGTTCGGGTTGTTGAAAATTGCAATTTGCCTCTTCAGAGAAGAAGGTGCCTTGAACTCTCGGACCAACTATTGGGAGTAGCAATTATAAAATTCAGTATCGACTATTTAACGATCTTTGCCACGTTACTTTGGATAAAAGCCAAAGATGAACGTCCTTTTCATACCCATTAGTAGGAGATACAATATCCCTGTATCTATATAGACCGGTCGCATGTATTTGTGTTCCGGTGTTGTCGACTTTGTCTACATGCAGAAAATGTCATCTAAACCATTCATTGGGTGATAAATGTTATGCATAAAAATCCAAAGTTACATTCTACATGTAAGTCAGTTAATCCAGACATGAATGATTAACCATTCATAACTACAAAACCCGCACTATGTATAATGCACTTACATTATGGAGCAGCATTGTGAAGGGGGCGCTGTGAGTGACGGCAGGTTCCTTCTACAGGTGTTCAATCTCTGATCAAAGCATCGTGTTCCAAAAAATACAAAAAGTTGCTCAGAGATCCCATATCCCAAGGAAAAAATAAAAATAAAACTTCCTTTCACATGGCAGCGCAATTCTATAGGGCTTTCAATGGGTGTCATAATCCATAGGAAACCTGTAAACATTCACATTTCGCTTGGTCCACCATATATCCTCCTCCTGATTATTTTTGGAACACAGAGACCTAAGCCTTATTAGCAGAGACTAAATCACCAGCGGCTGAGCTGCCCGAGGGCTGGCGGGGCTAAGTGTTACTTACATATATTGTTATGCTAAGCCATCTATCCAGGGTATTAACTTCAGCAGTTATCAGGCTGCCATCCTCACACATCAACTCATCTGCTTTTTAAGAAACATTTCTCTTTTCGCAGTCTTCATCGTTTTAGCACGTTCACGGGGTGTACTTTGGAGATTACTGGATTGATTGTCTTCGTTTCTGCCTTTCTGACCTTGGCATACTCTACAAATAAGAGGTCTACTTCATCGCCAGAGGATGGAAATCATGAAGAACAAAGGCATTAATGCACCTTCTGTTATCATTTTTTTTTAAAGTTGTCTAGGGTTAGAAAAAAAATGTTTTTTTTTCCTTGTTTCCAGAAACAGTGCCACTCTTGTCCATTGGTCGTATTGGGTATTGCAGCTTATTCCCATGCCGGGGAACGAGTCAGAGTTCCAAAACCTTACACAACCCATAGACAAGAGTGGCATTGTTTCCAGAAAAGGAAAAAAAGGCAGAATTTTTTTTTCTGATATTGATCTTTAAGAAAATGTCAAGCTGATTATTGTTGGACCATTGCTCTAATAACAACCAGGACTGTGGGATGAGGGTATAGAGTAATGTCAGGGAATGTGAAATCCCTCCAATGGCTCTGCAGTATTATTCAGATGCTCTTGTATAATAGTTATACTTATCTAGGGGCGCCTAGAAGAGAGGGGACCCCATAACAAGGATCCGAATAGACGTTAAGGTTATATGTTTTAATCTTCAAGACAGAAACGGCTATGTAACATACCCACTTGTCCCTGCTACTGTCCTGCAGCTCTGTTCTTCGGGGGCGGAACTAAAGGCAAAGGAAGCGATGGTTCCTCCTCTGCTCACCACTCAGAAAACTCTATAGGCAGTTCCTTTCGATGGGGAGTGCATTCCTTTCCTACTGGGCTGTCTTGCGTCGCCCCACCAACATTCTTGATAAAATAAAAGGTTTCAGTAAAGCCCCAACCCTGACAAGAAACACCCATTTGTGGATGAGGTTTGTGTAAACTTAGTCCCTACAAATTTATGATATTCTAGACTAAAAAATTGAGAAGTTCCTGCAAATTTTTGGACAATTGTTATGTATACTGTTCCCACTGGCAGCATCCTCGATATATTCCCTACCTCTACCAAGACACAGAATCAGGACGGAAAACGTTTTATTCTACTCCTCAGCGTTACGCAATCATTGCAGTGCTCCCCAAAGATTGCAACTAGAGCTGTGAGGGTCTCATTTTAGATTCTCGGATTTAAGATGATATATAAAGCTGTATATATTGTATTCAAGGCAACGGTTTATACTTATACATATTTTTGCTTTAATTATTGTTGTTACTTATGACTTGTGTTTTGAAACTGTTAAACTGTAAAGCGCTGCGGAATATGTTGGCGCTATATAAATAAAGATTATTATTATTATTATTGCCAACATTGGTATTTTGTCATTTTAATCAGTCATCCCCACCTCGAATTGTACACGAACGCGCCCATTTATGAGCGAGTTTATGTAAACTCCATAAGAATTTGCCGGACTGTTTCCAAAAAATCACGAAAGAGCCAAAAAATCATCCAAATATGATCATAATGTATTACATATCGCACATATTTGTCAGGGAATGAGCTGTGGAACATACATTTACATATTTTAGTACCTGTCCCAATAGTAGTAACACTAAGTTCATATATCTTTAAGGCTGGCCATAAACGTTAGATGGCTGTCGGCCAAAAGATAGTTCACGGCCACCATCTCAGCCGACTCCCCCATATACAGTAGCGTTCAATCGGCCGAGCACTCCTTTGTTCTCTCTGAGAAAACTGACCAGTTGGCTGTTGGCTTATTTCAGGGAGAACAATGGGATTGGCAGTCGAAAATCGGACAGTCCTGATCAACATCACTCTCAACCACCATTTGGCCGGCGAACCCATACACATTAGACTGTCATCCGAACCTGTCGATATTGACGGGTTCAGCCGCCGACATATGGCTAATGTGTATGGCCGGCTTTAGCTTGCAGAAAATAAATGAAAGATGTAATTGAGAGGTGATTGACCACCATCATGTAGTTCCTGGCAGATCCTGGGAATTTATGATCGAGGTTGTGTCACTGACTGAATATCATCATCGACGGTTGTTAATTACTCATAATACATAAGCACTTTATGGCTCTTATATTAATCTGTGCAGAAGGTTAATGATAGCAAATCATGTTGCATTTTTAAAGAGCTATGACTGTTAAAATTGCAAATTTTTTTAAGTACATTTTTTCGGGCATCAAAAATTACCCTTTATTGTGTAAAGGGCATTTTTTTTCTGGTTCAATTTAATCAGTACTTAAATTTGAAGAGTTCTTTTCTAGCAAAAACACCTCTAGAATTTATGTTTTTTTCTTTTTTACACGTGGAAGAAAATACCACTTACTAGAGCCATGTTTTCCCGTTGAAATGAATAAGATCCTTGCTCAAAAAATATTTGAAGCATTATTTGTGTGGATCATGGTGTATAATCTGCTCCAAAATCCTCACAAAAAAAAACTTGTGTTCACATTCCTTACTCAATCCTCAGCTTGACCCCTGGACGAAGCATTTTTTGCGAAACACGTGTCGAGAGCAGTGGGTGCCTTGGTCGTTTTTGGGGATCATGTGATATATATATATATATATATATATATATATATATATATATATTGCACATTGAGACGTTCCCTTTTTCTTACAGTGCAGGAGATTTTTTTATACACATTGTCAAGTTCTTCTGCTGTTCTTTTTCACCTCTTTGCCCCTTTTTTATTGATTTTAAACATTTTTGCATCAATAGACTTCATGTATATTTTTATACTTTTGTGACTTGCATTCTCTCTTTTTTGGTGCTTTGTATGTATGTATGTATGTATATGTACTGTACACATACATACATACATAGCACCAAAAAAGTGATAATGCAAGTCACAAAAGTATATAATATATATGAAGTCTATTGATGCAAAAAATGTTTAAAACCAAATAAAAAGTGGCTATATATACATATATATATATATATATACAGCACAGGCCAAAAGTTTGGACACACCTTCTCATTCAAAAAAATTTCTGTATTTTCATGACTATGAAAATTGTACATTCACACTGAAGGCATCAAAACTATGAATTAGCACATGTGTAATTATATACTTAACAAAAAGTGTGAAACAACTGAAAATATGTCTTACATTCTAGGTTCTTCAAAGTAGCCACCTTTTGCTTTGATGACTGCTTTGCACACTCTTGGCATTCTCTTGAGCTTCAAGAGGTAGTCACCGGAAATGGTCTTCCAACAATCTTGAAGGAGTTCCCAGAGATGCTTAGCACTTGTTGGCCCTTTTGCCTTCACTCTGCGGTCCAGCTCACCCCAAACCATCTCGATTGGGTTCAGGTCTGGTGACTGTGGCGGCCAGGTCATCTGGCGTAGCCCCCGATCACTCTCCTTCTTGGTCAAATAGCCCTTACACAGCCTGGAGGTGTGTTTGGGGTCATTGTCTTGTTGAAAAAAAATGATGGTCCAACTAAACGCAAACAGGGTGGAATAGCATGCCACTGCAAGATGCTGTGGTAGCCATGCTGGTTCAGTATGCCTTCAATTTTGAATAAATCCCCAACAGTGTCACCAGCAAAGCACCCCCACATCATCACACCACCTCCTCCATGCTTCACGGTGGGAACCAGGCATGTAGAGTCCATCCGTTCACCTTTTCTGCGTTGCACAAAGACACGGTGGTTGGAACCAAAGATCTCAAATTTGGACTCATCAGACCAAAGCACAGATTTCCACTGGTCTAATGTCCATTCCTTGTGTTCTTTAGCCCAAACAAGTCTCTTCTGCTTGTTGCCTGTCCTTAGGAGTGGTTTCCTAGCAGCTATTTTACCATGAAGGCCTACTGCACAAAGTCTCCTCTTAACAGTTGTAGAAATGTGTCTGCTGCTAGAACTCTGTGTGGCATTGACCTGGTCTCTAATCTGAGCTGCTGTAAACCTGCGATTTCTGAGGCTGGTGACTCGGATAAACTTATCCTCAGAAGCAGAGGTGACTCTTGGTCTTCCTTTCCTGGGTGGTCCTCATGTGAGCCAGTTTCTTTGTAGCACTTGATGGTTTTTGCAACTGCACTTGGGGACACTTTCAAAGTTTTTCCAATTTTTTGGACTGACTAACCTTCATTTCTTAAAGTAATGATGGCCACTCGTTTTTCTTTACTTAGCTGCTTTTTTCTTGCCATAATACAAATTCTAACAGTCTATTCAGTAGGACTATCAGCTGTGTATCCACCAGACTTCTGCACAACACAACTGATGGTCCCAACCCCATTTATAAGGCCAGAAATCCCACTTATTAAACCTGATAGGGCACACCTGTGAAGTGAAAACCATTTCCGGTGACTACCTCTTGAAGCTCATCAAGAGAATGCCAAGAGTGTGCAAAGCAGTAATCAAAGCAAAAGGTGGCTACTTTGAAGAACCTAGAATATAAGACATATTTTCAGTTGTTTCACACTTTTTTGTAAAGTGTAATGTATAATTCCACATGTGTTAATTCATAGTTTTGATGCCTTCAGTGTGAATGTACAATTTTCATAGTCATGAAAATACAGAAAAATCTTTAAATGAGAAGGTGTGTCCAAACTTTTGGTCTGTACTGTATCTTCTTCAAAGTTCTTTCCTTTCCTGGCAGCTTAAAACAAGGCAGACAAGGAGACATTGTCATGCAAATATACTTAATGGTCTTCAAACAACCTTGAGTTCTCAAGCTGCTTTTAGTCTCTATTAATAATGGGAGCTATTCTCTGTCATTTTCACCCAATTGTAAAGATTGTCACATCTTAATGTGTGAATGTCCCAGAGCTCTATATTTCTACACCTGTGCTTTGTGTTATGGCCTTTGGTCACCTTGTCGTTTCACATACAGATATGCAGAGGGCAGAGATAAAAGGAAAGCTCTGACATTCTGTTTATAAACACTGACCCCGATCACTGTCCTAACAGAGGCTCTGTAGAAAAAAAGCTGCATGGGACTGTATGATGGACATAACGGATGGTGAGGTGGGATGTCACAAGCACGGGCTGTGGATGCAACCGCAACAAGGAACGCTGCCATATACCGGGTTCACACGAGTGTATTTCACGATCTATGTACACATGCCGATGCCTGGACTGACTGTGGGTCAACGAACAGAACTTAAGTCCTCATATGATTTTATAACTAAATGGGACGCGGAAGCATCTAATACATTCAGGCGACAAAATACTTACTTTGATAGTCAAAGGGGAAATGTGCGCTACCACTATACCACAATATTCAAAAATCGGATGGAATCATTAGCTGCTAACATTAATGTATTCTGTTGGGCTGACTTGACTGTTGGATTATATGTGTACCGTCACATTTTTATCAGGTTATCCTCAGTTACTAAATTTTATATTGGCCCACTCTTTTGGTAACTATTTGTTAATATTGATATATTTGCTACCCTGTCTTCATCTTCCCTCATGCCATACACAACGTATCATTATTCCCATTCATGCTGCGATGCGCGTGTGCGCCACGCTCCCCGTTGCTCGGTATCTTGATGTTTGCCATGCATGCGCAGGAACCTTGATTCAGTCACACTACTGTGCACGCTCAGCTGGGGCTTGATGGCTGGGCGGTGCTAGCATGACGTGGGCGGCATGGTGCGCATGCGCCACAAGAGCAGCATCATTAGAGGATGGACTGTCACATGGTCTTCCATGTAATTGCTCCCCATGACTCCTCTTGAGGAAGCAGGGATAATATTAATGCGAAACGAGCGTTGGGGGATGGAATCATCCAATTTATGAATATTGTGTTCTCTCCAATTACAGGGTTAGATGGCCAATCCATATATTATGTGCATATGTATTCTGACCAGTTGCGGTATCACATTACGTATGCTATTGAAATGTTGGTGACATTAATTTACACATGTATCCATGATGTGATTTCCCACTGGTCAGTACATTCAAAATCTCCCTTTGTCCAATGACTCTACCCCCGTTCTATAGTGTGTGAATATTACAAATTGGAGATGATCTTTGATTGTCACACGTGTCTGTTTGTCTTATTTACATTTTTAGAATTTATGACTATTTTGTCCTTTAATAAAAATCAATCTTTTAACCATTATACTCCATATTTCTACTGTAAAGCTATGATTTGGAGTGGTTTCTCATATGTGACCTTTGGGCACCTAATTGGTGCCTAGTCTCATAAATGAACATGTTCCTGGGTTGTGTTTTGTTAACATACAGTGACCATGCAGTGATTAGATATCATGTCTACACAGGTGCGTTATAACACTGCCGACTATACCTGAGAATTCCCTCTCGAGTGGGAACAGTAGACTCCATCCGGGAGATCACTGGAGCTTTAAAGAGCAAATGGAAGGAGCTGTAGAGGGTTCACTGGGTTCAATGCAGAGATCCGGCCTCACTTCACAGGCAGTCAACACCCCAAGACTGGGTGCAACAGATTAAAACTTAGTTATCTAATTTAAGCAACTTGTATTGCCATCAACAAAGGTATTCTCTACCTCAGAGATCCCCAACCTGTCTGACCTTGAGAGCCACATTCAGCTCTGAGAGAGCGTCGTGCGCCACATCCAGCTACTGCCCCACTCGCAGTAGTGACAACCAGAGCGCCCCATTACCTGTATAATCACAGCCACAGCTTTTCCACTGAAATCACACTAAGGTAGTATCCAGGGTTTCCTATGTTACCACCATTCCGATCTGCTCTTCTACATCTACAGATGTCACACACATCACTCACACATTAGATAGATATGGCATGCACATCACTCACACATTAGATACAGATGTCACACATCACTCACACATTAGATAGATATGGCACACACATCACTCACACATTAGATACATATGTCACACACATCACTCACACATTAGATAGATATGGCACGCACATCACTCACACATTAGATAGATATAGCACACACATCACTCAGACATTAGATAGATATGGCACGCACATCACTCACACATTAGATACAGATGTCACACACATCACTCACACATTAGATAGATATGGCACGCACATCACTCACACATTAGATACATATGGCACGCACACCTCTCACACATTAGATAGATATGGCACACACATCACTCAGACATTAGATAGATATGGCACGCACATCACTCACACATTAGATAGATATGGCACGCACATCACTCACACATTAGATACAGATGTCACACACATCACTCACATTAGATAGATATGGCACACACATCACTCACACATTAGATAGATATGGCACGCACATCACTCACACATTAGATACAGATGTCACACACATCACTCACACATTAGATAGATATGGCACACACATCACTCACACATTAGATAGATATGGCACACACATCACTCACACATTAGATACAGATGTCATACACATCACTCACACATTAGATAGATATGGCACGCACATCACTCACACATTAGATACATATGGCACGCACACCTCTCACACATTAGATAGATATGGCACGCACATCACTCACACATTAGATACATATGGCACACACATCACTCACACATTAGATACATATGGCACACACATCACTCACACATTAGATAGATATGGCATGCACATCACTCACACATTAGATACAGATGTCACACACATCACTCACACATTAGATACATATGGCACACACATCACTCACAGATTAGATAGATATGGCACGCACATCACTCACACATTAGATACATATGGCACACACATCACTCACACATTAGAAAGATATGGCATGCACATCACTCACACATTAGATACAGATGTCACACACATCACTCACACATTAGATACATATGGCACACACATCACTCACACTTTAGATACAGATGTCACACACATCACTCACACATTAGATACATATGGCACACACATCACTCACACATTACATACATATGGCACACACATCACTCACACATTAGATACATATGGCACACACATCACTCACACACTAGATACATTTAAAATATTAAATTAAATACAAACTAATTGTATCACCTCCATTTTCTATTAAAAACACAGACATAAAATAGATAAGTATAGCCAGGTCTGTAAAAATATGACCTATAAAAATAAAAAAATTATTTAACGCATAGGGTAAATACTATAAAGCAAAAAATAATTGGCCTTATCTTAACCATATTGATATGGCTTTTCCATCAAGCTAGGCTTGTTTTGCTATACATTTCCCATGCGACTGCCTCAGCAGAGAAAATATAACCTTACAAGTCAGCCAACCAATGTGGCTGTGTGTTCATAGAAATATAATAGGGCAATTAGATAGGGAATGTCCTAGTGAGGAATCCCGCCTGACATCAGTCTGTTATCAATAATCACTCTCATAGAATAAGGAAACTCTGTGTGTTCAGTTTAGCACAATGTGACAAGTAATACGTGGACATATGGACATACATGGGGGATAAAACAACTGTATTCATAGGAGGCATTTGTCAATTTATGCAATGATGATTTATTATATGCTTGTGAAAAATCAGGGTGTTTATAATCAATGATTAGTGTCTTTAATAATTTATGACAGTACTTGCTAGGTCTAGATAAAAAGTTCAATAACTTTACGGTCATTGAACCCAATGTCCCAACAGTATCCTTCTTTGCTCATTTCTAGAAGCAATGCATCCATTTGTATTCCATTATAATGCTTTTTGCACATTTTATACTGTAGTCTTAAAGTTGGACAATGTTTAAAATAAGCCCCTTTGTAGATGAGGTCCCTGGACAACTGCCTGTTTTGCCTCCCTAATGCCATCACTGTGTGAATACCCAAGGCATTGTAAGGACCAAGGAGTTCTAACTAAGGACAAACTCTGACCTTCTCCCTGAAGACACTTCTAATTTTTCTTATTTTCCTTTTTATTTCCTTTTTTCCAAGAAACATAACTTTTTTTAATATTTCTGTCATAGCCTTGTGAGGACTTTTTTTGTTTATTATTTTTAATGACATTATTACATTTACAATATAATGTACTAAAATCTAGTAAAGTACAGTAATTCTTTGGATGTGGAATGAAAAAAAATGTCCAGATCCAGAAATGACATGATAACTTTACTCTGTGCGCAGTTACTATTATAGCAATAGCAAATTCATTGTGAATAATTTGATTTTATGTTTTACTACTTTTACAGAAAAATTAAATTAAATTAATTTAATTAAAATAAAATGTTTTATGTTGCCATATTCTAGAACAAGGAACCTGAGCGCACTGCAAAATGAGTAAAGGGGTCGCAAACCACACATTTAAATATATACAAATAAGTTAAGAGAAAAAGAAGTGTGTATAACAAGGATCACCAAAAAATATATCAAACCAATAGTTATATTTTAACCAAGATAGACACAACACAAAATATTTAAAAACAATTAAAAAGCCAAACAGCTAAAATATACCAACAGAAAGCCCACATAAGGACTGACAAAACATGATATTTGTATTTAAAAACCCTGCAGAAAAGGGTTGGGTGTGACAGTGTTGGTTTGCAAACTGCAGAGCAGGTGGCTCTGCAGCATCCGGCTTGTGTGAAGTAACACGTAGTCAAGGAAAGCCAAAACGCCTGGCACCTCTCAGCATGTCATGGTGGTGCAGTCGCCCACGGAAATCAGTTTCGGGTACGGACTGTTTTTGACGCCTCGGCTGCGATCCTGAGAATATTGCTTGCTTTTCAATTCAAGTTTTGGACATTAAAGACATTTTGCTTTGAACTTTACTGGGTCACTTCCTATCTGTCGCACGGTGTGAACACCGCCGCACTACGCTAGGTTAAAATAAAACTATTGGTTTGATATATTTTTTTGGTGATCGTTACTTATTATATATCTGAGACCCATGCATTTTGCTTTTTTCTCCTTCCATAGAGTTGTATGCGGGATTTTTTTTTTTTGGAAGGGGGAGCTGTAGTTTTCATTAGGGCCTGTTCACATGTTGCAGATTTGTCGCGGTTTTTTTTTCTGCGCCGATTTGTCACATAAGGCCTCTTTCACACTTCAGTCGTGCGACGTCAGTCAAAATCCGCCAAAGTGTGAAAAAAGTGGATACGCCATTTTTTTTTGGCGGATCAGCTTTTTTCCCATTGACTTGCATTAGTGACGGATTTTGACGGATGGTCGTCCGTTAGGTCTGTTTTTTGACGGATCCACCAAAAATTTGGCGTCCGCCGTTTTTGGAAAACGTCCAATGCAACGTTTTTTCTGTCCGTCAAAATGGCGGACTATGGCGGATCCGCCGCATCCGCCATTTTGTATAATGGCCGCCTATGGGTGGCGGATCCGCTGCCATCCGTCTTTGACGGAATCCGCTAACGGATCCGTCGCTTCCATAGAAAACCATGCAAAATGCTGACAAAACTGTCTGGGGTCTCTCTCTCTCTCCCGTGTCAGACATGCGTACCATGTATTTTCCGGGTTGAAAAGTTCAAGGCGGATCCGTCAGAGAACGGATCCGTTTGCATCCGTTTTTGCAATTTTCTGGCGGATCTGCTATTTTCACATTTTGGCTGATTTTAACTGACGTCGCACGATGTTCAAGCAAAAGTGAATAAAAATCCTAAAGTCTCATGCACTCGTCGCTTATTTTTTACTTTCAGATTGAAATCTGAAGCATGTCAATTCTTTCTGCAGATTTCACTCATACTTTATGAATGGAGAAAAAATCTGCATAAAAAAACACATGTAAAAAAACGCATCAAAAATGACTTAAAAATACTTAAAATGCACCAAATACAAAAAGGTATGCACATAGGTCTTATTTTGGAGAAGCAGGGCTTAAATTGTCACCCCAGACAGAGCAGTAACTACAGTAATGATCAATCACAGACATACCGTGTATACAGTTACATGCTTATGAGCCACTGTGCCCCGAAATAAAAACAACAAGTTAGCCAAAATACCTTCCTTAAATACAAATGAAGCCACCACTGCGACACCTGAAGAAATCAATGAAAACCACTCACTTCCCATCCAAAATTCTACTTTCCTGCTGACTGACACCGGTACTATAGGAATAATGGAGAATGATCTGAGTTGGTGGAGATAGGCACCAATTATAGCTTTGTATACATGTCAAAGAAGGGACCCCTACTCAGGACCCCCCACTATTAGTTATCTCACTGTTCACCACCATGTAAAGCCACAGGCTGGGTCTCACATAACGATACACCAGCGATCCCGACAACGATATTGTCATGTGTGCATTGCCACGAAGATCGTCGCGGTTGCACATTCTGACTTCTCACAGCTGAGTTGCTGTTTCTTTGTGTTTGGCAGTTAGGGAGTTAATTCTGTCTGTGCTCAGTTCTGGGACTGGGTGCAGTTTCTCCCGGCTGCAATTAATTATTTGTTGATTGGTTTCCTTTAAATCTCTGGTTGTCTGTGTTGGGAGTTGCCAGTGAAATTCTTCATGCAGACCACAGATAGGATTGTATCTGTATAGACTTAAGTTAAAGAGCTCCTTAGTTGTTTTAAGCTCACCTTGCTTAGAGTTTAATATCCCAGATCATTTATGTTCCTTCTGTGTTTGAGTGTGTATGCAAGTCTGTGTTTTCTCCAGTCTGTCTAATATGTCTAATCTGTGTATTTAGCAGAGATCAGCCCGTATTCCTTTGGTGGTAATCAGTATCCTTCTTAGGACTGATTACAGGGTTCAGGGACTGATAGGAGACAGGGTTAGGCTGGAGACTTGGACCTCTGAACCATTATCAGTACCTCCAAGGTGAGGGATTAGTTAGGACCCCAGTTTAGGGTCAGGTTAGACCCCCGGTCCTCCTCTTTCCTGTGACAGTGTATCAAGTCCTCAAGATTAACCCTGAGTTCAACGGATATCGTGTCAGGTAAATCTATTCTATATTTACATGCTGATGTTGCTAATCTATATGTTGTATAGAGTGTTGTTCTTTTAAGAATAGTTTACTGACATCGTACACATATCATAAGACCGCGTGACATTTTCACTGGCCCATAAAATTATTCCCAGTTGCCATGGATCCAGTAGCCCAGCTGGCTCTGCAGTTGCAGGGATTATCCATGGAGCTGACGGACATTAAGTCCAAAGTTTTGTCTCCCTCGGAGCAAACCAGATTTGAACCTAAAGTAGCTCTCCCGGACAGGTTCACTGGTGGGCGAGACAAATTTTTTACCTTCAGGGAAGCATGTAAATTGTATTTTCGGCTTCGGCCTCGATCATCAGGGAGTGAAGAGCAGAGAGTGGGAATTGTTATCTCGCTCCTACAAGGGGACCCTCAATCCTGGGCCTTCTCCCTTCCTCCGGGATCCCCGGCTCTACAGTCAGTAGATCGATTTTTTACTGCCCTGGGTTTGGTATATGATGACCCAGATCGGGTCTCTCTTGCTGAGACAAAATTACGTAAGATACAGCAGGGAGATCGTCCGGCGGAGGAATTTGCTTCTGAGTTCCGTAGATGGGCCACAGATACTCAGTGGAATGACCCAGCTCTTAGAAGCCAGTTTTGTCATGGGCTTTCTGACAAATTAAAGGACGTTTTGGCTCAGTATGATTCTCCTCCATCACTGGAGGCTGCTATGGCCCTAGCTATCCGTACTGATAGACGGCTCCGGGAGAGGTGCGAGGTAACTCCGCCCCCTGTTGTTACTCCACCTACTACTAAAGTCCCTTATGTTGAGGTTCCCCTTGTCTGTTCGGAGGAGCCTATGCAGTTGGGAGGGACATCATTTCGTAGGAGGGGATTGGCGGTACGCCGCAGGACTAGAAGGTGTTTCTTCTGCGGGAAAGAGGGACATTTTGTTGGGGGATGTCCATCCCGTGCCTTGTTGAGCAAAAAGTCGCCGGAAAACTGTTAATCCCAGGTTGTGTGGTGGACGACAACCTGGGAGTATGTATTTCGTCCGCTAGTTCTTCTCAGTTCCTTGTACCAGTGGAGGTGGTGGTTGGTACGAGAGTGGAGAGATTTTCTGTTCTTCTTGATAGTGGGTCCGGGGCTAATCTGGTTGACGCTCAGTTTGCTCAGGCTCAAGGTATGCATCTGAGTGTATTGGTCAAACCGATCCCTATATTCTCCATTGACGCCAGGCCTCTCGGCCAAGGTAGCTTTGTTCATGAGGTTCATAACATTGACCTTCGGGTAGGGGCAATACATAGGGAACTATTATCTTGTTATGTGTTGGAGGGTCTACCTACTCCTATTGTGTTGGGACTTCCTTGGTTGGTTAAACATAACCCTGTGATTAATTGGCAGTCCAGAGATATAAGCCAATGGGGGGAGTTTTGCAAAAGTAACTGCATGAACACAGTCATCAGTGCGGTCGTGCCTAGTACTTTGCCTCCTTTTTTGGAGGACTTTGGGGATGTGTTCTCTGAGGAGGGGTGTCAGGAGTTGCCTCCTCATCGCGTGTATGACTGCTCTATTAATTTACTTCCTGATGCTAAGTTACCTAAAGCTAGGTTATATAACCTTTCTGGTCCTGAGAGGCAGGCTATGAAAGATTATATTTCGGAGAGTCTGGCCAAAGGGCATATTAGACCTTCATCTTCCCCAGTGGCTGCGGGGTTCTTCTTTGTGAAGAAAAAAGATGGAGGCCTACGCCCTTGCTTGGATTTCCGCGAACTTAATCGGATTACTGTTCGAGATCCGTATCCACTCCCTCTGATTCCTGATCTCTTCAATCAAATTGTTGGCGCCAAATGGTTCTCTAAATTGGATCTCAGGGGGGCGTATAATCTGATTAGGATAAAAGAGGGGGATGAGTGGAAAACGGCGTTTAACACGCCGGAGGGACATTATGAGAACCTTGTCATGCCTTTTGGTCTGACTACTGCACCAGCAGTGTTCCAACATTTTGTTAATGACATTTTTCGTCATCTGGTGGGGCTGTTTGTGGTCGTATATTTGGATGACATTTTAATTTACTCACCAGATCTTGTGTCTCACCAGGAGCATGTGAGACAGGTGTTGCAGATCTTGCGAGACAATAAACTATACGCCAAACTGGAAAAGTGTGTATTCGCCGTACAGGAACTTCAGTTTTTGGGTTTCTTGGTGTCAGCCTCCGGTTTCCGTATGGACCCTGAAAAGGTGAGAGCAGTGCTTGAATGGGATCAGCCAGAGGATCTTAAGGCTCTGCAGCGTTTTCTGGGGTTTGCTAACTACTACCGGAAATTTATTTGTAATTTCTCATCTGTTGTCAAACCTCTCACTGACATGACAAGAAAAGGGACGGATTTTTCTAAATGGTCGGACAAAGCTTGCCAAGCTTTTTCCTCTTTGAAAAAATGTTTTGCTTCGGCACCCGTTCTCATCCAACCAGATGCATCACAGCCGTTCGTTGTGGAGGTGGACGCGTCTGACGTAGGGGTGGGTGCAATATTGTCCCAGGGTCCGTCCCCTGGTAAATGGCATCCGTGCGCTTTCTTTTCTAAAAAATTGTCGTCCGCCGAAAGGAATTATGATATCGGCAATAGGGAACTTTTGGCCATTAAGTTGGCTTTTGAAGAATGGCGTCACTTTTTGGAGGGGGCAGTCCACCCGGTCACCGTCATTACTGATCACAAGAACCTGCTGTATTTGGAATCTGCTAAGCGTCTGAATTCCAGACAAGCTCGATGGTCGTTGTTTTTTACCAGGTTTAATTTTGTTGTCACTTATCGCCCTGGATCTAAGAATGTTAAGGCGGATGCCTTGTCTCGCAGTTTCCCAGGGGCCGGGAAAATGGATGACCCGATTCCTATCCTTCAGGAGGGGGTGGTAGTGTCGGCTGTATGTTCTGAGCTTGAGGAGGAGGTGTTAGAGGCTCAGGGGGACGCCCCTGCAGGACCTCCAGGGAGACTGTTTGTCCCAAATCAGTTGAGACAAAAGGTTATTGAGGCACATCATAATTCTGCTTTAGCAGGACATCCAGGGAGTAAGGCTACTTTAGATCTCCTTTCTCGCCGGTTTTGGTGGCCTAACGTTAATAAAGATGTTTTAACTTTTGTCGCGTCCTGTGGGGTTTGTGCTCGCTCTAAGACCCCTCATACCCGTCCGTCTGGGACCCTCTTACCCTTGAAACTTCCGGAGCGTCCATGGACTCATTTGTCTATGGACTTCATCACGGACCTTCCTCAGTCGTCAGGGAAGACTGTCATACTGGTGGTTGTTGACAGGTTCAGTAAGATGGCACATTTCATTGCTCTTCCTGCCCTCCCTAATGCTAAAACTCTGGCGCAGGTGTTCATTGGGGAGATTGTGAGACTTCATGGGTTGCCTTCTGATGTGGTGTCAGATAGGGGGTCTCAGTTTGTGTCCAAGTTTTGGAGGGCATTTTGTTTACGTCGGGGGATGCAATTGTCATTTTCCTCGGCTTTTCATCCGCAGACCAATGGTCAGACAGAGCGTCTGAATCAAAGCCTAGAGACTTATCTTCGGTGTTTTGTCTCAGAGAACCAGGAGGACTGGTCTCTTTTCTTGCCTCTGGCAGAGTTCGCTCTTAACAACAGGCGGAGCGAGTCCACTGGTAAGTCCCCGTTTTTTGGGGCATATGGTTTTCATCCCCAGTTTTGTACATTCAATGGGGGGGTCCCTTCTGGGGTTCCTGAGGAGGAGCGTTTCTCGTCGTCACTTGCTTCAGTGTGGAGAGGTGTATTGAATAATCTGAGTGCTATGGGGAACCGTTATAAACGTATGGCTGATAGGAGGAGAGTTTCTGGTCCAGATCTTAATGTGAACGATCTGGTATGGTTGTCTACCAGGAATATAAAACTTAAAGTTCCCTCCTGGAAGCTGGGCCCCAGATTCATCGGGCCGTACAGGATCAGTTCCATAATTAATCCTGTGGCATTTCGTCTGGACCTCCCTCCTACGTTTAAAATCCACAATGTGTTCCACAAGTCATTACTTAAGAGGTACGTGGCACCAGTCATACCATCACCTCTACCTCCTCCTCCAGTGGTGGTCAATGGTAACTTGGAGTTTCAAGTGTCAAAGATCATTGACTCACGTCTGAATCGCTGGTCCCTTCAGTACTTGGTGCATTGGAAGGGGTATGGTCCAGAGGAGAGGACGTGGGTTCCTGCGTCTGACATTAACGCAGATCGTTTGGTGCGGACCTTCCACAGAACTCACCCGGGCAAACCTGGCCCTGAGGGTCCGGAGGCCCCTCGTAGAAGGGGGGGTACTGTCATGTGTGCATTGCCACGAAGATCGTCGCGGTTGCACATTCTGACTTCTCACAGCTGAGTTGCTGTTTCTTTGTGTTTGGCAGTTAGGGAGTTAATTCTGTCTGTGCTCAGTTCTGGGACTGGGTGCAGTTTCTCCCGGCTGCAATTAATTATTTGTTGATTGGTTTCCTTTAAATCTCTGGTTGTCTGTGTTGGGAGTTGCCAGTGAAATTCTTCATGCAGACCACAGATAGGATTGTATCTGTATAGACTTAAGTTAAAGAGCTCCTTAGTTGTTTTAAGCTCACCTTGCTTAGAGTTTAATATCCCAGATCATTTATGTTCCTTCTGTGTTTGAGTGTGTATGCAAGTCTGTGTTTTCTCCAGTCTGTCTAATATGTCTAATCTGTGTATTTAGCAGAGATCAGCCCGTATTCCTTTGGTGGTAATCAGTATCCTTCTTAGGACTGATTACAGGGTTCAGGGACTGATAGGAGACAGGGTTAGGCTGGAGACTTGGACCTCTGAACCATTATCAGTACCTCCAAGGTGAGGGATTAGTTAGGACCCCAGTTTAGGGTCAGGTTAGACCCCCGGTCCTCCTCTTTCCTGTGACAGTGTATCAAGTCCTCAAGATTAACCCTGAGTTCAACGGATATCGTGTCAGGTAAATCTATTCTATATTTACATGCTGATGTTGCTAATCTATATGTTGTATAGAGTGTTGTTCTTTTAAGAATAGTTTACTGACATCGTACACATATCATAAGACCGCGTGACAGATATGCACTTGTCAGGATCGCTGGTGTATCGCTACATGATCGCTGCTGAGCTGCCAAACAGGCAGCTCAGGCAGCGATCTGGGACAGCGACACTGCGGGTAACATTGCTTAGTTACCCGCAGTGTACCTTGGATACCAGCGCCCTGATGCAGGGAGCTGGTATCCAAGGTACACAGCGGGTTTTCAAGCGCTGCGCGGTGCCTGGAAACCCGCTGTGTACCTTGGATACCAGCTCCCTGCATCAGGGCGCTGGTATCCAAGGTACACAGCGGGTTTCTAGGCACAGCCCCGCGCCTGGAAACCCGCTGTGTACCTTGGTTACCAGCGGATCGCTGGTCTCCCGCCTGTCACACGCAGCGATGCGTGCCTGTCAGCGGGAAACCAGCGATCAAAAAAAGGTCCTGACATTTCAGCGACGATCAGCGATACCCGGCAGGGGGGCTGATCGTCGCTGAATGTCACACACACAGCGATATCGCTGGTGAGCTCGCTGCTGCGTCACAAAACTAGTGACTCAGCACCGATCTCGCTAGTGATATCGCTATGTGAGACAGGCCCTCCCCTACATGCTTTGATAAGAGAGTAATACTCCCTACTTTCTGTGAGATAAGAGCAGGATACAATGTCAAGAGAACAGAAGTAATCAATAGTTGGATGTCGTCCAAAAGCCTCTGTCAAGGTGACGGTCTATTATCTACACATTATGGAATGTGTCAGATACTTTCACCAAGACATTTTTACTTTCTGCCGTGTTATGTAGATAGTAAGCAATCTTTTTTTTTTAGAGATTATCTGCTTGAGAAATCCATAAGTGGTCTTAAAGGGTGATTCATGCTGCCCAAATGGTGACCAGCATGAATTGTAACCTGATTGCATGAAGGCAGCCAGATATATTATTCTCTGAAATGCTCCAGTGTTTCAGAAAATATATATTTTGAAGATCCGGGAATCATAGCTGGACCAGACTAGTCCAGGTCCGCCTCAGGCCGGCTCTTCCCAGCACTGTTGGAGATGATTGACAGTTCACTCCCTCACATGCACATAGGGAGAGACTTAATAATGACCTGCAGCGGTGCTCATCAAAAGAAATGCACACATGTATTGTCTGATAGAGTTGAGCGATACTTTCCGATATCCTAAAGTATCGGAATCGGAATGGTACCGCCGATATCACTAAAATATCGGCGATACCCGATACCGATACCGGAAGTCCCATGTAAGTCTATGGGAACAAAATATCGCAACTAAAAAAACCCCATTCTTTCCTTGTAAACAGTAAATATACACACATAGAATACATATATATATATATACATGTCATTGTGACATATATATATATACATATATGTATAGTTTATACACTTCTACATAGTAAAATATCCTCTGATTTAATTGCCGGGTAAAGCCGGCTTCAGTGAAAAGACAGAAGCACCCGACATGAAATGACACTTGGTGTACATAGGGTTAACCATGTCTTTTCATGTCCTTTGCTATCTAATTTGCACAAACAATTAAATCAGACTATGTGTGCAAAATTTCACACCTGTAGGGGTTAATTAAAGGTGTAAATTCGTTGTAAAAAAACGGACTTTTTTGCTACGAATTTACACCTTTAATTAACCCCTACAGGTGTGAAATTTTGCACACATAGTCTGATTTAATTGTTTGTGCAAATTAGATAGCAAAGGACATGAAAAGACATGGTTAACCCTATGTACACCAAGTGTCATTTCATGTCGGGTTCTGCATTTTCACAAAAGCCGGCAATTGAATTAGCGGCTATTATACTATGTAGAAGTGTATGAACTACAAATATAAATATATATATATATATGTGTCACAAATTCAATGACATGTATATATATATATGAGGTGTAAAATTGCTGAAAAAAAATGCGTGGGCTCCCGCCCTATTTTCGCAACCAGACAGACAAAGCCAGTGAGTGGGGGCAGATAATAATAGCCCAGAGAGGGACCATTATTTTTGCCCCCCCCCGGCTACTAACATCTGCCCCCAGACACCCCAGGAAAGACAAATCTATAATTAGATTCGCCCTTTCTGGCACTTTGCCCGTCTATTCCCATTGCCCTGTAGCGGTGGCGAATGGGTTAATATGGGGTTATAGCCACCTTGCTATTGAAAGGTGACCTTAAGCCAGGTTAATAATTGATAGCTGTCAATTAGACAACTATCAATTATTAATCCTATTGCATGAAATAAAAATAAAACACACACACTTTAATTAAAAATCATTTTAATGAAATAAAGACACATGTTTTTGACCATCTTTTATTTTACTGCAAAAACCATTTCCTGTAATAAAAATAAAATAAAAAAGCAAAATTATTCTTACCTATCCCATGCACAGTCAGGTCCCACGGTGTAATCCTTCAGAAAGGGTTAATGTTTACTGCAGGGACCGCAGCTAATGCTGCAGCCTCACAGTAAACCCCAAATGAATGAGTTCCTCTCCTGCCTGACAGGAGAGTAAAGGCTGGGTGTCACATAACGATACACCAGCGATCCCGACAACGATATGCACTTGTCAGGATCGCTGGTGTATCGCTACATGATCGCTGCTGAGCTGCCAAACAGGCAGCTCAGGCAGCGATCTGGGACAGCGACACTGCGGGTAACATCGCTTAAGGGCCCGTCTCACATAGCGATATCGCTACCGAGATCGCTGCTGAGTCACTAGTTTTGTGACGCAGCAGCGAGCTCACCAGCGATATCGCTGTGTGTGACATTCAGCGACGATCAGCCCCCCTGCCGGGTATCGCTGATCGTCGCAGAAATGTCAGGACCTTTTTTTGATCGCTGGTTTCCCTCTGACAGGCACGCATCGCTGCGTGTGACAGGCGGGAGACCAGCGATCCGCTGGTAACCAAGGTACACAGCGGGTTTCCAGGCACCGCGCAGCGCTTGGAAACCCGCTGTGTACCTTGGATACCAGCTCCCTGCATCAGGGCGCTGGTATCCAAGGTACACAGCGGGTTTCTAGGCACAGCCCCGCGCCTGGAAACCCGCTGTGTACCTTGGTTACCAGCGGATCGCTGGTCTCCCGCCTGTCACACGCAGCGATGTGTGCCTGTCAGCGGGAAACCAGCGATCAAAAAAAGGTCCTGACATTTCAGCGACGATCAGCGATACCCGGCAGGGGGGCTGATCGTCGCTGAATGTCACACACAGCAATATCGCTGGTGAGCTCGCTGCTGCGTCACAAAACTAGTGACTCAGCAGCGATCTCGGTAGCGATATCGCTATGTGAGACGGGCCCTTAAGTGGAAAGCTTAATTGATTGCTTTCCACTTTCACTTCAGGTCAGCCAGGGACACCATCAGTGACGTCAGAGGGAACTGATTAACAAAAATAGGGGTTCCCTTCGAAAAAAAAATGGCGTGGGGTCCCCCCTATTTTTGTTAACCAGCCAGATGAAGCAGACCGCTGAGGCCTGGATTTTCAGGCTGTTAAGGAGCCAAGATCCATGGACCTTGCCAGCCTGATAATACCAGGCCACAGCAGTCTGCATATCTTGGCTGATTAACAAAAATAGGGGATCCCCTCGAAAAAAATTGGCGTGGGGTCCCCCCTATTTTTGTTAACCAGCCAGATGAAGCAGACCGCTGAGGCCTGGTTTTTCAGGCTGGTAAGGATCCAATATCCATGGACCTTGCCAGCCTGATAATACCAGGCCACAGCAGTCTGCTTAGCTTGGCTGGTTAACAAAAATAGGGGATCCCCTCGAAAAAAAAAACGGCGTGGGGATCCCCCCTATTTTTGTTAACCAGCCAAGTAAAATGCAGACTGCTGCGGCCTGGTATTAAAAGACTGTCAAGGCCCATGGATTTTGGCCCTCAACAGCCTGATAATACCAGGCTACAGCAGCCCCACATTTGGCGCATCAAAAGATGTGCCAATTGTGGCACTTTACCCGGCTCTTCCCACTTGCCCTGTAGCGGTGGCAAGCGGGGTAATAAGGGGTTAATGTCACCGTTGATTGCACGGTGACAATAAGCCCGGTTAATAATGGAGAGGCGTCAATAAGACACCGATCCATTATTAATCCCAAAGTTATTAAATGTTTAAAAAAAAGACAAAGCAACAAAAAAGTATTTTAATGAAATAAAAGAGACAACACAGTTTTCATTAATTTTATTATACACTCATTCCTGCGACGCCATCGATCTCCTGTAAAAAAAGAAAAAAAAACAAACCAACAGTATACCACCTGTCCGACGCAGTCCATAGTAACGACAGTCCCACGACGATCCAACTCTGCTACATCGCAATGACAGGCAGAGCCTGTCATCGCGACGCAGCACAGCTGATTACCTGCTTCCCCGGCGGTGACGTCATCGGACTGACTGCTTTACGGCCGGGATTACCCAGCAGTCACTGCAGTTATCGCGAGAAACTGCATGTGACCGCCGGGGAAAGAAGATGGCGGCCATGAAGCAGTCCAGGCCGTGACCGCCGGAGATCTTCTGCCAGGTAAGTGCCGCTGACTCCTGACAGACCCGACCGACGGACACTGACAGTGACAGTGACAATCCCGATTCCGGTATCCGATAAGACGAAAATATCGGAACTCGGAATCGGAATTCCGATACAGCCAATATCGGCCGATACCCGATATTTGCAGTATCGGAATGCTCAACCCTATTGTCTGATGCCCTGAGGCAAGGATGCTCATGATGAGAACATCGTTTTGCTTCTATACAAGTCACTAGTGCAGCCACACTTAGATATTGTGCGCAGTTTGCAGGTTCCAGTGTATGAGAAATGTGTATGGACATAGCTGAACTAAAGCGGGTGCAGAGAAGAGTTATTAAGGGAACGGGTGGACTGCAGAAGGCCGATTATGAAACTTGGGATTGTTCAGTTTGGAAAAATGGAGGCTTAAGGGTGGTCTTATTACAATGTACAAATATCTGAATAGACAATACAGAGAATATTCTCATGACATTTTTACATCTAGGCCTGTGATGGTAACAAGGGGCATCCTCTATGTCTAGATGAAAGAAGGTTTACTCATAATCACAGATGCAGATTCTTTACTATGTGCACACATTCGGAATTGCTGCAGAAATTCCTGCAGCATTCGCGCAACTCCCTGCCATGGGAAATATGCATGCGGAATTGGCATGCGTATTCCCGCAAAACACTAGCATTTTGCAAGCGTATTTAGCTTGCAGAATGCTAGCGTTTTCCAAGCGATCTGTAGCATCGCTTGGAAAACTGATTGACAGGTTGGTCACACGAGTCACACATAGTGTTTGACAAGTGTGACCAACTTTTTACTATTGATGCTGCATAGACAGCATCAGTAGTAAAAGACAGAATGTTAGAAATTATAAAAAAAAATAAAAAATTGTGATATTCTCACCTTCCATGGGCCCCCGCAGCCTTCCTGGTCCTCAGCGACGCTCCCGGCAACTCCCGTTCCCAGTGATGCCTTGCGACAATGACCCCAGATGACGTAGCCTCACGCTACGAGGTAATTCGCGCAATGCATCACTGGGAACGGGAGTTGCCGGGAGCATCGGTAAGGAACGGGAAGGCTGCGTGTGACACCGGAAGGTGACAATATCACGATTTGTTATTTTAATAATTTTTTTTAACAGGGATATGGTACCCAGGGCCTGTAGGAGAGTCTCCTCTCCTCCAGACCCCGGGTAACATCCACACATGAACCGCTCACTTTGCGCATGGTGGGCATAGCCACATGCGGAAAGTAAGCGGTTCAATGCATTCCTATGTGTGCTGAATCGCCGCGATTCCGCAAAAAGAATGAGCATGCTGCGTATTTTTCGGCAATGCGATTACGCCGCAGAAAAATATGCAGCATTAGCACAGCTATGCGGAATGCCATAGAATATAATGGGTTGTGTTGTGTAAGTGTTTTCGCAGTGTTTTTGCTGTGAAAAAACGTGGCAAAACCGCTAACAATCCACAACGTGTGCACATAGCCCAAGAACGGTGAGATTATGGAACTCTCTGCCACATGATGTTGTCATTGTTGATTCACTAAAAAAAAGTTCAAGCAGGGCCTGAATGCCTTTCTTGAAAAATATAATATTACAGACTATGAGTACTTGAGTCTGTGATGGAGCTTTGATCCAGGAAACTGATCTCATATGTGGAGTCAACAGGGAATTTTTCCCCTGATAAGAGACAATTACCATCTGACTCATTTTTTTTCCTTCTTCTGGATCAACATGTTAGTTTCATTGTTTTTAAGATTGAAGGTAGACATAAATCCATCGACCTATAGCCAAAGAAACCTAGCTCTTCTTGACTGGCTCCCCATCGCTGAGTTTCCTCTGCTTCCCTGTGGATTACAACTCAGCCTGCTGCCCTAATCTCAACCCTGAGTCATTGGACCCTATGCTTTCCATTTTTTCCTCCTGTTTCCATCCTGCCACATCAGCTTCCATGGCTCCATCAGGACCACACTGCTGCACTATCGTCATCTCTCCGTAAAGGTCAAGGGCTTCTAGACACAACAATATGGTTATATACTGGTTCTACACCTTGCTGATGGGTCTACAAGCTCAGATTATTATTGTGAATTACATGGGACTAATGGGACCTTTATCACTCTTTGGAATACAATGACAACATAATGATTAACCATCTGGTTTAATAAAATATAGGATGGAACAGGAAGAAGGTTAATCAATACTTTAAGGCAAGTGAAATGCAAAGATTCTCTATGAGACACATTTTTCGGTCAGATTATCCAGCATTCCATATGACGAACTCGCTCCTTAACACAGGGTGTGAACTACTGATCAACGTACTAATAGCAAATGATAGAGGGATCAATACAGTGACAAGAAATCCCAGGAGCAGACCGGACGACAGCTACACAAACATTGATTATTGCCACTTGGAGCACGTAATAGTCACTAGTAGAGGACAAATTGTAAGTAACTTTTTATTTACTCATTAATTTATTGTCTATGTTGGCAATTGCTTAGTTACTTTTCATGCTAAGACGTAATATGTTTTGTATGGGATATGAAATATGGTGAATTGGTGCCCATGTAGTGTTATAGCCCAATAATTTCAGTGAGCCTCAAGTTCACATAAAGCAATAAAAAAGAAAGAAAAATAAACTGTGCCACGTACTGGTTACATGATTAAGAAGGCGTCATGTGGCAGCAGGTGATGTGCCTAAGGACCTGTAGGGTTCTTATAAACCTCCTATCTGAGACCCTAAACTGACTATGACTGGCCAAAAGTGAGGTTTGGAATGGAATTGCTCATGGCCCCCGATTTATCATTGCCTTTACGTAAGGTTTTTGGTCTAGTTTTGTATGTTTTGCTCCTTTTTTTGTTTGCACCCAATTCATAATTTTTTGTGCTTTTTTGATGTTTAATTTATAATTGCTCTCCTGTTTTTGTTTAGCGATTCCAGATGTTTTCATCTGATTCGTTAAATGGTGACTTTAAAAAAAAGATTGAAAACTTGGTGCAACTTCACTCCAGTTACCCCCCCCCCGGGTGTATTTTTGAGTATGCCAAGATTTTGGTGCAAGTTTTGTAACTTATAGCAAAAGCCGTTCAGGACAGGAAAAAATACCATTTTCGACTTTGTGTCAAATTCGTGTGCACCAGTTTGATGAATTTGGTGTCAAAAACGACAACTAATACCACAAGATGAAAAAAGAAAAGTGACTTACAAAAACAGCAAATGAGGAATCGGGGACTTAGTGCTTCCCCAGTTATATATCGCATTAGTAACCTATTATATCTGATATCATTGCACCCAAAAGTAGGATGATTTGATGGGTAGAATCACTGTGGCACTTAGCTAAAGCTTAGGGTCAGATAGACATGGACTGTGTTAGCGTCCCTTGCTTTTTCAACCCATTTCATTCCATACTCTAAAAAGTTCTTTTTTTCTACTTATTATTATGAAATTAGACTTATGCTTGTTCGTGTGGGTGAGATAATTAAAAATAGTACTCTTTTTCACGGCCACGTTTTTATAGACAAGATAGAATGCATGGTTTTATTATAAATCCTAATTAGTAAAAAAGTCATATATGCACGGGCATGGAGAAATACTGTATTTACACCATAACTGACAATGAGCAATGAAATAGGGATCTTCATATAAGTATTTTAACCCCAAAGTCTGAAAATTCGGCTCCTATTCAGGAGCCTCTAGATATAATCCATGGGACCTGAATAATCAGAGCAATAAAGCAGCCATGGTGCTTCTTCAATGTTCTGCCACGCACAGTGGCATATATGTAGATGTAGCTGTACATGGTACTCAAACTTAGACTCAAGTTGAGAAGGAGGCCCCAGAGGGCATCAATAGGGCGAAACCTAATGGACACAGGCGGCGCCATCTTGGAGGAGGAAATATTTTTTCTTCTCTAGCAAGGTGACGCCGCCTGCGCAGTAGCAGCTATCAGATCACCTCTAGGATCTATCTGTTCACATTGTGCTGCAGCAATTCCTTGTCTTCTTTAGAACGCCAACTCCTGTGTTTGCCTACATTTCTGGTTCTGTGGCTTCCAGTCTGTCCTACTCCGATGGTTTGCCTGACTATTCCATAGACTACATCCTCACTGTTCCAAATGTCATCTGACAAGTTTAGCCCAATGTGCCACTGTCCTTGGTACGTGTGTTCACCTGCAGCCCTAACATATAGGTTCATCAGAAACGTCCACTGATCAGTAAAAGGAGGAAGGCCCTATTGATCCATCAATTGGTCAGAAAAATACATGTTTGTACCTATAAAGCTAGAGCTTGATAGTTGCAATAACACTGACAGTATCTACAGGCAATATATTTGCACTAAATTGATCAGACTTCATGTGGTCACCTCCAGCAATCCATACCTGTTGTGAACGCTCTGGATTTGACTTCTGAGCTTGGGCTCCCTCTGGTGGCTGCTGATAGTAATGAAGCTGCTTTGGCTGACAGAGGTTCATCAGCTGGGAGTGATGATTGGCAATCTGGTGTTGATGACTGGGTAAATTTAAGTGAGTAACCTTCCCATGATCCTCGCCAGTGATTTGTTCTTCCTGGTCCCATTTAGAAGTCAGCTTGCTTTCTGCTTGTCCTGCAACTTTCAGATAAGTTATTTGCTGTTTATTTCTTTGGCATTCGTTTTTGTCTATCTCGGTTTTCTGCCCTCCTGGAGTTTGTTCAGCCTGGTTCCCCTGCTGGGGCCTGTGCTGGCCTCTGTTTCTCATTTGCTATTGTTTTGTATTTTCAGTTCCCTGTTATATCGGTATCCGCTTATTTGCTACCAGTTACACCGGAGTTCTGATCTAGCGGGGGAGAGTTCTTTCCTGTCCTGTGCTATCTAGACAGATTGGGCCCCAGCATTTGCTCACTCTATTTTCTGCCTGTGTTTGTATTTCATCTTGTCTCACCACCAATATATGTTTGGGGGCTACCTATTCCTTTGGGGGCTCTATTCCGGGGCAGATAGCTTTCCCCTTTCTGTCTTTAGGCTTAGTTATCTCTCCGGCTGTGTCGAGGCGTCTAGGGCACCGTAGGCACGTCCCACGGCTGCTTCCAGTTGTGCTGTCAGTTTAGGGGTCTGTAATCCGCTAGTTACCAACTTCTCCGGTGTTTGGTTGCCTGTCTATTTTTGCTGCTGTCCTCATCGGCTACCGAATCATAACACATACCATTTTCATTCATAGGGTTGTTGTGTGGCCTCAGCTTATATTGCATATTTCATTTCTGTTATTTGAGACATTAAGTGCCTCTCTCCATTCTTAATTATTGCATTACTTGATTGTACCAGGAGTTTAACGATGTAAGAATTGTTCACACTGTTATTGTTGCAATTAGATAAGAGCAGCTGGGATCTTTGAACTATAATATAAAGTCTTAACACGTTAACTCAATATAATATAATTATGTTTGAATAAGCAGCACTGTTATGATTCATTATGTTGAAAAAAATGTGATAGTTCATGCTAATGAAATACAACAATGTTACTTACAGTATTTTAATTGATTTGATTATTGTGATAATCCATGTTGTCTCTTCAGAGAGGAAGAGGACTTGAACTCTAGCGCCACCTATTGGAAGTAGAGATCCTAAAAGTCAATATCGACCCTTTAACGAGCCTTGTCATATGATTTAGGATAAAAGCCAAACTAGAATCTCAATTTGCAGGCATGGTGTTTCAGGGTGTTACCCCTCATTAGTGCAAAGTATGAGATCTAATTTGACTGTATGAGAGGCTTAAAACTGGGAGATAATGGGTAATGTTTCTCCTGGTGGAGAGTGACATGCCTGGCATGTCAGTGTAAGTAGGCTTATAAGCCATGCAATGCTCCACCTTTTGCTACTTCCAATTAGAGTTCAAGTCCACTTCTTCTCTGAAGAGGCAATTTGCATATTTAATTTCCCAGAAGAGCATTGAATGACTTGTCAGTCTACTAAAACTGAAATGCCAGGCATGTCACTCTCCACGAGGAGAAGCACTACCCCTTAGATGCTGTGATAACCCAGAAAATCTTCCACCTAAAAACCTTCAGTGAGCAATAGTCAACCGTACATAGAAGACTGTTAATCACTGCTTACAACCTCCCACCGGACTCCAAGCTCAATATGAGCAGAATCTAGATCAATAAATTGCTTAATTTTCCTATAAAACTAGGTATCAGTTTACTTACCGTAGTTCTATACCATGCTGCCCACAGATCGATCGTCAGCATGTAAATATTCCATTAATGTTACAGCGGTTCAAGCCCCATAAATGGGATTGTCTCAACAAGCCAGTAGCTTTCTGAAAGTAGGCGATCAGCTGATTGCCATTGATCTAGCTTTTGAAACTCCTGGTTATCATAGTGAAAAGCCGCAGCCTGCCACTGCAGGGAAAATATATGATATATTAGAATATATGACCAGGCTAAGCTTACCAGGCATTGACGACTCTTCTATTTCAGCAGAATCATTCTACACTTTTAAGATATTGTGGGAGAATGAACAGTTTCACTTGGAATTCACAAAATCATTATCAGTATTTTTGTAAAATGGAGGATTATAAAAAAAAACATACATACACACAAACCTCAGAGCAGGGGCATAACAATCGAAGTCGTAGAGGGTGTGACCGCGACCGTGTTGGAGGGGGACCTGCATACACCAGTACGTACTTTATATGGATGTGTGTCCTTGAACACACATTCAGCTGAAATATATTGTGGTGCAGCGACCCGCCGGTTCCTTGCACCACATTGCATGCCCCCGGCCAATCAGAGGCTGGCAGCTGACGTTGGTTTGCCAATCACGGGCAGCACGTGGCAGTGAAATCATGCGCTGCCTATGCTGGCAAGTCGAAGTCAGCTGCCAGCTTCTGCTCCAGCTATAGAAGAGGATGCAGCACGTTGTGGGAGCAGGGGAAGATAAGAATAATAGTTGGCTTCTTTTTAAAATGTGCTGGAGAAGAACGAGGGACATTATGACTGGAAGGGGCCCAGGATGGGGGACATTGTTATAGGATGGGGCCCAGAATAGAGAAGGGGCCAGGAGGAGGACTTTATTACAGGAAGGTGCCGGGGGAACACTATTAATGGAAGAAGCCTAGGATGGGAACATTATACCAGGACGAGGGTCAGAATGGAGGATGTTATACCGTTAAGAGGGCCAGGAAGAAGACATTATGCCAGGAAGAGGCCCAGGATGGAAGTCACCACACCATAAAGGAGCCTAGGATGAGGGGCACTGTTATAGAATAGGGGGAATTATTACAGGTAGGGGCCCAGGATGACAGGACGGAGACATTAATTCAGGAAGGGGCCAGGAGGGGAACATTATTACTGGAAGGGGATAGAATAGGCGACAATATTACTGGAACGTGCTAGGATGGAGGACATTATTACAGGTAGAAGACTAGACAGAGGACATTATTACATGGGGACGAATATACATGTTTTATATAGGTTCAAGAACGCTATAAGGACCCATACACTTGACCAACATGCAGGTGGGGTCCCATGTCAAAAGTTTGCATCAGGGGCCCAACAGACTTTAATTATACCACTGCCTGAGAGATCATACAATACAGACTAGAGAGGAACTGCCTGCACATAAACTATGAGTTAATACAGTAACCCCTTCCCTCCAGCACAAGCCTGCAGCTATTGTATACTCCAGCACCAGAGAGGAGATTCTGGGAAATAGGAAAGTCCAGAGGAAAAAAGGGCATTTTTTTTTAATTAAGCATTATTTTTTTACTTACAGTAGGTTCACCTTTAGCCTCACCTTTCTCACCTGTAGTACTATAGAGATTGATAACTTGTTAAAATATCACATAGTAAGCAGTGCCAACTAATTAACAGCACGGCTATAACTGGCGAACTCAACCCTGGTGCACATTTATCATGTTTTATTACTGCCATGATTTTTTAGTGCCACAATGTTCTGCATATCATCCTGGAAATTCTTACAACTGACTGTACTGGAGGCGTCTTCGATGTTCCTACTTTAATGCTTTTAACATTTGCAAACCTTGTCTATAGGTACGTTCTGCTTAGGTAGTGCTAAAAGTATCATTCTTATCTTATCCCTTGCAGTGATAACTTCATGGAAACCCAAAAGTCTACGATAAATGGTAAATAATTTTTTTCTTCTTTCATCTCTTAAAGATCTTAATAAAGGCCCCGTCACACATAACAAGATCGCTAGCGAGATCGTTATTATGTCACGATTTTGAGATCGCTGGAGAGCCGTATCGTGATCGTTGGGGAGCTGTCAAACATGCAGAACTTCCCAACGATTTTGGCCGCCCCAGCGATCTAACTAACGATCTCGTTGCTCGTTGGGACACTTTCACACAGCAGCTATTTCAACGATCCACACCTTGATAGGGGCTGTACTGTGTCACCAATCATCTCCGATTGGTGGACGCTACTGCGTTCTGATTGGGCGGCAGGTTTAAAATAAAACCACGATGTAGCAGTTCCGTCCCTTTGTTCCTGTTTGCGTTCTGGTTTCGGATCGTAGCAGCGTTCTTTGGCTGTGACTCTGTATCCATTCATCTGGGCTTTGTTCCTGACAAGCGTTCTGGTTTGTGGATTGTAGTGTTCTTCGGCTGTGACTCTACACAACCCGGAGAATTCTGCTAAGATCTGCAATCCAGCACGAGGTCAGAAACAAAGGATGGAATCGCTATTCTGTTGCCAATTCCTGTCCACCACTCCATCATCATCATTATCATCCCTGACTCAGCTGACAGTTGTCTATGAATGGAAAATATCTTGTGCGCCTTGTCCTTATAACTGATCCCCACCTCTAGAATGGCCCTGTCTCAGAGTGCCACTACCACCTTGGCTGCCACTGCCAGTGCCACTACCACCTCAGCTGCCACCGCCAGTGCCACCACCACCTTGGCTGCCACCGCCAGTGCCACCACCACCTTGGCTGCCACTGCCAGTGCCACTACCACCTTGGCTGCCACTACCAGGGCCATTACCACCTCAGCTGCCACCGTCAGTGCCACTACCACTACCACCTTGGCTGCCACTGCCAGTGCCACTACTACCTTAGCTGCCACTTCCAGTGCCACTACCACCTTGGCTGCCACCGCCAGTTCCATTACCAGCTCGGCTGCCACCGTCAGTGCAACTACAACTACACCTCAGCTGCCACTGCCAGTGCCACTACCATCTCGGCTGCCACTTCCAGTGACACTACCACCTCGGCTGCCACTGCCAGTGCCTCTACAACCTCAGCTGCCAGTGCCACTACCACCTCAGCTGCCACTGCCAGTGACACTACCACCTCGGCTGCCACTGCCAGTGCCACTACAACCTCAGCTGCCAGTGCCACTGCCACCTCGGATGCCACTGCCTCTACCACTATAGCTGACAAATCTACTAACACAGCTAGCTGTTTGAATCATGTACTCCTTCATCCTCATCCCCTTCTCACCTGAGTCCAACTAGAAAAAGTTGTTGTTGTGAAATAGATTCCTTAATCCCTGGAAATATCATCGTAACCACCACTATCACCATAGTGTTTGCGTCCACAGGACAATCAAAGACACATTGACTAAGTGGTTTCCTTTAAATAATACTTAATAAAAGCTGTCCATTGTGTTCTTTTTCAGAGGGGAACAAAAGTCTTTAAAAGATGGGTATGTATGTGAGATAATATTTATTGCATTGAATCTGTGAACACAATGAACTAAACAAATGTATCATGATCAGTCATCAAAGACGGAGGTCCAAATATAAAAGTTAGGGATTGTTCACATTTGTCTTATTTCTGTATTTCTGTTTCTTTATTGGACAGTAATACAAAAATTAGTGTCAGACCTCTGCATTACATACACCAATGACAGCAGAAAGACCACGTATTTTTGGCTGAATCTGCTTTCGTGTCCCCAAATGAGCCTCAAACAGAGATGTGAACACAGCCCAGTCTACTAGTTAATGATACTGTATATTGAAAGTATGAAATAAGTCATCAGTAAAAAAGAAATGGTGAAAAAAGAGGAAAATTAAGAAAGGGCTTTTAGGAATTTAAACATTGATAGCCTATACTAAGGCTAGAGTCAGAAGACCGTATTTTCTGTCATCAAAGAGAATGGGGCGATTATAGTGGCGTAGCAGCTGTTTGTGGCGCCCAGGGCGGTCGAAAAATTTGCCGCCCCTTTGGTCGTTGATAATCCGGAAGCATCCGAAGATCCCACACTATATAGAGTACAAGCTCTGCAGCGCCTGGCATGCATGTCTTGGATATAGAGTACAAGCTCTGCAGCGCCTGGCATGCATGCCCTGCCTGGATATAGAGTGCTAGCTCTGCAGTGCCTGGCATGCATGCCCTGGATGGGGTGCCCTTGCAGAGTGAATGTCACAATTCTCAGCTTTAATTAACATAAAGTTGCGCCAGAAAAGTTGCACTTTGCGCCCTCCCCGGGGCTCGGCGCCCACGCTGTGGCTGCACTCACCGTGAGGAGCTGCCTGCAGTGAGGCGGGGCAGGAGGGCAGGAGCCAGGGCTCCCTGGCTGCGGCCGGCTCCCTGGGCCGGGACGGTTTGCTTTGCATGTGATTGCAGAGCTGTGTGTGTGTGAGCGGATTCTTGAATGTGGTTTTGAGCACCTTGAGGGGGTGCCGCTTGTAGAATGGTGTCACTCTTGGGTATTTTCTATCATATAAATCCCTCAAAGTGACTTCAAATGAGATGTAGTTCCTAACAAAAAATGGTGTTGTAAAAATGAGGAATTGCTGTTTAACTTTTAACCCTTATAGCTTCCTAACAAAAACAAAAATAAAAATAAAAATTTGGTTCCAAAATTGATGTAAAGTAAACATGTGGGAAATGTTATTTAGTAAGTATTTGTGTGACATATCTCTGTGATTTAAGGATATGAAAATTGCGAATTTTTAAAAACTTTAGCCCAGCTTCCGTATTCTTCACAAATAAACTCAAGTCAAATCAAAGAAATGTTACCACTATCGTCAAGAACAATGTCACGAGAAAATATTCTCAGAAACACGGGGATCCATGGAAATGTTCCAGAGTTATAACCTCATAAAGAGACAGCTGTCAGAATTGTAAAAATTGGCCCCGTCATTAAAGTGCAAAACACACTTGGGGGTAACGGGATTAAAAAGGGGACTTGTTTATTAGGCACGTTACATTGCGGCACATAAATGGTAATAATCACCTTGCAAAAATTATTTAAAAAAAACAAAAAAAACTCAAAACGTGATTATGTGGTCAACTACATCAGAACTGCATCTGGTCTTGTGAGTCAGGTAAACTCCCACAGGACCATTACCCAGTGAAGTGTAAGTGGATAATCCTCTGCGCATTCCAGCCATAGCAGCATTCTGAGATTTCACATGTAATACCTGCAGAACGATCATTAATATTGGGGCTATAACAACGCATAGGAAAGGATGAAACCTGCACCTCTTCCATAAGCCTTGGAGCGGCATTTCTCTGTGTGAACACACTCCGAGTGTTTTCTGCACCAGTTATCTGAGGCACTGATCACCTGTTCCATTTTCTATAAGTAAATTTGTGCACATGAATCCGGGCTCTGTGCACTATTCACACATAGCAGAAAAAGCAGCATGGTCTATATCCCACTAGAAAGTCAAGGCTGCGCCTTAGATAACAATGACGCTAATATCTGTGTAGACATCTGCGGCGGAAATCTGCGTGAGCCAAGCAATCCTGTGTGAACAGTGCTGACAATGAACAGGCTGCCTCCCCTGTTGAGCCCTCCACCCTCCCTGCCCAATTCACCATCCCCTGTCACATAGACTTTCCCCTCATAAGGCGTCTCGGTGTATTCCAGCAGCAGGCGGATCCCATGACAAAGCTGCAGGAACAAGTGGATATAATTCAGTGGTGTGAGCGGCGTCCTATCTCAGGCGAGCAGCCATTACTTGTAGTGCGCCTCTCAACCCACGTATGTCCCAGTAGCCGAGAATCATCATCTTCCCAGTAACGTCCATCACCTGCACCGCTCACTGAACTCTGACCGTAGACCCAGGGCGCGGGGCTGCTGCCTGCACTGTGCCTCTGCCCTTCTCCCACAGAGGAGAGGAATTGCTGCTGCTGCTGCTGCTGCCGCGCCGCCCCCCACACATGTGCCGCCTGGGGCGGACAGCCCCCCCACACGCTACGCCACTGGGCGATTATGCTAATCACTCTCTGATCATATTGTGATCCAATTTTCTCAGATGTGGAGAAGATGGAAAAAAAAATTCTCCATCTCCTCCATTCTATTAGTCTGTGAAAATTCCACCACACTCGGATATCATGCAAGTTCAGTCTGATGTTTTCCACGGCCAAGTGCGATCCGAATATTGGAGACAAATCAAGCACACTGTGATTTTTTTTTTTTCCTCGGACAAACTCTGAACAAGGATAAAACTCACAAGTATTCAAGCAGCTGACAGCACTCGGGAGTTAGCACGGATGCACGTTCAGGCGTTCAAGGATCCAAATGAACAACAGTCCAACGAAAAAATAGGAACAGCATCCAATCCAGGTGAAGTATAACAAGTCTTTATTCAGCCACCATAAAATACGACGTTTCGGCCATTTTCAGGCCTTTATCAAGTATACAAAAACAGGCAAAATGGTGTCCTTAAATGGTGTGGAGAGCCAATCACCATCCAGGAACCGCCCATAGTACAAATAGACATATATACAGAATATACAACGATAATCAATTTAAAACAGTGATCAGAGCTCAGAATAGTGACATCATAGAAAAATACAGCAGTGTTATAATTGTGCATATAATATGCCATAGATTACTCCATATTAACAATATCACCATTTAGTCTGCCAATCGATGATCTGTTACTGCACACTCCCATTCTGGTGCTGCACCAATCATGTACTCACTAGCAGCAGCGTCCTCCATATCCAATCAGTGTCAGTTCAGCAGCGCTTAGTCAGAGCACTTGTCCAATAGCCCACAGGATAACAAATCGGGAGGCACACCTAACTCACTCCCCACTGTGTGGTAAACAAAGGCACATGTTCAGAAGTCATCATAGCAAACGCCCAGTGGATCATGTGAACACCAGCGTCATCAGACACCCAGTCACATGACCGCAAGCATCATCCGAGGTCTAATCACATGATAGTCCCATCATAAGCCTCTATTCTAAGCTGAAAACACTAAAATAGCGCGCGATCACCGGCATCATCCGACACCTGAAAAAAGAACACGCATGCACAATAAACTCTATCATTATTTATACTACTCCAGATATGTCATCAGGAAACCTGCAGGTCACATGACCGTCAGTATTGGCATAATGTAAGCAAGAGACCGCACATGCGGATCTATATAGAATGGAAGATTAACAATATAGCAGACGCCTAAAGAAATATATATAATATCTACAAAATAAATGATGTCATCAGGAACCATTAAGTCACCACTCCGATCACTCCAGATAATAATCCTACGAAAACAACAAACATAAGTAAAATATATATCTAAAAACAAACACAGAATATAGATGCAAAAATTACCTAGCACAAATATGCAAATTATATTCGATATTCAACCCCTTTGGTTGCAATGTCTCCAAAACGGAGATCCACCGGAGTTCTTTCTGTTTAAGCAACTTAGTCCTGTCACCACCTCTCCTGAGGGGTGGAATCCCGTCAATAACTCTAAATCTCAGCTGACTGACCAAGTGTCCACATTCTACAAAGTGCTTAGATACCGGCAGTTCCATCATCTTCGTCCTGATAGTACTTTTGTGTTTACTTATCCTAGCCTTAACTTCCATCGTTGTTTCGCCTATGTACATGAGTCCACACGGACACACGAGCATATAGATTACAAAGCTAGATGTACAAGAGTACCGTTCCTGGATCCGAAAGCGTTGACCCGTGCGTGAGTGGCCAAAACTGTCACCCTTGATCATATTGCCACAGCATGCACAATTCAAACATGGAAAATTTCCATTTTTTGGAGGGCCCAAAGTTAACTGTCTGGATATTTTGGAGGATCCAATGTCAGATTTGACCAACTTATCTTTCAAATTACGCCCTCGCCTATAAGAAAGCAATGGCTTGTGCGCAAATTCAGCTACATCCGGTAAACCTCTATGTAATAGACCCCAATGCTTATTCAAGATATTCCCTATTTTACCACTAACAGGGCAATAGGTAGAAACAAAAGGGACTCTTTTAGGGGAAATCTTAATACGTTTGTTTCTCACATCTTCCAATGTTGTCTTCAAGGCTTTCTCCTTGAATTTTCTAAGATCCTTCTCAGGATACCCCCTTCTGATGAACTTCTCACACATCTGATCAAGCCTCCTGTCCAATACAGTCTCGTCCTTTACTATCCTACGTACTCTCAGCATCTGACTCCAAGGCAGAGACTCTATCATTTTTCTTGGATGATTACTATCAAAAACCAGGAGACTATTCCTGTCTGTGTCCTTTATAAACAAATCAGTGCATAACAATCCACTGTGCTTGTACACTAAAGTATCCAAAAATTGAATCTGGTCAAAGGAGTGTGTCATTGTAAACTTCAGCTCGGGAAATATCATGTTAAGATGACTATGGAAAGATACCAGATCATTCATGTTCCCCTCCCAAACACAAAAGATATCATCAATGTAGCGCCACCAGGCTCTGACATGGCGCCAGTGGATGGAATTGTAAGATTTCCCCTAAAAGAGTCCCTTTTGTTTCTACCTATTGCCCTGTTAGTGGTAAAATAGGGAATATCTTGAATAAGCATTGGGGTCTATTACATAGAGGTTTACCGGAAGTAGCTGAATTTGCGCACAAGCCATTGCTTTCTTATAGGCGAGGGCGTAATTTGAAAGATAAGTTGGTCAAATCTGACATTGGATCCTCCAAAATATCCAGACAGTTAACTTTGGGCCCTCCAAAAAATGGAAATTTTCCATGTTTGAATTGTGCATGCTGTGGCAATATGATCAAGGGTGACAGTTTTGGCCACTCACGCACGGGTCAACGCTTTCGGATCCAGGAACGGTACTCTTGTACATCTAGCTTTGTAATCTATATGCTCGTGTGTCCGTGTGGACTCATGTACATAGGCGAGACAACGATGGAAGTTAAGGCTAGGATAAGTAAACACAAAAGTACTATCAGGACGAAGATGATGGAACTGCCGGTATCTAAGCACTTTGTAGAATGTGGACACTTGGTCAGTCAGCTGAGATTTAGAGTTATTGACGGGATTCCACCCCTCAGGAGAGGTGGTGACAGGACTAAGTTGCTTAAACAGAAAGAACTCCGGTGGATCTCCGTTTTGGAGACATTGCAACCAAAGGGGTTGAATATCGAATATAATTTGCATATTTGTGCTATAATTTTTGCATCTATATTCTGTGTTTGTTTTTAGATATATATTTTACTTATGTTTGTTGTTTTCGTAGGATTATTATCTGGAGTGATCGGAGTGGTGACTTAATGGTTCCTGATGACATCATTTATTTTGTAGATATTATATATATTTCTTTAGGCGTCTGCTATATTGTTAATCTTCCATTCTATATAGATCCGCATGTGCGGTCTCTTGCTTACATTATGCCAATACTGACGGTCATGTGACCTGCAGGTTTCCTGATGACATAGCTGGAGTAATATAAATAATGATAGAGTTTATTGTGCATGCGTGTTCTTTTTTCAGGTGTCGGATGATGCCGGTGATCGCGCGCTATTTTAGTGTTTTCAGCCTGGAATAGAGGCTTATGATGGGACTATCATGTGATTAGACCTCGGATGATGCTTGCGGTCATGTGACTGGGTGTCTGATGACGCTGGTGTTCACATGATCCACTGGGCGTTTGCTATGATGACTTCTGAACATGTGCCTTTGTTTACACACAGTGGGGAGTGAGTTAGGTGTGCCTCCCGATTTGTTATCCTGTGGGCTATTGGATAAGTGCTCTGACTAAGCGCTGCTGAACTGACACTGATTGGATATGGAGGACGCTGCTGCTAGTGAGTACATGATTGGTGCAGCACCAGAATGGGAGTGTGCAGTAACAGATCATCGATTGGCAGACTAAATGGTGATATTGTTAATATGGAGTAATCTATGGCATATTATATGCACAATTATAACACTGCTGTATTTTTCTATGATGTCACTATTCTGAGCTCTGATCACTGTTTTAAATTGATTATCGTTGTATATTCTGTATATATGTCTATTTGTATTATGGGCGGTTCCTGGATGGTGATTGGCTCCTCCACACCATTTAAGGACACCATTTTGCCTGTTTTTGTATACTTGATAAAGGCCTGAAAATGGCCGAAACGTCGTATTTTATGGTGGCTGAATAAAGACTTGTTATACTTCACCTGGATTGGATGCTGTTCCTATTTTTCCAAGGATAAAACTCAGACACGGCCCCATAGAATAACATTGGTCCGAGTGCGATCCGATGATTATTCAGATAGCACTCGGACTGAAAATACTGTCGTCTACACGGGCTTTAAGGTGTGACCCTAGACTTACTATGGTCATCCATAGGGATCCACCCATGGGACTGAAATTCTGAAGCAGGCATGGTCACCCATGTGTTGATCTGTTGTTCTTGTGGAAACAATAAGGTGAGCGATTTTGCTGATTGGCGAGACCCATGTGTTGAATTTAACCAATCAGATATTAATGGGCTATCCTAAGGCTAAGTGCAGACGGTGCGGATTGGGCTGCGGATTTTTCCGCGCAGATTTTGGTAAATCCGCAGGTAAAATGACCTGGGTTTTACCTGCGGATTTACTGCTGATTTAATGCGGATTTGAAGCGGATTTGCCGCGTTTTTTGTGCGGATTTCCCCAGCGGTTTCAGACCTGTGGATTTCTATTTAGAGCAGGTCTGACAACGCTGTGGAACTGCATAAAAGAAGTGACATGCTGCGGATTTAAATCCGCACCCAATTCCGCGCGGAAAATTCCGCAGCATGTGCACTGCTTTTTTTGTTTAACATTGAATCCAATGCTACTGTACATCACTTGCAATTCTGCTGCGGATCTGCAGCAGAATCCGCAACGTGTGCACATAGCCTCAGGGTGCACTCACGCTAGTGTATAAAAAATCGGTCCCATTCTTATCCACAAATGTGGGACGTTTGCAATCTGTGTGCAATCCTTTTTTTTTACTCAGCAGATATTAATATTTGACAGGACCATTTACAGTTTCCTATCTTACAGAATTGTAATGTATCTAGTAATCGGATGCTTCTCTGATGGTCTGTATGGCATCAATTTTTTTTTTCTCGCACTGTACCAATTTCAGAGTGAAACCGCAGCATACTGCAATTTTTTCTCATGCCAAACACATCTGAGAAAAAATATGCTGACCCGCCCCGCCTCACTGAATAATATTGGTCCAAGTGCAATCTGAATTTTTATCAAATTAAATTTATCTTCTGATTTCTACGTTAGTGTGTGCGAACCCTGAGAGAAGCATTTTCAAATAGAAAATGGCTTTAATAACTATTTATATATCCAAATTCACTTCTTTTTCAGTTAATACCTTTATAATTGTAATACGTACTGAAAACAAGTATACAATGGATTTTTTTTAAATTCTCTCTAAATAGCAGACAAAGCATTGATAACGCGTTTGTGATTGTCTGCATTTATTCATTATGCATTGTATTCTGATTTCTAGATCGGGGAAGAAAACAAAGAAAAAGAAAGAAAAAGAAATCAGGGTTGGATTCTTTCAGCTGGTAAGTGTGACACATAGAGTAGGTAGCACAAAGCTGCAGAAGGTATTTCCATCATCATAAATGGTGGATGTGCATTTGTCATTAACCTCTTATTTCATGCAGTTCTGCTCTCTCCACATGACATGATAAACAGGGACACATGCAGGGAAGTTCCAGAGGTCGTTCAGGGCCCTAATGCAAAATCTGCAACAGTGTATATTGCCCAACATACACAATGCACATTACTGGTGTGATACATGGCATGTGTGCCGCAGTATGTCGGCACACAATGTTGCCTCATCCCCGAACTGGACATTTCCCACCAATTACCACATACGCAACAGTAGTTGCTGCTTGTCACTACTTGAGGAACGTAGCTCAGTGATTGTTCTCTCCAATGGCAGATGCCCATAGACCAACAAATTAGACTCCAAATCCCTCCAAAGTCACCAGGATTGTCTGACAGCTACTGTAGTTATAGACAGCACAATTTTGGAATTGGTAATCAGAGGTACAATGCTAAGATTATTTTTCTAACCGAATGATTGGTTTCCTCCTAGTTCCAATATGCTTCCGGCAAGGACATCATCATGATGGTAATTGGGGCAGCGTGTGCTTTAGCCCATGGAGCAGCGCAACCAATGATGCTTTTGATCTATGGACAAATGACTGACATATTTATCGCATACGACATAGAAGGCCAGTACCTTCAGGATACAAACAAAATATGTATCAATGGGACAATCAGCTGGGTCAATGGTACCATCTTAGAAATGGATAACTCTACAGTGCCCTGCGGGTAAGATGTCACACACATCCAATGTTTTGACTCCTCTGTTTTAATATGGTAACTGTAGTCTCCTTAAAAAGTATAATTGCCCTTCATTGACCGTTATGGGCCACATTTGAGGTCCCTAGATGTCATATTGACCACCACTGACCTTTATCATTTTATACATGACTTCATGTTATATATAATATTTTGTAGGCTTATTCAATTGTCGCTGCAGTAATTGGAGGTTTGATAAGCAATGTCCTGGCCATGCATTCAAGTATGGATATCTGAAGGTGCAATGGAGATAGAGGACTAGTCAGAGATCTATAAGAAATAGATGATGATTCTGGCACCGACTAGAAGCTACTTGAGTGTGTGGCTTGACTTCCAAAAAGATGAGGGTAAGGAAAAGGGGTGGAAGGATGGCTTGAGCCTTGCTCAGTTTGCTGGCCAGCTGTTTTTTCCCACATGAGCAGGTGATGTTGCTTCATGTGTTGATGGAGAGTTGTAGAGTTTCTAGTCTATTTGAGCCAGGACATCCATGGCCAATTTTCTTCCTACAGATTATGCATGCTGAAAAATATGTTCATCAACTGGCACAGTAGGAAAAAAATGACCACACTCTATATTGTCATCAACTTGAGCACAACCAGAGCTTTTGGTCAATGTTGAGCCTTCTCGACCAAAAGCAGTTATGGCATTACCTACTCCCAAGCTGACCAAGAAAAAGTAGATTTTCCACCGGATGGTCTTTGACCAGATGTCAGTTTTGCACTTTAATCGCTGACATTAACCCCCTCCTCCTTTGATGACATAACCTCCTTGTTACCACTATCCAGTTTCGAGGTGAACCACACAATCATCATTAACATCATCCCAGACTCAGTTGATTGTATAATGACCAGTATAAGCTAAGACAGGTCATGAGAGGTGTATGTAGGCTGCCCGACTCTCCCCCGACAGATAATGCCAGGTAAGAAAAGGATCGGGTAGTTTGAGTTCAGACGCTCAATGTTTTTGCTCTCTTGAAAGATAAACTGTCACCAAAGGTGTCCCACATTGAAAACATATGGGCATTTGGCTGAGCCAAATGTTCATGTGTTTGGTGTTTCCAAAATAGACAAATAAAAAAAAAATTCCAAGGTACAAAAATGTGACCTGGATCTTACCAACTGTCTGCAATGGTGACCTGACACCCACCAAGAAGCCAGGAGACCTGTGGGGGATGCGGGCAGCAGTAAAGAGGAATGATAACATTCTGGTAGGTGAATAAAATATTTTTGTACCTTTGCACAACCTTGGACCCATAAATAAAGTCTTCAAATGTTGTTGACCCCATCAAGAAATGAAACATAAATAGTTATATCGATTACTTATATAATATATACATTAATTAAGCTTTATTTCCAGAAAAGTGCCTTAAGAGTATGTGCACACAACATATTTTAGATGCTGGAGTACCCACTGTGCTTTACTACAGGAATACTCTATAGGAAAATGCCGGTGGTGTTCCTCCTGAAGTGTCTTCTTTAGTGTTTTTTCGCTCATTTTCAGCCAGCTACTTTTATTTTCCTTTGCGGAAACCAGCAGAAGAATGCATCGGTCATTTTTTTTTACAAACTTGAAGTGCTTAAAAGTGTTTTGCATTGCAGTGCATATGTTATTTTTTACATTTATTGAGCTTTTTATTAGTGTTGTTCAATTCTGTTGATGGCAATGCAGGATGCAATAAATGTTGGATACTGAAGGACCTAATCATCTCTAATGGGCTTTGTCAGGTTATTCCATCATGGTGTTTGTCAATTTACCGAGCAAAATTCTGCAACTGTTTTGCCCGACATTGTTGTTGGAATCTGCAGCAGAGACTTCAAAATAGACATGATCAACGAACAGTAGATGGTGCAAACATTTTTTAGTGTATTAAAAGGTTGCGATTTGTGATACGCGAGCGTGCCCAAATATCGTGTTATCCGAGCATGCTCTGGTGTTACCCAAGTGTCTCGTGCGTGCTCCAGTTGCATGTTCAAGTCCCCGCGGCTGCATGTTTTGTAGCTGTTAGACAGCAGCAACACATGCAGAGATTTCCTGTTTGTTATGCAATCACAGCATGTGTTGTGGCTGTCGAACAGCCACAAAACATGCAGCTGCGGGGACTTGAACATGTTACTCGAGCACGCCCGAGACACTCGGATAACACTAGAGCGTGCTCAGATAACACGATATCCGAGCGTGTTCACTCATCACTAGTTGTGATCAATATTTCCTGATTACTTTCACTGACTGTATCCATATCATTCAGGTGAAAGGTTCAGTAGCAAGTACGTTTGCACCATGTTTATTAGCGCGGCATGTTATATTTATGACTGTCTGTTACACTCCATTCACCCTGCACTGTGACCTTTCATCCTAATCCACAGAATAAACATTGAGACGGAGATGACCCAATTTGCATATTACTACATTGCTATTGGAGTGATTGCCCTGGTGATCAGCTACTTTCAGGTACATGACTTTCAAGCTACACTCCTCAACAATGAAATTGCAATAACGAAGCAAAAGTTGTGAAATTATGGTAATCATAGGGTGGATAGACACTTTAATGATATACAAATGATGGAAAAAAGGAAGCAAAAGATTCAGGAAATTGCAATTTATTCAGTTATCACGCAGTCTGGCATTGCCATGTTCAAAAATGGCTTATGGGACACTTTTGAGAAATGACCGTACCACTGGGTCCATGATGAGATTAATAAAAGATCCAGCTGTTAGCATACCTGGAGTGAAGAAGACTACATGAGTCCGGCCCCCATACATTATGCCACCCCACACCATAATTCCAGGAGTAGGGCAATATGACACTCCCTCATGTAGACCTAATCATGGACCTCACACCAAAGGCTGTCATCTACACACCAAAGTCTGTCCTCTTCACACTTGAGTTCCACTTTTGTCTTGGATGCAATGATAGCTTGTGATTAGTGTTGAGCATTCCGATACCGCAAGTATCGGGTATCGGCCGATATTCGCGTTATCGGAATTCCGATACTTAATTCCGATACTTTTTCCATATCGTATACCGGAATCGGAAGTTCCCATAATTCTTTGAGAGGCAATGTGATTTTAGTCAGCCAATGAGGAATCCTACGAAGTGTGGGCACATCCTGTAATGCTGCGGTCATCTTAACTAATGGCATGGCTGTGATTGGCTGCTGAAATGATGTCAGAATGCACTATAAAAGGCGCCGCCGCCATTTTAGCGTCACTGTGCTGTGAACTCAGTAAGGGACAGAACGCTACTCTGCTCACTCTGAGGGACAGTTAGATATTGCGATTTTGTGTACTACTGTGCTTGAGGCAGGCTAGTTTACCAACCGCTGTGTAAAGCTTCATTTTGCCAGTGTTGTTTTAACAGCTCTGTGCAAGGTGTGTGTGTGTGACAGTGCAGGTGACGCTGCAGTTTGCTCTGCATCCACCGCTGTTTGTAGGCATCTGCACGTGTCACTGACTCTTTTTTTTTTTTTTTTTTTTTTTTTTATTTTGGAATTGTGCAGCTCCATTATATTAGAAAAAAAAATCAAATCTATTAGTGTGACGTGCTTCCATCCGTATACAATACATTGGTTGCAAACACTATAGAAGTACAGAAAGGAGCTTTTCACAGATTGTGGACAGTTGTGTTTCAGTGTTCACTTCAGTCTGTGTTTTTTACTTTTTTGAGTGCAGATCACGCTCCAGTTACTTGTTCAAGCACTGCTGCTTGTACTCTGCTGAGCGTGTCTCAGTGGCTCATCCTTTTCATTTATCTCCAATTGGTTCTGCTACATTCCATTTAAAATAAATCTAATCTATTAGTGTGACGCGCTTCCATCCGTATACAATACATTGGTTGCAAACACTATAGAAGTACAGAAAGGAGCTTTTCACAGATTGTGGACAGTTGTGTTTCAGTGTTCACTTCAGTCTGTGTTTTTTACTTTTTTGAGTGCAGATCACGCTCCAGTTACATGTTCAAGCACTGCTGCTTGTACTCTGCTGAGCGTGTCTCAGTGGCTCATCCTTTTCATTTATCTCCAATTGGTTCTGCTACATTCCATTTAAAATAAATCTAATCTATTAGTGTGACGCGCTTCCATCCGTATACAATACATTGGTTGCAAACACTATAGAAGTACAGAAAGGAGCTTTTCACAGATTGTGGACAGTTGTGTTTCAGTGTTCACTTCAGTCTGTGTTTTTTACTTTTTTGAGTGCAGATCACGCTCCAGTTACATGTTCAAGCACTGCTGCTTGTACTCTGCTGAGCGTGTCTCAGTGGCTCATCCTTTTCATTTATCTCCAATTGGTTCTGCTACATTCCATTTAAAATAAATCTAATCTATTAGTGTGACGCGCTTCCATCCGTATACAATACATTGGTTGCAACTTGCAAACACTATAGAAGTACAGAAAGGAGCTTTTCACAGATTGTGGACAGTTGTGTTTCAGTGTTCACTTCAGTCTGTGTTTTTTACTTTTTGAGTGCAGATCACGCTCCAGTTACATGTTCAAGCACTGCTGCTTGTACTCTGCTGAGCGTGTCTCAGTGGCTCATCCTTTTCATTTATCTCCAATTGGTTCTGCTACATTCCATTTAAAATAAATCTAATCTATTAGTGTGACGCGCTTCCATCCGTATACAATACATTGGTTGCAACTTGCAAACACTATAGAAGTACAGAAAGGAGCTTTTCACAGATTGTGGACAGTTGTGTTTCAGTGTTCACTTCAGTCTGTGTTTTTTACTTTTTTGAGTGCAGATCACGCTCCAGTTACATGTTCAAGCACTGCTGCTTGTACTCTGCTGAGCGTGTCTCAGTGGCTCATCCTTTTCATTTATCTCCAATTGGTTCTGCTACATTCCATTTAAAATAAATCTAATCTATTAGTGTGACGCGCTTCCATCCGTATACAATACATTGGTTGCAAACAATATAGAAGTACACAAACGGGCCTTTCACAGCTACTGAACATGGGTTTTTAATTTTTAACTAAAATATGTATTTTTTCAAATGACACAAATATAAGTAATGTTGAAGAGGAATAGTCCTACATCCATTGTTTGCACAATATTACAGGTGTACATCATGTCCCTTAATCAACAATGTATTATTATATTTACTTGTATGCTTTTATTTAAAAGCCAAGAACACAGAAGGATAACCTTCGCACTGCAGCTGTTGTCAAAGTTCAACCCACATTATGCACTTCCAACATTGCAGCATTTGAGGCATGATGTGAGTTGGATTGGTCAAAGTTATGGAGTGAGAAGGTTCACCATCAGTACCCTATAGCATAAGTATGCTTTTGTGTTAGCATTTGTGTTAGACATGTGATATCTGCCATAATATGTCACAATTATTTAGTTACAGATTTGTTACCAACACTAATCATTGAATGGTTTTAAATTTGACGTTTCACTTGTTTACAGCTTAGAAATAAGGGTGTAGCCTGATATCTATGTGTAGCACTAGCCACTTTAACATGTCATGTTTTTTTAAACATGTGTAGGTAGGTAGCAGTAATTTTTGCCGGACACACAGCAGGGAACAGCAGGCGTTACTGAACCCCACTATCACTATAGCTTGTGTATTGGTCTGTGGACACGACACTTCTGAGCAGCAACTGGCAGTGTTGTAGCCCAGGGAGTATAGCTCAGGTGGTAGAAAGATGAACATAACAGGAGACATGGAAAACGTTGTCAACCAGTTAGTTAATCTGAAACCGGACAGGCAAATTCAGGCGAGATCCATGCCTAGTTCATTTTCAGAAAAGTAAGCCGTTCTACATTATCGTAGGATAGTCGCATGCAACGGTCTGTTAGTACACCACCTGCAGCAGTAAAGACGCGCTCCGATAATACACTGCCAGCAGATCAAGCCAGCACCTCCAATGCATACTGGCTAAGCTCTGGCCATGTATCCAGCTTAGAGACACAAAACTTGAATGGGGAAGAGCCATCTGAGAGTACACTGAGAGGGCAAGACATGTAGTCTGTAACCATCTTACGGAAATGTTGCCTCCTGCTGACTGGAGCCGTCTCGGATGGTGTAGACATTGGTGGCGCTGCCACAAAACTTCGACACATTTGGAACATACTGTTCTTGCCCTGTGCAGAGGCGCTGCTTGTGCTCCCTCTTGTTGCAGAGCTGTCTCCACTGCCTCGACGCACAGAGCTGCTTTGTAAATCAGTAGCAGCAGCAGTGCTCTCGGCTGGAATGGAGAACATTATGGATTGCACCAGTGTGTCTTGGTACTTCCGCATTTTACGCTCCCGGTTCAACGGTGTGATGAGGCTTTGTAAGTTGTCCCGGTAGCGAGGGTCTAGGAGGGTGTACACCCAATAATCAGACGTGGTGTGAATGTGTTCGATGCGGCGGTCGTTTCTCAGCCACTGCAGCATGAAATCAACCATGTGCTGCAGACTCCCAACTGGCCAAGAAACGTTGTCCCCTGCAAGAGGCGTCATCTCCGCCTGCTGTGCATCACCCCACCCTTGGTCTACATACTGACTAGAGCATTGTCTACCTCCCTCTGGAGCGATGTCTTCCTCCTCCATTGACTCCTCCTCACAAAGTCCTTCAAATACATATAAATTTACAAAATTTAAAACTCAAAATTTAAAAACTTTGTATCATAATTCTGTAACATCAGTTTATGGAAACACAATAGCATTACAAAAGGATAGACAAAAAATGTACATTATGTGCTTTGTAAATACATTAAAAGTTTGTAATGGTTATGAAAATATAGACAGCGACTCTGGAGGTTCAATTGTTGATACAGCATGGTACTTTGAAAGTCCTCCAGCCCTTTGTGAGGAACCACGTTGCGCTGACTGTCCAGAAGGTGATGGAATTTGTGACTCCTCATCCTCCACCTCTTCCAAAACCTCATGCCTTAGTGCTTGCAGTGTTTTTTGAAGCAGGCAGATAAGGGGGACAGTCAGGCTGACTAGTGCATCATCTGCACTCGCCATCCGCGTTGACTCATCAAACGCACGCAAAACGTGGCAGATATCCTTCATAGAGTTATTCGCCACTCATTACACTGGCAGTGGCTGCCCATTCATTATAGGATCCAATTCTAATTACTGGTTCTCACCAACATAGCTCTCCACAGCGCAGCACCCCCCTACATCTCCTCCCTTATTTATATTTATCGGCCTAACCGACTGCTGCACTCTGCAAACGACCTTCGACTAACCTCTGCACTAATCCGTACCTCCCACTCCCAACTCCAAGACTTCACCCGCGCTGCGCCAATCCTCTGGAATGCTCTACCCCAAGAAATTAGGACTATCCGCAATTTGGATGGTTTCAGGCGCTCCCTCAAAACACATTTGTTCACAGTGGCCTATCACATTCACTAATCAAAGTCATTCTATGTGTAATTCTGTGTGTGTAGCCCATTCACTATCTCCATGCATCCCTCACTTCCTTAAAATGGCTGGACCATCATTGTAAAAACACCATTGTATATAAACACCTGTACTTTGTATCTCCCACACCTCATTGTAGATTGTAAGCTTTCACCAGCAGGGGCGGCTGATTTTGCTTTAATTATTGTATTGTTAACGTTGTTACTTATGACTCGTGTTTTGAAACTGTTAAACTGTAAAGCACTGCGGAATATTATGGCGCTATATAAATAAATAATATTATTATTCTTATTATAGAGGCCCACTCAGTAGTGGTGAAGTGTGAACGCCGCAAATTGCGAGTTGACTGCGCCTGATGCAGCTGATACTCCATTACTGTTGGCTGCTGCTCACACAACCGCTCCAACATATGTAACGAGGAATTCCACCTGGTGGGTACGTCACATATAATGCGATGTTCATGAAGGTGAAATCTGCGTTGCAGAGCTGCAATCAGCGATCTGGCCATGCTGGAACGTCGCAAGTGAGCGCACTCTAGGCGGACCTTGTGCAGCAGTGCATCAAGATCCGGATAGTCCCTCAAAAAACTCTGCACGACCAAGTTGAGCACATATGACAGACATGGTATGTGAGTGAGGTTGCCAAGGCCCAGAGCTGACACCAGATTTCGGCCATTGTCACACACTACCAAGCCTGCCTGTAGATTCTCTTCCAAAAACCACACGTCGCTCTCCTGCTTTATGGCATTACAGAGCTCCTGCGCTGTGTGGCTAAGATTCCCCATGGAAATTAATTTCAGGATGGCCTGTTGACATTTGGACACGGCTGTGCTCATATCGGTCGCAACAGGTAAACGTTCACGGGTCCATGTGGAGGTAGACCGTGACGGCTCCTGCAGCGATGATTCTGAGGAACTGGAATAGGAGGAATCAATGTGTACAGACTTGATTCCTGCAATCCTTGGAGTTGGCAGAACACGTACAGCGCCACTCGCAAGATCAGTACCCGGCTGCACAACATTGACCCAATGGCAGTGAGGGAAAGGTATTGTCCCTGGCCATGGGTGTTAGAACCCTCTTGTTAGGTTTTGTTTCAGTTTGCTGGTCACATGACCTTTTTTCCCTATTTAGTCTGGCTCCGCCCTTCTGGCTTTGCTTGACTTCATTGTATTATCTACTGTTAAGCTAGCCGGGTGCTTAGGTGCCTTAATCTGTGAGTTTTGCTTGATGTTAGGATCACAAAGTATTTATTTTTCTGTTTAATTATCCATGCTACAATTTATGTTAGGAGGTGTCCACCTTTTCTCCCAGTCCCTAGATCTTGTAGGGATTACTCCCTCGCAACTATAGGTCTTCGTTCACACTAGATGAGGACTTTAGCGGGTCTGGTCGCAGGATCAGGTTCCCCGTTACATCGTAGGGATTCAGCTTAGTTGTATTGTAGGGACAGAATTCCCTTCTTTCCTTACTGGTTGTAGCAGATCATAACAATGGGTACTGGTCCACGCATCGGTGGTCAGGTGGACCTTGCTACTGAGGGCTTTTAGTAGCGCATGTTTAATTTTTCCCTCAACATGCTTTGCAGACCAGGGACGGCTTGCCTGCTGAAATGAAATCGGCTTGGCACATTGTATTGTGGGATTGACAATGATATTCAGTTACGGAAACTGTCTGTCTCCACCAGCCTGAATCACAGCATTTCAAGGGACAGGAGTTTTGCAATGCCAGCATTCAGAGCCTGTGCTCGTGCATGGTTTGCGGAGTATGGCCGTGTTTTATCCCATGCCTGTGCTACCGCTGGCTGTTTTGTGGCCTGGGAGTGTGAGGATGACAGGGAACTTGCTGCTGTGTGTGGAATAACAGTTTGTCTCTGGACAACAGTGGCCGAGGTTCTTCCATGGCGATCCTGTGAGGAAGCATAACCAGCTGTGTGTGAGCTCGATGAAGAGGCTTCAACACAACCTGAAGATGTAGGTGCTGCTGTAGGTTGGCCTACATCTCCAGTGTGTCTTTGTAACTCAACTACGTGCTTTGTCCGCACATGTTTCCACATATTTGTGGTATTGAGGTGACTGACACTTTTAGCTATTTTTAATTTTTGATTACACAGCTTGCATTTCACATAGCAAATATCATGTGCAAGTGTGTGAAAAAAGGACCACGCAGTGCAAGTCCTGGGAGCGCACGTTTTGACTTTTGGAAGACAACTGCTCCGAACAGGTGCCAAACTGGAGGCTACAGGCAACCGAGTCTGCAGCCTAACTCTCCCTCCTGTTTGTACCGTTGGGGCAATGTCTTCCTCTATCTTCCTTCTATCACTAACCATTTCTCTAGGCCTCTCCCAGCTTTCAACCAAAGTACTGGTTCTCACCCACAAAGCTCTCCACAGTGCAGCACCCCTCCTACATCTCCTCCCTCATTTCTATCTATCGGCCTAACCGACTGCTGCGCTCTGCAAACGACTTTCGACTAACCTCTGCACTAATACGTACCTCCCACTCCCGACTCCAAGACTTCTCCTGCTCTACGCCAATCCTCTGGAATGCTGTACCCCAAGAAATTAGGACTATCCACAATTTGCATGGTTTCAGGCGCTCCCTCAAAACACATTTGTTCAGAGCGGCCTATCACATTCACTAATCAAAGTCATTCTATGTATTCTGTGTAAGTGTGTGTGTGTCTCTAGCCCATTCACTATCTCCATCCCTCAGTCCCTTAAGATGGCTGGAACATCATTGTAAATGCACCATTGTATATAAACACCTATACTTTGTATCTCCCCCATCTCATTGTACATTGTAAGCTGTCACGAGCAGGGGCGACTTATTTAGCTTAAATTATTGTATTGTTAACGTTGTTACTTATGACTTGTGTTCTGAAACTGCTAAACTGTAAAGCGCTGCGGAATATGATGGCGCTATATAAATAAATATTATTATTATTCCTCTGAGCTGCTCCCACCACCTTCCTGTTCTTCATGCCATGTTGGGTATTGGACCTCATCATCTCCACTACCCTCTTCCAACACCTGCTGTTGGGTGGTCTGGCCAGCACCATGCTCAACAGAAACTGGCACCTGGGTCTCATCATCATCATCAGATGCGTTCTGCGGTGTGCTGACCATCGGCACTGTCTCACCCGCCTCTTCAGATTCAGAGAGACACAGCTGTTGCGCATCACTGCATACTCCCTCTTCTTCACATTACAGAATGCTGCTTGGCTGGGCCCCTGTTTGCAAGCCAATAGATTCTGAGAACAGAAGCAGACACTCAGCTGGCTCCTGTACAGAACTCTCTGACTGCCTGGGCAATTTGCCAGGCGGTGAAGAGACAGATGGTTGCCCAACAGTGCTGTGGTCCTGAGAGGAGGTGGAAGCAATTGAAGTCGATGCATTGGCTGAGATCCAAACAACAACGGCTTCAATTTGTTCTTCCCGCAGCAGGGGGGTACTCCGAGCTCCTACAAAAGTGCGCATAAAGGAACGCTCACGGCCCGGGGAAAACTGGTGGATGCTGTGTCACTGGGGGCCGCAGCAGCCACAGAATCCCCACGTCCTCTCCCTGAAGAAACTCCACGACCACGTGCCTTACTCCCTGCCTTCTTCATCTTGGTAGATTGATAAAGAAAGTCTGAAAAGTTATAAGGCCTAAGTGTGGTTATTCCGCAGAGACTGCAGTGAACACTGCACACAACTGTTCAGTAGGTGTGAAAGGCCCCTTTGTGTACTTCTATAGTGTTTGCAACCAATGTATTGTATACGGATGGAAGCGCGTCACACTAATAGATTTTATTTATTTGTAATAGAGTGGAGCAGCAACAATTAGAGAAAAATTTCAAGGATGTGCCAGTGACACACGCTCAGCAGACTACAACCAGCAGTGGTTGAAGAACTAACTGGAGCGTGATCTGCACTCCAAAAAGGAAAACCTCAGACTACAGTGAACACTGCACACAACTGTTCACTACCCAACGCGTCTCAGCAGGAAGGCAGTCTGTGCGTCAAAACAAAGGCGCAAGCATACATCCACGTACCCTGTTATAAAAGCTATATAAAAAAAATTATGTAGTAGTGACGCACACTTTATTGAGGTACAGTATTACATCGCCATTCACCATCTGTGGCTATGCAGTCTCATCTATATATACCTTATCTATCCGTTGTCATGCTTGCAAGTCGACAGTCAGGCATAAATAGCAATTTTCACTATGCACTATGCACTTTTTAAAGGTTATGTTTGTTAATAAACATGATTATTGCCACATATTATGAGTATTACATGATGGAAATTGTATAATTTTGTATAAACTGTTTAGTGACATTATTCAGCAAATGTAACATTTTAGTAATGTCACAGATAACTTGTAATGCTGATGATGTTTTGAAGTCAGACATTCATTGTCTATACAATAAAAATGGTGTACATACTGTTACTTATCCATCATTAATGGATTCAGATATGTACTTGTATGCTTTTATGTACAACCGTATAGCAGATTCCTTAACTAATTTATTTTGTGGTTTGCATTGCTGTTCAACATGTTAATGTATGTGTTTATGTTTGTCAATTCTTTATTTATCTAGATATTAGTTTAAATGAAATCATCATCTTATGGTAGTAAAGGTTATCTTTCTCTTGTTTGAAGTATAGACATTTAAAATTGACAGGTAACAAGGAAATTACTTGATCTAGTATTTAAACATCCTCCTTGACCCTGGGCTCCAACACCGCCAGTTGTTGCTCGGAAGTGCTGTTAGCACAGTCAACACTTGCTCCTGTGTTACTGGGGTTCAGTAACGTCAGCTGGTCCTCGGTTGTGCCATTGGCTCTTTTCCTTCTGCTGCCCCTCCGGGTTCCAGTACCGTCAGCTGGTTCTCCGCAGTGCCTTTGGCCTAGGTGCCTCCATCTTGGTATCCGAGTTCCAGCAACGTCTGCTGGTCCTTGGTAGTGCTTTGGAGCACAGGTACCTCCTGCTTAGTAACCGTGTCCCAGTAACGTCAGCTGGTCCTCGGTTGTGCCATTGGCTCTTTTCCTTCTGCTGCCCCTCCGGGTTCCAGTACCGTCAGCTGGTTCTCCGCAGTGCCTTTGGCCTAGGTGCCTCCATCTTGGTATCCGAGTTCCAGCAACGTCTGCTGGTCCTTGGTAGTGCTTTGGAGCACAGGTACCTCCTGCTTAGTAACCGTGTCCCAGTAACGTCAGCTGGTCCTCGGTTGTGCCATTGGCTCTTTTCCTTCTGCTGCCCCTCCGGGTTCCAGTACCGTCAGCTGGTTCTCCGCAGTGCCTTTGGCCTAGGTGCCTCCATCTTGGTATCCGAGTTCCAGCAACGTCTGCTGGTCCTTGGTAGTGCTTTGGAGCACAGGTACCTCCTGCTTAGTAACCGTGTCCCAGTAACGTCAGCTGGTCCTCGGTTGTGCCATTGGCTCTTTTCCTTCTGCTGCCCCTCCGGGTTCCAGTACCGTCAGCTGGTTCTCCGCAGTGCCTTTGGCCTAGGTGCCTCCATCTCGGTATCCGAGTTCCAGCAACGTCTGCTGGTCCTTGGTAGTGCTTTGGAGCACAGGTACCTCCTGCTTAGTAACCGTGTCCCAGTAACATCAGCTGGTACAAGATTGTGCTACAAATACAAGATACGGAACAAGAGACACAAGAACAATAAGCAGAAGATCTAAAAGCAGAAGAACATGAAGTATAAGACCAAAATGAAGAGCAAAATATATGCTCTAAATTCTAAGCAGAAGAAGACTAAGCAGTGTATGGGGGTGAGTCCGTTCCTCCTCGTGGTGCCCCTGGAAAATGCCTGCTGCTGCAGGCTAAACTGAACACGGACAAATACTGTTGTAATTTAAATCTTTTGTGACAGCAAGAACGGAAGGATGAAAAATTCATACTTTGACAGATTACAAGTACAGGATTCTCTGTCACAAATAAGAATATGATGAAGAAGATGAAGCAGAATATGAATAAGAATAATAGTTTAATAAGAAGAATATGAGTAATGTTAACAAAGATGAATAGCAAGAAGTTTAAGAAGAAGATAAAGAAGGTGAAGATGAAGAATAATTTGATGAAAAAGATGATGCTGCAGAAGATTATGAAGGAGAAAGTGTGTGAAAAGTTAAAAAGGTGAAGATGAAGAGCATGGAAGTTGTGTAATATACATATTTGCCAAAATATAAAAAACGTTAACATTGTCAATTTCTTCGTCAATCCGAACATCTTTAAAAAAAAAAATATTTATGCTATTCCATTTGATTGGGTTAAACATCTATGCCTTTAATGTCTCCTCAACCTTCCACAATACATTCTACATTACTCTTTCTTGTTTTCCTTCATGTACAATTAACCAACAAGGCAAGAATGGGTTTTTTTTAATTTCGATATTTTGTTCCCATAGACTTACATGGGACTTCCGGTATCGATATCGGGTATCGCCGATATTTTAGTGATATCGGCGATACCATTCCGATTCCGATACTTTAGGATATCGGAAAGTATCGCTCAACTCTACTTGTGATTGCTCCAGAGACCAAGTGGGCAATGCCATGAAGTGGCGATTATGATGTGGGGTGGCATAATGTATGATAGCTAGACCCTTCTTATTTTCATTGCAGATACACAGCTTGGCGTTACAATGCTTTGGTGATGCCATCAGTGGTGCGGCCATTTCTCCAAAATGTCCCAGGAGCCATTTTTCAACATGACAATGCCAGTCCTTTTGTTGCTCATTCTAGTTTGATCAGCCTGCGTGGTATTACAGAAAAAAACATAAATTTAAAAGCCAGCCAGGGACCATAGGTGACTTGTCCAGGCGGCTGGTCCCTGGCGGTTTCTCCGTGCCTTGTTGTCCTTCAGTGAGAGGTTTCTTACTATGTGAAGATGGGAGAGACCTGTAACTCAAGAGGAGCTGGGCAGGAAGAAGCCTCCAGAGAACAGCCTCTTGGACTGCACATCATTCATTATGCATTTACACTTTTTTGTCTAGTGTTTGGTGTTTGTCACCTGTTTTTCATTTCATTTCAACCTCATTCTTCTATGATTTTTTTTTTGTTCAGCCTGATGGACAAGGTTTGTGGTTTCCAGATGTTTTTGTCTGATTCATCAATCACAAATTTTTAAATACTTGCAAATTTTTTGGAGCAAATGTACTTCAATCCTACTCTAGAGTTTTTTATGTACATTTTAAATTTTTGTGCAAATTTTGAGACAATTTAGCAAAACGTGACTTTGTCCTAAAAAGTTACAAAAAAAAGATAAATGAAAAAAGAGCATGTTTAATTTTTTGCAAAACTTGTGAACCATCAATGGATGCTACAAAGCAAAAAGAATAGTGACTTTAAAAAAAATTCCAAAAATGAATTGAACCCATAGTAGTTACTGGATGGTTTTAAATTAGTTTTCTTTTAAAAGCTGCAGTATTTCAGACTAAAACATACTTGTCTGCAATAATGGTGCCAGAGTCTGAATCAGATGTCAGGTTTCCTTTATAGGTTATAAAATTAATTGCCATTTTTACAGTACAGACCTATAGATTTCGATAAGTGCTGTATTATAATAACTCCACAATGAACTCTTACAGAGCCATAATATTTTTCTGTATGCATATGGCCCATCGTACATTATTTCCATACTTTCCCTACAGATCGCTCTATGGGTCGTGGCTGCAGCTCATCAAATACAAATAATTCGGAAAGAATATTTCAGGAAAATAATGAGGCTGGATATAGGCTGGTTTGACTGCAACTCTGTTGGGGAGCTGAACACAAGAATTTCGGAGTAAGGAAGGGCATTAATGGCGATAAAACATTTCTTATAAAATGAAACACAAATATCAGGAACATAACACCCACTGAATATGAAACAGGTGTTACGCCATACATTTTTCAAGGCAACACCCTTTTAATTATACATTATTATTGGGTATTTTTGAATGATTAAAGGGTTATCCTAAAAAAAGATATGTTAACAATTATCAATGGGGGATAGGTGATAACTTACTGATTATAGATGGTCAGACCACTGGAACCCCATAATACTGAGATCGGGACACTGGAACCTGGGAACCCCATTCTGAATGGAGCATAGGTGCGCATGCCCCACCTTTGCTCCATTCATTGTCGCCTGTTCATAGGACAGTTTTGGAGTAACTCTTTAAAAGTTTTATCCCACCTATTCTCATAGGTATGTCCTGAATATGTGATTTCTTGGGTTCCCACCTGCTTGGACTACCACCGATTAGAACTACCACATTCTTGAGGACATTGATTGGAGCAATTGTTTTACATTCCCACTCCTGGTCCACATTTATTAATCAGTTTTGCTGTAACCCATAAACGCACCTTTCCTCTTACTTTCGCTCACACATCATAGCAGCCATCCATAACATTGTCTCTTTTTCTTTAAACAGCGACATTAACAAAATTAACAATGCCATTGCTGATCAGGTCGCCATCTTCATTGAACGCGTTTCCACATTCGTGTTTGGATTTCTTATTGGATTTATTGGAAACTGGAAATTGACGCTGGTAATTGTGGCTGCCAGTCCTCTTATTGGTCTAGGGGCAGCTTTAATGGCGCTGGTAAGTCTTTTAAAAATTGTTCACCTTTTATGAATATTGAGTCTCGTTTTGTAGCAGAATGCTTGGTGGGCAAAGAATAAAGAAAATCGACAATATAAAAATGTTATATTTATATGACAGTGAAGACCATCCCTGGAGAAAGAGATTTTGGGGTCAAGCTGGACGTTTTGATGTATCAGTAGGCAATCAGGTGTCTACAGATGGCTATAGGCGTAAGGTTCCATAAATATAGAGGCTAACATACTGTTCCACAAGAGAGGAGATATGGACTAAAGTGGCTGGAGTTTACCTCTGCTATCCTAGTTTTAGAGATATAAGCAACTCCCATGATAGAAATGACATGCTGTTCATGACTGTGACAGTTGGAAATAAATGTCGGTTAAACAATTGTTCAGATGGAATTTGCCTCATGTCTGTGGCATACTGGCCAATGTTTAAAGGAAATGGGAAGCTACAGGAAGGATGTTTTATTTTGTGGAACTAAACGCTTTACTTTGTGTAACGCTTCCCACGGCTGCGGGGCGTCGGGATGTGTAGCCCTGGTGTTAGGCACACGCAGTACCCTGGAGAATGTGTGGAGAGATAGCAGTTCAATGCTCAATACCCATTCACTCAACATACACTAGACACACCCTTAGGGTAGTGTAGTCACTTGTGAGGGAGTGGTCAGGGTGTATTCGTTGAGTGATTAGAGTAGTCAGTTTCCTGTCTTCGGACAGAGCAGACGTGTGGAGTCTAGCTGGGACCTGGAGGGAGGAAGCAGTCCAGCCTGGTTCTACCAGCAGTTCAGCAAGTGGAGGCCAGTAAGGGCGAGATATAGATCACCTCAGCCTGGTCAGAGCTGTACCTCACTTGAAGACACTGATAAAGAAAGAAGAGCTTAGTACAGAAATACTTCAGTCTCCTGTCCCAAGGACAGTGAAAGGTTCAGAGACGTGCTCCTGCCTAGTGGATAACTGAGAGTCTGTTAACTAACTCTGAAGGAAGGAAAAGAAGGGAGTGATTATATGACTTTTTGCAAGTGTGAGTGTTTATGCTACAAGCGCGGACAAGGCGAAAGGCACAGTGGAAAGGAATATTTGAAAAGTGCTTTTGGATAGAAGAAGTCCTGCACATTGTTACCGGTCACTGGGGACCGAAGGATCACTAAAGCTTCACGCTTAGTGGTAAGAAAACCAGAGGCTTATCGGACCTTAGGTCGCGGCAAGCAGCCCCTAAATAGTCGGTACGTAACTGGGGTCAGGGGGAGTGAAGACTTTGAGCCTGATCAGCAAGATAGGAATTCAGCTCTCTCACAGGAAGGCTCCGACCACAAAACTGACTGGGCAGTACAGCTATGGAATAGCTGGAGTTATAGAGGGAACTACGCTTCAGGCTGGTTGTACTCATCGTGTTGAAAGTAAAGGAGGCCCCTAACTTGTCCAGCTGCTATCTCGAAATACATTCTCCTTGGATCAGCCTCCCTGGGACCTGCCTTACCATCTTACAAGTAAAGGTATGGAAAGACGCTGACCGTGTGAGACTGAGTTATTTACTTGCATGCCTGCACAACCCTGCTTTAACTATCGACCTGAGGGAAGAGTCCTACCTGTAGGGGACCCGACATCTAGCTGCCTCACCATCCCCTCAGAGCTCTACAGCAGCGCTGGTATAAATTACCAGAAGACTACAGGTGGCGTCACGAACTGTATATAAATCTATCCCCTGTAAATATATCCCCAACATACGCCTGACCGCCAGGGCCACAGACCGAGCCACCGCTACCTGTGACAATCCCATAGACTTCTACGGGCTCGGCTCTGAGTACCCCATTGCCCTGGTAACCCACAATTGTGGTGCGTGGTCGAGACAAATTGGCGTCACGAACAGGATGCGAAACTCGCAAAATTGCGAGCCCTGTGTGCCTATGGAATTGTTTTTGTGAAAAAGAACTGTTTGCACTTTTGGCGCCAAAAATCGCCATCTTTGTCGCCATATTCGCGCCCTCAGGCGCTGGAGAAGAAGGTGGGCGTACCTTTGTGGGCGTGTACCCCCCTGTGGCGCGAAGAAAATGCCTGCCCTCTCAAAGTGCTATTACAATATGCGATCCTGCCCTACAGCAAAGGAGGTCCGCCTCCTCTTCACCTTTCCTGCAAAGAGGAGGAGACGCAAACCCCGCCTCCACGGAAGAGACCGGACGTCTCTGGAGGAAGAAGAAAGAACGCTCTGGAACATCATGGAAGCAGGACGTGTGCAGCTGAGCAGGGAAGCGGAGGAAGGCAGGCCCCGTGCCCCAGCCAAGCTGCCACCAGCACCGGAGTCATCCGTGGTCCTGCACCTGCAGCAAGCGTTGCTAGAAATTCAGGAGGAAAATGCACGCCTGAAAAAGATGGTCCAGCACCAACCTGGATTTGAAGAGATCGAGAGACGCCAGCGTACCCAGGAGCAGCGGAGGCTGTGGGACGTGGTGTTCTCTCCCCTCAACGACCCCCCACGATTCGAGTTACCGAAAATTCTGCTGCCCAAGGCAAAGGAGCAACCGGAGGCTGCCCCCGAAAGTACCAATCCTGATCCCACCGGTGAAGCGGTGGAGGCGAAGGAGGTTGAGGAGGTACCGCCAGTTCCGGAACTCCCGCCCGGCCAGGAGGCCGCAGCAGATGATCGAACCCCGGCAGGGACACCGGAGGGGTCCTGTCCGTCGTTACCAGACGTCGACTGGGACGAGATGGCGCGCCTGGATGACGTCGCCTACACCGCCCAGTGGGAATATGAGTGGCAGCGTCGTGAGGAGAAGCAGAAACGCCAGCAGGAGGAAGAGCGGGAAGCTCAGCGGAATCGACAGCGGCAACATGCAGAGCTGATCGCGGACAAGGAGAGTGTCCGGAGAGAGAAAGGTACCCTGAGGGAACCGCGGCGGCAGGGGTGTGTGACTGAGTTCCAGCTCCGGAAGGGCTGGGGCTTCATCCGTGAACCGGGCCTCTACCCAGGGGTCTTTGTTAGTCGCAGGGACGTAGAATCCCACCTACCGCAAGGCCATCCCGGGAGGGACTTAGTTAATGGAGACATTGTCACGTATACACGGCACTGGGGAATGAAGGGATGGTATGCCCTTAACGTCACCATCGTCCGTGACCCCGTCCCAGACGCAGGTAACGTCACCACTACCGCAGCGTCCCCGTCTCCAGCTCAAGCAGTATCCGGCCGTGCCCCAGCATCGCCCCCTGCAGGTACTTCGCAAGTGGAAGCGACACCTGTATACCGTTATCCTTCTACATCGCAACATGCGACCCAGTTTCCATCGCAATCCATGACACGATCCATATCGTTAACTGTGACTCAGATTGAAACGCAATCGGTGTCTCGCAAGGAGAAAGTACCCGTTGCGTCCCTAGAGGTTCGCACGAGAACTGTGGCAACTCAGACCCCAATAGCAGGTCACGACTTGTTAGTCCTGGGATCTAGGGCCCATTGCATTGTTCCAGCCCCCGGGTGGAAAATGTACTTGAAATAAATGAATAGTTAAACAGTAAAAACCGGTGAGATCCATAAAGGGGTCTACCATAAGTAAAGTTGTAAAAAGTTTAAGAATGTTTGCCAATTTTTGCACAAGTTAAATGAGTATATAATATATTTATATATTGCTAACAGTAGAATGCCCGGCTGGGTAAACAGAGAAAAAGTTTTGCACTTTATTATTATTATAATGTGATATAATATGTCTTCGTTTTACAATGGACTCAGAGGTTGAGGACTGTGCCAGCCCAGAACTTATTTGTATATAGTTGCGCTTCGGTGCTTTATCTTGGTTTTACATAAAACCATCACAACTACCTCTGAATACAAAAACCCGTGTGGTGTGGCACTGAGTGAGGTCTGCATTCCTATGTCCTGCAGCCCACCCAGGACCCACGTTGAAGGTTTGGTGCGGGTCCTTCACAAGAATACTGTGTATTTATTGAATGTTTTGATGCCTTAATACTTTTGTATTTTTCTATATTCAATGTTTTTGTTTTGCAACGTTCAAGACATCCTTACCTCCCGGATGGGACGAATTAATGTTTAATGTTGATGTTTTCATGCATAAACAAAATGTCTCTTTGTATTTTACAGCCCGGGAGTGCTGTCTTTTACCATGGGGAATGTGTAGCCCTGGTGTTAGGCACACGCAGTACCCTGGAGAATGTGTGGAGAGATAGCAGTTCAATGCTCAATACCCATTCACTCAACATACACTAGACACACCCTTAGGGTAGTGTAGTCACTTGTGAGGGAGTGGTCAGGGTGTATTCGTTGAGTGATTAGAGTAGTCAGTTTCCTGTCTTCGGACAGAGCAGACGTGTGGAGTCTAGCTGGGACCTGGAGGGAGGAAGCAGTCCAGCCTGGTTCTACCAGCAGTTCAGCAAGTGGAGGCCAGTAAGGGCGAGATATAGATCACCTCAGCCTGGTCAGAGCTGTACCTCACTTGAAGACACTGATAAAGAAAGAAGAGCTTAGTACAGAAATACTTCAGTCTCCTGTCCCAAGGACAGTGAAAGGTTCAGAGACGTGCTCCTGCCTAGTGGATAACTGAGAGTCTGTTAACTAACTCTGAAGGAAGGAAAAGAAGGGAGTGATTATATGACTTTTTGCAAGTGTGAGTGTTTATGCTACAAGCGCGGACAAGGCGAAAGGCACAGTGGAAAGGAATATTTGAAAAGTGCTTTTGGATAGAAGAAGTCCTGCACATTGTTACCGGTCACTGGGGACCGAAGGATCACTAAAGCTTCACGCTTAGTGGTAAGAAAACCAGAGGCTTATCGGACCTTAGGTCGCGGCAAGCAGCCCCTAAATAGTCGGTACGTAACTGGGGTCAGGGGGAGTGAAGACTTTGAGCCTGATCAGCAAGATAGGAATTCAGCTCTCTCACAGGAAGGCTCCGACCACAAAACTGACTGGGCAGTACAGCTATGGAATAGCTGGAGTTATAGAGGGAACTACGCTTCAGGCTGGTTGTACTCATCGTGTTGAAAGTAAAGGAGGCCCCTAACTTGTCCAGCTGCTATCTCGAAATACATTCTCCTTGGATCAGCCTCCCTGGGACCTGCCTTACCATCTTACAAGTAAAGGTATGGAAAGACGCTGACCGTGTGAGACTGAGTTATTTACTTGCATGCCTGCACAACCCTGCTTTAACTATCGACCTGAGGGAAGAGTCCTACCTGTAGGGGACCCGACATCTAGCTGCCTCACCATCCCCTCAGAGCTCTACAGCAGCGCTGGTATAAATTACCAGAAGACTACAGGTGGCGTCACGAACTGTATATAAATCTATCCCCTGTAAATATATCCCCAACATACGCCTGACCGCCAGGGCCACAGACCGAGCCACCGCTACCTGTGACAATCCCATAGACTTCTACGGGCTCGGCTCTGAGTACCCCATTGCCCTGGTAACCCACAATTGTGGTGCGTGGTCGAGACAGGGACATGGCATAGCTTGCCTAACTAGCCAATGCTCCCACGCCGCCAGTCCACGACGACGTGAGGCATGCGTCCCAGATGGTAAGAGAATGTGGACCCACTGGACCACGGAGGGAGATCTGGGCCTGCCCGGACTAGGGAAGGGCAGCGACCGGGATCCGTGGCAGCTGAGCATGTGGGCAAGATGGCGACCTGCAGGACTAGACAACACCTCACAACTTCAGGTATGAAGAAACATAAAGTTTACTTAAAGAAACACAGTACATAAATAGAACATAAGACCGGGCTCCCGATTCCGCACATCAGAGAAGGGTACACGACTCAGGATCACAGACGAGTGCAGGAGGACATCACGGGTAGATGCAGTCCAGGGTTATCTGGCACGGGCATACTTGGGCGGCCTCTCTCTCAGGCCTCAGGCGTAGCACAGGCTCAGCAGGAGAACATCAGACACCGACCCAGGACAGACGTCATCACAGGGTAGACCAAGGAGGAACCGGCAGGACATCGGAACATCAGGAACACGGACTGGATCTCAGGGACACAGGAACACGGACAGGACATCAGGAACACGGATTGGATCTCAGGGACACAGGAACACGGACAGGACATCAGGAACACGGATTGGATCTCAGGGACACAGGAACACGGACAGGACATCAGGAACACGGATTGGATCTCAGGGACACAGGAACACGGACAGGACATCAGGAACACGGATTGGATCTCAGGGAGTCAGGAACATGGACTGGACATAAGGAACACGGATTGGATCTCAGGAACACGGACAGGACATCAGGAACACGGATTGGATCTCAGGGAGTCAGGAACACGGACAGGACATCAGGAACACCGATTGGATCCCAGGAACACGGACAGGACATCAACATCGGACTCCGGACATCAGACAACGATCGGCAGGCTCCGGACATCAGGCAGGGAGGATAGGATCCGGACATCTGGAAGTGGTCGTCGGACATCGGACATCAGGCCCTGGTCATCAGGCATAGGATCCGGACATCTGGCAGCGACCTGAAAAGGAACCCCAGCGGTCTGGTGCAAGCCCCGCCAGGCTCAACGGGAGCTGGCCGGGAATTGCACAGAAGCTGAGCACAGAGTAACAGAAACTCAGCACACACCAGACTCCTCCTTCCAAGAAGAACTCAGATTATATAGCAAGGATTCACAGTCACTGGTACAGGGTGCAGGACACAGCAGGATTTCAGGAACATAACACAGAGGACACAGTTCAGACAGTCAGGTACAGGATGTGATCCAGGATCAGGGGTTCAGGTAATTAGACACAGCAGGAACAGGCCTGGATATACAGCCTCCAGGAACGGCGATCTGGGTAATCAGCCCCCAGCATAGGCGGAAACACAAGACACAGTTCAAACATTCAGGTACCGGGTTAGGTCCAGGATCAGGGATTCAGGAAACAAGTGTCACGCTGTCTAATGATATGTATACAATGTCAGTAAACTATTAATACAGGAACAACACTCTATACAACAACTAGTATAGCAACATCAGCATGTAAGTATAGAATAGATTTACCTGACACGATATCTGCTGAACTCAGGGTTAATCTTGAGGACTTGATGAGCTGAAACAGGAAAGAGGTGGACCGGGATCTAACCTGACCCTAAACTGGGGTCCTAACTAATCCCTCACCTTGGAGGTACTGATAATGGTTCAGAGGTCCAAGTCACCAACCTAACCCTGTCTCCTATCAGACCCTGAACCCTGTAATCAGTCCTAAGAAGGATCCTGACTACCACCAAAGGGATATGGGCTGATCTTAGCTAAATACACAGATTAGACATATAAGACAGACAGGATAACACTCGCTTGCATACACACTCAAACACCAAAGGAACATAAATGGTCTGGGAAATAAACTCTAACCAAGTTGAGCTTAGAACAACTAAGGAGCTCACAACTAAAGTCTATACAGATTCATTCCTATCTGTGGTCTGCATGAAGGTTTCACTGGCAACTCCCCAAGCAGACAACCAGGAATTTAAAGGAAACCAATCAACAAATAATCAATTGCAGCCGGGAGAAACTGCACCCAGTCCCAGCACCGAGCACAGACAGAATTAACTCCCTAGCTGCCAAACACAAAGAAACAGCAGCTCAGCTGTGAGAAGTCAAAATGTGCAACCGCGACGATCTTCGTGGCAATGCACACATGACAACAAGACACAGCAGGAACAGGCCTGGATATACAGCCTCCAGGAACGGCGATCTGGGTAATCAGCCTCCAGCATAGGCGGAAACACAAGACACAGTTCAGACATTCAGGTACCGGGTTAGATCCAGGATCAGGGATTCAGGAAACAAGATACAACAGGAACAGGCCTGGATATGCAGCCTCCAGGAATGGCGATCTGGGTACTCAGCCCCAGGCAGAAACACAAGACAGGACAAGGGGAATCAGCTCTCCAGAGCTGATCAAACTCAGAGCAGGAGCTGAACACACAACCACATACGGCTAGGTTCAGGAACTCAATGCAGATTCAATGTGAAGCTCTGGCAACGCCCCTCAGGGCTGGGGAACTTTATATATGAGCTGCTTCACAGCGATAGGCTGGAGCAGTAATTCTAGTACACACCCAATCCTCATAAAAGCAGGACAGGTGTGGGCCGCGCCCCTATGCAGAGCCAGACAACTCATCACAGAGGAACACCTGACAGTGGCTGCTGCCACACACGTAGTAAGTCATGCACAGTGCAGAGGACTTTGCAACCTACGGATGGTCTTCACAGCAGGCCAGGCGCCTGACAGTAGCTGCTGCCACACACGTAGTAAGTCATGCACCACTGCAGAGGACTTTGTAAGCTACGGATGGCTTTTACAGCAGGTCAGGGACCGCACATGCGGGTGGTCATGCAACGCAGCGGAGACACTCACGCAAGTACGGCTACGCAGCAGAGCTGGGAACTGAGCAGCATCCATACATGTAACAGACAACAGTATCCCAGCTGGTTAGGGGGAAAGGAGCAAAAGGGTTAAAGCAGAGACATGCTGAGTAACGCTGGAAAACAAAAGTACAGACAATACCAGCGTTACACTTTGGCAAGCCAAGACCTTCTTAATTCTAATTTTTCTCTCAGTCACTCCGGGTTCTATGGCTTAGCATCAATGAAAAAGATTGGAGAAGTGCCTAAAAGATTTGGCAACTCTTCTAGAATGGTGTGGTGACTCCTCTATTCTTGATAACCAGCCATGATAAAGCTAACAGCTGAGGATTGCAGCCCGCAGCTGTTAGTATTGTCATGCTGGTTATCAAACATAGAACAGACCCCAAGTCATTTTATTTATTTATTTAAAGCGCAAGTGCTGGCTAATTAATATTCCTATCAGCAGCGCCTTCTCTCGCTATTATTAGAAGCAGCAGGTGTAGGCTGATAGGAGTAGTACTCTCTCATCAGTCAACACCACTGTGACCGGAGCTAAACTTTTTACCATCAGTCACAGCTGCTGGCTCATGTGGTCATATGACAGCGTGGGAACCACAGGTCTCTGACCACCGATAATAATCTTACCATCAATCAGAGGCAATGTTTGCCGCGCTGTCATACAAATGACAGCATGGCAAACAACGGATGTTCAGGCCCCCCATTTAACTGAATCGGGTCCGGGTTTGGGTACTGTTCTGGTACCCGAACCAAACTTTTTTAAAATATTAAGCTGAACCCACTGGACCCGAACACCCAGAGGTTCGCCCTTCACTTTGATGACAACAAAAACGTTTTGCATAGACTTCATTAAGAAACTACCATTTGTGAGCAAAGATATGGAAACCAAACCAAGCTTTGTGCAGAGATATGGTAGACATAAGACCCCAGAAACAACTGATGCAGACAAATCTGGCATAATTCAGTTGCAATTGTTTACTGACATAGTGTATTCTCATATCCATTAAAGGAGGGTTAAAAAAATAGAGAAACACTAAAAATGGAATCTGTCATTTGTTAAAAATATGTCATTTTTTACCAGTTCTAGGTGCAGCTGCTTTCCTTAGTTTGGTGTTAATTTTCTGTTACCTTTTTCCTGTGTGTAAATCTAGTCTTGTTTCCAAGTGGGAGTGGTCCTCAACTCTTCCCTGTGGGTGTTTCCTTGAGGATTATGCCCAGTTGGCTAACAAGCCTAGATTTATATACACAAAAGAGTGGGCAATATCTCAGTGATGAAGGGGCACAGGAACAAGATAAATATAATACCAGATTCAGGAAAACAAAATATCACACTAATAAATCCATGCTTAGGATATGTGATAGGTCCTCTTTGAAGGGATTGTCCAGGACCTTAATATTGATGGCCTACCCTTAGGAAAAGCCATGAATGTCTGATCGGTGGGGGTGTGACACCCGGTACGATGTTGACCAGCGTTTCCTGGAGCTATTCCTAGCTCCATCTAAGGAATAGTGGCTGCAACTGGGTACAGCACATACAACCCATATTAATTTGAATAGGAGGCAGATTTCCGGTACCCGGCAGCGTGGCCACAATACGGTTGACAGACCTGTGCTGTGCAGCTGTGTAACAGAGCAGTTCCGTCCGCCGCCAACACTGGGAACAGCTGATTAGCGGGGTTCCGGGTGTCGCAACCCCATCAATCACACATTGATGTCCTATCCAAAGGATAGGCCATTAATGTTAAAATCTTGGACAACCCTTTAAAAGTGTTTTAAAAGTTGACATTTGAATGAGCATGTATGGAAAACTTCCTTGTGCACTACCTCTTTAAATCTAGTATCATGAAATGCCAGGGTAGGTAGAAGAATTATGGTCTGTTTCTCTATGTGACTATTATGAAGCTGTAATGGGAGCTAAGATATCTCTTCCATCATTCCCACAAATGGATTGAAACAACTTATGAGAAAAATAGCCTGCAATTTACTTTCCAGTGATGTTATTTTTACCAGAACGTACAGTCAGTACTTTATTTGATGTCATAACCGAAAGCACTTGATGGATGGTAAGTGGAGTCATCGCTGCCTAGAACTGTGAGCTGAGCTTCAGTTAGAAAAGAGATGTCAGCATTTGCTATCCGGTCGGCGTCCCGGCACGTCATGTCATCTTGCTTATAATTAATCTTTTATTGGGTAATCAATAAATGCAAAATTAAATATATAAACCTTTCTAGAGACATTAAACAGACATATCCAATGTTCCCTCTAAGCTGGGCGCTATGGAAAAGAGTGAGTATAAACAAATTACTAATAAATTTACTGCTATATGCCCATGACAGCGTGGCAAACACTGGATGTTCGGGCCCCACATTCATGCGAATGTGGTCCCTGTTCAGTACTGTTCTGTGTACTGTACCCGCCGGACATGAACATCAAGTGGTTCACCATCACTACTCATATGTATGGTAGAGTAGGGAGAGATAGCTGTAGGCCAAACGAACATTAGACCGACATATGTATGACTTTCTATAGAAGATGTAGTAGGCATGTCTACAAAGTAGTTTTTTTTACAAGGGCCACCCGAACCAAACCATGGCGCTACAGGAATCTGACCATATAGTTAAAAAAAAAAGGAACTCCATGATGCCATTCACCGAACCCCAAGTAACAACTTGTAACTTGCGTATTCTCCACATTCTTGTTTATTCAGCCTGTCAGGAGTCGAACCCAGTACCTCTTGTCCACTGGCCAGCAGCTCTACCATCTGAGCTATTCTGCTGGCTGCAAAGTTCCTTGCTGAACCCAGATACCATTGACTGTTCTTCCTGATTGGCTACACCTAGTGCTCTCTTGATTGGGTGTTGTGAATGGGTTTGAGATGAGTTCTGAGCAGAGGCTCCCTCTGGTGGTTACAAGCGGTACTAGTGAAGATTGTGAGGACTGGGAATCAGGTGTTACTGACTGGTCTTATATAAGGGAGTCATTTTCCCATCAGGGTTGCCGGTGATCAATTGTTCTGGTCTGAATCCTTCATTCCAGTTTCCCTTGTAGCCTGCTGTGTCGTGTCTGCATCTCCTGCTTCCAGATAAGACTTTTTCTTCTTTTGTGTTTGTGCAATATTTTTGCATTTTGTCCTGCACTTCTTTGGGGGCCTTCTGGGTCCCCTCCGGGGGCTTCTGCCTTCTCAGTTTGGTTCGGCCACTGAGTTTTGTTCTTTTGCTTTTTCCAGTTTTTCGGTGGCTGCTGTTTTGATTTTGTTACACCAGAGTGCTAATTTAGGTGGTAGAGGTCGTGTGATCTCAGGTGATTTTGAAATTAGTAGAGTTGGTGTTTTTCAGGGTTTTCTGGGATTGCAGTAAGTACCCTTCCTATCCTTTTCTATTTAGATAGTTTGGGCCCCAGCGTTTGCTCATACTATTTTCTTTCTGTGTCTGTATTTCCTCTTGTCTAACCGCCATTACATGTTTGGGGGCTTTCTATTATCTTTGGGGTTCTGCTCCGGGGCAGATAGCTTTCCTATTTCTATCTTTAGGTGTAGTTAGTTTCTCAGGCTGTGACGAGGCGTCTAGGACCAACGTAGGAACGCTCCACGGCTGCCTCTAGTTGTGGTGGTTAGTCAGGGTACTGCAATCTCATAGATTCCAACTGCTCTGGTGTATTGCCTTTTTTACCTGCACTCCTCAGCTACCGAAACATAACAGTATCACCGGCCCAAAAAATTGAAATTTGTATGGTACTCACAGAAGGGAAAAAATATTGTGATAGAAAAAAGGTTGTCAGAGTTGTCAGAGATATTTTTCTGTTTGTTGCATTTTTTTTTTCCCTCTGTATCTCTGGGTGCTGGGGAGGATCTTTTTTCCCAATGGAGTTTGCACAGTTGTCTGGCCGTGTGGATCAGCTTGCCACTGAGGTTCGGAGTATTGCTATCTATCTTGCTGGTTGCCTGTTGTGGAACCTAGGATCCCCATGCCAGATTTGTTTTTAGGGGATCGAGCTAAGTTTCAGAATTTCAAAAATAATTGTAAATTGTTTTTTGCCTTAAAATCTAAGTCCTCAGGAAACGCAGCGCAGCAGGTTCAAATTATCATCTCTCTCCTGCGCGGCGATCCTCAGGATTGGGCTTTTTCCCTGATACCTGGGGATCCTATTTTGAGTGATGTTGATGCGTTTTTTCAGGCTTTGGGGTTATTGTACGATGAGCCTAATGTCACTGATCAAGCTGAAAAAGCCTTGTTGGCATTAAATCAGGGGCTTGATGACGCTGAGTTATACTGTCAGAGATTCCGTAGGTGGGCAGTCCTGACCAAATGGAATGACGACGCTTTGGCGGCCCTTTTCCGGAAGGGTCTGTCAGATAATGTAAAGGATGTTATGGTGGGATTCCCTGTCCCCTCTGGTCTCAATGATTCTATGTCATTAGCGATTCAAATTGACAGACGTTTGCGTGAGCGGAGAAGTATGCGTGGTATGGTGTTGCCTTGTGAACCAGCTCCTGAAACCATGCAGTGTGATAGAGTGGTGTCTGGGGCACAGCGTCATGAGTTTCGAAAGCGCAATGGGTTATGTTTCTACTGTGGTGATGCCTCTCATGCTATTTCAGTCTGCCCTAAGCGGGGAAGACGTTTTGCACGCTCAGTTGTCTTGGGTAGTGTTCAGACTAAGTTTTTATTAACTGTCACTCTGATATGCTCTCTGTCCTCATTTTCTGCTCAGGCTTTCGTTGATTCTGGAGCAGCTATTAACCTGATGGATTATGATTTTGCTAAACGTTGTGGGTTTCCCTTGATACCCCTACAGAAGTCTATTCCCCTACTGGGGATCGATTCTACCCCTTTGGCTGAGAATAAACCCCAGTTTTCTACTCAGGTGATAATGAGGGTTGAACCTGATCACCAGGAGTGCTGCAAATTTTTGGTTCTATATAATCTGCATGACATTATCGTGCTGGGTTTCCCTTGGTTGCAGTCTCATAATCCTGTTTTGGATTGGAAGTCTGTGTCTGTGGCCAGTTGGGGCTGCCAATGTGTTAATACCAACACTCCTGTTTTTTCTGCCTCCCCCCAAGCTCAGGATGTTCCTGACTTTTTGTTTGATTTTTCTGATGTGTTTAGCGAAAGTAAATCTGCATCCTTGCCTCCCCATAGGAGCTATGACTGCGCTATTGAATTAGTGTCGGGTAGTAAATTCCCTAAAGGTCGCCTTTTTAACTTGTCTGTACCTGAACATGACGCTATGCGGTCTTATATCAAGGAATCATTGGAGAAGGGTCATATCAGACCATCCTCTTCACCCTTAGGTGCCGGTTTTTTCTTTGTGGCCAAAAAAGATGGTTCATTAAGGCCGTGTATTGATTATCGTCTCTTGAACAATATTACTGTGAAATATCAATACCCGTTACCCTTGATTTCTGACCTGTTTTCCAGGGTGAAAAATGCTACTTGGTTTACCAAGCTTGACCTCAGGGGGGCGTATAACCTTATTCGCATTAAGCACGGGGATGAATGGAAGACGGCATTCAATACCCTGAAGGGCATTTCGAGTACCTAGTGATGCCCTTTGGGCTCACTAATGCTCCTTCCGTCTTCCAGTCCTTCATGAATGACATTTTCAGGGATTTTGTGGACAAATTTCTGATTGTTTATTTGGATGATATCTTGATTTTTTCTAATGACTGGGACTCTCATGTGAAACATGTTCGAACTGTGTTCCAGATTTTGAGAGAGAATGCTCTGTATGTGAAGGGATCAAAGTGTCTTTTTGGCGTACAGAAGATCTCATTTCTGGGATTCATTTTGTCCCCATCTGTTATTGAAATGGACCCGGTCAAGGTTCAGGCCATCTGTGATTGGGTCCAACCTACTTCATTAAAGGCTCTTCAGAGATTTTTGGGTTTTGCCAATTTTTATCGTAAATTTATTGGTAATTTCTCGGTTATTGTTAAACCATTAACTGATTTGACCAGAAAGGGTTCTGATGTGGTGAATTGGCCTCCTGAGGCAGTCTCTGCATTTCAGGAACTTAAGCAGAGATTCACTTCTGCTCCTGTTCTACGGCAGCCTGATGTTTCTCTGCCATTTCAGGTGGAGGTTGATGCCTCTGAAATTGGGGCAGGTGCCGTTTTGTCCCAAAAAGATCCAGAGACCTCTAAGAGTAACCCTTGTGCCTTTTTCTCTCGAAAATTTTCTCCTACTGAACGTAATTATGACGTGGGTAATCGGGAGTTATTGGCCATGAAGTGGGCTTTTGAAGAGTGGAGACATTGGCTGGAGGGAGCCAAACATCAGGTGGTGGTCCTTACTGACCATAAGAATCTGGTCTATCTGGAATCTGCCAAGCGACTCAATCCTAGACAGGCCAGGTGGGCCTTGTTTTTCACACATTTTAATTTTGTGGTTTCCTTTCTTCCTGGCACTAAGAATGTTAAGGCGGATGCCCTCTCGAGGAGTTTCCTTGCGGACTCTCCTGAGTTATCTGATCCTTCTGTTATTTTGAAAGAGGGTGTAGTTCTTTCCGCCATCTCGCCCAATTTGAGACTTGCTCTGGAGGGGTGTCAGGAGGATAGGCCCGAGCGCTGCCCTGTTGGAAAATTGTTTGTCCCGGACCAATGGAAAAAGAGTGTGATGTCTGAGATTCATTGTTCCGCATTGGCTGGGCATCCCGGAATTTTTGGTACCAGAGACTTGGTTAGTCGGTCCTTTTGGTGGCCTACCTTGTCTCGTGATGTCAGGGAATTTGTGCAGTCCTGCGGGACTTGCTCTCGCTCCAAGCCTTGCTCTCGCTCTAGTGGTTTATTGATGCCATTGCCTGTGCCCAAGAGACCATGGACCCATATCTCTATGGATTTCATTTCCGATCTTCCTGTTTCTCAGAGAATGACCACCATCTGGGTAATTTGTGATAGGTTTTCCAAAATGATACATCTTGTGCCATTACCTAAGTTGCCTTCCTCCTCTGAATTGGTGCCGTTGTTCCTTCAGCACGTGGTTCGTTTACACGGCATTCCTGAGAACATTGTGTCTGACAGAGGAGTCCAGTTTGTTTCCAGATTTTGGAGGACTTTTTGTTCTAAACTGGGTGTTCAATTGTCTTTTTCCTCGGCATTTCATCCTCAGACCAATGGTCAAACTGAGAGAACAAACCAGACATTGGAGACTTATCTTAGATGCTTTGTGTCTGCTGATCAGGATGACTGGGTCTCTTTTTTGCCTTTGGCTGAGTTTGCTCTTAATAATAGGGCTAGCTCTGCCACTTTGATGTCTCCGTTTTTCTGTAATTCTGGGTTTCACCCTCGATTTTCTTCAGGACAGACGGAGGCTTCTGTCTGTCCAGGGGTTGACTCTGTTGTGGAGCGTATGCAACAGATTTGGGACCAGGTAGTGGAGAGGTTGTCCCTCTCTCAGGAGAAGGCCCAGCGGTTTGCTAACCGGCATAGGACTGATGGTCCTCGGTTTAAAGTGGGGGACTTGGTCTGGTTGTCCTCAAAGAATATTCCTATGAGAGTAGCATCTCCTAAATTTAAGCCTAGGTTCATTGGACCTTATAAGATCATGGAGATTATTAATCCTGTTTCTTTTCGTTTGCTTCTTCCAGGGACATTTAAGATCCATAACGTGTTCCACAAGTCCTTGTTGAAGAGGTTTGTTGAGCCAGTGGTTCCTGCTGCTGTGCCTCCTGACCCTGTTTTGGTTGAGGGCAATCTGGAGTATGTGGTTGAGAAAATATTGGATTCTCGTTTTTCTAGACGGAAACTCCAGTATTTGGTTAAATGGAGAGGTTATGGTCAGGAAGACAATTCTTGGGTGTTTGCTTCGGACATCCATGCTAGGAGACTTATCCGTGCTTATCATAGAACTCATCCTGACTGACCTGGTTGCTCAAATGAGGGTTCGGTGACCCCTCCTCAAGGGGGGGTACTGTTGTGAATGGGTTTGAGATGAGTTCTGAGCAGAGGCTCCCTCTGGTGGTTACAAGCGGTACTAGTGAAGATTGTGAGGACTGGGAATCAGGTGTTACTGACTGGTCTTATATAAGGGAGTCATTTTCCCATCAGGGTTGCCGGTGATCAATTGTTCTGGTCTGAATCCTTCATTCCAGTTTCCCTTGTAGCCTGCTGTGTCGTGTCTGCATCTCCTGCTTCCAGATAAGACTTTTTCTTCTTTTGTGTTTGTGCTATATTTTTCCATTTTGTCCTGCACTTCTTTGGGGGCCTTCTGGGTCCCCTCCGGGGGCTTCTGCCTTCTCAGTTTGGTTCGGCCACTGAGTTTTGTTCTTTTGCTTTTTCCAGTTTTTTCGGTGGCTGCTGTTTTGATTTTGTTACACCAGAGTGCTAATTTAGGTGGTAGAGGTCGTGTGATCTCAGGTGATTTTGAAATTAGTAGAGTTGGTGTTTTTCAGGGTTTTCTGGGATTGCAGTAAGTACCCTTCCTATCCTTTTCTATTTAGATAGTTTGGGCCCCAGCGTTTGCTCATACTATTTTCTTTCTGTGTCTGTATTTCCTCTTGTCTAACCGCCATTACATGTTTGGGGGCTTTCTATTATCTTTGGGGTTCTGCTCCGGGGCAGATAGCTTTCCTATTTCTATCTTTAGGTGTAGTTAGTTTCTCAGGCTGTGACGAGGCGTCTAGGACCAACGTAGGAACGCTCCACGGCTGCCTCTAGTTGTGGTGGTTAGTCAGGGTACTGCAATCTCATAGATTCCAACTGCTCTGGTGTATTGCCTTTTTTACCTGCACTCCTCAGCTACCGAAACATAACAATTGGGCCTCTGATTGCCAATTACACACCCTATATAAACCTGGCCCTGTGGGTGTGTCATTGCGAGATTATTGAGCTCCAAGCCTTTAGTCAAGCGTTTCCTGCTGATCCATTGCTACAAATACTGCTCTCCTGTGAACCGACCTCGGCCTGCCTTCTGACTACGCTCTCCGCCTGATCCATTGCTACAAACACTGCTCTCCTGTGAACCAACCTCGGCCTGCCTTCTGACTACGCTCTCCGCCTGATCCATTGCTACAAACACTGCTCTCCTGTGTACCGACCTCCGGCTGCCACCTGACTACGTTATCTGCCTGCTCCTCTGTTACCGAACTGCCTTTCCTGTGTACCGACCTCCGGCTGCCACCTGACTACGTTATCCGCCTGATCCATTGCTACAAACACTGCTTTCCTGTGTACCGACCTCCGGCTGCCACCTGACTACGTTATCCGCCTGATCCATTGCTACAAACACTGCTTTCCTGTGTACCGACCTCCGGCTGCCACCTGACTACGCTACCTGCCTCTGCTTCCCCTAGTGTTTGCAGTAACATCGGCTCCAACCCAGACGGGATCTTGACAGAATAATCTCGCGCCAAAATGGAGTCCGCTGTGAACACCCTGAGGCGGCAAGTTACGGAGCTTCAAAGTTTTTGTACTGACTCTCAAGGAAAATATGCCAAGTTACAAACTGATTTCACGGCGATACAACAGGAAGTAATTGAGCTACAAAAACAACTTCTGGACGTGCGCAATTCAGGGTCCGAATCAAACGCGCGGCTGCCGCTGCCTGCAAAGTTCAGTGGGGATCGCAAGCAGTACCGAGGATTCCTCAATCAATGAAGCATATACTTCCAGATGCAACCTGCTCCCTTTACCAGTGAGAGGAAGAAAGTTTTTTTCATGATAAATCTCCTGACGGATGAAGCTCTTGCTTGGGCTTCACCTTATGTAGAAAAAGACTATGCCCTCCTTAATGACCTGGAAGCTTTCATCGCAGCTATGAATCAAGTTTTTGATGACCCAAACCGCTGTGCCACAGCAGAAACCAAATTACCGTATATACTCGTGTATAAGCCGACCCGTGTATAAGCCGACCCCCCTAATTTTGCCACAAAAAACTGGGGAAAATTATTGACTCGTGTATAAGCCGGGTGTATAAACTTCCCTCCTGCTCTGTGCTGCCCCCGTCCTGCTCCTTGCTCCCCCATCCAGCTCTGTGCTCCCCCATTCTCCTCTGTACTCCCCCCTCCTGCTCCGTCCTCCGTTGTGCTCCCCCATTCCTTCTCCGTCCTCCTGTGCCCACCGTCCTGCTCAGTGCTCCTCTGTGCCCTCCATCCTCCCCTGTCCTGCTCCATGCTTCCCCCGTCCTCCTCCACGCTTCCCCCGTCCACCGATCTCCCCCCACCGTCCTGCTCCACGCTTCCCCCGTCCAGCGATCTCCCCCCCCACCGTCCTGCTCCAGCTTCCCCCGTCCTCTTCTATGCTTCCCCCGTCCACCGTTCTCTCCCCCCGTCCTGCTCGTGCTCCTTGTCCTCTCCTCCATCATACTCACCCCTCCCCGTGCCATCGCTGAGCGTCCCTGCAATCCTGCAGCTCTCCCCGTCTTCCTGGCTCCTGCATCTCTCCAGCACTGAGCGGTGATGTAATACCGCTCATTAAGGTTATGAATATGGAGGCCACGCCCATGGGAGTGGCGTCGCGTCCATATTACATTACCTTAATGAGCGGGTATTACATCACCGATCAGTGCTGGAGAGATGCAGGAGCCAGGAAGCCGGGGAGAGCTGCAGGATTGCAGGGACGCTCAGCGATGGCACGGGAGGGGTGAGTATGATCCCAGCCACCGGCTCCTGCCGCGGCATCCCCTCCCCCGCTGGTTTCTGCCCTATGACTCGTGTATAAGCCGAGGGGGCATTTTCAGCACGAAAAAAGGTGCTGAAAATCTCGGCTTATACACGAGTATATACGTGTCACGGGTGTGTCGCGGCGGAGATCGTCGCGATTGCACACCCTGACTTCGCACAGCTGAGTTTCTGGTGCTGGGTGTTTTTCGGCACTGAGGGAGTTAATTCTTTCTCTCTCGGTGCTGGGCTGACCAGCCTCGCCCAGCTGCGATTGATTGATGTTTTGTTAATTAGCTTCCTTCATATACCTGCTGGTCTGCTGGGGAAGTTGCCGGTGAAAGCATTCATTCAGACCAGCAGAGCGGATCGTTTCTGAGAAGACTTAAGCTAAGAGTGCCTGTTGTGGTTTTTCCTCTCCTCGCTTATTGTTTATCTCCTTTACCTTTTGTGTTCCTCTGTAGTGGAAGTGTTGTATGCAAGGCTGTGTTTTCTTTACCCCTTGTCTGTCTCGTTTGTCTTAGACTGTGTGTAAGCTGTGACCTGCCCATTCCCTGTGGTGGTAATCAGGGTCCTTCTCAGGACTAGATTACAGTGGTCAGGGATCTACAGGAGACAGGGTTACGCTGGCGGCCTGGACCTCTGTACCATTAACAGTACCTCCAGGTAGAGGGACTAGTCAGGACCCCAGTTCAGGGTCAGCATAGACCCCGGTCCACCTCTATCCAGAGACAGCGTGACACGTACACAGTATTGACCCACAATACATAGGATATTATGTCAGGTAAGACATTGCTGGCAGATACTATGTATACATGTTGATTTTCTCTATTATATGAAATTTAGAATGATGTCACATTAGATATAGGTTGCTATCTTTGAATATATCTGTTATATGTCGTGACAATACGGTATATAATTTGCGCCAAGGACGTCGCTCTGTTGCGGAATATACATCGGAGTTCCGTCGCTGGGTGGCCGACACCACCTGTAATCCAGCGGCCCAGAGAAGTCAATTTCGACGAGGGTTATCAGAACCAGTGAAAGACGAGCTTGCCAGGGTTGAGACCCCTGACCAGTTGGAGGACTTTATTCAACTATGTATCCGGATTGACCAGAGACTTACTGAAAGGAGAAAGGAGAGACTGCGAGCACTTGGGAATAGCCCTGGCTTCTCATTTTCAGCATCGGACCACCAAGAAAAGACGCAAGGCGTATCTGAACCGATGCAGATCCGAAGACCACTCTCTGCACAGGAGAAGGAGAGGCGACGTGCAGAACATCTCTGCCTCTATTGTGGGGACCCTGGACACTATGCCATCAACTGTCCTAACAAAAGGACTATAGCCTTTACCAACAACAGGTCTGCCAGCAATATGGACCTTTCTCAGCAGTCGGATTCCATCTTGCAGACTATCTCATCAGTAACGCCAGAAATAGACAAAATACATACTACATCATCTCATTTTGTAATCCCCATTCAGGTTGTAATGGGCACCCAAAAAATACAATGCTCTGCCCTGTTGGATTCGGGAGCAGGAGGAAATTTTATGGACTTAAAATTTACACGTGATAATAATATTTCCAGTAGGACCAAATCCACACCAATTGAAATGGAAACTGTGGATGAATCACCCTTGTCTTCTGGACCTGTCACGCATGAGACAATCGAACTGGAGATTTGTATCGAACCGGATCATCATGAAGCTGTCAGTTTCCACCTTATTTCATCTCTGAAATTTCCGGTTATTCTAGGGATCCCCTGGTTTTCAGTCCATAATCCTTCTATCAACTGGGCATCAAGGACCATCACCTTTCCATCTGACTACTGTAAGAATAATTGTCATAAGGAACCCCCTGTTCTCCAACAAGTCCAAATCTCTGAGATTTCGCATGAGAAGGAAGAGAAACTACCACCTCAATATCAGCAGTTCTCTGATGTCTGCAGTAAGAAGAAAGCAGATCAATTACCTCCTCACCGTCCTTACGACTGTCCCATTGAATTGCTGCCAGGAGCAACCATTCCATTTGGACGGATTTACAATCTTTCCGAACCTGAATTGAAGGTATTAAGAAAGTCCCTGGATGAAAATTTAGAGAAAGGCTTTATTCGACCTTCCACATCTCCAGCTGGGGCACCCCTGTTCTTTGTTGAAAAGAAAGACTCCACTCTGCGGCCATGTATTGACTACAGAGAGATGAATAATATCACTGTCAAGAATCGCTACCCGCTACCCTTGATTCCTGAACTATTTGAGAGACTCCGTTCTGCGAAAATCTTTACGAAGCTGGATCTTAGAGGGGCTTACAACCTCATACGGATTCGCCCAGGAGATGAGTGGAAGACCGCCTTCAGAACGAGATATGGACATTTTGAATCTCTGGTTATGACCTTTGGTCTTAGCAATGCCCCAGCCACCTTTCAACATTTTATTAATGATGTATTTCGAGATTTCTTGGACCAATTCGTTGTGGCTTATCTCGATGACATTCTTATATTTTCAGACACCTTGGAAGAGCATCGCAGGCACGTCCAGTTAGTCTTGGAACGACTACAGGAGAACCATCTTTACATTAAACTTGAAAAATGTGAGTTTGAACAAACCAGTATCCAATTTCTGGGATATATCATCTCCCCAGAATGTCTGAGCATGGATCCCGGCAAAATCAATGCTGTAGTGGACTGGCCTGTTCCAAGAAATTTAAAAGACGTCCAGCGTTTCATAGGATTTGCAAATTTTTACCGAAAATTTATAAAGAACTTTTCACGGATCATACTACCAATTACTACACTAACAAAAAAGACCAAAGCATTTTTCTGGTCTCCGGAGGCACAGGGGGCTTTTGACAAATTGAAAACTCTTTTTACGTCTGCTCCATTGTTAGTACACCAAATCCTGAATTGCCATTTACTGTTGAAGTGGACACCTCGGACTCTGCAGTGGGAGCCATTCTGTCTCAGCGAGTTGGGGACAAAATGCAACTTCACCCATGTGCGTTTCTTTCCCACACCATGTCATCTGCAGAAAAGAACTACGACATCGGTAATAAAGAACTGTTAGCCATTAAAGTTGCCTTCTCCGAATGGAGACATCTTTTGGAAGGTGCCAATCACCCTGTGACTGTCCTCACGGACCACAAGAATCTTGAATTCCTCCGTACAGCAAAAAGATTGTCTGCAAGACAAGCACGATGGGCCTTATTTTTCTCAAGATTCAATTTTATAATTTCTTACTGGCCTGGTTCAAGAAATGGCAAGGCTGACGCCCTGTCCAGGATGTGTTCGGAACCTCAGGAGAGGTCTAGTAATGACGATACAATTCTAGGCCCTAAAAATTTTTTGGGAATATTGCACTCTAGAGGACTATGTAATAGAATTAAAGATGGATATCAAGAGGACTCTTTCCTTAACCATCCTTCGGAAGACGTCGATCTTTCATTCAAAGAGGGGTTTTGGATGCAGAAACACAAAATATATGTACCTGAATCTTCTCGCCTTGAAGTCCTCAAAAGTGTCCATGATTCTAAACTGGCAGGACATCCTGGAGTTGCAAAAACACAAGACTTACTACTTCGTTTCTTTTGGTGGCCTAATTGTAGGAAGGACGTGAGGAAATATGTTTCAACCTGTTTAACATGCGCACGAAACAAGACCCCACGATCGTCTCCTCTAGGACTCTTGCAACCACTTCCAGTTCCATCCAGGCCTTGGGGATCTATTTCCATGGATTTTATTGTGGAACTACCCCCTTCCAAACAGATGACCGTCATCCTTGTCATAGTGGACCGACTCACAAAAATGGCCCACTTTATTCCAACTGAAGGAATTCCTACTGCTGAAAAAAACTGCAGAACTGCTAATCAAAGAGGTATTCAGGTTACATGGAATTCCTGACAGCGTGGTGTCTGACAGAGGCGTTCAGTTTACGTCAAAATTTTGGAAGAGTTTCTGTACAGCCTTGGGAGTCACGGTGAATCTTTCTACTGCTTTCCATCCTCAGTCCAATGGCCAGACGGAGAGAACGAACCAGACTTTGGAGCAATACCTCCGTTGCTTCATTTCCTATCTTCAGGATGACTGGGTGGACTATTTACCAACAGCAGAGTTTGCCTACAACAACTCCATACATAGCGCTACATCTCAAACCCCATTTTTTGCTAATTATGGAGTACATCCAGTATTTATCCCTAATCTGCCAGTGAACACTCCCATTCCTGCTGTAAATGACAGGCTTGCAAAATTACAGGAATCCCAGAAGGAATTATCAGAGATATTACTCAAGACCCAGGAAGTATATAAGGAAGCAGCAGATAAACATCGGAGAGTGCCCCCTGCTCTTCAGGTTGGAGACAAAGTTTGGCTGTCCACTAAAAACCTTAAGACACATGTGCCATCCTCCAAATTGGGTCAGAAATTCATTGGACCTTTTCAAATTTCTGCAAAAATTAACCAGGTTGCTTTTCGTTTAAAACTTCCCAACAATCTAAAGATTCATCCAGTGTTTCACATATCCTTGCTCAAACCCTTCTGTGAAAACCCGTTTCCAGGAAGAATTCAGCCACACCTCCACCAGAAAGGATCCGTGGTGAAGAAGAATACATTGTGGATAAGATTCTGGACTCCCGAAAATTCAGAGGTAAACTGCAGTATCTGGTGCAGTGGAAGGGTTACGACCAGAGGAAATTCATGGGAACCAAGGACAACGTCCATGCTCTAGACTAACAAGCGCCTTTCATCAGAGGTACCCGGATAAGCCAGCTCCTGAGATGTCCAGAGGCCATCCTGGAAGAGGGAGTACTGTCAGGAGTCGAACCCAGTACCTCTTGTCCACTGGCCAGCAGCTCTACCATCTGAGCTAATCTGCTGGCTGCAAAGTTCCTTGCTGAACCCAGATACCATTGACTGTTCTTCCTGATTGGCTACACCTAGTGCTCTCTTGATTGGGCCTCTGATTGCCAATTACACACCCTATATAAACCTGGCCCTGTGGGTGTGTCATTGCGAGATTATTGAGCTCCAAGCCTTTAGTCAAGCGTTTCCTGCTGATCCATTGCTACAAACACTGCTCTCCTGTGAACCGACCTCGGCCTGCCTTCTGACTACGCTCTCCGCCTGATCCATTGCTACAAACACTGCTCTCCTGTGAACCAACCTCGGCCTGCCTTCTGACTACGCTCTCCGCCTGATCCATTGCTACAAACACTGCTCTCCTGTGTACCGACCTCCGGCTGCCACCTGACTACGTTATCTGCCTGCTCCTCTGTTACCGAACTGCCTTTCCTGTGTACCGACCTCCTGCTGCCACCTGACTACGTTATCCGCCTGATCCATTGCTACAAACACTGCTTTCCTGTGTACCGACCTCCGGCTGCCACCTGACTACGCTACCTGCCTCTGCTTCCCCTAGTGTTTGCAGTAACATCGGCTCCAACCCAGACGGGATCTTGACACAGCCACTAAAAGAAAGTGACTTGTATCTTCCTATTCGTATGAGAATCTTCACATACATATGTCTTCCTGAATAAAGTGATATGTAATAGATCTCTTCTATCAGTAAAGAAGCATTGTGTCCCATGAGATCTTCGATAGATGTTGGCTCAGCTCTCATTCAGCTGACAGCTATCTCTTAGACTCGACCATAGACCTCAACGTTCTTGTGTTTTCAGTGGGGAAAGTCATTGCCAGGTACATCTGCCTGATCCTTATCTCCTTTTACAAAAATGAAAACGGAAAAAAAAAAATTAAAGCAATGGATCACCTGGTGGTCCATGGCTCAATATTATGAAAGGACCAAAGACCCAGGTAGAAGACAACCATATATGAAGTTATATCTGCTACCTCTGCACCCCAATGGATCAGTGTTAAAATATCATGAGTTCAATTATTCCAGAGCATGAGGGGTAATTTATAATTTTACTTGTTTCTCTTTTATGTTGTGCAAAAGTTGTAAATTATGGAGCAAGACTCTTGTCATTTTTCATTTGTAGCATGAAAAATAGGTAGCGTGAGAGGAGACATGGTTAATATTGTTGCAACATATTTATTAAATTTTAAGCCAGAAAATGGCCCAAGAAATGGAGCACATCAAACATGCTCATAGCAGGCATAAATGGAATTTTCTGGTGTGAACCCAAACTGAAATGTGCTGACTTTTTAAGACTGGGGTATGAAATAAATCTGCCCATATGTGCCTAATCACAACCAAGCTAAATTATAATTTTTAAGTATGTAGCTTTCAACATCAGTCAAGTAGTTTCTTTATGGATATACATTTTGTATAAAATTTTCCTGATACTTTTAACTTTGTCATATTTTAGGCTGTTGCAAGACTAACAGGTAGAGAGCTGAAAGCGTACGCTACAGCTGGGTCTGTGGCCGATGAAGTGCTCTCCTCCATCCGAACAGTGGCTGCCTTTGGTGGGGAGAAAAAAGAAGCGGAACGGTAGGAAAACTAAGGAGGGTCTGTCAGCATTACGAATGAGTGAACCTGTGGAAGTTCGGATTCTGGTACCCGACCCGATCTTTAGTCCAAAGTTTGGTTCGGGTACCAGAACTGTATCTGAACTTGAACCGGAACCCGAACCCCATTGAAAATAATGGAGACCTAAACTTTGGATCTGGAAAAAAAAATATCTCTTTCTCTCTCCCTCCCTCTTTTTATCTCCCTTTCTTTTTCTCCCACCTTCTCTCTCTCTCTATCTATCTATCTATAATCTATCACTCTCTCTCTCAACGAACTTCTGAACATTGTAACAAACTTACTGGAGAAGTCCGTGTGTGGCGTTTAGCACCGGACACTAACTGTTACAGTACTTGTAAGTTCGGGTTCGCTCATTTCTACTGTTCATGCTAATCACAGATGCTCAATGCACCCTTAGCACTGCTAATCATATCAATGAACTGTGCTATCTGCTTGTTTTCCATCTGTCTCCACCGTCCAATAGCGCCTGTAAGTCCAGAACTGTCAATCAAGGAAGAGGAGATAGATGGAAAACAAGCATGTAGGAGATGGACTGAACCGATGATGCCGACGGTGCCTGTCCTTGGTTTGAACGGTCATTTTATCCTGAGAAGCTTCCTTTAAATCTTCATTAAGCCCTGATATTGGATGCTGGAGCAGCTGATATTTTCATGCTATACAGTGGCTGTATCTACACACAACCCAACCAGGTCGTCATAATCTGTAGAATACCTATTCTACATAATCTGGTTAAGACCCTATTTGTGCTTTACGTTTCTCCTTATCTTCATGCGTCACTTCATGTGACAATAACTCTGGAAAGTTTTAACATATCCCAGTGATTTTGAGATTGTTTTTTGGTGACACATTATATTTTATGATAATGGAAAATTTAGGTCAATGTTTTGCCTTTCATTAATAAAAATATCAGAAATTTGTCAAAAATTTGTAAAAATTGTCAATTGTCAAACTTTGAATCATTTAATCCACATTTATTCCAGACAGTCACACCACACAAAAAAAATGATCAATAACATTTTCCTCGTGTCTGCTTTGCATCAGCACCATGTGTAAAACGTTCTTTTAATTTGGTAGGTTGCTAGAAGCTTTAAAAATGTAGCAGCAATTTTTCATTTTTCTCTTGGAAGTTTACAAAACTTTATTTTTTTAGTGACCCGTTCAGTTTTGAAGTGACTTTAGGGGATCCATATATTGGAAAAACCCCAAAAGTTATACCATTTTAAAAATGGTACCCCCTCAACATATTTAAAACTGCTGTCATGCAGTATATTAACCCTTCAGGTTCTTTTCAGGAATTAATGCAAAGTGGCATGACAGGAAGAAGAAGTTTATTTTTACCACCTAAATGTTTATAACTTCTGAACAGGTCATGTCACTATAGCTGGCAGACCGTAAGGCCGTTATTTGGCCATAAATTACCATGGCAAGGATCAGGACCATTCATTCATCATCTCAGTGTGCCGATGGGGTTAAAGAGGAAGCCCCTGTATTCTGTTAACCATCTAGATAGCATAGTCACTATTGGCAGCAGCATCTAAGGGGGTTAGGCAGCCATGGTCAGTCCCAACTCCAATCATGGGTGATACAGCAGGGTCTCAGCTATAGTGTACAGCACAGCTACTGCATTTTCACCCATCGGGGGATGCTAGTCTCTTATATCTCAGGTCAGTTTTAAGTCGTATTGGTGGTCACTAAGTGGTTAAGAAAAAGATAGGATGATGATTGAATTGATCCATATTTTCCATCTGATTATTATTACAGATATGACAATAATTTAGTGGCTGCCCAAGCCTGGGGCATAAGGAAAGGCACCATCATTGGCTTCTTCCAGGGATACATGTGGTGCATTATATTCTTGTGCTACTCTCTAGCATTTTGGTATGGATCCAAGCTGGTAATTGAGACAAAGGAACTTACACCCGGGAGTCTTCTTCAGGTATCTGTTTTGTATAATATTAATGTCTTATGGTATCTGAGTATCTGGAATATTGGCCAAAAAGAGACAGAAGAAACATTATTAGGTAATGGAGGATACGGTCACTGTAAATGGACAAGGATATAATATTACTTATAGGAATCTTACAAAGTTACATTCTATCTTCATTGTCATAGTTTGTGGCGGCATGGCGCAGCCTACAGAATAAGGGCAGGATAAGTGGGAAGGGCACGAAAAGTATCTAGTAGTCATGTACAAACAATGGTCAAACCAAAGCCCTTTTTATGGTGCTCCCATGACAAATGGTCCTCGTGGTCCTTTCTCAAAAAAAACCCTTTTCTTGCACCAATTTCTCATCCTCTTTAATGTTAACAACTCAGTTCTTCTAAAGAAAGGTGTATTCCATACATGGTCCCATGAGAAACAATATGGAACCAATGAGACTTGGGGCAGCCCTCTGCCAGGGCCCCATAGCAGCCGCATGGTCTTCCTCTATGTTACATGCTTAGGTAGTAATGTTTTCTCTGTTTTGATCATCAAATGAATACAAAACCAAAATTAGACACTCACTAAGATCATGTATCACTGTATCTTATCCGCTAATAAAATATAGCTCACTCATTTTTTTTTTTAGGTTTTCTTTGGTGTTCTGGTTGCTGCCATGAATCTGGGCCAGGCATCTCCATGTTTGGAAGCTTTTGCCTCTGGGAGAGCAGCTGCAACAATTATTTATGAGACTATAGAAAAGGTATGTCTTAAAGAAGCAAAACATTTTTCTTATTAAAGGGTTATTTGAAAGATAGTAAGCTATTCCCTGTCCAAATGATGGCGGGCAAGTTACCGATCGCTGGGGGTCTGACAGCAATCTAGAGGCTTGAAAATCCATGTCAGAAAAAAGCTGTATAATCCAATATTAAAATGAGCATTTCATGAATCCTGTTATAGAGGGAAAGAGATCATGAAATCGTGTATTCAGTCTCTGCCCATCCAGCCTGACTGACAAGTGCAGCTTATACTGAGCAGTGTGATATCTCAGCAGGGAGGAGGGACACTGAGGGCCTGAGAACCAGTCTAGGTGGGCAGAGATTGAGTTAAACTTTCACAAACGATTATACAGCTGTTGTGAAATGAGTTTTTAAAGTAAACACACTCTTTATCAGATCTAGAGTTCCGTTTAGTAACGCATGCAGTTTATAAGGTAAAATTTGGTGATAGATGGGCTTTAATTTTTTATCTTATTGAAAGGATATGCACCTTTTGATTCTGCATGTCAAATAAAATAAAGAGGATGCAGTTAAAAAAAAAAATATATATATATTTATTAATTTGATCTTTTCTCCTTAATTATTAAAATCAGTCTTTATTTTTCCAGACTGATTAAAAAAATAATACATTTGGCCTGACTTTATCTACGATATCTCCATTAGAATATAATTAGGCGGAATTTGCATTGTTTGGCATTATGTATCGACGGCATACAGTTATCAAGTGTAGGAAACAATTGATGATTTTGTATTTTATCAGACCCCTGTGATTGACTGTATGTCCAATGAAGGCCACAAATTAGATCAAGTGAAGGGTGTAATTGCCTTCCATGATGTGAATTTCCATTATCCATCACGGCCCGACGTGAAGGTATGTACCGTCAGATGTTTATTTTTAGCATCAATGTACTAGGAAAGATTGCAAATTATTTGGAAAAATAAGATATTTTTATTATTCTTTTGTAAATATTCAACTATTTTATATTATTGTACTTGGGAGCGTGTTTGTTCTTTTCACATATGCCTTTTATTTCACTCCAAAATAATGCTATTCACCCAGCATTATGAGAGTGACCTTAGTGACTATGTGTAAGGTACAGAATGTAGACTTTAAACCCCATTAGGGGCAGAGAAAATGAATATGTACACATCTTACAAATAACAGATAAGGACGACTGTTTTATAACTTAGACGTTGTTACAACGAATACAAAAATAATAGATGTACTTAATAAAAAGCAATAGTCGATAAATAACAGTAAATATTAGTATTCTTCTAATGATGTCTTAAAGAGGACTTTTCACCCAATTTTTCATGTTGATTATAACACGCAAAGTAATTGTGGTTACAGAGCAGAATAAAATGTTTTTGTTATTTTTTTTAATTTCGCCTTTCTGTTGCGGAGATATTAGCAATCAAAGTATTGACACGTAATGAGTTAAATTTTGTAAAGTCCAAGTAGTTTCTGTATGTCCACAGTCACACTATCGGTATTAGGTCAGTATTTTACATCAGTATTTATAAGCTAAAATCAGGAGTAAGTGATAAATCCAGAAGTGGTGACGTGTTTCTATTATACTTTTCCTCTGATTGTTCCACTCCTGGTTTTGTCGTACAAATACTGATGTAAAATACTGACCAAATACTGATAGTGTGAACATGGCCTATCAGAACAGCGAGAAGAAGTACACGCCCTAAGGGAAAACACCCCCTTGGACTTAACAAAAGTTAACTCATTAAGCGCCAAATACTTTGATTGCTATTATCTCCGTAACTGAGATGCGAAATTAACAACTAACAAAAACGTTTTATTCCGCTCTGCAGCCGCTATTACATCGTGTGTCCAGTTGAACATGGAACATTTTGTGAAATATCCTCTTTAAGGTTTAATATGTACCGTAATTTAACCATTAATTAAAAATAGGCTTTATAATTGAAGGTGTGTCTTCCACTGATCCCAAGAATGGTGGTCTTAACACCCGATGACTGTAGTCAGGCGCTCAGGACCAGCTCTACATTTTTGTGTGCCCATGGGAGACAGCGTTCCAGCGGACCATTTTCACTTTAAATTCTTCTTCTTCATCTTCCAAAAGCTATCACTTGTTTATTATTTTTAGTTGCATCAGGCTTTGATATTTTGCAATATGAGATTGTAGTTCTTATCATTGCCATTTTTAGTCCATTTTCTGAGAGGCGAAGTGACTAAAAAACAGCGATTTTCTTCTTTTCGACATTCACAGTTATGAATAAATGTGGTGATGTTTTATTTGCTCAGACATTTAGGCATGCCGTAATACCAAATATATATATATTTTCCATTTTTTTGGATTTTATATACAGCCTGATAAAAGTAGAGTGATATCAGCTTTTATATTGTTTTAATTTTCAACATTTTTTTTAATATTTTTAATTAGTCCTTCTATGGGAATTGATCCTTTGATCTCTTGTATGATAGTGTAATATTGTAGTATATTGTAAAACTACTGCCCTCCACAGCGGGGTTCATAGATGGATAAATATGGCAGACACAAGATGCCATCAGCATTCTGCAATCGTGTTGATAAGCATCAGAAGTGACACCTCCCTTCATTTCCAACCTCCTAAATGCTGCTGTTACCATTGATAGTAGCATCTAAAGGGATAAACTGCTGTGATCAGAGCTAGTCCTGACTGCAGCAGTTACGCTCAGCGTCGCTGGTGCTGACGCCAGCCCTGGCGGTGCACGTGTGTCTACTGCTGCATTCACTTTAAAGGGGATATTGAGTCAGTTGTGCGCATGTGTGATCCCCACTCACAATAAATGGAGCAGTAGTGATGTATGCATACTCCTACTCCATTCACACAGAGGACATGCTCTCAAGATTGAGAAGGATCCCAGTGGTTGGAACCCACCCATTAAAGATTATGCATTGTTGAATGACCACATTTAGGACTAATCTCACTTGACTCCGTTAGAATCATTATTTTCATACAAAAAATAACAATTCAATTTACTATGTATCCAGTCTAACACTACTGTGTGAATATGAACTATTATACCACATTAACATATTTAAATTACATATCATGCTGGAAACTTGGCAAACATAATGTTGTTCCTTTCAAATTGACAGATTCTGAGTGATCTCAATTTTAGCATTAAGCCTGGTGAGACCACCGCTTTTGTTGGGCCTAGTGGTGCTGGAAAAAGTACCGCAGTGCAACTCATCCAAAGATTTTATGACCCTACAAATGGAAAGGTAACTGTAACTGTATTGTAAAGGATGGTTAGTATCATTAGTCATCTGTACATCTTTACTTATCTGTTTTGAGTCTGGATTCAGGATAAAGCCCCCTTTACACAACAGAAAGCTGTTGGGTAAATGACCGCTCTCTTCCCTGACTCCTCCCTGCACAAGAGAGCTCAGAACGGCCTTGTGCTCCTGTGTTTTCTATGAGAGATCTGCTGCTAGGGTCTTCTGGCAGTGGGCTTTCTAATCAGAAAATGAAAAGGATGACAAATGAAAATCTAAAGTGCTCAATAATTCTCTACCCTGACATCATCTGTCAGGAGAGAGTAAGAAGTCCACTGTACATGTTAGACTATTGGCCAATCCCTCTGATATCGGGTGGTTTGGCCAGCGATAGTCTAAAGTGTATGGGGGCTTTAAGTGTAGCAAAGTCAATGTAAAATCAGTATAAAATACCATAAAGAATATAAGCCATTACAGTGACAACTACTAACAAATAGGGATGAGTGGATCCATGGAAATTCAGGTTCATTGGGTTCTGCCGAACTTTAGTCCAAAGTTCGGTTCAGATATCCAAACTTGATCCCGAACCCAAACTCCATAGAAGCCATTGGGGACCGGAACTTTGGTGACATAAAATGGCTATAAAATGGGGGTAGTAAGGGATAGGGGCTGCAAAAGGATGCAAAATAGGGGTAAGAGTGGGACAATTGCCCTGCAAACAAATGTGGATAGGGTAGTGATGGATAGAATGATAGATAGAATAGATGTCCTGTAGATATTCAATGTCACAAGCCTCCTACATATAATAAACTAGCACTTTTTAGTGCTTTTAGTGTAGAACTAAAGGTTTTTTTTAGCCTTATTTAACCGATTAAATAAATTAAAAGCAAAAACGAAGTGATGTGGGGTCCCCCCTACTTTTAATAACCAGCTGAGGGAAAGCAGACAGCTATGGGTTTGTATTTTTAGACTGGGAAGGGCAAGTTAACCATGGACCTTCCCAACTTATTAATATCAGCCCACACTGTCTGCCAAGCCTTTGCTGGTTATAAAAAATGGATGGGACCCTAAAGAAAATGATGTGAGGTCACTCCTATTTTTAAAACCAGATAAGGCAAAACAGACAGCTGCATACTGATATTAATAGCCAGCCCTCAGCTGCCCCAGAAATGGCTCATCCTTTGGCATTGCTATGGTGGGGCCGGAAGTGCCTTTCAACAAGCTTTATTCGCCCATCCCTACTAACAAGGACGTAATTCCCAACCATATCATCCGCATGGGATATAATTAACCTGGAGCCAAAACATATATGGAATTTGCTCAAGCTTTGTCGTCTTTCCCATCCAGGTCACCTTAGATGGACATGACATCCGCACACTTAACATCCAGTGGTTGCGTTCCATGATTGGAATAGTAGAACAAGAACCTGTATTATTTGCTACAACCATCGCTGAAAATATTAGATATGCAAGAGATGGCGTCACTATGGATGACATTATACAAGCAGCAAAGGAAGCGAATGCTTACAACTTCATCATGGATTTGCCAGAGGTAAAATGAGGTGAAGAGGATTTTCTGTAAATGCCACAGTAATTTTGCAGGAGAATATAAACACGTTACCTAAGTCCATTGTGAAACAGGATAAACTCCTTGGTTATTTTAAGAAGTAATTCAATGATCAAATGGCATATCGCAAAAGAGCAGAAGGCGGCATGTTATGTAAAAATTACTCATGTTATGGATATTTCAGCATTTTTTCAGGTAATTCTTCTTTTCTAGAAGTTTGACACCATGGTTGGAGAAGGTGGAGGACAGATGAGCGGAGGGCAGAAGCAGAGAATTGCCATTGCCAGGGCCCTTGTCAGGAATCCCAGGATCCTCCTTCTTGACATGGCCACATCTGCTCTGGATAATGAGAGTGAAGCCATTGTCCAAGAGGCCTTAGATAAGGTAAAGCTTGGCTAACATTCCCGAGTAATACTTGCAGAAAGCACTGAATAAGGTTAGTCCAAATGATTAAAGGAAACTTACCTTGATGGAGTCCATGAATCATTCATTGACTGCTATGTCTTCTGATCCCTCATACGCATGGTCAGTTTGGCATAATGTGCCTTATTTTCAGTTGGGAGAGGGGAGTAGACAATTGCGAGACACCTCTGGTAGCAGCTTATCTCCTCTAAGAGAAATAGGATTGGAATTGAACTTCAATATGTCTTATCCTTCTCCAAAAAGGCCCAGCAAAGTAGCAAAATTAACTCAGAGAGGTAGCAGAGCTGAGTTTGTAGCAGAATTTAATGCAGAGTTGGCCCGGCGATATAGCAGAGTTGGCTCAATGATGTAACAGAGCTGAGTATGCATCCAATTTTGCAGAACAGGACCAGCAATACAATAGAGTTACCCAGTAATATAGCAGAGCTGGGTTAGTAACAGAGTCCAAGAAAGAACTGGCCAACAATAAGGCAGGGTGAACTCAGCAATGCAAAAGAGCTGAGTTTGTTAAGAGGCTCAACGCACAGTAAGTAAGCAGTCCACGGTAGAAACATGCAAGCCAATTACCTGAATACATGCAGCCACCTGCAGGGCCAGCATTGGAAGCAGAGTAAACTGCACCTATCTCCAAACTGTACATGCCAGAAACTGCACTGATAATGAAGAACTGTGACTATCAGTGCAGTTTCCAAGATTAGAAGTGTAGAAAGGCCTTTGGTGACATGAAGGGTGTGCAGTATGGAGAGTTTATGGGGTGCATATAGTGTGCGTGGAGAATGGAGAGTGTGTGTGGAGTATGGAGAGTGTGTGTAGCATGTAGTGTGTGTTGAGTATGAAGAGTGTGTGTAGAGCATGTAGTGTGTGTGGAGCATGTAGTGTTTGTTGAGCTTGGAATGTGTGTATGTAGAGCATGGAGAGTGTGCAGAGCATGTAGTGTGTGTGTGGAGCATATAGTGTATGTGGAGTATGAAGAGTGTGTGTGGAGTATGGTGTCACGCTGTTACTGCATACAGGAGGTCTGGGGTCTATGCTGACCCTAAGCTGGGGTCCTGACTAATCCCTCTACCTGGAGGTACTGTTGATGGTACAGAGGTCCAGGCCGCCAGCGTAATCCCTACCTCCTGAGGATCCCTGAACCTCAGTGATCTAGTCCTGAGAAGGACCCTGATCACAACACAGGGGACTGGAAGGTATATGCCTAGACACAGTAATAGACGAACGAGACAGTACAAGGGGTAAACTAAAATCCACCTTGCATACAAAAATCATACCACAGAAAACAGAGGGGACACCAACGGGTACGGAGATAAATGATAAAGCGAGGAGGGGAAAAAGACCACACCAGGTACTCTTCACTTTCAGACTTCACAATACCACAATCTGCTCTGCTGGTCTGCATGAATGCTTTCACTGACACATTCCTAGCAGACTGGCAGGTTTTTGAAGGAATCCAATTACAACAACATTAATTGCAGCTGGGCGAGGCTGGTCTTGTCTAACACAGAGAGAGGGAGAATTAACTCCCTCACTGCCGAAAAACACCCAGCACCAGAAGCTCAGCTGTGAGAAGTCAGGGTGTGCAATCGCGACGATCTTCGTAGCGACACACCCGTGACAGTACCCCCCCTTCTACGAGGGGCCTCTGGACCCTCAGGGCCGGGTTTATCTGGGTGAGTAGTGTGGAAGGCCCGAACTAATCGGTCTGCGTTAATATCCGAGGCAGAAACCCACGTCCTTTCCTCAGGACCATACCCCCTCCAATGAACCAGGTACTGAAGGGACCGGCGATTCAGACGTGAATCGATGACTCTCGACACCTGGAACTCCAAGTTACCATTGACCACCACAGGAGGAGGAGGTAAAGGTGAAGGTATCACCGGCGCCACATACCTCTTAAGCAACGATCTGTGGAACACATTATGAATTTTAAATGTAGGAGGGAGGTCAAGACGGAATGCAGCCGGATTAATTATAGAACTGATCTTGTATGGCCCGATGAAACTGGGACCCAGTTTCCAGGAGGGAACCTTAAGTTTTATATTTTTTGGTAGAGAACCATACCAGATCGTTCACACTTAGGTCCGGACCAGACACTCTCCTCCTATCAGCCATACGTTTGTATCGGTTCCCCATAGTACTCAGATTATTCAGCACTCCTCTCCACACTGAAGCAAGTGACGACAAAAATCGTTCCTCCTCAGGAACCCCAGAAGAGCCCCCCCTATTGAAAGTACAAAACTGAGGGTGAAAACCATATGCCCCAAAAAACGGGGACTTACCAGTGGACTCGCTACGCCTATTATTTAGAGCAAACTCCGCCAGAGGCAAGAAAGAAGCCCAGTCCTCCTGGTTCTCTGACACAAAACACCGGAGATATGTCTCCAAGCTCTGGTTCAGACGCTCTGTCTGACCATTGGTCTGCGGATGAAAAGCCGATGAAAATGACAACCCCGCCGTGTACAAAATGCTTTCCAGAATTTGGACACAAACTGAGACCCCCGATCCGACACCACATCGGAGGGTACCCCGTGAAGCCTTACAATCTCCCCAATGAACACCTGCGCAAGAGTTTTAGCATTAGGAAGAGCGGGAAGAGTGATAAAATGTGCCATCTTGCTGAACCTGTCCACTACAACGAGTATGACTGTTTTACCCGAAGATGGCGGGAGGTCCGTAATGAAGTCCATAGACAGATGAGTCCACGGACGCTCCGGGATCTTCAAAGGTAAGAGGGCCCCAGACGGACGGGTATGTGGGGTCTTAGAGCGCGCACAAACCTCGCAGGACACGACAAAAGTTACCACCTCCCTATGTAAGTTAGGCCACCAAAACCGGCGCGAGAGGAGATCCTTAGTTGCTTTACTCCCTGGGTGTCCTGCCAAAGCTGAATTATGGTGTGCCTCGATCACCTTTTGTCGCAACTGATTTGGAACAAACAGTCTCCCTGGAGGTCCTACAGGGGCGTCCCCCTGAGCCTCCAATACCTCCTCCTCAAGCTCAGAGCATACTGCTGACACCACCACCCCCTCCTGAAGGATCAGAACCGGGTCATCCGACTTCCCGGCCCCAGGGAAACAGCGAGATAAGGCATCCGCCTTAACATTTTTTGACCCAGGACGATAAGTGACGACAAAATTAAACCTGGTAAAAAACAACGACCACCTAGCTTGTCTGGGATTCAGACGTTTAGTGGACTCTAAATATAGCAGGTTCTTGTGATCGGTAATGACGGTGACCGGGTGAACTGCCCCCTCCAAAAAATGACGCCACTCCTCAAAAGCTAACTTAATGGCCAAGAGTTCCCTATTGCCGACATCATAATTCCTCTCAGCGGACGACAATTTTTTAGAGAAGAAGGCGCACGGATGCCATTTACCAGGGGACGAACCTTGTGACAATACTGCTCCCACCCCTACCTCAGAAGCGTCCACCTCAACAATGAACGGCTGTGACGCATCAGGTTGAATAAGTATGGGTGCCGAAGCAAAACATCTTTTCAAGGAGGAAAACGCTTGACAAGCCTTGTCAGACCACCTTGAAAAATCCGTCCCTTTTTTAGTCATGTCAGTGAGAGGTTTAACTATGGACGAAAAATTACGAATGAATTTCCGGTAGTAGTTAGCAAACCCCAGGAAACGTTGTAATGCCTTAAGATCCTCTGGCAGATCCCACTCAAGAACTGCCCGTACTTTCCCAGGGTCCATACGAAAACCGGATGCTGACACCAGGAATCCTAAAAACTGAAGTTCCTGTACGGCGAACACACACTTCTCCCATTTGGCGTACAGTTTATTATCCCGCAAGATCTGTAACACCTGCCTAACATGCTCCTGATGAGACACAAGATCCGGCGAGTAAATTAAGATGTCATCCAGATATATGACAACTAGGGTTGAGCATTCCGATACTGCAAATATCGGGTATCGGCCGATATTGGCTGTATCGGAATTCCGAGTTCCGATATTTTCGTCATATCGGATACCGGAATCGGGATTGTCACTGTCACTGTCAGTGTCCGTCGGTCGGGTCTGTCAGGAGTCAGCGGCACTTACCTGGCAGAAGATCTCCGGCGGTCACATCCCGGACTGCTTGATGGCCGCAATCTTCTTTCCCCGGCGGTCACATGCAGTATCTCGCGATAACTGCAGTGACTGCTGGGTAATCCCGGCCGTAAAGCAGTCAGTCCGATGACGTCACCGCCGGGGAAGCAGGTAATCAGCTGTGCTGCGTTGCGATGACAGGCTCTGCCTGTCATTGCGATGTAGCAGAGTTGGATCGTCGTGGGACTATCGTTATGGACTGCGTCGGACAGGTGGTATACTGTTGGTTTGTTTTTTTTTTCTTTTTTTACAGGAGATCGATGGCGTCGCAGGAATGAGAGTACAATAAAATTAATGAAAACTGTGTTGTCTCTTTTATTTCATTAAAATACTTTTTTCTTGCTGTGTTTTTTTTTTACACATTTAATAACTTTGGGATTAATAATGGATCGGTGTCTTATTGACACCTCTCCATTATTAACCAGGCTTATTGTCACCGTGCAATCAACGGTGACATTAACCCCTTATTACCCCGCTTGCCACCGCTACAGGGCAAGTGGGAAGAGCCGGGTAAAGTGCCACAATTGGCACATCTTTTGATGCGCCAAATGTGGGGCTGCTGTAGCCTGGTATTATCAGGCTGTTGAGGGCCAAAATCCATGGGCCTTGACAGTCTTTTAATACCAGGCCGCAGCAGTCTGCATTTTACTTGGCTGGTTAACAAAAATAGGGGGACCCCTACGCCGTTTTTTTTTCGAGGGGATCCCCTATTTTTGTTAACCAGCCAAGCTAAGCAGACTGCTGTGGCCTGGTATTATCAGGCTGGCAAGGTCCATGGATATTGGATCCTTACCAGCCTGAAAAACCAGGCCTCAGCGGTCTGCTTCATCTGGCTGGTTAACAAAAATAGGGGGGACCCCACGCCAATTTTTTTCGAGGGGATCCCCTATTTTTGTTAATCAGCCAAGATATGCAGACTGCTGTGGCCTGGTATTATCAGGCTGGCAAGGTCCATGGATCTTGGCTCCTTAACAGCCTGAAAATCCAGGCCTCAGCGGTCTGCTTCATCTGGCTGGTTAACAAAAATAGGGGGGACCCCACGCCAATTTTTTTCGAGGGGATCCCCTATTTTTGTTAATCAGCCAAGATATGCAGACTGCTGTGGCCTAGTATTATCAGGCTGGCAAGGTCCATGGATCTTGGCTCCTTAACAGCCTGAAAATCAGGCCTCAGCGGTCTGCTTCATCTGGCTGGTTAACAAAAATAGGGGGGACCCCACGCCATTTTTTTTTCGAAGGGAACCCCTATTTTTGTTAATCAGTTCCCTCTGACGTCACTGATTGTGTCCCTGGCTGACCTGAAGTGAAAGTGGAAAGCAATCAATTAAGCTTTCCACTTAAGGGCCCGTCTCACATAGCGATATCGCTACCGAGATCGCTGCTGAGTCACTAGTTTTGTGACGCAGCAGCGAGCTCACCAGCGATATCGCTGTGTGTGACATTCAGCGACGATCAGCCCCCCTGCCGGGTATCGCTGATCGTCGCTGAAATGTCAGGACCTTTTTTTGATCGCTGGTTTCCCGCTGACAGGCACACATCGCTGCGTGTGACAGGCGGGAGACCAGCGATCCGCTGGTAACCAAGGTACACAGCGGGTTTCCAGGCGCGGGGCTGTGCCTAGAAACCCGCTGTGTACCTTGGATACCAGCGCCCTGATGCAGGGAGCTGGTATCCAAGGTACACAGCGGGTTTCCAAGCGCTGCGCGGTGCCTGGAAACCCGCTGTGTACCTTGGTTACCAGCGGATCGCTGGTCTCCCGCCTGTCACACGCAGCGATGCGTGCCTGTCAGCGGGAGACCAGCGATCAAAAAAAGGTCCTGACATTTCTGCGACGATCAGCGATACCCGGCAGGGGGGCTGATCGTCGCTGAATGTCACACACAGCGATATCGCTGGTGAGCTCGCTGCTGCGTCACAAAACTAGTGACTCAGCAGCGATCTCGGTAGCGATATCGCTATGTGAGACGGGCCCTTAAGCGATGTTACCCGCAGTGTCGCTGTCCCAGATCGCTGCCTGAGCTGCCTGTTTGGCAGCTCAGCAGCGATCATGTAGCGATACACCAGCGATCCTGACAAGTGCATATCATTGTCGGGATCGCTGGTGTATTGTTATGTGACACCCAGCCTTTACTCTCCTGTCAGGCAGGAGAGGAACTCATTCATTTGGGGTTTACTGTGAGGCTGCAGCATTAGCTGCGGTCCCTGCAGTAAACATTAACCCTTTCTGAAGGATTACACCGTGGGACCTGACTGTGCATGGGATAGGTAAGAATAATTTTGCTTTTTTATTTTATTTTTATTACAGGAAATGGTTTTTGCAGTAAAATAAAAGATGGTCAAAAACGTGTCTTTATTTCATTAAAATGATTTTTAATTAAAGTGTGTGTGTTTTATTTTTATTTCATGCAATAGGATTAATAATTGATAGTTGTCTAATTGACAGCTCTCAATTATTAACCTGGCTTAAGGTCACCTTTCAATAGCAAGGTGGCTATAACCCCATATTAACCCATTCGCCACCGCTACAGGGCAATGGGAATAGACGGGCAAAGTGCCAGAAAGGGCGAATCTAATTATAGATTTGTCTTTCCTGGGGTGTCTGGGGGCAGATGTTAGTAGCCGGGGGGGGGGCAAAAATAATGGTCCCTCTCTGGGCTATTATTATCTGCCCCCACTCACTGGCTTTGTCTGTCTGGTTGCGAAAATAGGGCGGGAGCCCACGCATTTTTTTTCAGCAATTTTACACCTCATATATATATATACATGTCATTGAATTTGTGACACATATATATATATATATATTTATATTTGTAGTTCATACACTTCTACATAGTATAATAGCCGCTAATTCAATTGCCGGCTTTTGTGAAAATGCAGAACCCGACATGAAATGACACTTGGTGTACATAGGGTTAACCATGTCTTTTCATGTCCTTTGCTATCTAATTTGCACAAACAATTAAATCAGTCTATGTGTGCAAAATTTCACACCTGTAGGGGTTAATTAAAGGTGTAAATTCGTAGCAAAAAAGTCCGTTTTTTTTACAACGAATTTACACCTTTAATTAACCCCTACAGGTGTGAAATTTTGCACACATAGACTGATTTAATTGTTTGTGCAAATTAGATAGCAAAGGACATGAAAAGACATGGTTAACCCTATGTACACCAAGTGTCATTTCATGTCGGGTGCTTCTGTCTTTTCACTGAAGCCGGCTTTACCCGGCAATTGAATCAGAGTCTATTTTACTATGTAGAAGTGTATAAACTATACATATATGTATATATATATGTCATAATGACATGTATATATATATATATGTATTCTATGTGTGTATATTTAGTGTTTACAAGGAAAGAATGGGGTTTTTTTAGTTGCGATATTTTGTTCCCATAGACTTACATGGGACTTCCGGTATCGGATATCGCCGATATTTTAGTGATATCGGCGATACCATTCCGATTCCGATACTTTAGGATATCGGAAAGTATCGCTCAACTCTAATGACAACAAACTGTCCCACTAGGTGGCGAAAGATGTCATTAACAAAATGTTGAAACACCGCCGGGGCATTACTCAGACCAAATGGCATGACAAGGTTCTCATAATGCCCCTCCGGAGTGTTAAACGCCGTCTTCCACTCATCCCCCTCCTTCATCCTAATCAGATTGTACGCCCCCCTGAGATCCAACTTAGAGAACCATTTGGCGCCTACGATCTGATTGAAGAGATCGGGAATAAGTGGGAGCGGATACGGATCTCGGACCGTAATCCGATTAAGCTCACGGAAATCCAGGCAAGGGCGTAGGCCTCCATCTTTTTTCTTCACAAAGAAGAACCCCGCGGCCACCGGGGAAGATGAAGGTCTAATATGCCCTTTAGCCAGACTCTCTGAAATATAATCCTTCATGGCCTGTCTCTCAGGACCAGAAAGGTTATACAACCTAGATTTCGGTAACTTGGCCCCATGGAGCAAGTTAACAGAACAGTCATACTCGCGATGAGGAGGTAGATCTTGACACCCTTTCTCCGAGAATACATCCTCAAAGTCCACCAGAAATGGAGGTGAGGTCCTAGGAGCGACCGCACCAATGACCGTATTCATGCAGTTTTTATTACAGAATTCACTCCATTGGCTTATCTCTCTGGATTGCCAATTAATAACCGGGTTATGCTTAGTTAACCAAGGAAGGCCCAGCACTATAGGAGTGGGAAGACCCTCCAACACATAACACGACAACAGTTCTTTATGTAACGCCCCCACTTGAAGATCTATGTTATGCACTGCTTGCAAAAAACTACCCTGACCGAGAGGTCTGGCGTCGATCGAGAATATGGGGACGGGTTTAGCCAACACACTCAAACGCATACCTTGAACCCGGGCAAAGCGAGCATCCACCAGATTAGCCCCGGCCCCACTATCTAGAAGAACAGATATCCTCTCAGTTCTTGCACCCACCACCACCTCCGCCGGTACGAGAAACTGAGACGAACTTAGGGATGAAATACTTACTCCCAGACTGCCGTCCACCACACAATCTGGGATCAATAGTTTTCCGGCGACTTCTCACTCTGCAAAGGACAGGATGGACACCCCCCAATAAAATGTCCCTTTTTCCCACAGAAGAAACAACTTCCTGTTTTGTGGCGTCCCACCAATCCCCTCCCCGGAATGATGTCCCTCCTAATTGCATAGGCTCCTCTGGACTGACCAGGGGAACCTCCATATAAGGGACCCTTGAGGAAGGTGGAGTCATCACAGGGGGCGAAGTTACCCGCACCTCTCCCGAAGCCGTCTGTCAATACGAATAGCAAGGGCCATAGCGGCTTCCAGTGACGTGGGAGGGTCATACTGTGCCAGCACATCCTTTAATTTGTCAGATAAACCTTGACAAAACTGGCTCCTAAGAGCCGGGTCATTCCACTGAGTGTCCGTGGCCCACCTACGGAACTCCGAACAGAATTCCTCCGCCGGACGATCTCCCTGCTGGATCCTACGTAGCTTAGATTCAGCAAGGGAGACCCGATCCGGGTCATCATACACAAGACCCAGAGCTGCAAAAAACCTATCCACTGACTGGAGAGCTAGGGAGCCCGGGGGGAGAGAGAACGCCCAGGATTGGGGGTCTCCTTGTAGGAGCGAGATGACAATCCCCACCCTTTGTTCTTCACTCCCAGATGACCGAGGTCGCAGCCGAAAGTACAATTTACATGCCTCCCGGAGAGCAAAAAACTTGTCCTGCCCCCCAGTGAACCTGTCAGGGAGAGCTACTTTAGGTTCTGATCCGGCTTGCTCCAGGGGGTACAAAACCTTGGACTTAACGTCCGCCAGCTCCATGGACAAACTCTGCAACTGCCGAGCTAGACTGACTACTGGATCCATGGTGGCTGGAGAAAATCTTTAGTGGTCGGTGAAAATGTCACGCTGTTACTGCATACAGGAGGTCTGGGGTCTATGCTGACCCTAAGCTGGGGTCCTGACTAATCCCTCTACCTGGAGGTACTGTTGATGGTACAGAGGTCCAGGCCGCCAGCGTAATCCCTACCTCCTGAGGATCCCTGAACCTCAGTGATCTAGTCCTGAGAAGGACCCTGATCACAACACAGGGGACTGGAAGGTATATGCCTAGACACAGTAATAGACGAACGAGACAGTACAAGGGGTAAACTAAAATCCACCTTGCATACAAAAATCATACCACAGAAAACAGAGGGGACACCAACGGGTACGGAGATAAATGATAAAGCGAGGAGGGGAAAAAGACCACACCAGGTACTCTTCACTTTCAGACTTCACAATACCACGATCCGCTCTGCTGGTCTGCATGAATGCTTTCACCGACACATTCCTAGCAGACTGGCAGGTTTTTGAAGGAATCCAATTACAACAACATTAATTGCAGCTGGGCGAGGCTGGTCTTGTCTAACACAGAGAGAGGAGAATTAACTCCCTCACTGCCGAAAAACACCCAGCACCAGAAACTCAGCTGTGAGAAGTCAGGGTGTGCAATTGCGACGATCTTCGTAGCGACACACCCGTGACATATGGAGAGTGTGTGTGGAGTATGGAGAGTGTGTGTGGAGTATGGAGAGTGTGTGTGGAGTATGGAGAGTGTGTGTGGAGTATGGAGAGTGTGTGTGGAGTATGGAGAGTGTGTGTGGAGCTTGTAGTGTGTGTGGAGCATGTAGTATATATGGAGTATGGAGAGTGTGTGTGGAGCATGTAGTGTGTGTGGAGTGTGGAGAGTGTGTGTGGAGCATTTAGTGTGTGAAGTATGGAGAGTGTGTGTGGAGCATGTAGTGTGTGTGGAGCATGTAGTGTATATGGAGTATGGAGAGTGTGTGTGGAGCATGTAGTGTATGTGTAGTATGGAGAGTGTGTGTGGAGCATGTAGTGTGTGGAGTATGGAGAGTGTGTGTGGAGCATGTAGTGTATATGGAGTATGGAGAGTGTGTGTGGAGTATGGAGAGTGTGTGTGGAGCATGTAGTGTATGTGGAGTATGGAGAGTGTGTGTGGAGTATGGAGAGTGTGTGTGGAGCATGTAGTGTGTGGAGTATGGAGAGTGTGTGTGGAGCATGTAGTGTGTGTGGAGCATGTAGTGTATATGGAGTATGGAGAGTGTGTGTGGAGTATGTAGTGTATGTGGAGTATGGAGAGTGTGTGTGGAGTATGGAGAGTGTGTGCAGAGTATGTAGTGTGTGTGGAGCATGTAGTGTATGTGGAGTATGGAGAGTGTGTGTGGAGTATGGAGAGTGTGTGTGGAGCATGTAGTGTGTGTGGAGTATGGAGAGTGTGTGTGGAGCATGGAGAGTGTGTGTGGAGTATGGAGTGTGTGTGGAGCATGTAGTGTGTGTGGAGCATGTAGTGTATGTGTAGTATGGAGAGTGTGTGTGGAGCATGTAGTGTGTGTGGAGTATGGAGAGTGTGTGTGGAGCATGTAGTGTATATGGAGTATGGAGCGTGTGTGGAGTATGGAGAGTGTGTGTGGAGCATGTGGAGTATGGAGAGTGTGTGTGGAGTATGTAGTGTGTGTGGAGCATGTAGTGTATGTGAAGTATGGAGAGTGTGTGTGGAGTATGGAGAGTGTGTGTGGAGCATGTAGTGTATGTGGAGTATGTGGAATACTCCTGGACTTTTCTTTAAAGTACCTAAGCAAATAAAAACCCATTTACATGTAGAAATAATGGCAAAGTTTCTAGTTCCGTTGACTTTCCATACCAAAGAGAATGACTTTGTAATGGCACAGCAATCTATTAATGCAATAATATGTGAGTTTTATAAATGGTAATACATAAGATGATATGATTATTTCTGTTGTCAGACACAATGAGAAGCTCCGGAGTCTTCCGCCATTGTGGCTATTTTGCCACGATGGAGACAATGACACTAAATTGAGAATAACCCCGGTGGCTCTAAATTATGGCTTTTATGATGTTATCTGGTTGATCAGAGATAGAACGATAGTGGAAATCAGTAAGAACTCCTATCTTATCTTCTATCTCCATTATCGCCATCACTGCATGTAATGACTTGATAGCACAATATTGTAGAGCAATTGTCAGAAAGATGAGTTTAAGATTGTGAACCGAAATAAGTGTGTCTGTATCATTGTATGTAATGATGAATGGATAAAAGTGACTGTATGATAGGGAGAGTTTAACACTTGGTTTGGTACAAATTCGATCAATATCTAGTGTTTATGCTTCATGTGTGTTTTTTGTATTTTCCATCCTTAGGAAACTAACCACAAACTTCATGTTTATAGCTGGCCATACACACAACCATTTTTTTTTATTTCTCAGATAAATCTAAAATGAACATTTTCTCTGAAAAAATCAGTTTGTTTTTACAGCGTCTATGCAAATAGATGAGTCTCCATGGTAGCAGACTACAAACAATCTGTGTAGTCTGGCCATGTTATCATAGTCTTTTCTACATATTTTATTTATTTGGTTATTTTGATCTTTATGGCATAAATTGCTTAAGTTATTGCCTCGCTACATTTGTTTGCTTTCCAACCTTTTTATCTAGCTATAGGTAAAGAGTAAGGATAGTGTCATCTGTTAAAAGTAGCAATCTCAAAAAGCCCCCCAAAAAGGAACTAAAGCTTGACGACATTGATTTTTTAAAATTTGAATTTTAGTTGCATTGGAGCAATATTAAAACAATTGGTTGCAAAGGTGGAAATAGAAAAAAATAACATTAATAACTGCAGAAACCTGGGAGATTTTATTCTTCTTCGCATTGAACGGTGATATAGTTGTATGGTCAAGAGGCTTCATCAAAGTGATCTCTTGTACAAAGCGAAACGTGTGCACATGATATCTCAAGATAATCGATTAAAGAAATAATTCCATATTTCTAGGAAATGTAATCATTTAATGACTCAAGAATGATTGGTTCGCATTTTATTTTCAGAGGTCAAACCCTTACGATCATAAAGTGAGGGCATATCCTAGTAATATGCCATCCGCCTACAAGATGGAAACACCAACGTCCAAGAAAACCAGACAGAACAATTTTACTAATTGAACCGGTGTCTGGCTGTAGGTTCTAGAAAAGCTATACAAATTATAAGTGTCTTGTAGTAATTTCATTTGTCAGGTCTGAGAAAAAAAAAGGTTTGAAGCCACATGGAAATAAGTCTGGAGAACACAGACGGCAGGTCCATATTGTACAGTATTGACATGCCCCAATGCAAAGCTTGATTTATCAGAGCTGGCAAATTGGATTACTGTAACACAGGTATCATGGTATTGATGTTTTTCATCTAAACAGCACTATTTTGATTAGTAAAATCATCACAGCTCCATGTTTCTTAAGCAGGGGAGTAACAATAGTCCTATCAGCCATATCCGCTGCTGCTGGGTCTGAGATCAAAGGGAAAACCAGGACGCCGGGCAAGTAAGACGGACAAATGTGCGCATGTCGCTCAAGTCTTCCTCCAGTGTTGCCCACTCCGATATCCACATCCATCCCCACTCATCAATGCCGGGTCCACTTGTTGTACCAGCCACTCTGGAACGATCCCTCCCTGCTAATCAACTCTGTGACTTCCCCAGTTTCAACCTTGCTGCTGTTCATCTCCTGCAGTGTCGCCAACCTTGCCACCCTCTCCACCTGCTCATCAATGCTGGGCCCTCCTGCCATGCTGCCCTCTCGGAACATATGGATGCAGGGTGGGAAATACTATGGTAGGGCCGATCCAGACATAAGTGAAAAAGAGGTTTTTTTTGGGAGTGTCAGAGAAGGTAGCACTACAAAAAGACTCAACTTTGAGGAACCTACGGGCTTCACTCAAAAGTTTGCTGTGGGACCCTCGTTGTTGACCATTTCCCATGATACCCTTAAATGATGTCAATGAGGAGCTCTGTTCTGATAATCCCTCAGGGTATTTCACCACTGTATGTACAGTATTTGTATAATTTGTTCTTGCTTTTCCAGGTACGTAGCGGAAGAACAACCATTTCCATAGCCCATCGTCTCTCCACAGTCCGGAATGCAGATATCATTGTGGGATTTGATGGTGGAAGAGCAGTAGAAAAGGGAACTCACGAAGAACTGCTGAAAATTCAAGGAGTTTACTTTACATTAGTCACTCTGCAGAACCAAAACTCGTCTTCAGGTAACGTGTTACATAATAACTTCTAAAGGCCAATTTTGTCTATAGAAAGGAAATAAAACTTGATTAGTTTCGAAATATTAGTTCTCCTGCTGTGTGGATTTTCTATTGTGAAATGGTGTTAAGCCTTTAGCAGAATTTTCCATCAGTTCTTTATTATTTATGTCAGAAAAAGTTGAAGATGAAAAGCCCGTTGAGGAGAAGATGTGGACGTTAAGCCAAGGAAGCTACTATAAAAGTTTCAGGTTTGTTTGCTTTTTCATTGTCCTGTAGGTAAAGTGTAATCAACCATTTTCAAGACCTTTGTTTTTTTGAGAGCAAATAAAACTGTTTTAATACATTTTCTAGAGGTGAAAAGTAACTCTGATATTGACCCACTCAAGCAGCTGATGACTTGTTACAGTGTATCGGTCTAAGACTTTTTCTGTAACCTAAAAACAACAAAAGCATCAATAACTTTACAGTACTGACTTTAGTGATATCTCTTGCCTCAGTCATACATTGTAAAAAACTCGGTGAATCAGTTTGTAAATGTAAATGAGAATATTTCCTAACACTGACATCAAGCAGAAGTCTTACAAATAATAGAAAGGAATTTTAAAAACCATTAGATAAGAAAGTTTTATATTTTTGCTAAAAATTAACTGTCAGAAAGTTTACCCCCCCAAACCATTACTATAATTATTTTGTCCTTTATGTCAGTCAATCCCTGAAGCGCTGATCCAGAAATAGTGTTGTATACTTGTGTCTAGAAGTACATTCCTGACTGAGGATGCACTTACAGCTTCTCAGCCTCTAGCTGCATTTCCTACCTATAATCACCCTCCCTTTTTCCGGCTGATTGACTGCTTGTTTGCCCTGGTACACTGACATAGACCTGTCAATCAGCCGGGGAAGGTGCAGCTAGGAAGGAAATAAAGAATGAGGCTGAGAAGCTGTAAGTGCATCGTCCTGCAATAATGCACCTCCAGACACAACTTCAATATACGATTTCTTGCTACTGTAGCAGCATTTTGGGGTCATAAAGTGATGGAATTGTATATTTTTAAAGGGCTACATAGACATAAATGATTTGGGGGTGGGGAATTTAAGTTTCTTACAGGTTCCCTTTAATACTATTACTTTTTAGATACTGATTAACCACTGTAAAATCTGAGTAAACTGTACTAAATGTACTAAAGTGTAAACTGACACAATATTTGTGACTCAGAAAGATTTGCCAGACAGGATTTATTTTTTTCCTTATGATTACACATTACACTCTACAGAGGCCATCTCTCTTTTCTACTATACTGTGAAAATGACCAAAAATAATTACAAAAATAATTAAATATGAATGTCGTTTATAATATACTTAGCGTTGGACACTTTTAGCTAATAAAAAAGAATCGATGGCCATTTAATGGACAATAAGTGGATTTGTCACTTGACAATACAAACTGAATACACTATTCCATAGATCTCTTAGAAAAGATGAGGCTGGTCTACTAACTATGAAAAAAATTTCACGTGACAATGGCTGTATAATTCTGATGTTAAAATAACATTGAGTCCAAGGATATTCAGTCTCTGCTCATCCAGCCTGACTGACAGGTGCAGCATGTACAGTCATGGCCAAAAGTTTTGAGAATGACACAAATATTATATTTTTACATGATCTGCTGCCCTCTGGTTTTTATGTGTGTTTGACAGATGTTTTTATCACAGACATTAATATAATAATTGCAAACATATGAGTAACCAAAGCTTATATTGACAGTTAGAATGAGTTAATGCAGCAAGTCAATATTTTCAGTGTTGACCCTTCTTGTTCAGGACCTCTGCAATTCTCCCTGGAATGCTCTCAATCAACTTCTGGACCAAATCCTGACTGATAGCAGTCCATTCTTGCACAATCAATGCTTTCATTTTGTCAGAATTTTTAGGTTTTTGTTTGTGCACCCATCTCTTGATGATTGACCACAAGTTCTCAATGGGATTAAGATCTGGGGAGTTTCCAGGCCATGGACCCAAAATCTTTATGTTTTGTTCCCTGAGCCATTTAGTTATCACCTTTGCTTTATGGCAAGGTGCTCCATCATGCTGGAAAAGGCATTGTTGATCGCCAAACTGCTCTTGGAGGTTTGGGAGAAGTTGCTCTTGAAGGACATTCTGGTACCATTCTTTATTCATGGCTGTGTTTTTAGGCAAGACTGTGAGAGAGCCGATTCCCTTGGCTGAGAAGCAACCCCACACATGAATGGTTTCAGGATGCTTAACAGTTGGCATGAGACAAGACTGGTGGTAGCGCTCACCTTGTCTTCTCGGAATGAGGCGTTTTCCTGATGTCCCAAACAATCGAAAAGGGGATTCATCAGAGAAAATTACTTTACCCCAGTCCTCAGCAGTCCACTGCCTGTACCTTTTGCAGAATATCAGTCTGTCCATGATGTTTTTTCTGGAGAGAAGTGGCTTCTTTGCTGCCCTCCTTGAGACCAGGCCTTGCTCCAAGAGTCTCCGCCTTACAGTGCGTGCAGATGCACTCACACCTGCCTGCTGCCATTCCTGAGCAAGCTCTGCACCTCTGGTAGCCCGATCTCGCAGCTGAAACACTTTCAAGAGACGGTCCTGGCCCTTGCTGGTCTTTCTTGGGCGCCCTGGAGCCTTTTTGGCAACAATGGAACCTCTCTCCTTGAAGTTCTTGATAATGCGATAGATTGTTGACTGAGGTGCAATCTTTCTAGCTGCGATACTCTTCCCTGTTAGGCCATTTTTGTGCATTGCAATGATGACTGCACGTGTTTCTTTAGAGATAACCATGGTTAACAGAAGAGAAACAATGATGCCAAGCACCAGCCTCCTTTTAAAGTGTCCAGTGGTGTCATTCTTACTTAATCATGACAGATTGATCTCCAACCATGTCCTCCTCAACACCCACACCTGTGTTAATGGAGCAATCACTGAAAAGAGGTTAGCTGGTCCTTTTAAGGCAGGGCTGCAATGATGTTGAAATGTGTTTTGGGGGATAAAGTTCATTTTCTAGCCAAATATTGACTTTGCAAGTACTTGCTGTTAAGCTGATCACTCTTTATAACATTCTGGAGTATATGCAAATTGCCATTAGAAAAAGTGAAGCAGTAGACTTTGTAAAAATTAATATTTGTGTCATTCTCAAAACTTTTGGCCATGACTGTACTGAGCAGTGTGAGATCTCAGCAGCAGGAAGAAGGGACAATGCAGAGCTGTCAGACTACGTAACCATGTAGCCGCCTGGTCCTATAGAGCCTTAAATGCAGTGACGGACACAAACAGTAGAGGGTCTCTGTGCAAGGACAGTTTATAACCCCCTCTTTATGTCTCTGACAAAAACTCCTTGCTGCTCTGGAGGTTTAAGTGCCTTCTCTTACCTCTTGGGTCCCTGTTGCACCAATGGTAAATTTTCTCTTGCTGGAAAGTCACTGATACAATGTAGTTTCACAGAACAATGGAATGTGTTTCCAGCATTTAGCTGTCAGACAGAAAAGAGAATTTATCAGGTTATTACAGAAGAAAACATTCTCAGCAATAGAAAAATGGATTTGATCTATGGTAATTTACCACAATTTAGAAAGGGCAAATCAATGTAAGATGTCTCATATTTGTAGGTCGTCTGCGTACAGCGCTCACACTTGTATTATATCAGCATCAGTCGTACTTGTAAATCATACCATGACATACAACGTTTTCCTGATTTTTACTAAATCGATTTTCATTTTAGAAATTTGAGATACAGCGGTAAACAGAAGAGCGGGTTACAACTCTTAACAGTATGGCTGTCTTGAGAACACTGATTCTGCTAACAACATAGCAGACAAGGTGGCCCACCACCAGACAGGCCCTTCTGGCATTTGCCAGAATTGCCAGATGGCCAGTCCGGCCCTGTTCCGGGCCAGTGGATGCGGCCTCACTCCATACACTTGTATTGAGCCAAGGCCGCGCCCCATCTAGTGATGCGGCCGGCCAGTGGGTGTGTATGGAGAGTGAGGCTGTGCCCACTGGCTTGCAGTATGTATAACTCATACATACCCTCCAGTCCTGGGTCCGAAATCGGCAAATTCCTGCAGCACCCACTGAGTATGCTGCGGGGATTCATAAGTCTGCAGTCGCACAGAGTGACTGCAGACTTATTGATTTGGACCAGACAACCTCTTTAAATTTTACAGTGCTTCCTTTAGCTGTCATATGCTTTATGGATAATAGCCCTCCTAGACTAGAAACATATAAACCGTCAATTACTGTTATAGTTACATTTTGTCCATTTTTCTAGGGCATGTGAGGACTCCATGTGCAGTTTCTTCTGCATTAATCAAAAAGATTGAGTGTTAACTTGCTATTTAAGTCAAGTCCTGTGAAAAAGCTGCTGTCTCTTGCCTTGTGACTTATTGTGCCTGAATCAATGCACCAACCTTGTAATGTCTAATTATTTATCATTACAGTTGCTGTTCCAGTTCTGCGCATGGATCAGATTGTCGCTTTCACCTTTTGTCTGCCTCCTTTTGCAGATTCTTTCTGTTCTGCATTCCATTGTGTTCCATCTTTCTTTAAGTGGCCTTGTTTGTGGCATCTGAATGATGCTTTAGTTTCCTTCTTCTGCAGCCTTGTATTCTCAGGCTGTTATAGGCGTTGTGTAAGGACAGGGGGGCACTCTCGTCATTCTCACCCACTCTTATTTTTGTTGCGGTATTGTCCTATTGTGCGCTTCTGTCCCAAGTCGACCTCAGCGGTTAGTTTCCTTCTTGTATCACCTTATATCAATCGCTTTAGAGCAATTCAACTCTCACCAGTTCTTTCGTTACCTGGGATTCATCTACTAGCCTAATCTTTACAAATTCTAGTGTCTTAAATTACCCATGCACATTAGATTAACGTCCACTCAAGTTGCCAATATTGATGGATTTGGCAGATAGTCTAATGTGTATGGGAGCCCCAGAAAATTGACTGTCAGGGGAGTAAAGGATGTAGCATGTCCAATTTTGGAATGCCTATTAGTGATGAGCGAGTATAATCGTTGCTCGGGTGATCTCCGAGTATTTTGGCGTGCTCGGAGATTTAGTTTTCGTTGCCTTAACTGCATGATTTGCGACTGCTAGACAGCCTGAATACATGTGTGGAATGCCTGTTTGTTAGGGAATTCCCACATGTATTAAGCCTGTCTACAAGTCGCAAATCAAGCAGCTGAGACGATGGCGAAAACTAAATCTCCGAGCATGCCAAAATACTCGGAGATCACCCGAGCATGCTCGGCGAGAACCGAGCAACAATGCTACTCGCCCATCACTAATGCCTATCCTTTTGCTCTTCGGGAGATAAGCCATTGCCATAGATGTCTAACAGTGGGACGGAGCTTCAGACCCAGACTCTAGAGCAATAACGTACTTCCCAAACTGAGTTTTGCATAATGTGCTGTGGCAATGTTTATTTTACACTAAGCCGCTGCCCTAAAGCTCACACAGTCCTCTTTAGAGGACAGAAATGTTGCTATTACTGAAGCTCATTGATGATTGCACACAGTATGATACTACTGTAATTTCATGGCCCCTACAGTGCCGTCTACACACAGTCTGATGCCCTCACAGTACATTACCTAAACCATGTATGATGCACAACCCACACATAATATGATGCCCCCACAGCACTCTACATATTATGATGCACCCACAAAGTATGGTGCCCTTACAGTCTTTCACATCTAGTATTATAGTTCACATCACTCATTCCTCCTGTTCAGATTACAAATATTAATTATGAATTAATAATGATCCTCTGCCCTAACTCTGTTATCATGCTGCCCTGTATTCAGCTGCATTTCATTCAAGGTCTCTGCTTTCACATCTAGTATTATATTTGACATCATACACTTATTTCTACCTTATATGTCTTACAGGAACTCAATTCGGCTTCGTACAAAATCCCAGCTGTCGAACGTCTTCCCTGACGCCTTGTCTGGTACTGTAAATAAGTCGCCTGGTCTGGAAGTTAATGATATTGATGAATCTGAGCTCCTTGATCAATCACAGTCCAAAAAGAAGGTAATGAAGACACAGCCACGCGCCTTATGTATATCCAGTTATATGGTGGTTTTAAACATGGTGTACCAAGCCTGGTACATATCGAAAAGTGATACTGTCATTGCTTTCTGAAGTACATTGAATCGAATCTGTCAGCAGGTTTTTCTATATAATCTGAAAGCAGCATGATGTAGGGACTGAGAGCCTGATTCCAGTGATGTGTTACTTACTAGGCTGTGTGTTGTTTCAATAAAATGAGTGTTTTATCAGTAGGAGATTATCACTGCAGGACTTAGCGTCTCGTGCCTCCTGGTCCAACTCTGCCCACACTACTGATTAGCAGCTTTCGGTCAATATATACTGTACACAGCTGCCAATAAGTCGTATATGCAGCTCAGCATTCTGGGTTCTGCTAGAATTACATCAGACAAAACTGTGATTTTAACCCAACTGCTGCACCCAGTAAACTAAGTGACACATCGCTGGAATCAGGGTCTCTACCACTACATCATGCTGCTGTCAGATGAGGTAGCAAATACCTGGTGACAAATTCTCGTTAAAAAAAGTGCTCTTAATATTGTCCTCATTTGGATTGCCATTTAAAGTGCATGCCGTGTCCCTTGATCTTTTTGGCTAAGCTGAGCTATGCTATGCCAATGTTACCACTCAGCATTTTTTTGTGTGCAGAAAATCTGCTGTATTTATCAGCTCAAGCAAAGTGATGTGAGTTCATGAAAACTCCATGCTCACTGTGTGTTGATAGACACTGCTGAATTGTACTTTTTTTGGTGCATATTTTCCAATGGGCTTCATTGAGGAGCCTGAAAAACACATTTAAAAAGCGCAATTGTGTTTTTAAGTGCGGAATCCCAGTGTTTCTGCACTTAAAAAATGCTGCTTCAAACCTACAACTAAAAAAAAGAAAATAAGGAGAAAAAGTATAAAATAATGCAGCAAAATTGTATTTTTCAACACAGAATACTACTTTGATGCAGACACCAATCACTGACAATTTTCTGTATACACTGTGCATTGGCAGAAAGTTGTCAATCAGTGGTGGGGGCGGGGTAACATAGAGCATCAGGACTGCATGGCAAGAGACAAGTAGTCATCTGTTGATAATCTCCTGCTGATAAAACACCGATTTTATTGAAATAACAAAAAGTAGCCCAGTAAGTGATACATCACTGGAACCAGGCTCTCTGTCCCTACATCATGCTGCTCTCAGATTAAATAGCAAAAACCTGCTTACAGATTGTCCTTCAGCCAATCTGATTATGCTAAAAAACACTTGTCTGTGACAATTTTATAAGTAGTGAACACTGAAGTACCAGGTGTGGCCAACAGGTGGCAATGCAGAGATCTCATTTTCAATAATGACGTTATTATTCTTTCTTATAGCATTTTGATACATATTCCTGAATGCATTATTTTATTAATAGATATTTGGCGTCAGGAGAAGAATATTGTCTTCATCAGTATAGTTATAGTTGGCTGGAACCCATATTTTGCCTTGCAGTTGATTTAGTAATGAAATTACTAAAAATGCTGAGTAGAGATGAGCAAATCGATTTGTGGGACTCCGGTTCTGACCTGGACACTTTACCGGACAAACGCTTGAAGTCTCTCTTTACACTTGTGATTTGACTGCTAACCTTGGGATTTTTAACTTTATGATTACTAGAATAAAAAGGATAAGAAGAAACAGAAGAATGTAGTAATGAGGATACTGAAGTACAACACTCCGGAGTGGCCATACCTTGTTTTTGGATCCATAGGGGCAGCCATTAATGGAACTCTTACCCCACTTTATGCTGTTCTGTTTAGTCAGGTGCTGGGGGTAAGTAATGCCATAATAAACTATTACACAGCATATTACTCTTCACTGTCATCATTAATGTAAGTTCTTCCCGCAGTCTTGTGAGCTTCATTACATTCCTGCAGTATATAAAGGGGGGATGTGATCAGGGAACAGAATAATGGCTGCAAACTCTACGTGAAGTGTGGCACATTTTGCTTTTATTTTCTTTGTCATCTTTCAGACTTTCTCATTGGAAGATGAAGCTCAGCAGACTAAAGATATTAATGGGATCTGCATCCTGTTTGTCATTATTGCAGGTGTGTCATTAATTACCCAGTTTTTACAGGTGAGTCTGTAACAGGGTATTCATGTTGCAGGGGTGGGAAACCGAGGGCCCGAGGGCCATTTACGGCCCACGATGACCTTTTCTCCAGCTGCCGAGCAGAGAACCACAGTACTTGGGCCTGCAGCTGTGTTTTTGTGGCCACTGGCCCATGAATTTCTTCTTGCTCTGTGAGTACGTGCAATCAGCGCTAACTACTGAATGCTGAGGCACGTGCAATGAAAGGTTATGTCCCTACACCAGTGCCAGTGTCAAGACATACTTTGAGCGTGGAGTTACACAGTTTGTAGGGTGCCCAAAGGAGGACTAGAACATCCAAATGGCAGAAAGAAGGTTCAGCATATTTTCTCTCATCCGAGAGAATCGGGCCGATTATGCTAATCACATTCTGATCAGAGTGTGATCCAAACTTCTCCGATGTGGAGAAGAAGGAAAAAAAAATCTCCACTTTGACAGTCAATGAAAATCTGACTTCACTCAGATGTCATCCGAGTGAGGTCCGATGTTTCCCACGTACTCATTGACACGCATGGCCGAATGTGATCCAAATATCGGCTGAAAATTGTGCATGCTGTGATTTTTTCCTGGGATAAACTCTGACCAAGGAAAACGCCGGACGTGTGCACGGCCCCATATAATAACATTGGTCCAAGTGCGATCCTACGTTTTGAAAATACAGTTGTCTGCACAAGCTCTTATACAGCCCTGTCAGAGATGCCACCATTCACATCAGCACCTGTCACAAGGTTCAAGCCGTACCTGGATCATTCACAGGATGCCTATTACACTGTCAACATATATACTTACGGTGTGTAGGAAGAAACTGGAGGATGCCTAGGCAAACATGTAAAGAACATCCCAAACTCATTTGGATTTCATGACGTTGGGATGTCCTTGGTCAGACTTGGAACCAGGACCCTGATGATGCAAGATAACAGCGTAATGACCCCTTTGGACCATCCAATAATCAGTGAATGTATGAACGCTCATTCCCAACTATCGGCACCTCTAGAGAGGAGGGAGTGGTAGCCCTGTATTTTTGATAAGCGTTTTCTATCTCGAAGAATCTTAAACGAGGAAACGCGTCCGGAGGAATGTAGGAGCAGTCCAGGGACCCTCAAGACATGAGGGTCAGTTGTGGACGGCCCTTTAGGGTTGACCGTGGTCAGTATATGTGACTAGGGACCCTTAGGGTTGACACCAGGACGTTTTGAGGCTGGCAACAGGAGCCAGTTGAACATATGACGAGTCCAAATTAATCATAGAACGGGTGAGATTGTTCTATACTTTCCTTTTTCTTGATTATTGTTTTTGTCTGTGACTTGTATTGTCTTTAGAGTGGATCTTGAGACATAAAGACCACTGATTCATCCTCTTGGAGTAATGTCAAGGATTTCATGAGGTCTCAATACAAGTGACCATTGCTTCCTACACTGATCGTTGTCAGACTTTTGTGTGTTTTGTTCAGTCGTGTGTTTGGATGGGTGTCACATTTTAATATTTGTGTTTATCTTTATCTTTTAATACATATTATTAAAGGTTAGATTTTATATACTCGCTATTTTGCCCATTTCAGTCAATACCAGTGAGCTAATTCTGTGTATTATAGGAACGTGTAAATAACTTTTTCTTCCCTTTTTTGCTTTTTTTCCACCTCTAGACAGGCTGGTAATCACCCGATGATCATGCAAAACGCTCGATAGTTTGGTGCAATGATTATTAAACTGGCTTAAACAGGGGATGTGCTGCAGATAACATAATATTCTGATTACACAGAACGATCATATTATCAATCTATGTCTGCGTAAAATAATCCTCAGCCTGTCTAAATAGGCTAGTAACCGACTGCCGATCGGTGATCGTTTACCGGTCCCAACCAGAGCCCGTCTACAAGGACTCTAAAACAGAAAAAAAACTTTTTAACCTCTGATACACCCACCTATCAGGAGAACAGGGGGTCTTACCTGTTTAGCTGTTGGAGATGGCTGAGCTATCAGCTGTTTCCTTATGGGGGTATTTCATTTACAACAGTACAGGAGAAAACAGGGGTGGGCATCTGGGCACCGAGACCCCTGCTGATCACCAAACAGTGGTCCAGTATGAATTGAGGAGTGATTATGCTCATGGGGTTGATGGAGAGACCCAGGTACAGAGCTCTACGCTCCTTGTTAGTTTCAAAGATATTAAATGGAGTGTCAGCTCACATGTGCAATGGCCTCTTTAATTTAACGGGGAACATAGGACCCTGTCTCTGATGATCAGTTGGATTTTTATTGGTCGGACCCCAACCAATCAAACAGTTATCATCACTTATTATGTGGATCCTGTCACTAGGTGATAAAGGGGTTTTCCAGATATATCATGTTGAGTCTAAGGGCAGTCAACTGGAAATTATGATTCACGTCTACTGACTTCTGTTATATTGTGTTCATAATATAGTAACAGCCTTATACTTCCTTTCGCATGAGATTAATTTCATTATATGATATTTAGATTCTGTCTAACAGCACAAAAATCCTTTATTAACGCGTAATTAAAAAACTGCAAGTCAGGTAACTACTGGGACTGACGCATTTCGAGCTGACAAATAAGCAATAATGGTTATTAAGGATGAACAGATTTGCGGGACTCCGGTCCAGCGTCCAGGTCACTGGCACCTAGTGGCTGGATGGGAGCGCCGCGAGACTCTTACCTTATGGCGTGTTGGCGTGATATTTGATGTGTCAGGGCTGGAGAGACGTCATCTGTGCAAGTCCGGCAAATTTATCCGCTCATCTCTAATGGTTATCTGATATGCGTTTTTAAAGAATGCATTAATAAAGCTCCTGATTTATTAAATTGATTTGCTTTTACAATTCCTTTTAAAGTAGAATTATTATTATTATTTCCAGGGTTATTCTTTTGCTAAATCTGGAGAACTTCTGACACGAAGATTGAGGAGAGTTGGTTTCCAGTCTATGCTTGGTCAAGAAATTGGATGGTTCGATGATGCTAATAACAGTCCGGGAGCTTTGACCACCAGACTTGCCACTGATGCATCTCAAATTCAAGGGGTAGAGCAAAAATATCTCTTTCTACACTGCTGCTGTTTTTGTTGGTTCCCTGTAAATCGATGTTAATTTCTGTTACTTGAATACAATAAGTAACAAATATTATTATTCCGAATCCTAATGTATTAAAGCATTTGTATCCGTTACATATACATGATGTCCGCCCATAATATAACAATGCTTGGAGAAGTAAGGATCATCATAACTATCAATCATTGTATCACCAAAATACTTATCACTCACTTACTAAAAGTATTCTCCATTTCAGGCTACGGGTTCTCAGATAGGAATGATCGTCACTTCCATAACTAATATCGCAGCTTCGTTCGTCATTGCCTTCTACTTTAGCTGGAAGCTGAGTTTTGTTGTGTTAGGTTTTCTTCCTTTGATCGGATTGTCTGGAGTTTTTCAAGCTAAAATGCTTACAGGATTTGCAAATCAAGACAAAAAAGCATTGGAAGAAGCCGGAAAGGTATTTCAGTAATATTTATTATGTATCAATTGTGTAAAACTGCATATAGGGTAATTTTCATATGTGAAATTACTATTTAGAGGAGACAGTTAAAGGGTTATTCTCAAAATGATAATGTGACCTCAGTTTGTGCCAAACGCCAATGCAACCTATTTTTACATTCTGTACTGATTTGCAGCTATCTACCCCCCTAATTGCAATTCTCCCAGGGCTCTCTTTACGCTCCATCGCAACTGTTACTGTATTGAAAACTATCATTGGTCATGTTATTCATATAACTAAAAATTGCCCATGTTGAGCTCAAGCCATCTTTATCAGAAAGCACACAGAAGAGCAGAGGGAGGGCCCGCAGCACTGGGAAGCAGCAGTGTGCTGCTGGAAAATGGAGTTTTAGCAGAAACTTTTCCATTCAGCTATGTGAAACTGGGTGCATAGAAGGGCAGAAGGAGATGATAAAAAAAGATCCAAAGGAGCAATAAATGAACGGTACTTTTTGTTGTACTTCTACTGTATATGAAAAATAGTCATGCAGATTCTGTATTTGTAAAAAAAAAATGATTGCCATTGTCAGAATAATCCTTTAAAAGAGTTGTACAGAGTTAGAAAGACGTGGCGATCTGTCATCTGTCTGGACTTGTCTTCTTTAGTACATAATAGTTTTCCCCGTGATAACAATTATGGTGCATCACTTAGAACATGTCATTGTGCTTTTCTTCTGTCATTCCTGCTAGAAATTGACAGCCAGGTGTTAATTTTTCTAGCAAAACTGCAGCAGAATTCTGCTTATAATTGAGTCAGAATTCTAACTTAGATGCCATGTGCCACAATAATTAAAGGGAATGTGTCATCTGGAAATGACCTATTATTTAAATCAGATTTTTGTGTTAAACCTATTTTTTAAAATTTTTGTATTTTTTCTTTCCATTATTCAACGTTTGAGACCTTGCAATTTTTACACTGACCTCTGGAGCTTTTTTAAACTCCTGATTCCTGTTCTTTCATAAAATCCACATGTACATCAGCATCAATACACTGACTCAAAACCCTATATTTTTGTATTGTATCATCCAATGTGCGTTTGTAAAGATCATTAAGAGATGGGAGCAGAGTCAGATGTGACATCTCCTATGATGAATGATGGTGGATCCCATGTTATCATCTGTCACCCTGCCTCTGATGATAGACCCTGCTGAAAACGTGAATGACAGCTCTTGATCTTGAAATTAAGATCTTGATATAAAAAATAATTACCAAAGATTAAAAAAAAATCATAACATAAAATCCTGATTTATTCAATAGGTCATTTTCTAATGATACATTACATTTCTGTAAAATTTCTAGAAAAGCGGATGTGACTAAGATTGTTAATAAAATAAAACACATTTAATAAATGTATGTTCCAGTTTATTGGGGTTGTGTATAAAAGGGGCATTTTATAAAAAGTCTTGTTTTTGGAGGTCGAAATAAGTTCAAAGTGATCAGATGTTGCATAATGTTTGTTACATTTGCTGCATCTTTATGATAAACTCTTCTGTCTAGGATATTCTTGTTTTTAGGTGCTTTTTCCCCAAGTGGAGTGATTTTGCAGCTTTTTTTTGCAACTTTTTAAAAAGTCAGAATTCAAAAATCTGTCTAAAAACATCTGGAATCCTAAAGTCACGTTCACATGTTCAGTATTTTGCATCAGTATTTCTAAGCCAAAACCAGGAGTGGGTGATAAATCCAGAAGTGGTGACGTGTTTCTATTATACTTTTCCTCTGATTGTTACACTCCTGATTTTGGCTTACAAATACTGATGTAAAATACTGACCAAATACTGAACGTGTGAACATGGCTTATGTCAGGCACAATTTGACCATCAAAATATAAAACTGTCAGGCGAAAAAAAACAATAGAAATTTGTTGTTAAGAGTTGAAAAACATAATAAGAACAAAAACGTGCATTTTACTTTAAATAATTAGAGTAAAAGCTATAATAAATTGCCAAAAAGTGATCTGGAAATAAGCCAATCTATAGGTCATGTAAACTTGGATTATACAGTCTACAAAATAGAATCATAGAATCATAGAGGTAGAGTTGGAAGGGACCTCCTGGGTCATCTGGTCCAACCCCCTGCTCAATGCAGGATTCACTGGATCATCCCAGACAGATGTCTGTCCAGCCTCTGTTTGAAGACTTCCATTGAAGGAGAACTCACCACCTGTCGTGGCAGCCTGTTCCACTCATTGATCACCCTAACTGTCAAAAAGTTTTTTCTAATCTCTAATCTGTGTCTCCTCCCATTCAGTTTCATCCCATTGCTTCTAGTCTTTCCTTGTGCAAATGAGAATAAAGATGATCCTTCTACAATGTGACAGCCCTTGAGATATTTGTAGACAGCTATTAATTCTCCTCTCAGTCTTATTTTTTGCAAGCTAAACATTCCCAAATCCTGTAACCGTTCCTCATAGGACATGGTTTGCAGACCGGTCACCATTCTGGTGGCTCTTCTCTGAACTTGCTCCAGTTTGTTGATGTCGTTTTTAAAATGTGGTGCCCAAAAAAAGAAAAGATTTATCATCCAGTATGAACCTCTGATAAATTTAGTGCATGTTAAAGTGAATCTGTCACCCCAAAAATGCCATATCAATAAAAGATATGGCTGAATAGAGCATCCCATAACTAAGCTATGTGTATTTTCATTTTATCTGGATACCCCCCGTTTTCATAGAAAAATACCTTTGTAAACTTGGTATTTCGTGGTGTCAATCATTGCAGTCAGGTCAGGAAGGCTGCGGTTATTCGCTTCCTCCCCCCCGCTCCTCCACTTCTTCACGTAACGCTGTCTGTGAATATCACAGACAGCGTAATGCTTCCGCGATTGCGCGGTGATAGCAGGGCCCCGGCGCGTGCGCAGTCTTCTTTGCCCAGCAGTGGGCAAAGCATAAAATGACTGCAGCGCATGCGCTAGTCTTTCCTTGCCCCGGAAGTCGTCCAAGGCAAGCAGTAATTTCCGGGGCAAGGAAAGACTAGCGCATGCGCTGTAGTCATTTTATGCTTTGCCCACTGTTGGGCAAAGCATACTGCGCATGCGCCGGGCCGGATTTTGAATTGCGCAATTGTGGGAACCTAACGCCGTCTGTGGTATTCACAGACGGCGTAACGCAACAGATGACGAGGAGCGGGGGCGGGGGAGGACATGAAAACCGCCGCCCTCCTGACCTGACTGCAGTGATTGACACCTACAATCACCAACTTTAAAAAGGTATTTTGATATGAAAACGGGGGTATCATGATATATGATACCCACCGTTAGCTTAGTTATGGGACGCACTATTCAGCCATATCTTTATCTGATATGGCTATTTTGGGGTGACAGATTCCCTTTAACACTGTCTAGACTAAGTTTATGCTAACTAAAGACAGAATTAGTAGTTCTGCCCCTTTGTTTTTCCGGTTGGGGCATGTCCAAGCACAGTCTAATATTGCCCAATCAGTGTGGACTATAGTAGACTATATAGGTACACACCCCTTTTTGGCTCACGCCCAGTTGTCACATGTTCACACAAATTGTTTTTTTAGAGGAATATCATAGATAAATCCCAATGCATAGTTCTAAGCAAAGTTTGGAGGAAATCATAATTCTTGGGAAGTTAAAGAGGTTGTCTATTACTTTAGCATTGGTGACCTATACTTAGTATAGGTCACCAATGTCTGATCGGTCGGAGTCCGACACCCTGGCCCACACAGATCAGCTGTTATCAGTTTTAGGCAGTGGCTGGCCGGAAATACTAACTTTCGTAGGTGCTCCGTCTTCTAGTAGTGCGCAGGCAGGGTACCATACAACCACCGCCATTGACTTGAATAGGCAGTGGATATGTAGTACAATCTTGCCACTACCTGAAGGACAGAGCAACTCCGTAAGTAAGTATTTCGGCCAGGCCACTGACAGAGACGATAGCAGCAGATTAGCGGTGGGAGGTGTGCATGGTGTCGGACCCCGACCAATCAGACATTGATGCCTCTCCAAAAGATAGGTCATCAATGCTAAAGTAGTGAAACTACCTTTTAAGTCAGAAGAGCCAAATGTCCCCTTTAATTAAATAGGGCTCATCGTATAGATAAGTGTGGTATCGTTTAAGGAAGAAAGTTGTCATGTTTTTCCAACCATGGAAACCCCATAGATACTAATACTGAGTGTCAGCATTAATGATTTTTATTTGCCACTGAAAGCACTTTTTAATGAGCAGCACATAAAACTTTTAGAAAGTTCAATTTTGAAACAGGACGGCAGATAAATGATAACCTTATATATGTGCTTAAAACACCGGATAGACTAAAACTATCTCCCTACCCTCAAACAGGCTTATAAAACATTACACCACGAGGTCTTCATGAACTAGATCCTTGCCTTGTAGACCAGTAGGGCATAGTTGTTAGCACATGATTCCATGAAGTGGACAATGTCACTAGCGAATGGAAGCTCAAGGCCATTACTAATTATCATTATGTTCTGAAGAAACTTTACTTTCATTAAAATTCCAACTTGACTTCATTTTTAATATCAACCTCTCGTTCCTTTCTAATCATGACCCCTCAGTAATGTCTGGTCTGCACTTAACGTACTGCATTAAAAATACATTATTTAATTAGTGCCACTTAAAGAGCCATGTATCACCTATAAAGAGACTCGAGTCTAAATGGGAGAAACAGAAAAAAATATACATTTAATTACACTCTAAAATTGCCCAAATAGCTCCGGGAGATGCGAAAGAATGTATTTTAATTATCATTTACTTAAAATGAAAGCCATTAAAATCATAAAAATACAGAAATTTGCAACTTTGGAAAATTTAGTTTTAAAGACATTAATAAGTAAAAAAAAGAAAACCTCATCTTCCTGGATTACAAGCTTTTCTGTGCTTCCGGTCAAAAGTCATGTCAGTAGCACCGACCGCCACCAACTTTATCCTAGGGCCTGTGCACACATTGCGGATTTGCCTGCGGATTTTTCCGCGCCAAAACCGCACTTCTTGGCAGAAACCGCAGGGCGGTTTTGACGCGGTTTTTGCGCGGTTTTTCTCATGCGGTTTTGTATGCGGTTTTTACAGCTAAATAAAGATATGTTGTTTAACAAAAAAAAAAGATTTGTGATGTAATTTCTTGTCCAACCTCCTCTTTTACATTTGTCCAACCCACACTCCATTACACACACACAGATAGAGATAGGCCGGCGTCACACTTGCGAGTGTGATGCGAGTAAGTCGCACGACTTTCCGCATCAACACCCGGCACGGCCGCCCGCTCTCGGACCCGAGTGTGCGGCTGCATGTATTTCTATACATGTATTTCTATGCAGCCGCACACTCGGGTCTGAGAGCGGGCGGCCGTGCGGGTGTTGATGCGAGAAAGTCGTGCGACTTACTCGCATCACACTCGCAAGTGTGACGCCGGCCATAGATAGATAATAGATACCAGTAGTTAGATAGAAAATACATAGATAGATGGATAATAGATAGTTAGAAATATATATAGAAAGATAGATATAGAGATAGACAGAAAGATAGATATATAGGTAGATAGATAAAATAGTACATAAATAGTTAAAGACACACACGCGTATACATACACAAAATAACGCAATAGTTAATAAAAAAAAATATAGGAAAAAAAATGGCGGGGAGGGGGAAAGCAGACAGCCGGGGCCAATATTTCTAGCCTGGGAAGGGGTTAATACCCATGGATCTTCCCAGGCTATGAATATCAGCCCGCAGCTAGCCTTCACTGGCTATTAAAATAGGGGGACCCCCCCAAAAAAATGACGTGGGGTCCCCCATAATTTATAGCCAGAAAGGCTACGCAGACAGCTGCGGGCTGATATTCATAGCCTAGGAAGGGGCCATGGATATTGGCGCCCCCCTGGCTAAAAATACCAGCACCCAGCCGCCCCAGAATTGGCGCATCTGTACGATGCGCCAATTCTGGCACTTAGCCCCTCTCTTCCCACTCCCCTGTAGCGGTGGGATATGGGGTAATAAGGGGTTAATATCACCTTGCTATTGTAAGGTGATATTAAGCCCGGTTAATAATAGAGAGGCGTCAATAAGACGCCTATCCATTATTAATCTTATATTAATAAAGGGTTAAAAAAAACACACACACAAGAATAAATTATTTTAATGAAATAAAACACAACACGGTTTTCATATCTTTATTACACACTCAGATCCAAGCGACGCCCTCGATCTCCTGTAAAAAAACGTAAAAAAATAAAACAACCGTATACTCCCTGTCCGACGCAGTCCAATTAATAACGAGGGTCCCACGACGGTCTCCCCTATAGAACGGTGACATCGGGTGATGTCACCGTTCTATAGGGCCTCCCAGTGATGCACTGACAGGAGACAATGGCTCCTGCAGTGCATCACTGAGTTCATTCTCTCACTTTATGGCAATGCTGCGTGGGAATTTTCTCACCCAGCATTGCCGTGAGAGAATGAACTGTCGTGCCGTCATTCTCTCCCGGCGGCAGAGGCAGAGCAGTACAGATCGATGGCGTCGGGGAAGAGGTGAGTATGTGCTCTATGTTATGTGTTGTATGTCATGTGTATGTTGTATGTCATGTATGTTATATGTTCTGTATGTCATGTGTGTTATATGTGCATGTATGTGTATGTTGTATGTCATGTGTATGTTATATGTTCTGTATGTCATGTGTGTTATATGTTGTATGTCATGTGTATGTTATATGTTCTGTATGTCATGTGTATGTTATATGTTCTGTATGTCATGTGTATGTTTATATGTTCTGTATGTCATGTGTATGTTATATGTTCTGTATGTCATGTGTGTTATATGTTGTATGTCATGTGTATGTTATATGTTCTGTATGTCATGTGTGTTATATGTTGTATGTCATGTGTATGTTTATATGTTCTGTATGTCATGTGTGTTATATGTTGTATGTCATGTATGTCATGTGTGATGTTATAGTTCTGTATGTCATGTGTGTTATATGTTGTATGTATGTGTATGTTATATGTTCTGTATGTCATTGTGTTTATATGTTGTATGTCATGTATGTTATATGTTCTGTATGTCATGTGTATGTTATATGTTCTGTATGTCATGTGTGTTATATGTTCTGTATGTCATGTATGTTATATGTTCTGTATGTCATGTGTGTTATTGTTCTGTATGTATGTATGTTATATGTTCTGTATGTCATGTGTGTTATATGTTCTGTATGTCATGTATGTTATATGTTCTGTATGTCATGTGTGTTATATGTTCTGTATGTCATGTGTGTTATATGTTGTATGTCATGTATGTTATATGTTCTGTATGTCATGTGTGTTATATGTTCTGTATGTCATGTATGTTATATGTTCTGTATGTCATGTTGTTATATGTTCTGTATGTCATGTGTGTTATATGTTCTGTATGTCATGTATGTTATATGTTCTGTATGTCATGTATGTTATCGTTCTGTATGTCATGTGTGTTATATGTTCTGTATGTCATGTATGTTATATGTTCTGTATGTCATGTGTGTTATATGTTGTATGTCATGTGTATGTTATATGTTCTGTATGTTATGTGTATGTTATATGTTCTGTATGTCATGTAATTTTTTTTTTTTTACATTCAGCACATTAGCCGGATGATGGGACTACTACTGTCCCATCATTGGCTAATGTGTCAGTCACTGTAGCAGGCATCGCCGGGATGGACTTGTAGTCCCATCCGACGATGCCTGCATACACGGAGACACGCACACAGGCCCGCACACCCCGCACATACACAGGCCCGCAGTCCGCCGCACATACACAGCCCCGCACACGCCGCACATACACAGCCCCGCACACGCGCACATACACAGTCCCGCACACCGATCGCGCACACAGCCCCGCACACCGATCACGCAGACACCGGCACACAATCACCGCCCACACACACAGCGCCGCACACTATACACGCCCATGCACCGCCCACACACATAGCGCCGCACACTATACACGCCCACGCACCGCCCACACACATAGCGCCGCACACTATACACGCCCACGCACCGCCCACACACTTCCCTCCTCCCGAACTGCAGCGGTTTCACCCGCAGCAAACCCGCAGATCTTTTTTAGATCTGCGGTTTTGCTGCGGAAGTGCCCGACTCAATGCAAGTCAATGGGCGCCGAACCGCTGTAGTTCCGCACAAAGAATTGACATGCTGCGGAAAATAAAACTTGGCTAAACCGCGCGTTTTTTTTCCGCAGCATGTGCACAGCAGACATGCGGTTCCCATTAGATTACATTGGTAGTGCACTGTGCTGCGGGTTGGATGCGTTTCCGCTGCGTTGAAAAACGCAGCGGAAACGCATCTAAAACCGCAAAGTGTTAGAAAGCTGTTAGAAAAAAATTTTAAAAAATGATATAAATGATATAAATTTTAGATTTAATTTTTCACTTAGATTCATTATTTTCCGCCAGGTCTCCAGTGAAGCTATTGGTAATATTCGCACGGTTGCCGGACTGGGAAAGGAGAATATGTTTGTCCAAATGTATGAGAAGGAGTTGGAGATGCCGTACAAGGCCGCAGTAAAGAAGGCTCATGTGTATGGTGCCAGTTTTGGCTTTTCCCAGTGCGTCATTTTTATGGCCTATGCCGCCTCCTTCAGATTTGGAGGATTTTTAGTCCACACGGAGGGGTTACATTATGCTAAGGTTTTCAGGTACTAGCATTTTTATTTCTATTAATTAACTCTTATGTCTCAAAGTCTTCATATACCGTAAGTTGGATTGGTTTTGATTTTTTTTTTGGTGGGGGGAATCCATTTAGGGAATTTTGAGTTGATAGAAAATAGAAGCACGTAAGTAAGGAAGGTCCAGTGTAAAAAAAAGTTATTGAAAGTCATAAAACTTCACATTTGTTGCTGACTATTAAAAAGATTGTTGATGCACCGTACATACAAGAAAAGTAGTGACACAATAGATCATTGATAAAGTAGGGAAGATCTTGTATTCAGGCCATTTGTCTACTAACCAGAGAGGACAGTGACTGCATAAAATTCCTCTTGGTAATGATCACAGGATCAGAATACACAGGGTTTGTTTGTAGTCTGTGGTCATGGATCTACTTTGATCTACTTTGGAGGCATAGGGCCCCGTCTCACATAGCGACACACCAGCGATCCCGACAACGATCAGGATCGCTGGTGTGTCGCTACATGATCGCTGCTGAGCTGCCAAACAGGCAGCGATCAGGACAGCGACACTGCGGGTAACGTCGCCTAGTTACCCGCAGTGTACGTTGGATACCAGCCCCTGATGCAGGGAGCTGGTAACCAAGGTACACATCAGGTTTCCAGGCGCTGCGCGGTGCCTGGAAACCCGATGTGTACCTTGGTTACCAGCTCCCCTGCAGCAGCGCGCTGGTATCCAACGTACACATCGGGTTTCCAGGCACGATCTCGCTATGTGAGACGGGGCCTATATATATAAAACTGTAGAATGTATTTTTAATCAATTCTGTTTGTAAGGCTGTCTTCTTTTAATTAAAATATGCTGCAAATTTTGGCAGATATATCCTAGGGATGAAGGCTTTAGCAAAGCTCATTCAGAGTAAATATATGGACTATGCAAACATACAAATGTGGCATACCTTGCTTATAAAGGAGTTACCCAAGACTATATACATTTTTTACTATGGGCCTAAGAACTAACAGGTAGGTAGTTGCTAACTGCCTCTGTGTTCTGGCCAGCGCAGATCTGTCGACGATTACGCGTCTTCCGCTTAAGTCGTATCGACAGAGCGGCGGCTTCTCTTCCGCTCTACTCTGTTGATGGGGTGTGACTGCCGATGTCATGCTGATTGACAGCTTGATCTCAGCTGCCTATCTGAGGGCATCCGGCTGTCAATCAGCATGACATCCCTGTCAACAGAGCAGCGCAAAAAAGGAAGAGCTGCTCTGTCGATGTGGTGCAGCTGAATCGCCGATCAGTGACTGCTCAGAGCCAGCATAGGATAGAACAGGTAGGTAGTTGATAACTAATTAACAACTCCCTCCTGGATAACCCCTTTAATTTATTACTCTTGCTCCTACATTTTTCTTGTTTTTACCCTCAAAAACTAAAAGAGTTCTACTTCTTTCAATTACAGAGTTATATCTGCCATAGTCACGAGTGGCACTGCCCTGGGAAGAGCATCATCCTTCACTCCAGATTATGCCAAAGCAAAAATTGCAGCCGTTCAATTCTTTAAGTTACTTGACCGCATCCCCAAGACCACCGTCTACAGCACAGATGGAGATAAATGGGTAAGATTCCCATCATATGTCTTTTCATTCCTTTTTTTTTTGTTCTTGTGAATTGAACCAGTGCGCGATAAATTATTGTCGATGTTACAAAAAAATAATCTGAGCAGGCATTGTGATGGAAATGTGTGCACTCTTCAGCCTTTCTACTTTTGTGGCTGAGATCATTGTTTTACTCACAGATGTCACTAAACAGCTTTCATGTTCTAATATCTTGTACAAAGCACCAAAGTGGGAATTGTCCCTTCCATAAACCTGCATATTCAGACTCCGTATCCTCCAGTGAGACAAAGCTGTGAAATGGAATTGGTCTCAAAGCATGACTTCAAATGTGCAATGTCAATTATAAAATCTATTACATCCAGACCCTCCAGTGACTTATCTATAGATGAAAGCATGCTGTGCAGAGGTTATAATTGTTCCATATAATTGTTCTATATCTCCATTATCGCTGAAATGTTTTCATAGTCTCAGTCTCCTGACATATAGTAATATACTGCGAGCGTCATGTAATCTACTCTATTTGGCTAAAGTTTATCTTTCCTTTTATGACAGCACCATAGCGACCTTTCCAAAATTTACATGATCTTAATGTATAGAATATTAAATTTATAGGAACCCGAGCCAATAGATAAAGTAGGGCGCTAAACATTCCATTTTTAGACAGCTCTCATATTTGAAATACTGTATATGAAGCAAGGATCACCAAGATGCAACTTGCCTAGTTTGGACACCATCATACGAAGAGAGTAATCACTGTAGAAGGACATCATAGGAACAAGGCGAAGAGGAAGACCCTTATCAAGATAACGATGGAGAAGACCCTGGTGGACCTATCTAGGCTTGGACAAGATCGATCTTCCTACAGATCGTTCATCAATCAAGTCGCCATGGCTCAATATTATAGTAATTATAATAATATAGGTACATAGAAGTAGTGGCGTAAATTGAAGTTTATGGTCCCCATTCAAAAATCTCCAACAGGGCCCCCAACTATCATGGGTCTTTATTGGTCTTCTCATATGTGACAAAGGGACCTTTAGAGCCCCCTAGATTTTAAAGCCTCGGTGTGACCGCAACACCTTCAACCACTGTATTTATGCCCCTGTATAAAATGTGGATATATACAAATATGCTACTAGAGAATGCCAATAAATAATTCCATTCGTTACCATAATAATGCTTAAAAGCAGTATCCAAATCATACTGCAATTGAGTGGTCAGATAAGACTGTCAGATAAAGTCCATGACTTACAGCTGACGTTCCTTCTTATTGGGGTAATTTACTCTTCTCGTCTTTTCCATGTGTCCCATCTGAGTAGTTGGGGTTCACAGCCCATAAGTGCAATAACAGAAGGACATACCTCCTGACTTTTAGAGCCGTGACAGGGAGATGTATCTCGGCACTTACACAGCAACGTTGCTCTATTGAATCAACTTGGTGCTCTTAGTCACTATGATACACCTTTCATGGCCCTCATACAGTATGATGTTCCCGAAAATGAAATCTATACATAGTATGATGCCCCACAATACACCCCATATGTACAGTGTGATGACCCCACAGTGCCCCCAGCAAAGATATAATTCCCCCAAAGTGCCCTAACACAGTATGATAATGCCAGTGTCCCAAATATTGTATAATGTCCTAACAATTCCCCAAACATAGTATAATGCTTTCACAGCCCCCTATACAATATGATGACCCCATAGTTCCCCCATTCAGTATGATGCCAGCACAGTCCCCCTAAACAGTATCATGAACATACAGGCTCCCACACGCAGTATGATGACCCTAAAGTCCCCCCACACAGTATAATGACCCCACAGTCACAGTATGATGAACCCACAGTCTCCTAAACACAATATGATGCCCCCACATTCAGTATCATGACACCACAGACTCCCACTCACAGTATGATGACCCCCACAGCCCTCCTGCACAGTATGATGACCCTACTTTCCCCCACACACAAAGTATGATTCCCCACAGCACCACACACAGAATTATAACCCAACAGCCCCATAATATACAAAACAATAAAGCTTTTACTCACCTGATCTAAATTTCATTTACTGTAGCCTCCATCTCCTCTTCTGACTTGTATGAACAGTAGACCCGGAGGAGGAAGCAAAATGCAGTGACATCATTGCGCCATCTGCACTGGGAGGCTGACGTCTTGTAAGCTGCAGGCACACAGCAGCCTGCGGCCTACAAAACAAGAGTGATGTGACAGGCAGCTTATGGCTCCTTGCTTGACCATGGAATTGAACTGTATCAGCGCCATATTAACACCGACACAGTTTAATGTTGCGTAGCCATCACTGGAAATTGGGACACTGGGCAAGAAGTTTGGGGACACAGTTCATAATCTTTGACACTAGAGATGTCAATGTTTCAAGTATAACTGAGCACTGTACACTATATATTGTTATATATACTTCTGTTGTATTAAAAGTAACTTAGCTCCTCACATATATATTTTCTTCCTTACACAGGACGATTTCAAAGGAGACATTGAGTTTGCGAATTGCAAATTTACCTACCCTAGTCGTCCAGTGACCATGGTGCTGCAAGGTCTTTCAGTGAAAGTAAAATCTGGGCAGACTCTGGCATTTGTGGGCAGCAGTGGATGTGGAAAAAGCACCAGTGTCCAGTTACTAGAAAGATTCTATGATCCAGATGAGGGGAAAGTAGTAAGTACACTATTTCTAATGTCTGCATCTACACTAAACAGAAGCTCACGTCATGAGGACAAAATCTTGAGCTTCTGTTAAATACTACTAGTAAGCTGATTGCAGGGGCAAATAAAGCAACAACTCAAGGCACAAACACCAGAAAAATGTGTATAGAAAATATAGGAATAAAAGTACAATAAACCAAATATAGTGCCTAAGTGTAGACATGGAAAAGACCGAACAAAAGACCAAAAGCTATTGCATTATTTTCTTGGATGAATTATGTAAAAAACTAGAACCAATTCAGCAAAAGTAATGGGATTTCTGAATTCAGCACCCTAAAAATACCCTAAATCCATTAAAAAACCCTGACACATTGTAGCGCCGGCGTCCCTGCCTTCTGCCAGGCAGGGACGCTGTTCCCCTGCGCCAGCGTCCTCTGCCAGGCAGGGACGTCGCCCCCCTTACCCACGCTCGGCGTCCTCCTTCCGCCCTGCTGGGGTCGCGGCTCCTTCCCTGCTGCTGGACTTAGGGCGCGCGCCCGCGCGCTCCCCCGCTCTTAAAGGGGCCGCGCGCATCTTTCAAAAAAGGTACCCGGCCAATGCCGGAGGACTCCACCCTATATAAAGTACTCCCTCCTTAATGGAGGTGCCCGAGCAATGTTGTTGCACTGTTTACTCTGCTTCAGCCCTCAGGGTCCGTTACCAGTTACCTGCCTGTCTCCTGCCAATTTGCTGTCTGCTACCTGTCCGCAAGCCTACCTGGAGGTTCGGCCGTCACCGGTGGTGACCATCGGCTATTCCAGAGAATCTCGCCTGCTCACTTGGGGGCGCTCATCTGCCATCTGCCTGCAGACCTACCCGGAGGTTCGGACGTCACATGCGGTGACCATCGTCTATTCCAGAGACTCTCGCCTGCTCACTTGGGGGCGTTCATCTGCCATCTGCCTGCAGACCTACCCGGAGGTTCGGACGTCACATGCGGTGACCATCGTCTATTCCAGAGGACTCATCGCACTCCTGCTACCACTTGGGATGGGGCGATTCAATCTGTTTTCATCTGCCTGCTAGCCTACCGGGAGGCTCCACCATCTCAGGTCGTATATACCTGTCCTTCCAGAGACTGCCCCGGTCACTTGCCGTGACTACCTGCCTGTCCTTCCAGAGACTGCCCCGGTCACTTGCCGTGACTACCTGCCTGTCCTTCCAGAGACTGCCCGGTCACTTGCCGTGACTACCTGCCTGTCCTTCCAGAGACTGCCCCGGTCACTTGCCGTGACTACCTGCCTGTCCTTCCAGAGACTGCCCCGGTCACTTGTCGTGACTACCTGCCTGTCCTTCCAGAGACTGCCCCGGTCACTTGCCTGACTACCTGCCCGTCTATCCAGAGACTGTCCCTGTCACTTGCCGTGACTTCCTGTCCGTCTCCCCGGGCGCCACCCGCTCCTTTACAAGGAAAGCCTCCTTGTATAATAAAGCTCAGAGGTTCCGCCTCCCAGACCCGTTACAGTTTGCTCGGGCCATGGAACCCGGTGGCACCCAAACTCCTTCGCTCTCTGACCTGTGTCATGAACTGTCTCGTCAGAGGTCTCAACAGGAGTCCATCCTGGGTCATCTGCGGAATGTTAATTCCCGCCTGGACACCCTGACTACTTCACCAGCAACCACCACTGGCGCCATGACTCGCAATCCGGCAGTCCCGTTGCTTACCAATTCCGTGGTTTCTGTCCTGGACCTCGACTTTCTGCTCCTCCACGGTTTGGAGGCGATCCTACTCTGGCTCGGGGTTTCATTAACCAGTGTACCCTGCATTTCGAACTCCTGGCTCACCAGTTTAACTCCGACCGGGCCAAAATTGCCTTCATTATGTCCCATCTCACCGGAGAGGCTCTGGCCTGGCTTAATCCTCTCTGGGAGAGAGAAGATCCTCTGGTGTCTGACCTGCCTGCTTTTCTCTCGGCCTTCCGGAAGGTATTCGACGAACCCGGACGGAAGACCTCCTCTGCATCATCTCTGTTGCGTCTCCGTCAGGGAAGTCTCACCGTGGGGCAATATGCCATACGGTTCCGTACCCTTGCCTCGGAGCTGGCCTGGGATAATGATGCTCTGATATCTGTCTTCTGGGAGGGTCTGTCCGGCCGTATTAAAGATGAACTTGCCGGTCGAGACATTCCAACCTCTCTCGATGACCTAATAACTCTGGCTAATCGAATTGATCTACGGTTCCAGGAACGCGCCAAAGAGGTCACCCGTGAGAGAAGGTTTCCTCGTCTAGCTCCTTCTTTTCAGAGACCTGTAACTCCTTCCGCTTCTCCCCAGGTACACACTTCTGAGCCTATGCAGGTCGACCAGACCAAGATGGTCAAAGCCCGTCAGGACTTACGCCGTGCCGAGGGGAGTTGCTTCTACTGTGGCAGTAAGGAGCATCGGATCCGTACCTGTCCGGAGAGGTCGGGAAACGCCTGTGTCTAGGTTCGCTCTGAGAGGTCAACCTAGACAAGAATAAATCCTCTTCATCTCTGCTGCTGTCAGTCTCAATTCTCCTCGGTGAGAACCGTCATTTCGAACAAGCCCAACTTGATTCTGGAGCAGCCGGGAATCTTGTTTCACAGGCTCTAGTAGAGAAATATCGCATTCCTACCAAACATCTGGTTGAACCAGTATCTGTTGCTGCTGTGGACGGGGGTCTCCTACCACGTCCCATCCAACTTATCACTGAAGCCATAACCCTGCAAGTGGGAATGTTGCATTCTGAGAGCATCTCGTTTCATGTCCTGCCTGGACTCTCTCATGCTTTCTTATTAGGTCTACCTTGGCTCCAAAAGCATGCACCCGTGCTCGACTGGCAGACTGGAGAGATCCTTCGCTGGGACAGGACTGTCATAAAACGTGTTTGGTTCCTGTTCATCCCGTCCGTCCTTCTCTTACACCAACTAATCTACCAGGGCTCCCGATTCCATATTGGTCGTTCGCTGATGTCTTTAATAAAAAGGAGGCAGAGACATTACCCCTCACAGACCTTATGATTGCCCGATCGACCTGCTACCCGGTACTACGCCTCCCCGTGGGCGTATTTACCCATTGTCTGCTGCTGAGACCAGGTCAATGTCCGAATATATCGAGGAGAATTTGGCCAAGGGATTCATCCGGAAATCTACCTCCCCAGCGGGAGCAGGTTTCTTCTTCGTAAAAAAGAATGACGGCTCTCTCCGTCCCTGTATTGACTACAGAGGCCTAAACCTGATCACGGTGAAGAATAAGTACCCTCTTCCGCTCATTCCCGAATTGTTTGATCGTCTGGGGGGGGCTAGAATCTTCACCAAACTGGATCTTCGTGGAGCATATAACCTAGTCCGTATCCGTCGGGGAGATGAATGGAAGACGGCATTCAACACCCGGGACGGCCACTATGAGTATTTGGTGATGCCCTTTGGTCTCTGTAATGCTCCTGCAGTCTTTCAGGAGTTGGTCAATGACATCTTCCGGGACCTGCTCTACTCCTGCGTTGTGGTGTACCTAGACGACATCTTGGTCTTCTCTCCGGATCTCCAGTCTCACCGGAGGGATGTTCGTCAGGTTCTGCTCAGGCTTAGGCAGAATCACCTTTTCGCCAAATATGAGAAGTGTCTCTTTGAGCAGACCTCGCTTCCGTTTTTGGGTTACATCATTTCTCAGACTGGTCTAAGAATGGATCCGGAGAAACTATCTGCCATCGAGAAATGGCCCCGACCGGAGGGATTGAAGGCCATTCAGCGGTTCCTGGGATTCGCCAATTATTACCGCCTCTTCATACCGCACTTCTCTTCCCGGACTGCTCCAATCTCCGCGCTCACCCGCAAGAATGCTAACCCCAAACAGTGGACGCCCGAAGCAGAGGAGGCCTTTCTTTCCTTAAAACAGGCCTTCTCTTCCGCTCCAGTGCTGCATCGCCCGGACGGCAACAAGCAGTTCTTCCTGGAGGTGGACGCTTCCTCTTCTGGAGCTGGAGCGGTACTGACTCAAAAGTCTTCTTCCGGGAGGATGGTATCTTGCGGCTTCTTCTCAAAACTCTTCTCCTCTTCTGAGCGCAATTATTCCATAGGAGACCGAGAGTTATTGGCCATTAAGCTGGCATTGGAGGAGTGGCGTTACCTACTCGAGGGGGCTCTTCATCCGGTAATCATTTACACTGACCACAAGAATCTGGCTTACCTCCAGCATGCCCAGAGACTTAACCCTCGCCAAGCCCGGTGGTCCTTGTTTTTTGCTCGCTTCGACTTTCTTTACACTTTCGCCCGGCCGACAAGAACATCAAGGCGGATGCCTTGTCCCGGTCTTTCCTGGTGTCGGATCTCGAGGAGGAACCTAAACATATCATCGATCCCGCCAGAGTGATGCAGGTGGCTCCCGTGAGTCTAAATCGTCTCCCTCCTGGTAAAACGTTCTTATCGGTACCTGATCGGGAGAGGATCCTCCACTGGGGTCATTCGTCTAAACTAGCTGGCCACGCTGGTCAGAAAAAGACCCTCCAGCTCATTACCCGGCATTACTGGTGGCCTACCCTGCACAAGGATGTAATAGACTTTGTTTCTGCCTGTGCCTCCTGTGCCCGCAACAAAGTTCCGAGACACCTGCCTGCCGGCCGTCTTCTCCCGCTTCCTGTACCCGCTGCCCCCTGGCAGCATATAGCCATGGACTTCATAACGGATCTTCCCGTCTCTGCTGGTTGTACGGTCATTTGGATGGTCGTTGACCGATTTTCCAAGATGGCTCACTTCATTCCCCTGCCAGGGCTTCCGTCTGCACCCGAGTTGGCTAAAGACTTTATCCGCCACATCTTCCGTCTTCATGGTCTGCCTCGTCACATTGTGTCGGATCGTGGGGTACAGTTCACCTCACGTTTCTGGAGAGCCACTTGTAAGTTGCTAGACGTCACCCTGGATTTCTCCTCCGCTTACCACCCACAGTCCAATGGTCAAGTCGAGCGAATCAATCAGATTCTGACCAGTTATCTCCGGCACTTCGTTAATGCCCACCATTCTGACTGGGTGGATCTCCTGCCTTGGGCCGAATTTTCATACAACAATCACGAGAGCGAATCTTCCTCCAAATCTCCGTTTCTTGTAGTCTTCGGTCAACATCCTCGGATCCCTGTACCTATTTCTATCTCTGTGGACAATCCAGCTGCGGAATCCCTGGTTAACGAATTCTCCTCCATATGGGAGAGTACCCAGTCCGCACTCATTCTGTCATCCGAGCGCATGAAGAGACATGCTGACAATAAACGTCTGGATCCCCCTCAATTCCATCCTGGGGATAAGGTCTGGCTCTCGTCCAAGTATGTTCGGCTCAAGATTCCTTCCTACAAGTTAGGTCCTCGGTTCATCGGTCCTCTGGAGATCATCAGTCAGATCAACCCAGTGTCCTATAAATTGAAACTCCCGGCCAATTTGCGGATTCCTAACTCCTTCCATGTATCTCTCCTCAAACCGGTGGTACTTAACTCTTTTGTCAAGTCTACAGGTACACCTCCTGCTCCACTGTCTGCTGAGAACGAATTTGAGGTAGAGAACATTTTGGCCACCAAAAGGGTAGGAAGAAAGACCTATTTTCTGGTGGATTGGAAGGGGTTTGGTCCTGAGGAGAGAATGTGGGAGCCTCGGGAGAACATCCATGCCCCTCTCATCCTAGCTAAATTTCTTTCTGGCCTAAAAAAGGGGGGGCCTAAAGGGGTGGGTACTGTAGCGCCGGCGTCCCTGCCCTCTGCCAGGCAGGGACGCTGTTCCCCTGCGCCAGCGTCCTCTGCCAGGCAGGGACGTCGCCCCCCTTACCCACGCTCGGCGTCCTCCTTCCGCCCTGCTGGGGTCGCGCGCTCCTTCCCTGCTGCTGGACTTAGGGCGCGCGCCCCGCGCGCTCCCCCGCTCTTAAAGGGGCCGCGCGCATCTTTCAAAAAAGGTCCCCGGCCAATGCCGGAGGACTCCACCCTATATAAAGTACTCCCTCCTTAATGGAGGTGCCCGAGCAATGTTGTTGCACTGTTTACTCTGCTTCAGCCCTCAGGGTCCGTTACCAGTTACCTGCCTGTCTCCTGCCAGTTTGCTGTCTGCTACCTGTCCGCAAGCCTACCTGGAGGTTCGGCCGTCACCGGTGGTGACCATCGGCTATTCCAGAGAATCTCGCCTGCTCACTTGGGGGCGCTCATCTGCCATCTGCCTGCAGACCTACCCGGAGGTTCGGACGTCACATGCGGTGACCATCGTCTATTCCAGAGACTCTCGCCTGCTCACTTGGGGGGTTCATCTGCCATCTGCCTGCAGACCTACCCGGGTTCGGACGTCACATGCGGTGACCATCGTCTATTCCAGAGACTTCGCCTCTCACTTGGGGCGTTCATCTGTCATCTGCTGCTAGCCTACCGGGAGGCTCCACCATCTCAGTCGTATATACCTGTCCTTCCAGAGACTGCCCCGGTCACTTGCCGTGACTACCTGCCTGTTCTTCCAGAGACTGCCCCGGTCACTTGTCGTGACTACCTGCCTGTCCTTCCAGAGACTGCCCCGGTCACTTGCCGTGACTACCTGCCTGTCCTTCCAGAGACTGCCCCGGTCACTTGCCGTGACTACCTGCCTGTCCTTCCAGAGACTGCCCCGGTCACTTGCCGTGACTACCTGCCTGTCCTTCCAGAGACTGCCCCGGTCACTTGCCGTGACTACCTGCCCGTCTATCCAGAGACTGTCCCTGTCACTTGCCGTGACTTCCTGTCCGTCTCCCCGGGTGCCGCCCGCTCCTTTACAAGGAAAGCCTCCTTGTATAATAAAGCTCAGAGGTTCCACCTCCCAGACCCGTTACACACATGAACATATTTTTTTTTGTAGACCTGTGTTATTTAAGCTTATGGATATTATCCAATGAAAATACCCACCGTCAAAAAAGTGCCTGAATAAACTAAATTAGGGCAGATAAAGATTTGAAGCAAAGGAATAATCTTATTTATACATTACCCCATGCTGGTGTGGTGCCAAGCCCCAACGTGCCAAAACGCACGTTGGGGCTTGGCACCACTGGGGTCTCTCCATCAGGGAGACCTTTTTAGACACCTAAACAGCCGATAGTGTCAGACAACACTAAATGAGTATATGGAACACCAATGTTGATTAGCGCATGTCTAGGTGAAGAGAAGAGGGGCAGGCGCATCGTCTGAATGTGTCATGAGTGACCCTGAGACACACAACCCAAATCACCTCCCATTGGTAACCATAACAGTGGGAGTCAGGCCACATGACAAAAATGCCAGTCAGTGCCAACACTGCACATGCGCACCATTGGATAAAGATCAGCTATGTCTAAAAAGAGATATAGCGATGCCTGCATAAGAAGAATAAAGTGATAAGTGCTGAAGATACATAATATGTGTACAGAAAATGTTTGGAAAGAGGAATAAAGTGCTAAAAAATGCACAATATGTGTTGAGAAATTCATGAAATATGATTTAAAATAATAAAAACATGATATTGTCATATATACCATGACACGGGTGAATAAAGTATACAGTGCTGCAAAAATGTATAGTTATGGTAATATACATACATATATATCTTCCACATCTTCTGACCGTGACGTTTCAGGTCAGAGGGCTTGATGATGTAACTAGTGTGCGCCCTCTGCCTGAACAGTCACAGTGCGGAGAGCCGGAAGAGGCAGACGCTGAGGAGTCCGGAGCAGAGCAGCGGCCAGCGAGGAGAGGTGAGTATTTCAATTTTTTTTTTCATGTTTGGAGCAATATATGGGGTCCATCATATACTGGAGCATTGTATGAGGCCATCATATACTGGAGCATCATATTGGCCCATTATATATGGAGCATTATATGGGGACCATCATATACTGGAGCATCATATGGGAGCCATTATACTGTATGGAGCATTATATCGGGCCCATTATGTATGGAGCAATATATAGAGCTCATTATACTGTATGGAATATTGTATGGGGCTCATTATACAGTATGGAGCAATATATGGGACTCATTATACTGTATGGAATATTATATGGGGCCCATTATACTGTATGGCGCAATATATGTGGCTCATTATACTGTATGGCGCAATATATGGGGCTCATTATACTGTATGGAGCAATATATGGGGCTCATTATTCTGTATGGAGCAAATATGGGGCTCATTATTCTGTATGGAGCAATATATGTGGCTCATTATACTGTATGGAGCAATATATGTGGCTCATTATACTGTATGGCGCAATATATGGGGCTCATTATACTGTATGGAGCAATATATGGGGCTCATTATACTGTATGGAGCAATATATGGGGCTCATTATTCTGTATGGATCACTATGTGGTGCCAATAATACTGTATGGAGGACTATACTGTCTGTTTTCTGACCTATTGTAGAATTTACAATAGATATCACTCATGTAATGTAAGGAGTAAGTGAAATTTTTGGTATTGTACTGCACCTATATCTCTCTGCCGTATCTGTATGATTCATGAAATGTGTAAAAGGGACCACTGAGACTCTTTTGCACGGGGCCCACAAAAACCTGGAGCCGTCCCTGGTGTAGACACCAGGATTTTCCTTTTGGTGATTAGAAGTATGGTGGCATCAGGCCAAGTCTTTTATCTTTGATCTATCTATGCCATGTTTTGTCTCTAGACCATATCTAACCATGTATACATTACATTGCACACAGCTCGTGGATGGACATGCAACTTCCAATGTAAACATAGCATTTTTGAGAAGCAAGATTGGCATAGTGTCCCAGGAGCCGGTGTTATTTGAAGGAAGCATTGCTGACAATATCAAGTATGGAGATAACTCTCGAGACGTCTCGTTGGAGGAAGTGATTGATGCTGCAAAAAAAGCGCACTTACATGAGTTCGTCATGTCTCTGCCAGATGTGAGCTCATATTACATTTCTCTTTTCATCCCACTATCATGTATACTTTATCGATGCAAATTGTACTAGAAATTGGGATACTATAATGCATATTCAAAGGACTACGGTGTAAAATGCATGGACAAAAGTGCATGAAGTCCAAAGGCCTCTCTGTTATGTATGGAAACAATACTAATCTAAAAAGTAAATAGCTGGTAGGGTACTCTCGCAGATTTTGCATTAGGATTAGGAGCCAGGAGTATGCATAATGCATATATCACTGTAGTTCCCGTCTCAGAGACCGGAGAATAGTTGCAGGAAACAATGCGTGCACTGGGGGGATTTGTAAGTCTGCAGTCACACAGAGTGACTGCAGACTTATCATTTTAGACAACACTTTTAATAAAGTCTACATTGTCATTGCTGAGGTTTACACTTCAAGGATAAGACTGGATTCATGGCAGAAATCCAAGTGTTGGCCTCAGATTTTTGACACTTGTCCTCTATGTATATGTATGCATGTATATCACATACATGCAGGATTCTACTGCAGTTTTTCATCTCTATTGCAAGATTACTCATTAATACACTTAGCATATGCACAAAAAACTCCTGACCTATGAAAAATGTATTGTTTGCCCCAATTGACTCAATTAAGGCCAAAAAAGTGTCCATAAAGCTTAGTTATAGTGAAAGGGAAAGTCATAAAACACTGAAGAAACTGTATAGCTAGGCATTGATTAATCAAAGCTTTTACGTCCAAAGAGTGATGTAAAAACTTTGAAAAGTTGCAAAATTTGGGGGATTTTTGGTGTTTTAACCCCAGTTTCTACTACCTAAATTGATGACACTGGGGTGGTTGTTGGTCTCAGTATACCAGAAATCTCACTCCAGTCCCTCGTTGGAGTGAGATTTTTGGCTTGGCGCCCTACGTGCATGTCTTCATGAATCAGGAGCATCTGACTCTAACATGTCCCCTCATCAAGACCTGCAAGAAAATGCTGGTCTTGATGAACCAGGGCCATAGTGTGGGAGAGCACGGCAGTGAAGAAGATTAATGTTTGTTACAACCACTTAAATTTCTGTTTACCCATTGCCATATATGTTGAGGTCACTTTGACATTACTAACGCTGTGTTTGCATCAAAAATCTTGAAAGAGGTTGCACACAATCCTAGGAGACCTCAGACTGTTATACGCATCTTTTCAGGACAATTGGAGGCTTGGTCCCACTTTTGATTTGCAGCAAATCGATTACTTACAAATCAAATTTTCTGGGAAAATTTGTCGAAGCTGATGAATTCAAATTCTCTTATTACGATTCACAGGTTTTTTTTTACCCAGATTTCATGTTCATGAAAAAGTCAGCTATTTTATTATGGCCAAGATAAAATATTAATACTAATATCTCCTCTTTTATTGATGAGAACTGATGAATTTCTAAGCCATCTCTTGGACAAATTCATCAAGATTGGCCATAAAGTTCTGGACGTATTACTGGAATCTCAATCTAAAACTTTTACTTTTCATTCTTTTCTTCAGAAATACGAAACAAATGTTGGGATAGGGGGATCTCAGTTATCCCGAGGACAGAAACAGCGTATTGCTATAGCCAGGGCTATTGTAAGAGATCCTAAAATTCTGCTTTTGGATGAAGCCACTTCGGCCTTAGACACTGAAAGTGAAAAGGTTTGTAATTCAATATCTATTCTTAACAAGAAAGTGAACACTGAACTATTTTATGCTATCAGTTGTCAGTGAATATTCTACTTCTAATAGGTTAGGTATAGAAAATCTTACCCTTTCCCCAGATCAGAGTATGCCTAGAAAATACTTCTACACAGGTCAATAACAGAACCAGTCTATTACTGCTGATGACCTTGTGGCTGCTGGAGAAAATAGAATATTAGGCCTTTCTGGCCAGTGAGCAAATTGCAAAATTTCTCATGTGTTTTCATACAGATAGTAGCATGGGAAATTTTAAAATGAAACAAACATTGTCTAAAATTAAAAACAATTCATTAACCTTATAAACATTTTTATCCAATAATTTAGTAATTACAGACTCCCTTTTAGCTGTTTCTTGATGTGCTCTGAGTTTCTTTAAGCCTCCCTTTTCATTTATTTCAGCTCATGCAGTCTTTACTTGCAATAGACTCTCTGCATGTTAGCAGAGATCTGAGGGAACGTAGGGCCAATAATACTGTATACATACTGTATATACTTTACAATTCTACATTTTGCATTTTTTATAGTTTTTTTTTTATAGAACTTACAGGAAAAAAATTGTTACATGTTATTCCTCGTAAGCAACTTCTCATGAAGCAGTGGACTCAGTGCTCAGATAGGCAGTGGACTCTGTGCTCAGATAGGCAGTGGACTCTGTGCTCAGATTGGCAGTGGACTCTGTGCGCAGATAGGCAGTGGACTCTGTGCGCAGATAGGCAGTGGACTCAGGGCTCAGATCAGCAGTGGACTCTGTGCTCAGATAGGCAGTGGACTCTGTGCTCAGATAGGCAGTGGACTCTGTGCTCAGATAGGCAGTGGACTCTGTGCGCAGATAGGCAGTGGACTCTGTGCGCAGATAGGCAGTGGACTCTGTGCGCAGATAGGCAGTGGACTCAGGGCTCAGATCAGCAGTGGACTCTGTGCTCAGATAGGCAGTGGACTCAGGGCTCAGATCAGCAGTGGACTCTGTGCTCAGATAGGCAGTGGACTCTGTGCTCAGATAGGCAGTGGAACCTGTGCTCAGATAGGCAGTGGACTCTGTGCTCAGATTGGCAGTGGACTCTGTGCGCAGATAGGCAGTGGTTTCTGTGCTCAGATCGACAGTGGACTCTGTGCTGAGATAGGCAGTTGGCTCTGTGCTCAGATTGACAGTGAACTTTGAGTTCAGATAGGCAGTGGACGCTGTGCTCAGACAGGCAATGGGCTCTGTGCTCAGATAGGCAGTGGACTCTGTGCTCAGATAGGCAGTGGTTTCTGTGCTCAGATAGGCAGTGGACTCTGTGCTCAAATAAGCAGTGGCTTCTGTGCTCAGATCGACAGTGGACTCTGTGCTCAGATAGGCAGTGGACTCTGTGCTCAGATAGGCAGTGGACTCTGTGCTCAGATAGACAGTGGACTCTGTGCTCAGATCAACAGTGGACTCTGTGCTCAGATCGACAGTGGACTCTGTGCTCAGATAGGCTGTGGACTCTGCTCAAATAGGCAGTGGACTCTGTGCTTAAATCGACAGTGGACTCTGTGCTCAGATCGACAGTGAACTCTGTGCTCAGATAGACAGTGGTCTCTGTGCTCAGATCAGGATTGGACTCAATTCTCGGAAACACAGTGGACTCTGTTCTCAGATTAGAATTATACTCTGTGTTCAGATAGACAGTGGATTCTGTTCCTAGATTTGTAGTGGACTCTGAACCCTGACATGCAGTGGTTTCTGTGCTCATTTCAGCAGTGTACTCTGTGCTTAGATCGGCAGTGGACTCTGTTCTCAGATCGGCAGCGGACTCTATTCAGATCAGCAGTGGACTCTGTACATTATTGTACAGACCACCAGACCAATTATAATAACACTTTCTTTAACAAGTATTTCTTGCTTTATTTTCTAGACTGTACAGCAAGCGCTGGATGAAGCCAGACAAGGTCGTACCTGCATTGCCATCGCTCATCGACTATCCACCATTCAAAACTGTGACATAATTGCTGTGATGGCACAAGGCGCTATCATTGAACAGGGAACTCATGAGCAACTTATGTCTCGGAAAGGAGCCTATTATAAACTGGTCACTACAGGGGCACCAATAAGTTAGATACCACCAGTTGTACATTCCAGCTTGTACCTCGAAAGGGGTTGTCCACTTTATCTTTATTTTAACAAATATGTCTGGGACATGACAATGTGGCACTTTCTAGTACAGAAGTATTACAGATTAGATGGAGGCCCGATGCTATTGCATCGGTAGGGTGGTAATGTCACGATGGGGGCAGGCTTTGCAGCATTGAGAATCTCTCCCCCATGTGCTCACCCAGCTATCCACTATCTCTTTCTCCATGTGCTGACTTCTCCCGTCTGTGCTCTCTTCTTTGACCTGTCTACCCCATGTGCTATCCCCCTTGTCTGCTGTCTCTCTCCTTCCTGTGTTCTCCCCTCATGTGCTGTCCCGTTTGAGCTGTCTCCCCCCTGTGCTCTGTCTCTCTCACTCCAGTGTCTGACCGTGTACAGAGCATACCACAGCTCCTGGGCAGGGGAGGCAGCAAAAGACAATACTGACATTACAGCAGGAGATCGCAGAGGATACATTTTGTGAGGTAAAATATTGTTTAAAAACAGTCAGTCAAATATATTACCTCACAAAATGAATCCTCTGTGATCTCCTGCTGTAATGTCAGTATTGTCTTTTGCTTCCTCCCCTGCCCAGGAGATGTGGTATACTCCGTACACGGTCAGACACAGTCAATTTTTAAAATGAACTTTCGTTCGTGGGAAAACCCTTTAATGTGACCGACTTCCTCTGCCTGTAGACACGTCACGCATCTGCTGCCGGGATCAGCTGAATGATTCACTGCGCCTGCGTGGAATTCGCACAGGCGCAGTTCTATGGTGTTCCTCTGTTAGTACCGCGCAAGAGGCTCAATGAGTGTGTGGTGCGTACAGCGTATAGAGTGTGTGTGGTGCGACGGTGTTCCGCTGGTGGTACCGCGCAATAGGTTGGTACCAGCAACAGTTTGCATATTGAGACACTCATCACTTGGGTGTTCAACATGGCGGTTGGAGAACTTCCTCCGCTTGGAATTCTGGGATACGGTGACATCTGGACAGAACAGGAAATGAAAACATTACAAGGCAATTATATAAATAGATTCTCCTCCTTCACAGCAATCAGTCCTGTTCTCAAAATGGCTGCTGATGGAGGAGCACGAGACCAGACCTGTCCATCAGCCGCCTCCAACTACAACGCAGCATTCCTATGTGCAGTGTTTTTTAATTGGAAAAGTCTGATGGACAGAAAAGTCTGATGGACAGGTCTGGTCATGTAACCCTCCATCAGCAGCTGTTAGGAGAACACTAGTGCTAAGTAGTCTAGAACGAAGGCTACACTAACGAAGCTGCGCTAAACATCTACCGTAATACTTATTATTGTTAGAGCAAATCTTCCAAAATTTGTTTGGGGAAAATTTGCTCTAATCAGCCACCAGATTGCACTCGGACAGGATTGAAAGTGGCCTGATTGCCATGAAAAGATGTTTATTATACTCTATTATGATAATTATTTTAAAGCATAACAAACGGATGGGGCAATAGGGGTTAAAAATAATAAATAGAATCACCTGTCCTTACTTGGCCTTCTCAGTTGCTCCCTGGTCCTCCGAGCTGATGTTTGGATCTTCCGATGCTCGCGGTCACAGGCGCAATGACACATATCAGTGACATGCGCTGCCCCCCCACGTGACTGCGAGGTCCTCTGCCCCGGTAGAATTAATGACCGGCTTGGAAGACCGCGAGGCTCCAGTGTAGGTGGCATAAAAAGACAGGTGAGGGCTTAGAACAGATGAGTATTATGTGTTTTTTATTTACGGTATCCCTTTTCAGCCCTGAAAATAATCTCTCGAATTGGTGCAAATTGAATTCAGAGCAAATTCAATTCGTTACTGTCACGCTGTCTCTGCATACAGGAGAACCGGGGTCTATGCTTACCCTAAGCTGGGGTCCTGGCTAATCCCTCTACCTGGAGGTACTGTTGATGGTACAGAGGTCCAGGCCGCCAGCGTAAACCCTGTCTCCTGTAAATCCCTCACCACTGTAATCTAGTCCTGAGAAGGACCCTGATTACCACCACAGGGATCAGGAAGGTATCTGCCTTCACACACAGTATAAGACAAACGAGACAGTACAAGGGGTAAAATAAAAGAACACCTTGCATACAAAACTACCAATACAGAGGTAACACAAACGGGTAGGGAGATAACTAATAAAGCGAGGAGAGGAGAAAACCACAACAGATATTCTTAGCTTAGACTTCTTAATACGATCCGCTCTGCTGGTCTGCATGAATGCTTTCAGGAACACTTCCCCAGCAGACAGGCAGGTATAAGAAGGAAACCAATTAACAAAACATTAATTGCAGCTGAGGGAGGCTGGTCAGTCCAGCACAGAGAGAGAAAGAATTAACTCCCTCAGTGCCGAAAAACACCCAGCACCAGAAACTCAGCTGTGCGAAGTCAGGGTGTGCAATCGCGACGATCTTCGCAGCGACGCACCCGTGACAGTTACCGATGGATTAGCTCATCTCTAATTAGTATGTATCAAATCAGGTCTTCATTACATTTGTTAAAATAAAGTGGACGACGCCTGTAACTTCGTTTAGTCTGTATACAGTATTTCTGTATCGTTTTATATCTTCTTACTGCAATCAGTAGGAATATTACATTTAATTTATTTAGTAAAAACATCTGTCTGTGCGCGTTGTTTCATTGTAACAGTAGGATGTTGCTACATTTCCACAATATCCTTGGTGCATTGCGTTATGCTCGTGATGACATATGCTGCAATAAGTGGCTCTCCGACAGTTGTGTATGTTGGGAGTTGTAGTTTCTGAGCATCTGGCAGACCACAAGTTGTCAGTCACTAATGTATAATGTGTTGGATTTCCCGGAGTACAGCACTTTACAGCGGAATTATTTATTCTCTATCATTTTATTCTGCGGCTCACGTACAGTTGTCATTAAATTAGATCATTACCGTATATCAAAACCTGCAGTTTGCCTCTTGTGTTATTTTCTGCCTGGCTGCTGGCTAATCTGCAACTATTCATTGGCTGCATTGTCATTTTGAAGTCTATGATCCCATCTGATAAGTGTTTAAGCTGATGACATGTACATCCACGATACTTTACACTGCAGCTCTGCATATCCTAATCTGCTGCTGTTTAGAAGAACGTCCTCACAAGGGGGAAAGCAATGCACTGAGCACTCATTACAAGCATTGTGGAGCACTTTTATGAGCAAAGGAACCTCCAGAAACAAAAAGAAGGTAATAGGTTTGTACAGTATATAGGAATAATGAAGATATATGGCTGAGCGAAAATCCAAAAAATACCCAAAATATCTGTAAAATACTGATCAAATGACAAAGCCTATCCATATGTCCTAGAGAGGCTCTTAACTAGGGATGACCGGACACGTGGAAGTTTGAGTTCTGGTACCCGACCTGAACTTTATTCCAATGTTCGGTTACCAAAACTGTACCCGAACCTGAATCCCATTGAAAACAATGGGGACCCGGACTTTTGAGCTGGAAAATTCTCTCTCTCTCTGCAAAAGACTTATGCCATAACTCCGAACATTGCGATGGACTTCTGGGAGTAGTTCGCTTTCGGTGTTTAGCACCGGACTGTAGCTGTCCAGTGCGAACCCAAATTTTTAAGTTCAGGTTCCCTTAACTCTACTCTTAACCCCATATGTGCCATAAAAAAGACTATAAAATTTAAATTTTTATTGTTTATTTTAATATATTTATAATTATTTGGTTTTTCTTAATTGATACAATATTTCCTTGTTGTTCACCCGTTGTGGGTATTTTGACCTTATTTTTCATGATGACGTAGTCTTGTATGAATGATGGCATATAAGATAGTGGCATCCAGAGGAAAGTAGCATCAGTGCCCACACTGTATCGCGTCCTTGGGTGTAGACTGGTCAGAGCGTGTTCCATGCACCATACAACCAAAGACAGGTCACTGTTTCGGACATAGTTTAATTTTTGTTTCATTGCTGCATCTGAAAATCAGAGCAAATATTAGAAATAAAACAGAAATAGAGAAATATTTGTTTTCCAAATACATAGACACTAAAGGTAAAAGTACATTTTAGCAGTCGGGGAAACTAAAAGGTGGCTAAAAATTGCACGATTTGCCTTGATTCCAGACTCAAAAATAAAAATTAGCATTTGGATGGGACAAGCTGATTCTAATATAAAGTAGTCTCGTCCCCAATGGTAATACTCACATCAAGCAGTATGAGGAGATGGAGGAAGGTTCAAAATGCATGCCATATTGCCCTATTGGTATTTTATATTTCATCTTTTGGTTTGTGGATTAACATGGGACAAAGCATAATCAAAGAATAAATAGATGACAAAATAAATGTTCCAAGAATCTAGTATTTCCTTTACTTTTAACTTTAGCCTACCATTATAGAGCATCTTTTAGGAGGATTTAGGCCCCCAAAGAGCCATCAACACATAATCCAAGAACTTTGAAGGAGTTATGAAAAAGGGAAATGGCAATTTTCAGATCTTCAATAGAAATTAATGGAGAGACAAAACCATATATGCTTCTTCATTCCCGACAGCACATGTTGGCCCCCGTTCTTGAGATAGATGTTCAATTCCGCATCTATCTGCCGTTTATAGCATATTCTATTGATATGCCATAAATGTTCGATATGGAACAACCCCTTTAATGGTTTATTTTGGGTTCCTAAAAAAAAATTGTATAAAGAAAATATCAAAAACTGTCTGGAAAAATAATAGCAAATTACCTATTTGTACGTAGTTTTCTCCATATTCGTCTTGAATGGTCTTTGGAAGTTTTCTCCAGATAGCCATGCGCTGTTCTAACACACGTTTTGGATCAGAGAGTGAAGTTTTAAAAAGTCCGGGCTCAATACAAGAAACTTTAACTCCAAAAGCTTTCATATCTCGCCTTAAAAAAAGAACGTTCAGATGATTAAAGTTCAGGAAAACAAAAAAAGTAAAATAAAGTCATGCTTTCCTAGATCAACATTTTCACATTTTAGCTCCGAATTGCTACTACGGTGATATCACCATAACGTTTTAGGATAAAGGGGTTGTCTAATTAGGACAACCCATGTCCATGCGTACTGTTAGCCAGAGCGGAATACCACTGTAATCAATGGCTTCTAACCGTAAGTACTCAAAGTCTACCAATATAAATGTACAGTATGTTTGGTCCAGGAAAGAGCATATGTTCATGGCGAAGTACGAGATGATCTTATGTTGGAAGAAGAACTTGCTTGATTGCTGGAGATCTTCCATTGAAGAACAATAGTGAGGCCCCAATATATATGACAGTGCAAACTGATGTAAGTGGTGTAGATGACTTTTTTGTACAGAAATTGACATTAAATCTAATGTGAATTCAACTTACCGTACCTTAAACTGTCATTAAATCCTTCAACTCCAAATTTAGATGAAAAATATCCTCCTCCACTTGCTGCGACTCTCCCACCGACACTAGATACATTGATAATCCTCCCTTTAGCTTTCTTGATCAAGGGTAGCACAGATAACGTGACGTGTATTAATCCTAATAAATTCACTTCAATCGGTGCCTTTATATCATCAATTGTCAGCCAATCAATTGGAGCCAAAGTTCCCATTATCCCCGCATTGTTCACTAGCCCCCAAAGACCTAAAAAAATAAAATTGTCAATGGTCAAGAAATTGAAAAAAAATGTTCAGCAATTGGGTAATTTTCAATTTACCACAATTACCATCAGCATACTAGGCGACACAATAGAATATGTGATCCCATGGAAACAATACATATAGTAGCAGCATTAATTAACTTTTCTGTAAATATAAATTTATCGTATAAATGCAAATGTTCTACACCTGTCTGCTATACATTGGCTCAGATCCATCACTTGCATTTTTTAAGTAATTTTTTGTCTCGTCTTTAGCGCCCAGTTCATCAAAATGGTGTTGTTTGATAAATTTGGTTCAAATTCTAATATGTCTTTTTTGCTAATTGGTTTAATTTGAGCCATTTTTGAGTAAAATGTCATATGACTCTTTCAGTAAGCTTTAAAATGTCAAATTTTCAACGGTGGCAAAAAAAATGGACAGATTTTGTAGTCCATTACAGTACTGGAGTACAAAAAGTAAGTGAGAAATCATGAATTAGTGGAAAATATCTTAAAGGGAACCTGTCATGTGAAAGAACACTATTAACCTGCATATATGGGGTTAATATGCAGGTTAATAGTGTTCTGAAGATGTGCTGATGCCGCACTAAATACCTTGTTGAAGGGAGGAAACTACCTTTATTCCTCCCTGCAGCCTCGGGCTTTCCGTAATAGAGGCGCAACTTCAATCATCGCTTAGCACACAGTGAGTACATCCGCCATTGCCAGAACTAGCCATGCACCATAGATAGGCGATAACTTTTAATCTTGGGAAAATCCCTTTAACTCATAGGATGGAGGGCAAATCCCAAGTAGAGGACAGGATAATTTATGTACTGTTTTTTTGGGCTCAAAATATATACAAAAATATTCTCATTTAATGACACGAAACAAATATCTTAACATATGAAAGGATTTAGAAAACTAGGCCTCATTTCTCAAAACTGTCTAAAAGAAAGATTGTCTTTATTGCCCATAGCAACCAATCAGAGCTCAGCTTTCAGTTTTAAAAGAGCTCTGGTAAAATGAAAGGTGAACTGTGATTGGTTGCCAAGGACAACAAAGAGACTTTCTCTATAGACAGTTATTAATTCTAAAGATAGGATCAAACAGAAGTTTTAAAAAGGATTTTTAAAATTAATTTTGCTTCAAAAAACACATAAAAAATGCTCTAAATATTCTTTCAATTAGCTTCTAAATAATGTTTGTGGTAAATATAAAAAACATGAAGAAATAACAACATAATGGCATTACGTGCATGTTTCTTCATTACAATCAATAGAAAGTCAGGGACTGGAGGAGCATTCAAAACACTTTGGATGATTTTTCAGAGTGAGTACGACAATGACCCATCCTGTTCTGGCTCCTCCCCAGCTCCGCTGATTTATTCTGATGTGAAAATGCCAAAAGGCACAAATCCCTGTTGTGAAAAATGTTGTGACTTTTCAAGGCTACTCCAGTGCTCCTCCCATGAAGACTGGTGTACAAAGCAACAGCCTTAAAGGTATGCCACACTAAACAAGGTTGCTAACGAGATCGCTAAAAAACGTCACTATTTAGCGATCTCGTTAGTGACGTTATTGTGTGTGGCATGTAGCAACGACGTGGCCCCTGCTGTGATCTCGCTGATCGTTCACTAGAGTTCTGGACCGTATTTAGATCGTTGGCGTCCCGCTGGTGACGCTATATCGCTGTGTCTGGCACCTTTTGTGAGCGATGTGCGCTGTTTTTTACATCGCAATGACCGTTAAAGTCGTTAATGAGATCGCTAACCGCTTATGCGTCGTTAACGAGATCGCTAAGTGTGGCAGCTACTAGCGACATTAAAACGATCACAAAAACGATCGCATTAGTATGCGTCGTTATTGTGATCGTTAGCGGGAGCGTTTAGTGTGGCAGTACCTTTAGGCTACTTTCACACATCAGTTTTTTTGTGTCAGGCATAATCCGTCGAATACCTGAAGGGACGGATCCGGCACTGAAATGAAAAAACTGATGCAACGGATCAGTTTTTTTGCTGGATCCGACCTGAACTTTTGAACCCGGAAAAAGAAGTTTTGCAGCCGGAAAATGCAGGTTCGCATGTCCGGAGACAGTGGAAAATGTAGTAGTAGTAGTAGTTTTCCAGAATCCGGATCAGTCTTTTGATGGATTGCACAAAAGACTGGTCCGGTTCCTTAGACTTCTATTATTTCTGGCCGCCTGATGCGCCGATTCAGGCACTATCAGGCGGGTCCGGAAAAAAAAAAAAAACGTTGCAGTGACCGTTTTGTCTGGCCGCCGGAATATACATTTCCGCCGGATCCGGCCAAAAACGGATGCAACGCAATGACATCAGGCACAATCCGGCGCTAATGAAAGTCAATGCCAAAAAAACGCATCCGGTACTGGATCCGTTTTTTTAAAAACACGCCGGATCGCGCCTGACGTCAAAAAACTGATGTGTGAAAACAGCCTTAGGCTCCGATTCATCAAAGCGATTACACCAGAATTCTTTCGTAAATCACTTTAAAAATGTAAAAAATTTTTGCACAATGTGTATCTGGTGCAGGATGGGGTCAAAAGTGAGTTGTGATGCCACATCTCGTCTAATTTATGATGAGCTGTGATGTACCCTACACCAGAAATTTTACTCCAGGCACTGACTCGTGTAAGATTTGTGCTAATGCACAAACATCTCTTAAAGAATCAGGAGCATTTGAAAAATGACGTGCGCCTTACCGCAAATCTTACACTAGTCAGGGTCTGGAGTAAGATTTCTCGGAAGATACACCTCTCAATGAAGGCATGTCTGTCTCCATCACACTCCCTCGTCAAGACTGGTGTGAACAACTCCGGTCTTGTTGATTTGGGGCCTCAATGAATCGGGACCTATGAGTCTGTAAGCCGCTAACCTCATGACTTTAAAGGGAGCCAAGAAGAACTGATCATAGCCAAAGTGGCACGTTGGTGACCTGTGCATGTCTGCCTCCCTGTTTCAGCGATTGATGGCTGGCCTCCAAACCTAGACACTCACCAATCGAAACTTCTAACATATCCGACTCTATGTATCTGGACTAACTTGCCTTTTTCCCCAACTTCATTTTTCACCCACTTAGCGACTTTCTTTACATTGTCTTCATCAGTCACATCCAATAAAATGATCTTAACGCGTGATGTTTCTCGCTTTAAAACAGCTGCTCCAGATTCAGTAAGGCAAGTTGCCAGAACTCTGAATCCTTTCTTGTCAAATGTGCGGGCAGCAAAATTCCCGAAGCCAGTGTCACATCCGGTGATCATTACATATTTGTCTTCGATGCTGCTAATTTTTAGACAATCCCGTATTTTCCACCACAGATAAAGGAGAACGCTACAACCAAGCACATACAAAAACATCTTCTCACGTGTCTTTTTACAGTGTCCTGCAATACAAGAGGGGTGGGATAATTTAGAGGGGAATAACATTACAACACTGAAGACTCATATATATATATATATGTATATATATATATATATATATATATATATATATATACACATATACAGTACAGACCAAAAGTTTGGACACACCTTCTCATTCAAAGATTTTTCTGTATTTTCATGACTATGAAAATTGTACATTCACACTGAAGGCATCAAAACTATGAATTAAACAATGTGGAATTATATACTTAACAAAAAAGTGTGAAACAACTGAAAATATGTCTTATATACTAGGTTCTTCAAAGTAGCCACCTTTTGCTTTGATTACTGCTTTGCACACTCTTGGCATTCTCTTGATGAGCTTCAAGAGGTAGTCACTGGAAATGGTCTTCCAACAGTCTTGAAGGAGTTCCCAGAGATGCTTAGGACTTGTTGGCCCTTTTGCCTTCACTCTGCTGTCCAGCTCACCCCAAACCATCTTGATTGGGTTCAGGTCTGGTGACTGTGGAGGCCAGGTCATCTGGCGTAGCACCCCATCACTCTCCTTCTTGGTCAAATAGCCCTTACACAGCCTGGAGGTGTTTGGGGTCATTGTCCTGTTGAAAAAAAATGATGGTCCAACTAAACGCAAACCGTTTGGAATAGCATGCTGCTGCAAGATGCTGTGGTAGCCATGCTGGTTCACTATGCCTTCAATTCTGAATAAATCCCCAACAGTGTCACCAGCAAAGCACCCCCACACCATCACATCTCCTCCTCCATGCTTCCTGGTGGGAACCAGGCATGTAGAGTCCATCCGTTCACCTTTTCCGCGTCGCACAAAGACACGGTGGTTGGAACCAAAGACCTCAAATTTGGACTCATCAGACCAAAGCACAGATTTCCACTGATCTAATGTCCATTCCTTGTGTTCTTTAGTCCAAACAAGTCTCTTCTGCTTGTTGCCTGTCCTTAGCAGTGGTTTCCTAGCAGCTTTTTTACCATGAAGGCCTGCTGCACAAAGTCTCCTCTTAAGGCCACATTTGCATGTTCAGTATTTGGTCAGTATTTTTCATCAGTATCTGTAAGCCAAAACCAGGAGTGGAACAATCAGAGGAAAAGTATAATAGAAACATGTCACCACTTTTGGATTTATCACCCACTCCTGGTTTTGGCTTACAAATACTGAGGTAAAATACTGACCAAATACTGATAGTGTGAATGTGGCCTAACAGTTGTTGTAGAGATGTGTCTGCTGCTAGAACTCTGTCTGGCATTGACTTGGTCTCTAATCTGAACTGCTGTAAACCTGCGATTTCTGAGGCTGGTGACTCGGATAAACTTATCCTCAGAAGCAGAGGTGACTCTTGGTCTTCCTTTCCTGGGGCGGTCCTCATGCGAGCCAGTTTCTTTGTAGCGCTTGATGGTTTTTGCAACTGCACTTGGGGACACTTTCAAAGTTTTCCCAATTTTGCGGACTGACTGACCTTCATTTCTTAAAGAAATGATGGCCACTCGTTTTTCTTTACTTAGCTGCTTTATTCTTGCCATAATACTAATTCTAACAGCCTATTCAGTATGACTATCAGCTGTGTATCCACCAGACTTCTGCACAACACAACTGGACCCCATTTATAAGGCCAGAAATCCCACTTATTAAACCTGACAGGGCACACCTGTGAAGTGAAAACCACTACCTCTTGAAGCTCATCAAGAGAATGCAAGAGTGTGCAAAGCAGTAATCAAAGCAAAAGGTGGCTACTTTGAAGAACCTAGAATATAAGACATATTTTCAGTTGTTTCACACTTTTTTGTTTAGTATATAATTCCACATGTGTTAATTCATAGTTTTGATGCCTTCAGTGTGAATGTACAATTTTCATAGTCATGAAAATACAGAAAAATCTTTAAATGAGAAGGTGTGTCCAAACTTTTGGTTTGTACTGTATATATATAGTTTTAAGCAGATGGTTAGGACACCAGCTCAGTGAATGAACTACTACAGAGTTATTTATGGATATACTCCCCTAGAAGCTCCTGCATTATACAGGGCTTCATTAAAATACTACTTTTTGTATTTAAAGTGACCTGTCTGCAAGATTTACTTCTATAATGTATCACCAGAGCTTTATCATCCCACTAGTTACATTTCCAATCATCCGCTTGGTATAGCCAAGTGTTGCAGAAATTAATCAAAAATCAAAGTTTAATATCTCTGAAAGCCATATTTAAATAACCCTGACTAGTCAGTAATGCACCGACTCATCTAGAACAGGCAAGTCAAAAGCAAAAAACAATCAAAAGTCAAAAACAATCGATGCTTCCATGATTATTTTAATGTTGGATAAATTTATGCATAATATTATGATTTTAATAATCATCATTATATAGTTCACATTTAATGCAGCTGACTTTGTATCAGAACTATCGACTGTAGACATATACGGTATCAATTATAGCCTTAATAATTTATTATCATTTTCCAATTTGTTTGTAAAAAAATGTTGGCTGCCCGTGATGTTTTTCATAAGGCCGGCGTCACACTAGCGAGTTTGATGCGAGTTAGTCGCACGACTTACTCGCATCAACACCCGGCACGGCCGCCCGCTCTCGGACCAGAGTGCGCGGCGGCATAGAAATACATGCAGCCGCGCACTCTGGTCCGAGAGCAGGCGGCCGTGCCGGGTGTTGATGCGAGTACTGTAAGTCGTGCGACTAACTCGCATCAAACTCGCTAGTGTGACGCCGGCCTAAGCTTTCCAGAAAAAAAAATAAAATAAAATTGACAACTCTGGCAAAATTATAGATCTTCAATTTCTGACAAATGCTGCAACAATTGGCTTTGCTAAAAGGATGATTGGAACCTAATAGCACCTCTGCGCCCAATTCATCATTTACAATTAATGAGTCACTTTTATTATTTTGTCTTGCAGTAGTTGCTGACGTTTTTGAGCCAATTACGTCAAAATGGCGAGCATGCTGCACAAATTTGATGCAGAGTCAAAAAAATGCTATTTATTTTTATCTTTAACCAATCCTTCAAAAAAGTAAAAAAAATGCACCAAATTGAAAACTCCACCAGAAACCTTACTTCAGGGATAAATGAAAAAGAAATACCTGATTTAAATAAGAGATCATTTTCTGATGATAAATTCCCACTAAGAAACAATACAATGGCTATGGTGCAGTATTATAAGTGATGTGACTCGGCCCCAAAAGGGGGATGTAGTTTGTGGGGGCCCCAGATAATGTCATCTAAAAACGTGTTCCTGTGTTTAGCTAAGAAGTAAGTTGCATAAAGATGTACAACGTTTTCTAAAAATAAAGAAGGTATGTTGTGTAATACCGCAGATTTCCCTTCTGCGATGAAAAAGTCGTGTTACAAGTCCAGCCCAAATTGCATAATAAGATATATAAAGCAATAGTTTCAGCACTGCAGTACTATGGGAAGTATGATAAATAATACTATACTGTATCTCTACAATTCCAATAATTTGCAATCTGTTGATCCCGAACTTCTGATAACCGGCACTTACTTCCAGCGCAAATCTGCAAAGCAAAAGCAGAAGACTGAAGGTATTAAGCAAAAGCAGAAGACTGGACAGAAACTGCCAGTTATGAGACTTATTATTACAAGAAATCTGGCAATGATACCGGAGGGTCTCTATACTTGTAAGGATTGCTCAGTTCGGTTCAGTGGTCGCTCCTGTGCGATAACAGGATCGCTGGGGGATCCACTTCCAATATCAGTAGGGGAAGCAGCTGCTTATTCACAAAGTTGGTCAGTCCTGCAGTGAGGTCTCCACTGCAGATAACAAGACAAAAGTGTCAGGACATGCCTTTTAACCGCTGAACTCAGATGTTTCCTTCAATCTGTTAGTGATATGAAATGGTTGGAACTGCAACAACTCAGCCACAAGGTGGGAACCATGTACAGTTACAGTAAGGAGTGGAGTCACCAATTGCGGTTGAGCGGGGTGCATGAAAGTCACCAACGCTCTGCTGACTCCATAACCGCAGAGTCTAAGCCTCCTCTGACATTAACATTAAGAAAAAAATTGTGCTCCAGGAGCTTCATGGCATGGATTTCCATAGCCTAGCAGCTGCATGTAGCCTTACATCACCAAGCACAATGTCAAGCATTGGATGGAGTGGTGTAAAGTCGCCAGCACCGGACTCTGGAAATGTGTTCTGTGCAGTGATGGATCACACTTCTCCATCTGGCATTTGGTTGATGAGTTTGGGTTTGGCGAATGCCAGGAGAACATTACTTACTTGACTGCATTGTGTCACATGTAAAGTTTGGTGAAGGAGAGATAATGTTATGGGGCTGTTTTTCAGGGATTGGCTAAGGCCTCTTTAAAACTTCAGTCATGTGACGTCCGCCAAAGTGTGAAAATGGCGGATCCGTCAGAAAAGTGTAAAAACGGATGTAAATGGATCAGTTTTGTGACGGAAGAAGTGTTCACCCGGAAATGATGAAATTTTCGTTCCGGAAAATGTAAGTTTGCAAGTCCGGACCGAGGAGAGAGAGAGAGAGAGACCCCGGACAGTTTTGGCAGCATTTTCAATGGTTTATCTATGGAGGCGACGGATCTGCTGGCAGATTCCGTCAAAGACGGATGCCAGCGGATCCGCCGCCCATAGGCGGCCATTATACAAAATGGCGGATGCGGCGGATCCGCCATAGTCCGCCATTTTGGCGGACCAAAAAAACGTTGCATTGGACGTTTTTCTGAAACGACGGACGCCAATTTTTTGGCGGATCCGTCAAAAAACGGACCTAACTGACGACCATCCGTCAAAATCCGTCACTAATGCAAGTTAATGGGAAAAAACAGATCCGCCAAAAAAAATGGCGGATCCGTTTTTTCACATTTTGACGGATTTTGACTGACGTTGCACGACTGAAGTGTGAAAGAGGCCTTAGGCCCCTCAGTTCCAGAGAAGGGAAATCTTAATGCTTCAGCATACAAGACGTGAATATGACCCAATGCACAAAGGAAGGTCCATCAAGACATGGTGTGGGGGGTCTGGTGTAAAAATACATGACTGGCTGCACAGAGATCTGACCTCATCGCCATCCAACATGTTTGTGAGAAACTAGAACGGAGATTATGAGCCCGGTCTTGTCCTCCAACATCAGTGTCTGACCTCACAAAATGCTCTTCTGGATGAAGGGGCAAAAATTCCCAACAACACTTCTAAAATATGATAGAAAACCTTCAAAGAAGAGTGGAAGCTGTTGTGGCTGCAAAGAAGGAACCAACTCCATATTAATATAGTTGGCTGTAGACTGTGAGCCCTTGCGGGCAGGGTCCTCTCTCCTTCTGTACTTGTGTGCCTTGTATTGCTCACGTTTACTGTACTTGTCTATATTAGCCCCTCTTCACATGTAAAGCACCATGGAACAAATGGCGCTATAAAAATGTATAATAATAATAATATCTATGGAATCAGAATGGGATGTAATAAAAAAAATATAGATGTAAGGAGGAGGTGTCCCAGTACTTCTGTCCATATATTGTAAATAGATGGATGGATGGATGGATGGATGGATGGATGAATGGATGGATCGATAGATAGAAGATAGATAGATAGATAGACAATGATTATATATAACAGTTTATCTTAGGGCATTGCTATAAATATTCATCCAGTATATACAGTATTTTATGAATACTCACATGTGGTTACAGATAACGTTCAGCAGACAAGTTCTCCTCTCTGCAGGCAACTTCCTTTAAACTTTTGTGGAAGTAGTAGACTGACTTTATGTCTCTGTGTTACACAAACTGTTAAACCTTAGCTCAAGACAAGGTGTGATTATTTTGCATCATAACAGTTACTAACACTGGCACTGCCCAATAATCATCACAGACTATTTATGTCTATGCAAATTACTGAATTTCCTAATCAATATTTCCTCCTTATTATTTATATATCTATATGATTCACTTGAGCTGTTACTAAATACATCTCATTTTAGGTTTTCATTGTAAGATCTAATTGGCGGGCTACCTTAAAGGGAATCTGTCACCCAGGGCCGGCTCCAGGTTTTTATGGGCCCCGGGCGAAAGAGCCTCAGTGGGCCCCTTTAACACAGACCACGATTCATGATGCACAGATACAGCAGAGGAATATGGGTATAGTACAATGACAAACACTTCTCTTCTTCCATTACATGAGTGATATCTATTGTAAATTGTACAATAGCTCAAAAACCGCCAAATCCTCACAGCGCACAGTACAGACTGGACAGTACAGTCATCCATACAATATTATGGGCACCACATAGTCTCCCCCTCATCACCCATATAATACCCCATGCAGGATGTCACCCCGCCATCCCCCATATAATGCTCCATACAGAATACTGGACCCAAAATAATGCTCCATGCAGAATACTGGACCCAATATAATGCTCCATACAGGATACTGGTCCCCATATAATGCTCCATACAGGATACTGGTCCCCATATAATGCTTCATACAAAATATGGAGCTCTCCTCTGCGCTGTACTGCGTTCTGCACTTTTACGGCTCAGGAAAGGGCGCTGTGGAAAGACTCCCCATTATCATCATGATTTCCTCCTCATCATCATCATTGCCTCCTTATCATCATCATTGTCTCCCCATCATCATCATGGCCTCCCCATTATCATCAATGCCTGCCCATCATCATCATCTCCTCCCCATCATCATCAATGCCTGCCCATCATCATCATCTCCTGCCCATCATCAATGCCTGCCCATTATCATCATGGCCTCCCCATCATCATCATGGCCTCCCCATTATCATCAATGCCTGCCCATCATCATCTTCTCCCCATCATCAATGCCTGCCCATTATCATCAATGCCTGCCCATTATCATCATCTTCTCCCCATCATCAATGCCTGCCCATTATCAGCAATGCCTTCCCATCATCACACACAGACAGCACACAAGCACTCTCTCACATACATACACACACACACACAAAGCACCGCACTACATACACACAGACATACACACACAGAGACACACACACACACGTCTCACCCGTCCAGCGTCTGCGCTCTCTGCCACAGCCGGCCGCTGAATGATGACGTCATTCAGCGGTGCTGCTGTGAGAGGAAGCGCCGGCGCCCCCTGGAGCCCGGAGCTGCGGCTGCGGAGGCACGGGAGAGGTAAGTATTGTGCCAGCTGATGCCAGGGCCCTGAGCAAGCGGGGGGGCCCAGTGGCGGCGCTGACACCGCTCTCCTCCGCTAACGGGCGCGGGGGTGCCAGACGGCGAGTGGGCCCCCCCGCCTGCTCAGGGCCCCGGCACTTGCCAGGGTGTGCCGGGTGCTGACGCCGGCCCTGCTGTCACCCCATTTTTGGAGTATGAGATGAGGCCACCGCCTCAGGGGCTTATCTACAGCATTCTGTAATGATGTAGATAAGCCCCCGATGTAACCTGAAAGAGTAGAAGAAAAAAGAGTTATATTATAATCCCCTGGGGGGCGGTCCAATATGCTCTGGTCCGATGAGCGTCGCGGTCTGTGTCTGGCGCCTCCCATCTTCTAGCGATGACGTCCTCCTCCTTGCTTCTGTCGCGCTCCTGCGCAGGCGTACTTTATCTGCCCCATGGAGGGCAGAGCAAAGTACTGCAGTGCACAGGCGCTGGGCCTCTCTGACCTTTCCCGGCGCCTGCGCACTGCAGTACTCTGCTCTGCCCTCAACAGGGCAGATAAAGTACGCCTGCGCAGGAGTGCGACAGAAGCAAGGAGGAGGACGACGTCATCTCTAGAAGATGGAAGTCTAGAAGACCCGGACCGCGACGCCCATAGGACCCGGACGGCCCCCGGGTGAGTATAATCTAACTCGTTTTTCTTATCTTTCAGGTTACATCGGGGGCTTATCTACATCATTACAGAATGCTGTAGATAAGCCCCAGATGGCGGTGGCTGCAGCTTATATATGAAAAATGGGGTGACAGATTCCCTTTAAGAACAATTCCATAAAATCTAGATATTATTTCCCCCAATTAGCACCTAGTCATTTCTACACAGTTAACACACTGACAATCACTAATTGCTGTAACAACTACTATGCCTATTATTATTATTATTATAATACATTTTTGTGCCTATAGTGGTTGAAGTCTTTCTTATCTACTTGAGGAACACACCTACTTGGCTAACGACTAGATTTCCATGCAGGATAGCAGCAAGAGGTATAGAATATATTTAAAGCATAACTTTTAAGTTATGTATCAATTTTAATGTTAAGTACACGCAATACTCTTTATGCACAAATAAGAGAAAAAACATAATTACTTTTAGTGCACTGTGTGGCCGCTGTCAAATGTGTGAATAATTCCTGGCTGAGCAAACTGCTGGGACATGGGACTCATCCCCGAACCATTTTCCTATCACTGGAAATGTACTCATTTTAATGAGACCAAGGGGCTGATGTAGAGTTCCCATTTATGTCCGGTTACCAAGCTTGATCTTCTGGACAGTGAGACGAGTGGGTGGAATTGACTGGGTTATCAAACGATACACTAGAGGTTCACATCTCCTATCCCTAGCTTGATCACGCTTAACCAGTCATTCGCCTCCTATTGAGGAGAAATGAATCCCTTCTCTTGCTGTTCCTCATCATCACACATTGTCTAGAGATACTTACATTTTTTCTTTTATTTGTGCATAAAGAGTATTGCGTTTACTATACGATTTTAATTGATGCATAAATGAAAAGTTATGCTTTAAATACATTCTATACCTATTGCTGCTATCCTGACATTTGATTGGGTATTATTAGTGTGCGACTAGATTCCATTTTTGCTGGAAAACTAGATTTACATACAGAAAAAGGAAAGGGGGGATATCTCAGGAATAGAGAGGTGCAGTAACAGAATAAAAGAAACAAAAAACCGATTTAAGAGAACGGCTGCATTTAGACGAGATATAACGGTCACATATTATTGGCAAGTGACGGGTCCTCTTTACGGGACAAATCTCATTAATATTCTGATACCGGACAGTATTGGGTCTCCGTTGTAGGATTCATTTAGTGAGATCTTGCAATAGCAAATTTCAATATCTAAAGCTGGCTACACATTGTAGACCACTTGCTACATACGATTCCTTCAACTAAGTATGTGGAAATAACCAGAGAAGAATAATTCCACTAAAACGCAAAACAACTACAGTTTGTTACCAAAGAACGTCTGTTTCTGAGAAAACTGGGTTGCACAACCCAAGCTGCCATGCAGCAAGACCTTGGGCCACCTCCAGAATTGTTCCCCTGCCATCCATGCCAAATGCCTCTGACTGCAACCAAAGCCCTTGCCTTTATAGGAACCCTATAGGAACGGTACAAAGATATACATCTTTACTGTAGGGACCCTTCAAACAGCATTCTTTAGCGTAAAAAAAAATCCTTTTGGTTCTTGAAGTCTCCAAAGGGCCCTTGATAGTGGTGCAATCCGCTGGGGCTCTGGGACCAAAAAAAAGTTCTTCGTATGCTTCGTACAGTCACAGGAGTGGTGTCAAGAATTGCAGAGAATTTCCAGCCTTGTTCTAATCGTTCCTTTATTCAATTGGCTTTATACCATGTTACATGATGATTACTCACTACCCGGCTTGATGCTGCCAAACTGTTCCCAATGTAATAATTAGTTTTGTAAAGACAGGTTTTTCAGCTTTCTAGAGCCGCCTACAGAATGATGATTTATTTGTCGTCTGTTCAGCATCGGTAACAGTGTAAAGATACTGCTTCCCCGTGACTCATGTCAATTCAGACGCTATCAACTATTCACTCTACTGACGGGAAGCCAGACGGGAAGTACAAGTATATATCAGTACGTACATAGTTACGAAACCTGACGAGGCACCACATCGCTAGCACCTCTCACCTCCCAATATGGAAATGAAATTCTCTGGTTACCCCCTATAAGTCAGAAAAATGAAGGCAAGCGCAATAGACCAGCCTATATTTCTTTTTTATCAATTTTATTAATTGATAAAAATAAACTAATAATTCTTATTTTTTTTAAAGCATTCTTACTTTGCAACATTGTTTAGACACCTGCCTAAAACTTTTGCACACTATTGTATATAAAGAGATATTGGTTATTTTGCAATGTATCTAACTTCAAGGGGTAATCCAGTGAATTTAATTTCCACGTTGGGAGGTGAGGGGTTCTTATGAGCTGGGGGTCTGTCACCCTCTTGCCAAATTTTGTGCATGTCCGGAAAATATGGTGCACGAATCTTATTAATAAAAACAGGACGACATGCAGAACTAACAAGAGATGGATAATCATTTAAATGGGGTTGCTCCATCTTAGGAAAAAGAATATATCCATATATATGCCTCATAAGTCTAGTAGACTCTTGTCTCACCTCTAGGGATTTGCCCGGTATGGAACAAGCCTTTAAGGAGTTAAGTTCACTATACACAATAGATAAAATTTTTGCAAACCTTCTGATTCTGGTGGGACCGACTGACCATAATATGTATATGGACATCTCCTGACTCTCCCCCAACAGATGATGATGGGGAAACGAAGGATCCCGGATATTGAATTTAAGCAGGTGCAAACTGAAAACTTTGTCTAAGTACCTCTCACAAGTCTGAGGCTATTTTTAATTACAGCTGGATCCTCCTTGTCTTTTAATTAATGTAGCCCTTGGCCTAGGAGAATGAAGTGAAAGGTACGCCTTGTCGTGGCTGATGGGCACACACGAATAGACCAATTTGTGCACAAGCTACCTACATGTTATAATCATAGACTCAATGTTAATGCGCTTCTCATAGTGCAGGTAGGCTTTTCCCCATGCATATTTTATATATGTATTGATCTTATCTTTTTCTCAGCTGTTTTCCTTGTGTTTATTTTTTTCTTTGTTCCTATTTTTTTTCAAATGTTTTTAAGTGTCAGCTGCACATACATTTATATATTCATGCTTTTTCCACATTTTACACCCAACATTTTTTATTTTCACAGAAACTTAACTTTTTATCTTTTTTTCTTCTTTCTTTTTTCTCCAGAAATTCAATATATAGTGAGTGACAAGCAGGTTCAATTCCTTTTTATTCACTTTTTTATTAAAACACTCATTTTTTTCTTTTAATTTCTTTTTTCTTTTAATTATGACGTTTTTCATATCCATTCATTTTAATGTTTTTATGCAACTGCTGTTTAAATTTATATATATGTTTTCTGCACAACGATGTTGTATTCCGGTGATATGACCTCAGATGTCTGTTTTTGTGCTCCTTTATTTGAAATAATTAGACACTCTGATGAATGGCCCAATACATCTATATTATATTTAGACTTTGATTAACACGAGTTTATGGATCGTATACCTAAGTGGTCTATAAATTATTGACATAGCTACAATGCTATGATGCCTGAAAAAAGGCTATTGGTAGCCGAAATGCGTGGATGAATAAAGAAGAATTTTTTTTCCAGTGGAAGTGCTGCCTCAGCTTCCATATTTTTGATTAAAAAGGGACTGAAAGACTAGAAGACCCAGTGCTACTCTCTGAATATATTGAATAATTTGATATTCGGTGGATACAGATGTTTAAGAAGTTGTAATTTTGGTTTGCTTTTATACAAATTTTTATAAAGTTTTATAGTTAAAAAAAAATACAATATTCGAGAAGCAAGGATAAGCCATTCTGGCACCACAAATGAGGCTTGTTAGTACATTTGTATCGCCCCCATGGTTATCATGAGAAGTTATGGCACTTTGTAACATACTTTGTTTGCAATGTCTCACTATCTGTAAGATCTTTGCTACGAGAGGCCAATATCTTGTGTAGAAAATCATGTGTTCTAAATAAATCAGCAGCACAAATTCCTCTCTGGACCTTATACTGTAGTTAGTTACAATGTTCTAGTGCAGCTCACAGAAGATTGTCTACACTAGATAAAGTACCTGGACACGGGTATTCAGCCTCCGATTGTTAACAAGAAGTTCTTATAACAAATAGAGATCTTGGAAATCAACCCGGCACCTTGGTAACCCCTTTATATGTACTGGTAATGGCATGTACCTCTTTTTTGAGGGACCAATGACTTTTCAAGTAAAACACATGCTGTTCTTGTTGATAAGTCCCCTTTAAATAATATCAGGATTCCCTACTTAGGCCAGTTTTCACACTTCCCACTTTTATGGTCTAATTGCTCATCGAACAGCTATTTTCCTGACTCCACCATACATAGGAATGCTTTGCTGGGCCAATATGATCTTGTGTCCTATTATGAGGCTATTGAGTTTGGGTCAGGAGATCCAACAGGGTCCATACTCAGAATGTCTGAGATGTGAAACTGGTCTTAGACAACTTTTTTACTAGCCAGAGCAGGATGTTGCTGTGTTCTGTGCCTTACATGTAATTCCCTTGAGATCGCCAAATCACTAAGTTGACCTCCCCAAGGAAAAGATCAACAACATTCTTTAGTCTACAGTCCATTAAGTCCATTAGTTTATTACACCTATGTAAACTGGCCAAAAGAGTCTACAGTTGGTCGAAAAGATCAAGTCAGTGGCACTGAATCCAGCAGTTACGGTATACGATGCTTCCGTCAAAGAGTGAATGGGTTAAGTGCCAGTAGTTCACAAGAAGAATCAATGTCTTCAAATTGTAGTCCTAGAGCAGGTTGTTATCAATATCATGGATGGCAAGAAGAACAAATAGATCAATTTTGGAACAAATCAAGCCAGATTTGTCACTTGAAGCAAGGATCATCAAGCTACAACTTTCCTGCTTTGAGCACATCATAAGAAGAGAGCGATCACTGGAGAAGGACATCATGTCGGGAGAATAGAAGGAACAAGGCGAAGAGGAAGACCAGCAACGCGATGGATTAATCCTATCAAAATAACAGTGGAAAATACCCTGGTGGACCTATCTAGGCTTACACGAGATCGATCCTCCTACAGATCGTTCATCCATCAAGTCGCCATGGCTCAAGATTGAGTCAAAGGCCATTAAAAAAAAGTTCATTCTGTGGGTAGTGCGCTATAAGAAGGCAGAATAGTGCTTCACTGTGTAATTCTTCTCTGCTGAAAAGTCTGAGCTTATGTCTATAGCAGTGTAAATGGCTGTCACGTGAAATCAATGGACAGCATGCACCATGCATTTCATAAAGTACTGATTTACAAATGATGTTTCACATATAGGAATTAAGTTCTGTCCACTTTTTTAAGTCTCATTTCATTCTACAGAAAGCATTCCCCTGCTATTTTGTAACTTCTGTTGCAAGAGCAGTTCATTTGTAGAGAACATATGGACTGTAACCCTGCGGTCACGGCACTGACTAAAATCAATATTTTTCTATAATATGTTAATGCGTAGGTACAATGTTTAGCTGTCAAACTGCATTCTGCTATCTATCTATTTTAAATGTTCAAGTATATAACTGCATGAGTAAGAAGTTTCTTATTTATTTTTTTTTTTTACACCTAGGCCTTCAACGATGACAAGGGGACATTATATACTTCTAGAGAAAAGAACAGTTCATCATTATCAGCAGTCATAGCAATGTTTCAGATGGTAATTAAACTTTCTTATATCTATCTACTATATATCTCAAAACCCAAACCACATTGTCTCCTTGCTTCTCACTTTGGTCCGAAGACCACTCTCGGGCTCTAGTCACTTTGTCATTCAGGCCAACGATAGTCCTTCATAAACAAGCCCAGGTCTAGCTATCCCATAACCAATCCCAGACCCCACAAGTGGACTATGCATGCTCTCCTGGAGCAAGTTCAGAGAAGAGCCACCAGAATGGTGACCGGTCTGCAAACCATGTCCTATGAGGAACGGTTGCAGGATTTGGGAATGTTTAGCTTGCAAAAAAGAAGACTGAGAGGAGACTTAATAGCTGTCTACAAATATCTCAAGGGCTGTCACATTATAGAAGGATCATCTTTATTCTCATTTGCGCAAGGAAAGACTAGAAGCAATGGGATGAAACTGAATGGGAGGAGACACAAATTAGATATTAGAAAAAAAACTTTTTGACAGTTAGGGTGATCAATGAGTGGAACAGGCTGCCACGAGAGGTGGTAAGTTCTCCTTCAATGGAAGTCTTCAAACAGAGGCTGGACAGACATCTGTCTGGGATGATTTAGAGAATCCTGCTTTGAGCAGGGGGTTGGACCAGATGGCCCAGGAGGTCCCTTCCAACTCTACCATTCTATGATTCTATTCTATGATTCCTTTTGGGCTACAAACCACTTTGTTGGAGTCTCAAGCATTGGACGTCAAAGCCCGGCTCACAATTATGGAGGAGCAGAGCCACATTTGTTGCCTGCCCCACCTCTAACTCGGTAAGCTAAAGACCACTTTATGCCTGCATTTTATGAGTAATTTTAGGCAAATATAACAAGATAGAAGAATGTCCCGGCTTCTTATCATGGCAAAACAGGAGAATAGGAGCTGAGCATCAGTTCATGCCAACAACCACTAAACACTGTACGGAGCTGTGCTCTTTTGGTTCTGTACACTTCTTGCACCCTGACACCGCTGTAGCCAATGTTGGGGTACTGGGTGTCGGACCCCCACCAAGCTGACATTGATCATCTATTCTAAGGATTAGTCATCAATATCAAGAGTAGTGGACAACCCTTTAACCTGTCAAGTCCCAAAATCTGTAAACCTGCAGATATGGGGTTAATCTACAGACATCGGAGAATAGGAGTTAGGTTGGAGGAAAATCTATGAGGAATATTTTATGGTATAATATAGATACATCAGAAGAGAACACTAATGTAATCCATGAACTCATCAATGTCTTATAGAGACTGTATGGGCAGAATGAAAAGTTTCCTATGAGGATTGGAGCTGTAAAAAAACAGAATACTAAGTGATACTCACCAACCAGCACTCACGTGAAACCGGAAAAGACTACAAAGCGCCAGCAGCAGGACCCCTGTAGCCTGTGATTGGCTGCAGTGGCACGGTGACTTGAACAGCGTGTCATCAAAAAAAAAATGTGATAACTCTCAGCTCAAGTCACTTGTCCTGCTGCTGGTGGAAAATTGAGGTCTCCTCTACCTATGTTACGTCAGACCACAGAGTTTGTGCTGGATCTAGATGGGTACCAGTAGAAGAGTATCACTAAGAGCCGGTGCAGACGGCTGTATTATCAGTCTGAGTGTGATCCATCAAAACATTGGATCGCACTTGGACAAATGTTAGTCTATGGGGCTGCACACGTGTCCCATTTTCTCCTAGACAGAATCTGTCCAAGGCAAAAGATGGCTGCACGTCCGAGTTTGATATGATATTCAAATCACAGTCCAACACGCAAGGTAATCAGTGCATGGAAATCAACAGACTGCAGTCGGATGACATCTTAGTGCAGTCAGATTTCTGCACACTGACACAATGGAGAAGATGGAGCCATTTTATTCTCCCATCTTCTCCTCAGTGTGCTCTGGGAGATTTGAATGACACTATTACACTCAAAGTTTGCTCAAAGTGTCCTTTACATAATCGACCCGATTTTCTCGTATGAGAGAATCTATCGCCATCTGACCCTGCTCTAAGTTTGTCATTTCATACAGTTTTACGCCACTGGGAAACTTTTCTTATTGCTGGACAACCGTGTTTCCATGGGCTGATAAACAGCAAAATGAATGTTCATTACTCCCTATAAGCATCACCAGAGATCAGCCACGAAACGTGTAAATGATCATTTGTTAACTGATCTCATCTTTTATGGGGGCACCACAATTATTCATTGTTGGCAACAGATCCACTCATGTAAATGTTTGTGGTGGATTTCCTCGTTAAGTTTTGATAACTGCCAAAGGAACTAATGTCGTTCATTTTTGGATCTGGTGTGGAAAATGAATGCCCTTTCAATATCTTTTGAAATAGTCAACTTATTGAAATCATATGAAACCTATTACATGAACAAATAGGTTTTTGAATTTTAGTATTAAAACTGTTATGTTAACAAAGAAGATTTATTAAAGTGGTTTTCCACTACTAGGAAAACCTCTTCTTAATCTAAATGTTTGGCGCCATTAAAATAAAAAAGCCTATAGTCACCTCCCGTGCCGACGCCGTTCCAGTGGTATCGGCACTCGTGGTCCCGAGGCTCTCTTGCCGTTGTTATGAGACGTGAGCCCGGCTGCAGCCCTGACTTCCTCTTCATGTTCAAGATGGGGACAGGGACGCCAGCGCTTGTTATGTGCCGGGCTCAAGTGTCATAACAACCCCATAAGATCCCTGGGACCACAAGTGCAGATACCACTGGAACGGTGTTGGCACGGGAGATGAGTACAAGCTTTTTTTATTTTATAGGGGCCAAACATTTAGATAAAGAATGGGTTGTCCTAGTAGTGGACAAGCCCTTTAATTAAATTTTTTGTTCATTCAGGCTATGTGCACACGTTGCGGAATTGCCATGGAAATTTCCGCGGCAATTCTGCACCTCCCTGCCGCGGGAAATACGCATATTATAGGTATGCGTATTCCCGCTAAAAACTAGCGTTTTGCAAGCGTAATTAGTTTGCAGAATGCTAGCGTTTTACAAGCGATCTGAAAGGTTGGTCACACGAGTCAAACAAGTGTTTGACTCGTGTGACCAACTTTTTACTATTGATGCCGCCTATGCCGCATCAATAGTAAAAAGATCTAATGTAAAAATAATAAAAAAAAATAATAAATAGTGATATTCTCACCTTCCGGCGGCCCCCGCAGCTTTCCCGCCTCTCAGCGACGCTCCCGGCCAATCCCGTTCCCAGGCATCTTTTGCGACAATCACCCTGATGACGTAGCATCTCGCGAGACCGCTACGTCATCTGGGGTGATTCTCGCAATGCATTACTGAGAACGGGATTGGCCGGGAGCATCGCTGAGAGGCTGGAAAGCTGCGGGGGCCGCCGGAAGGTGAGAATATCATTATTTTTTATTTTAATTATTGTTTTTACATGGATATGGTACCCAGGGACTGGAGGAGAGTCTCCTGTCCTCCAGACCCTGGGTACCATCCGCACATGAACCGCTTACTTTGCGCATGGTGGGCACAGCCACATGCGGAAAGTAATCGGTTCAATGCATTCCTATGGCGGCGGAATTGCCGCGGTTCCGCAAAAAAGAATGAGCATGCTGCGGATTCTCCCGCAATGCGATTCTGCCGCGGAAAAACCCGCAGCATGTGCACAGCATTGCGGAATCCCATAGGCCATAATGAGTTGTATTGTGTAAGCGGTTTTGCCGCGGTTTTGCGGCGTTTCCGCCGCAAAAAAACGCGGCAAAACCGCTAGGAATCCGCAACGTGTGCACAGGCCCTTAATTTGCTAGAAATAGCGCAATGCAAATCCTGGGGTCTTTAAAAAAACTAATGAACATCTGTCACCTCTCACAAAAGGTTGATACATAAAATGAGAACAATGGGGATAGGGGAAAATATGTGTAAGTGGGTTAAGAACTGGCTCATGGATAGAAAACAAAGGGTGGTTATTAATGGAGCACACTCGGACTGGGTCACGGTTAGCAGTGGGGTACCACAGGGGTCAGTATTGGGGCCACTTTAACATATTTATTAATCACCTTGCATTGGGCATACAGAGTAGTATTTCATATTTGCAGATGACACTAAACTCTGCAGGGTAATAAATACAGAGGAGGACAATTTTATATTACAGGAGGATTTATGTAAACTAGAAGCTTGGGCTGATAAATGGCAAATGAGCTTTAATGGGGATAAATGTAAGGTCATGCACTTGGGTAGAACAAACAAGATGTATAATTATGTGCTTAATTGTAAAACACTGTTCAAAACTGTCACTGAAAAAGACCTGGGTGTATGGGTGGACGACAAACTCACATTTAGTGGCCAATGTCAGGCAGCTGCTGCCAAGGCAAATAAAATAATGGGATGCATTAAAGAGGCATAGATGCTCATGAGGAGAACATAATTTTACCTCTATACAAGTCACTGGTGCGACCACACTTAGAATACTGTGTGCAGTTCTGGTCTCCGGTGTATAAGAAAGACATAGCTGAACTGGAGCGGGTGCAGAGAAGAGCGACCAAGGTTATTAGAGAACTGGGGGGTCTGCAATACCAAGACAGGTTATTACACTTGGGGTTATTTAGTTTGGAAAAACGAAGGCTTAGGGGTGATCTTATTACAATGTACAAATATATGAGGGGACAGTACAAAGACCTTTCTAATGATCTTTTTACTCTTAGACCTGTGACGGGGACAAGGGGGCATCCTCTACGTCTGGAGGAAAGAAGGTTTAGCCATAATCACAGACGCAGATTCTTTACTGTAAGAGCAGTGAGACTATGGAACTCTCTGCTGTCTAATGTTGTAATGAGTGATTCCTTACTAAAATTTAAGAAGGGACTGGATGCCTTTCTTGAAAAGTATAATATTACAGGCTATATTCACTAGTTTCCTAGATACTGCGTTGATCCAGGGAGCTAGTCTGATTGCCATATGTGGAGTCTGGAAGGAATTTTTTTCCCCAATGTGAAGCTTACTGTTTGCCACTTGGGGTTTTTATTTGCCTTCCTCTGGATCAACATGTTAGGGCAGGTTAGGATAGGATATGGGTTGAACTAGATGGACTTAAAGTCTTCCTTCAACCTTAATAACTATGTAACTATGTAACCTGTCAATCCAGTAAACGTTTCTCCAAAAGTAAAATATAAAAGAATTCACTGAACCATATCATATCATAAAATAATTCATATCATTCTAATCTACTGCGACTTCCTAACTATGAGTATTTTTCTAACCATTTGTGAATGAAGCAGATAAAAGAAAAGAAAAAGAAAGATCAACAGTAAGGACCCGTTTCATTATTGTTGTTTCTCCAGCTTTCTAGGGTAATATTTATAGCAAGGTAGACAAATATCCTACCTTTTCAAAGATTTCCACCTGGTTTTGGCTTACAAATACGGATGTAAAATACTGACCAAATACTGAACATGTGAACGTGGCCTAACACTGACAAAAAAAAAACAACATAAAAGGGCCGACTGGATGGACTTCTTGTTCTCTTTCTGCATACAGGATTGTGTGTAGCACGTTAAACAAGCAATGGGATATCAGTAAATCACCGTAAGTAACCTCTCCCTCCATGATATTTCCTTATTTCACTGTGTTAATCCTCCTATATTTCTTGGCATCTTTTTTAAGTAAATATAATGCCTAAGTTGTCTATATATTTCTTTACCAAGTAAAAAATAAAGTTAACATGAAACAGGCAGGTCACACAATGTCCATCGAGTGCATTCACCTTTTGCACATTTTAAAAATGTTTCAGAGTTTATTTACTTCTCTAAAAATGAATCCACTGAAATCAGAGCTCAGATGTAGAATTCTGTAGGTGTATGCGTTTCCTTTCAGTTAGTGTGTCTTGGTAATAAATGGAAAAATACTGTATATGATGTATGGATAGATAGATAGATAGATAGATAGATAGATAGATAGATAGATAGATAGATAGATAGATAGATAGAAGTAGATATAGATAGGTATAGATAGATAGCTAGATAGATGATAAATAATAGAAAGATAGATAATGATAGATAAATAAATAGAGATAGATAGATAGATAGATAGATAATAGATATAGATAGATAGATAAATGATAGAAGATAGATAAAGATAGATAGATAGATAGATAGATAGATAGATAGAAATAATAGAAGATAGATAGATAGATAGATAGATAGATAGATAGATAGATAGATAGATAGCACTGAACAACTTATACTTCTGGGCCTCTAGGGAGGTTGGAGTTCTGGAATATGACAGCACTGGAAAATAATGGCTTCAAGATCTCTTCTCGTTTTAGTCTCTAAAATATTTGGCAGTTAATGTGCGTCTCTTTTTTCTTAATGCGATTTTTGCGATTTTGTTAACTATTTGATGGTTCTGTGATTGTGCACCAATATCTTAGCAAGTTCAAGAGTGCTGCCTCCCTCTGTAAGACGTTTAACAATTTTTGACTTTACATGTTTGAATGTAAGATATTGAAAAACTGGAGCAAGTTCAGAGAAGAGCTACCAGGATGGTGAGCGGATTGCAAAGTATGTCCTACGAGGAACGTATAAAGGATCTGGGAATGATTAGCTTGCAAAAAAGAAGGCTAAGAGGAGACTTAATAGCTGTCTACAAATATCTGAAGGGCTGTCACAGTGTAGAGGGATCATTCTTATTCTCATTTGCACATGGAAACATGAGCAGCAATGGAGTGAAACTTAAAGGGAGAAGATACAGATTAGATATTAGAAAAAACTTTTTGACAGTGAGGATGATCAATGAGTGGAAAAGGCTGCCACGAGAGGTGGTGAGTTCTCCTTCAATGGAAGTCTTCAAACAGAGGCTGGACAGACATCTGTCTGAGATGGTTTAGTGAATCTTGCATTGAGCAGGGGGTTGGACACGATGACCCTGGAGGTCCCGTCCAACTCTAACGTTATAGGATTCTAAGTATCTAGGTGCATACAGTGTGCTGCTGCAGCACTTCTTGATGTGTTTCATTGTAGAATACATTCAGAGGTGGTGACATCCTCCATATTTGGCTCAGATAAATAGAAAATAGAAAAAAGTCAATGCAGCACTAGTTCTTACAACCCTGTCCTTGGTTGTCACTCAACAACTTTCTATATAAACATTCAAAAGAAGCAGGCAGCACTCTAATGTGGTTTAACTAGTTATTACCGGCCCACGTGGACAAAGGCAATGTTTTGTCTGAATTGAGCCATTCTGATACTTTTCTATAGCTTTTACACTGCTTAGTAAATCTGCTCGTTTGATAGACATAGCTATGCACTTTCTCTTGTTAGAGAGACTACAGAAATATGGTTACTATTTCACACATTTTGATACCGTCCTCTTTTTCAATATATTGAAAAAAGTCTCAACTATAGACCCAAAACTTTAGCCAAAGTTGTCTTAACTTTATTAATTGGCACATACCTCTCGCCTTACTGTTTTTGGTCTGTAGTGTTTCATGTTATAGTTGAAGCCAATGTACTGATGGCTGGAATCTAGAAGCAATCTATACTGGGACAATCTTTAGTCTCTTGCAAAAACATGACCTAAGATTCTCTCACAAGTAAGCTGTCGGAAATGTCTTTTCCTTAACTAAAGCCAATTGTACAAAATTCTCCTTTTACACATGTGAATACATATGTAGCTTGTTATAGGTTCTAATAATAATTATAATAATAATTTTATTTCTATAGCGCCAACATATTCCGCAGCACTTTACATTATAGAGGGGACTTGTACAGACAATAGACATTACAGCATAACAATAAACACATAGATCAAAGTAGATACCAAGAGGAATGAGGGCCCTGCTCACAAGCTTACAATCTATGAGGAACAGCCAAAGTATGTAACAGTACAGACACAGAGGGCTATTAAATGCATAAAGCGGGTGAGAACATAATACGAGGTACCTGATTATGGTAGAAAATTTTTTGAATGGGCCAAAAGGGATAGTTAGGTTAATGCGTTGAGGCGGTATGCCAGTCTGAACAAGTACGTTTATAGGGCACGCTTAAAACTGTGGGGATTGGGGATTAATCTATTAACCTGGGTAGTGCATTCCAAAGAATTGGCGCAGCACGTGAAAAGTCTTGGAGACGGGAGTGGGAGGTTCTGATTATTGAGGATGCTAACCTCAGGTCATTAGCAGAACGGAGGGCACGGGTAGGATGGTAGGCTGAGACAAGGGAGGAGATGTAGGGTGGTGCTGAGCCATGGAGTGCTTTGTGAGTGAGGGTAATAAGTTTGTACTGGATTCTGTAGTGGATGGGTAACCAGTGTAATGACTGGCACAAGGTAGAGGCATCGGTGTAACAATTGGTGAGGAATATGATCCTGGCTGCAGCATTCAAGACAGATTGGAGAGGGGAGAGTTTGGTAAGAGGGAGACCGATTAGTAGAGAGTTACAATAGTCCAGATGAGAATAAATAAGAATAAGGTTCTGATTCCTAAACCTTCTGATTTTTCTGCATTTGTTGCTCTGGAACCATAAATGCAACCAGATGACTGAAGGGGTTGTCTGATTGCTGGGAAATGGTTAAAACCCCCCAACAATCCTAAGAGCCATTGTGGAGACACGAGGGTCAGCGGATGCCCTAGTCAGCTAGCCAAAACTGCATGGACCAGGGATCATCCCATCGAACGCCCGCTCCCCTTTTACTGTCTGTGTAATACTACTCAGACAACACAGGGTGAGGGTAAAACAGTGTGGCAATATTTTTTTGAACCACAAAACAGACAAGTAACACACAATATATTCCCAGCAAAATACCCAAGATGAAGAAAATTACAGAGCCTCACCCTTCTCACCGGGATAAGAACAGCTGTGACTTCAGAGCTTCCAGGGCCAACTACCCCCACCTGTCCCTCGCACAGACAGGAGGTAACAACAAGTTTAGGAAGCTGACAGTCCATTGATATATGAGGCCAGGTGACATGATTGTCCCAACCTGGATTCTCTAAATGTCTTTGAGGGTTCTATGATGGTCAATGATGCAGCTCTGTATTTCTTCAGTTGGAGCCATAATGCCATAGCTACCTTAATGCAGAGTTTCTCTGAACACAGGCAGATTCTCCTTTTTTATAGTTCACAGCTTCTCATTCAGGCATTCCTCCACAGGCTTGAGGGAAGATGGAAGGAGGTTATTCCTCACTGCTGGAGTGTTCAAAACGACATGCATAGATTGTCCTTCATATTTGCAGAGCACCAATGGATCATTAACATATTAACAAACATTGTTCAATTATCATGTGCCTTTGTTTTCCAAGGATAGTAGAACAATACTAGGACTGCAATACTAGGACAGATACAATACCTAATAAGCAGCCATTCAACAAATGTCAGCCATTGAACATTAATTCAATTGACAATAAGAGTCAACATTCATTCTCACACGAACATAATTCATGTCCCTGGGCCTACTTAAATAATATATCTGGATAATTAAGAATAAATGCTGTGTCATCACAACCAGTGTCCCAAAGTGTCCTGTGTGAATATTTGGGTGATGGTTGCACATGCAAATGCAGCCGGTATTGATTGATACCAGTAATATTATTTTAGAAAGGGAGCCAATAACATAGTTAACTGTCCTGAGGAATTCTGGGCTCGAAAGGGAAGAACTCATTTAAATCGTACCCAAAAGTGGGCATTGGTTTGCAAACTATTTTTATTAATAGGGTGGTGGATACGGTGGAGGTGTTACTGGAAGGAATGGAGGTGAAGTTTTGAGAGGGTTTTAAATGTACCCAGAAAAGTTGTCAACTATGATGAGGGTGAAGGATTCCTCTGCAACTAGACACCTGTTTGAGGAAGAGCATAAGAGTTCAGACACACCTGATCCTGCAATGGTTTTCCTTGTTCTAATTGGAATGTGCACATTGTATATTCAGACTGAAGGCAGCAAAACTATGAAACAGCCCATATGGAAACAAGGAATAAAGAAACCCACGTGAAACAAATCAGAATATGTGTTATATCATAGAGTACACCCCTTTTTGCTCAAATGACAGCTTTACACCCACTTGGCATTCTTTCAAGCAGCTTCAACAGATCATCACCTGGAATGGCTTCCAACAATCTAGAAGGAGTTTCCAAAAGTGCTGATCACTTTTTGGCTGCTTTGCCCTCACTCTGCATCTAACTCATGCCAAACATCATTATCTGTTTCAGTTTGAACAAAAGACAAGCCAAATTAATATAAAAAATGGCTAAACACAGGGGCCCCATTGATAGCTATTGGTTGTGTTATACGTCAGCCTATGGGCGGGTGCAGACTGCCTATATTTGACAGAATTGGGCTGAATATGCAAATGAGACCCTGATTAAATCCTGATCAGAGTTTGATCAGAGTGTGATCCGATTCTTTCGGATGAGAAGAAGATAGAAAAAACAATTTCTCCATCTTCTCCATTCTGTCTGTGTGCAGAAATCAGATGTCATACGAGTGTAGTCTTATGTTTCCCATGCATTCAATGACTGGCATGTCGAGTACGATCCAAATATCAAATCAAACTAGTGCATTCAGTGATCATTTTCCTTGGACAGACTCTGTCCAAGAAAAAAATCTGACATATGCACGACCCCATAGAATAACAATGGTCCGAGTGTGATATGAAGTTTTGTCAGATCGCACTCGGGCAGCAAATTCGCTCGAGTGCACCTAGTCTTAGAATGTGAGAAAAAGACCTGAATGATGCACTTTTTTTATCCCATTCTAAAAATGGCCAAATTCTGGAACCCAGACTGATCCTCCTAATTCTTTTTCCATCATCCATGCAAAAGATTCTGTTTAGTCTTTATTCCAAACAGAAATGTGAATGTCGCCTAAGGGTTTATCCAAATACAGAACCCCTTTGAGAGACTTCAAGGCTCTTTATGCCAAGCAATGGTATTGCATATTGGTGTCCCACCATGGCCCAATGGTGAGACCTGCCGTCTCTAACCAAGCATTACTTTGCAATTCGCCTTACTGTCAAGTTAGTTCCCAACCCAGATAAATCCAGCAGAGGTAACCGGTTTTGTGTTCAGTCCCATTAATACAACTGGGGCAATGAAACTAAGGTCACTGTCAAAAAATTCTGTTCACTTAAAAAAAAAAATCATTTTTGGATTTGTGAATGTTTTGTCTCACATATGAGCTTAGTATAATGAGCGGAGAGTGGCTGGAAAGTTATGACCAATCAGTAATACGCATACAGGGATTTTCACCCCATAAGCAGAAAAGTCATTGAACTATCAGAGAAGTGTTCGTCCGGCCATTTACCTTTCTGCAAACATCAAGTATACCCTTTAAAACTTCACTTTTTACTACAGCACTGTCACTCTCAGTCCTGGTAACCGCTATGGACATGCTGCTCTACCTCTCATAAATCTCAAGAAAACTTACTTTATAGGAGTCTAGTTTGGATTACAGTGCAGGTAATTTTTTTTTTTTACTTTTTCATTCTGTATTTTGATTTTTAAAGCAGGCTGTCTTATTTGAGATATTAATTTATATTCATTTTTATTTGTAATTATTATGCTTCATTTTTATATACTGTATATTCATTAGTATAATTATTTTTAATTGGTATCGTGAATATTTATTAATTTTTAATACGCGCTTCATCAATGTACAGAAGATTTTATACATTTTTCAAAGTAAATCATTCATCATTCATACATCATGAATCTCCGACGTATTTATGGCTACTGAAGAGCTACATACAACGCCTTGGTGGGATCAGCTATTAATTCCAGCATTTAACCTCTGTGTTATGTTGACTCATATTCTCCTTTTGAGGATCATCTGAGAAAAAAATGGATGCATAATGCGCATTGTTATTAAAGATTTGCATTGTCAATGGACGTTATTTGCTTCTAATGTCAAAACTGGTGAATTTCTTCACTTCGGACCCTCCAGATGTGACGCCTGGGCTAGACTGGTTGACGTTGTGCTTAAGGCTCCTATTTTACAACTGCTGAGGGATGTAAACGCTGATGAATTTTGGGCAAATTAACTGTCGGATGTTGACTAAATCTAGTTATTATTACTTATTATTTGAAGCCTGCTTATGCCACAACCCTGCTGAGAATGAGTTGTACCATATCGGTCACTTTTCCTTTTGGGGATTTGTAATTTAATTTCCCGTCACGTGCACCATTTTTGGTAACCTAATGGAAGCCCATTATCCTGTACACCAGGTGTGGGGAACCTCAGGTCCTCTGGCCATTTACTTCCTGTGATGACCTTTTCTCCACACCCCAAGCAGATTTTTGGGGACCTTAGTACTTGGGCCGGCAGCTGTGTGTTGATGGCTTCTGGCTCATTATCTTCTTCTTGATTTGTGAACTATTGTCACTATTGAACCCTGACACACGTGCCATTAAAGATTACGTCCTGACATCAGTGGTAGCGTCAAGACTTTGTGAGCGGAGTTAGCGCACAATTTGTACGGTCCCCGAAGGATGGCTTAAATATCCAAATGACCCTTTGCAGGAAGAAAGTTCCCCAGCTCTGCTGCACACCTTTGAGGAGCCTTCAAAAGTCACTGTTTTTCACAAGGTCAAATTTTGCCATCCGATGAATTTTGCCTACAGACGTAGATGAAGCAAAGTCCTTGCAGTTGTTATTGTTTCAGTACAAATGTTAGTGACCCTGAGTTTCTGGACAAGAGCCATCAATGATCATGGTCAATCCACCCTCAACAAATCCTGGATCTGTCATTGTCAATGTAATGGGCTGCTTGCTGCAGTTTTGTGAAAATCACTGTTTTCTCTCCTGATGATCTACCAGTTTTCTGAATGCTGAGCTTTGTGCAACCTTGCCCACACCACTGATTGACAGCTTTGTGTACACTGTGCATAGGCAGAAATCTGCCTGTCAGTGCTGGGGGTGGAGTTATATAGAGCTCAAGAATATGGAGGACTAAATGTCAACAGGTTTTCTAGTCTTTTAGTAATAATCTTCTGCTGATAAAACTGTGATTTTATCAAAACTACATCAGGTCTTAAGTAAGTTACACATCACTGGAATATGGATCTCTCACTCTACATTATGCTGCTCTCAGACTAAATGGAAAAATTCTGCTGATAAATTCCCTTCAAACTTGTTCAGATGCAGCAGCAGCATGGGGGACAATACATAGCACTTTAGAGCGTATTATTCAATAATTCTGGGCAGTGTAGCTGTGAATCCAGATTTGGGGTGAGATATAACACTTATCTAGGAAGCAGCAGCACAATCAGTTTTCTTCCCTCCTCAATCAGCTCACCCCTCTCAGTAGACTTCACTAGGCAGCTGTGATCTGTTCCCTCAGTGAGCTGGCAGTCTGTGTTGTCTTAAGCAAGACAGATTTGAGCTATTTGATAGAGTAAATTAAAAGTTCAGGAGGCAGAGGAGAAGTGGCTCTTAAGTGGAGAAAGAGTAATGTTTCTCTGATAAGATATTTTACAGAGTTTCTTATATTCACTTGTACTATGACATCCTTTTTATTGCAATAGTACAAATGTGAACATATCTGTCAAATATTTTCAAAATATTGCACTTTATTTTACGTCATACATTTATATTGCAGCCTGATTTGGAGAGAAAACATGCGATTAAGTCAGAAGGAGATTGAGTGACCAGTCACATGTGCCGTCGGTGCTGATCATCACTTTGGTGTTGTCTTTATTTTTTTGCATTTGCTATTAGTTGCCCCCCAGTAATTAATCCTGATTTCGGGGGATTAATGAATTTGGCTCTGTATAGTTGGTATGGACCCCTATAGAGGCAGTTGTATCAGTGGATAGTTGTTTTTATTTGCTGAGAGACGTATTTTATAAAGAAATGTAATTTCCTGTATCGTGCAGCTGTAATGTCATCTGAGGAAGGCTTGAGAGTTGAGAGTTAAACATAGAGGTAATTTTTTTAAGGGAATATACCGGTATGTGCAAAAATGACCTTTAAATAATATTTTTATATTAAATATATATTTTTTAATTTTTGGTAATCTTTTTTTTTTATTTTACATATCACTATCGAAATAAAATAAACCAGAAAGATTACAATTTTCCCACTGGCCTCTAACTAGAGATGAGCGAACCCGAAATGTAAAGTTCAGGCTTCGTACTGGACACTAGGTGCTGAACTCTGAACACGGACTTCTCCTGGAAGTCCAATTTACAGCTCGGGGGAACCTGGGGAGGAGAAAGAGAGATCTCCAAAGTTCAGGTCCCCATTGATTTCAGTGAGGTTCGGGTTCTGGTTCCAGTTCGCCTACAGGTCTCATGACCGAACTGAACTTTGGATACAGTTAGTCGAGTACAGAACACAAATTCAACGAGTCCTCATCCTACCTCTAACCTTATTTAACTCATACTTCTTATTCTGTGCGGATGACTTTTCAATAGTCTCATTATCAGATTCATCACAGGTTTACAGTGAAAAGTATACACAGTAGATAACACAGGATATCACCAATCACAATAGGTGATGGTCAAGCTCATCTCTTCCCTTGCCAGATTAAACATGCCAGATAACTGTACTACAAACAATATGGGTCTGTGTCAGTCTATGTATGCTAGTGTTTATGTAAGAAGAGGAACTTGTGGGCTAGTGTGAAAATTGGAAGTATATATATTATTGTAGCATTTCAGGGGATATAGCTCTAGGATCGCTGTCTGGGTAGACACGAAACAGTTCATTCAGACGCAGTTCTGGTGTAAAATGGCGCAACCAGCTTTATAAAGTCAGACCCAAACAGATAAAAATAAAGCATAACAGAAAACTAGGCTTGTCTAGCACTAATTTACACATAGATAGATTGCCCTGTTATCCGGGTCCCGGCTCTCCAGCCTGACCAAAACAACACTATGATATATGTTACCAGAATGGAGTTTCACAGATACTCCTCCTTGTGTTGAAGGCACCTTCAATGTCCAGACTTGAGAGAGATCCACTCCTATTCAGCCGTATTCGCACGGATTCTCATGAGACTACTCCTGTGTCGGGTACTTCCTGCACCAGACTGAGATAGCTCAAATCCTGGAGACTGCTCTTGTGCCGGACACCTTCTGTGTCCAGACTGAGCGTGCTCCCACTCCTGGAGACTGTTCTTGTGCCGGGACACCTTCCTGTGTCCAGACTAACTAGCTCTTGACTGTGTTCAACACACCTACTTTGGTCTCCTAATTAACACCTGAGTGATTTCAGGCTGAGCTGCAAGTGTGTATGATGTAAGTGTAGTGACCTTTCTCTACAAATAGGTCTACAAAGCACACACCTCCCTATCGTCGTAAGTAGCTAGGTGAAATATAACCCATTTAATACACATACTCTCACTGTCTCAATATCCCCCCCCTTTTCTCAGACCGGAGGCTGGTCATCCAACGGGGGGGTGGTTAACAATCCAACAGAGACAGTGAACTCTGGACCAGTCATGGCCCTCATCAGCTTCATCTTTCCACTGTCATTTGTATCTTCACCTGAGTCATAGCCAACATCAGCTTTCTCTTCATTGAAGTTTCCGTACTACCCTGTACCCTCCCAGGCTATGCTCTCTGCGGGCCTGGGTATCCTGCACGGTTTCATCTTGACTTAGGGCCGGGCTCAGTTTCGATATAGTGCCTGGCCTAGAAGTCACCCGGCACATCAGAACACTTCTGCTGACTCTTCCTCGAACTCACGTACCTCCTGTTCGTGCACTGCCATGTGTCACAACATTACAGAAGGTATAGGGGGTTTTCACTTTTCTCCAGTTCACCGTGAACCTTCTTTACTTCCTTGCGCTTCTCCAGAGATGCTCATGGCTCTCATCACGCTCCTTCACACAGTTTGAGTTTTCTCGAGAAGCAATCAATTCATCTTGTACCCGTTGGACGTCTTTTGTCTTCAGCCCTTCTTCGGCTCTTCGGTAGGAATGCTCAGAGCCTACCGTCAGTCTACATTCTACTCTTCAGTCACATCATTATGGTACCAATATCTCCATTTATTCAGTTTTCAAGTTCTCCTTGATAGCTGCATCTGTATACTCATACTTCTCTTCCACCACGTTCTGCATCCCGTCTGAGCTCCCGTGTGTCTGCAGCGGCAACGGAGTGACACACCGCTTTTCCCATTTATTGGGACGTGGCTCCGATGTAGACTCCATGAAAGTGCGCTTGAGCTCACCAATGCCAGCTACTGATCCGGACCGTAACCCGTCCACACCGCTGTCTTCGGCAGAAACAGATTCCTGGACAGAGTCAGCCCCCATATCTTCAGTCTTGTTCCTCACAGCTTCACTTGAAACCTCAGCTTCTGATGAGGCATCTGGCTTGGTGACCACCACTTCCATGGCTTTTTCCACTTCTGCAGCATTACCTTCAGAGTCCTGGGCATGATGCAGCTCCATACCATACCTTGATAACTTCTCATCTACAACAGCATCCACTTGTGCTGTGTTCAGTTTCAGAGTCCTGCCTTTAAAGCTCAGCTCTCCTTTCACCTTAGTCTTCGCCAGGGAACCGGCCAACTGTAAAACATCTTCAGATGCCATCTTCTGTCTGGCTGTAAGGTCAGCATCAGCTTTCTTCTCAGGACTCTCAACCTCCTCTGCTACCATGCCTTCCTCATTTGCACTGGTTGCTTTATGGTCATCAGATGATTCACTATCACTATCACTATCCCTGTCTGACCCCTTTTTCTCAGCCACATTCGGGTCACTTTCAGGGTTATACAATTCATTCTCATCCTCATCCTGCTCACTTTCAGGAGTATACAATTCATTCTCATTCACATCTTGATCTGGAACCTTAGTTAACATGTCATCCACAACATTAACTTCACCATTTGGTCCCTCAAATATGTGACTATGTGACAACCCCAGCACTATACTTCCATATAGCTCAGGTACTAGGAGCTGACTCACGACCTCTCCCTGGACTTCAGTGTCCCTATACAACAGGTGAGTGTTTATGGCAACATGAGGAAACCTCTCCTCAGAGCCAGGCTCTTGGGAAACCTCATTTAGAACATTTATATTTTCCTGGGCCGTTTTAAGAGAGGGGTCTCGCCACTGCTCCCTCTCAAAATTGTCACAGGACACAGGTAAGTAAGGGACACTCGGTTCCTGAGAACCACCATCCTCGTCTCCCAACATCACCTGCAAAGGAATTTCATCACTATTACAGTCATCATTATTATCAATATCATTATCATGACTATGATCAGTATCATCATCACTATCATGATCATCATCACTATCATTATCAGCATCAGCATCATTATCATGGTCATCATCATTATCATGATCATCATCATCATCATCATTATCATTATCATCATTATCATGGTCATCATCATTATCTTGATCATCATCATCATTATCTTTATCATCATCATCATTATCACATAAGTTTAACGGCCCACTAGCATTGTGTTCCGCCCCTCGGACTGCGCACCCTCAATAGGAGCTTCATCACACTGTCCATCAGAAACATTTTTTTCCCAGAGACCCTTAGATCGGGGAAAGTCATTACCCAATATAACGGGGTGCACCAGGGTCTTCACTACCCCCACTTCACATGAAACCTCCCGAGTTTGGGGACCAAGTCCACGGCAGTCTCTGGGTAGACTTTGGTGTCTCCATGGATGCACACCACACTCAGGTGTTTATCAGGGATGAAGTCCCTATCAATCAGGCTGTCACATACGGAAGTCACTGGACTCTCTGAGTCCAAGAGGGCCTGTGCTGGGCAGTCATTTACAACCACCGGGGACCCCTGTGGTCCAGTCTCTTCGGCTGAGGTGGACACACACACAGGTTCTGCGCAGAGAGAGAGGGATCTGCCAACATCACAACACATAGGCTCCCCCTCTATTGGACAGTTGGCTGCAATTTCACGCCAGCTCCAACACTGTCCATCACACTCTCCCACCCACATGTCCCCTCGGGCCTGAACCCGCTTATCAGCATACCCCATGTCCCCAACAGCTGGAACGCTCTTACCGCGAGAGTTCAGCGTCCGGGAACTCTGAAGTGACGACCTCTCAGACGGCTGTACCTCAGGAGGACATGCTCGGGTGTAGCGGTTCACTATCACCTTTTCAACTCCATAATCATGTTTGTTGACTGCAGACTCCCAACTGCATCTCCAGTCATGAACTCCCCTGGCACGGGCTGTCACCGTAACGCCCAGCCGGGTAAGAATCTCCGCTTTCAGCTTGCCATAGTCTTGGCTGTCCTGCTTGCTCAGGTCAGCATATGCCCTTTGGGGCTCTCCAATCAGATAGGGTGCGACCATCATGGCCCATTCAGATAGGGGCAGATTCTCCTTCTCTGCCAATCTCTCAAACCTAGTGAGATATACCTCCACATCATCACGAGGTGTCATCTTTTTCAGGGACCGTCTTACCGCCTTCTTTACAGCGGACAATGCAGGTGACTTTGCAACATTACTTTGGGACGATGCGCCACAAGTCTTTTGTTGTGCTGCAACCTGCTCAAAAAACAACCGGTTATTCTCCTGCTGCTGCAGGAATTGCTGCTGGGCCTGCTGCATGCGCTGCTGGTGCTGCAGGCGCTGCTGCTCCATGCTCTGCTGCATGCTTCGCTGGGCCTGGGCCAGGTACTCAATGAGCTCCTCCATACTGCCGGACTTATCTGTCTCAACCACGGCAGTCTTATGTTGCACATTAACTTGCGCCATTTGTTCAAACAGCGCCTCCATGCTGTCATCCATGCTGTCAGACTTCTCTGTCTTAACAACGGCAGTCTTCACTCAAGACATACACACTCTACAGTCTTTTCCACAGAAATTTCAGCCTTGCTGTGCAGACACTTTTTTTTTTTTTTCTTTGCAAAGTCTATTAGGGCTACTGTCTCTTTAAGACTGCTCCAATCAGACGTTTCTCTTTGCTGACACACTTTTTTTCTCTGCTGCTATTTCAACAGACCTCACATTTATTGCTGTCTCTAAGCCACTGTGCTGCATGCACCCTCCAGCACTAACTGTATCAGCCACTGCGCTGCCCCAGCATTCTCCGCCAATTGTAGCATTTCCAGGGGATATAGCTCTAGGATCGCTGTCTGGGTAGACAGAATGGCACGAAAACAGTTCATTCAGACAGCAGTTCTGGTGTAAAACTGGCCGCAACCAGCTTTATTAAAGTCCACAGCAAACAGATAAAAATAAAGCATAAACAGAAAACCTAGGCTTGTCTAGCCACTAATTACACATAGATAGATTGCCCTGTCTATCCGGGTCCCGGCTCTACCAGCCTGACCCAAAACAACACATATGATATATGTTACCAGAATGGAGTTTCACAGATACTCCTCCTTGTGTCTGAAGGCACCTTCAATGTCCAGACTTGAGAGAGATCCACTCCTATTCAGCCGCTATTCGCACGGATTCTCACTGAGACTACTCCTGTGTCCGGGGTACTTCCTGCACCAGACTGAGATAGCTCAAACTCCTGGAGACTGCTTCTTGTGCCGGGACACCTTCCTGTGTCCAGACTGAGCGTGCTCCCACTCCTGGAGACTGTTTCTTGTGCCGGGACACCTTCCTGTGTCCAGACTAAACTAGCTCTCTGACTGTGTTTCAACACACCTACTTCTGGTCTCCTAATTAACACCTGAGTGATTTCAGGCCTGAGCTGCAAGTGTGTACTGAATGTAAGGTGTAGTGACCTTTCTCTACCACTAGGTCTACAAAGCCACACACCTCCCTTATACCAGTCAGTAAAGTAGCTAGGTGAAATATACACCCCATTTAATACACATACTCTCACTGTCTCAACATATATATATATATATATATATATACAGTACAGACCAAAAGTTTGGACACACCTTCTCATTCAAAGATTTTTCTGTATTTTCATGGCTATGAAAATTGCAGAATCACACTGAAGTCATCAAAACTATGAACTAACACATGTGGAATTATACATTACACTTTACAAAAAAGTGTGAAACAACTGAAAATATGTCTTATATTCTAGGTTCTTTAAAGTAGCCACCTTTTGCTTTGATTACTGCTTTGCACACAGAAAAGGTGAACGGATGGACTCTACATGCCTGGTTCCCACCGTGAAGCATGGAGGAGGAGGTGTGATGGTGTGGGGGTGCTTTGCTGGTGACACTGTTGGGGATTATTAAAAATTGAAGGCATACTGAACCAGCATGGCTACCACAGCATCTTGCAGCAGCATGCTATTCCATCCGGTTTGCGTTTAGTTGGACCATCATTTATTTTTCAACAGGACAATGACCCCAAACACACCTCCAGACTGTGTAAGGGCTATTTGACCAAGAAGGAGAGTGTTGGGGTGCTACGCCAGATGACCTGGCCTCCACAGTCACCAGACCTGAACCCAATCGAGATGGTTTGGGGTGAGCTGGACTGCTCACCTCTTCAATTTTGAATAATCCCCAACAGTGTCACCAGCAAAGCACCCCCACACCATCACACCACCTCCTCCATGCTTCACGGTGGGAACCAGGCATGTAGAGTCCAGCCGTTCACCTTTTCTGCGTGCAAAGCAGTAATCAAAGCAAAAGGTGGCTACTTTGAAGAACCTAGAATATAAGACATATTTTCAGTTGTTTCACACTTTTTTGTAAAGTGTAATGTATAATTCCACATGTGTTAATTCATAGTTTTGATGCATTCAGTGTGATTCTACAATTTTCATAGTCATGAAAATACAGAAAAATCTTTGAATGAGAAGGTGTGTCCAAACTTTTGGTCTGTACTGTATATATATGTTATTTATAACACAGTCTTTAAAGTATACTAACATTGCTAGAACAGAAAATCAAGGCATGCTACCCCTTGACTGCCACCTGGCCAGCTGTTTTACATCGGTCAGCTGAGGATGTCACAATATTGGTGCATTTCAATGGATAATTTATTGAAGCGTCCCCTTACGCCTACTATTTTAAAATTAAGCACTTGTTCTTTAATTTAAAAAAAAAAGTGCTTTCTGTACTGTATCTTACGGATGACATTTCTCCTTGTTGAGATCCAAGGGTTAACGTTCCTCCTTGCGGAGAGTGACATGTCAAGCATGCCGAGATGAGGAGACTTTTTATTATTATTATTATTATTATTTATTTATATAGCACCATAAATTCCATGGTGCTGTACATGAGAAGGGGTTACATACAAAGTTATAGATATCGTTTACAGTAAACAAATTTACAATGACAGATTGGTACAGAGGGGAGAGGACCCTGTCCTTGCGGACTTACATTCTACGGGATAATGGAGAAAAAAACAGAAGGTCGGGGGTGCGGCAGCTCTGGTGGTGGCGGCAGCTCTGGTAGTGGTGGCGGCGAGGCGGCAGCTCTGGTGGTGGCAGCGAGGCGGCAGCTCGGGTGGTGGCGGCGAGGTGGCAGCGAGGCGGAAGCTCGGGTTGTGGCGGTGAGGCGGAATGGTTATTGCAGGCTGTAGGCTTTCCTGAAGAGATGGGTTTTCAGGTTCCGTTTGAAGGATCCAAGGGTGGTGGATAATCGTACATGTTGAGGCATGGAATTCCAGAGGATGGGGGATATTCGGGAGAAATCTTGGAGGCGGTTGTGTGAGGAACGAATAAGTGTGGAGGATAGTATGAGGTCTTGGGAGGATCGAAGATTACGTGAAGGAAGATATTGGGAGATTAGTTCAGAGATATAGGAAGGGGACAGGTTGTGGACGGCTTTGTAAGTCAGTGTTAGTAGTTTGAACTGGATTCGTTGGGGAATTGGGAGCCAGTGGAGGGATTTGCAGAGGGGAGAAGCAGGGGAGTGGCGAGGGGAGAGGAGGATTAGTCGGGCAGCAGAGTTGAGGACAGACTGGAGTGGTGCAAGAGAGTTGACGGGGAGGCCACAGAGGAGGATGTTGCAGTAATCGAGGCGGGAGATGATAAGGGCATGCACAAGAGTTTTAGTAGATTGAGGGCTGAGGAAGGGACGGATTCTGGAAATGTTTTTAAGTTGGAGGCGACAGGAGGTGGAAAGAGTTTGGATGTGTGGTTTGAAGGACAGGGCAGAGTCGAGAGTTACTCCGAGGCAGCGGATTTCAGGTGCAGGAGAGATCGTGATGCCATTTACCATAATAGATAGATCGGGTAGGGAAGATACATGAGATGGAGGAAAGATGATGAGTTCGGTTTTGTCAACATTGAGTTTTAGGAAGCGAGAGGTGAAGAAGGAGGATATGGCTGATAGACACTCTGGGATTCTGGACAGCAGAGAGGTGACATCTGGGCCAGAGAGGTAGATCTGAGTGTCGTCCACATACAGGTGGTACTGGAAGCCATGGGACTTTATGAGTTGTCCTAGGCCAAGGGTATAGATGGAAAAAAGTAGGGGCCCAGGACAGAGCCTTGAGGGACTCCAACAGAGAGAGGGCGGGATGAGGAGGTAGTGTGGGAGTGGGAGACGCTAAATGTGCGGTCGGAAAGGTAAGAGGCTATCCAGGACAGGGCAAGGTCTTTGATGCCAAGGGAAGAAAGAATCTGTAGCAGTAGGCAGTGGTCGACTGTGTCAAAGGCAGATGACAGGTCAAGGAGGAGGAGGATGGAGAACTGTCTGTTAGCTTTAGCTGTGAGTAAGTCATTAGTAATTTTGGTCAGGGCAGTTTCAGTGGAGTGGTGGGGGCGGAAGCCAGATTGGAGGTTGTCAAGGAGAGAGTTAGATGAGAGGTGGGAGGAAAGTTGAGCGTGGACATGCTGCTCAAGGAGTTTGGAAGCAAACGGGAGTAATGATATTGGGCGATAGCTGGGCATAGCAGTTGGGTCAAGGTTTGTTTTTTGAGGATGGGTGTGATGGTGGCATGTTTGAAGGCAGAGGGAAAGGTACCAGAAGATAGCGATAGGTTGAAGAGATGGGTTAGGGCTGGGATGAGCGTGTTAGTGAGGTTGGGGAGCAGGTGGGAAGGGATGGGGTCAAGTGCACAGGTGGTGAGGTGAGATTTGAAAAGGAGGTGAGTAAGCTCTCCTTCAGTGATGTTGGAGAGGGAGGTTAGTAGGGAAGGACAGAGGTCTGGTATATGGAGTGGTTGGGGTGGTGGAACAGTAAAGGTTTGCCTTGTTTGGTCAATCTTATTTTTGAAGTAGGTGGCAAAGTCCTCGGCAGAGATGAGGGGAGTTGGAGGTGGCAGTGGTGGGCTGAGGAGAGAGTTGAATGTGCTGAACAGTTGTTTTGGGTTGTAGGATAATGAAGATACAAGGTTTGCAAAATAGGTCTGTTTAGCAGAGGTGAGGGCTATTTTGAAGGCAAGTGTAGCTTGTTTGAAAGCAGTGAAGTCGTCTGGCAGGCGTGTTTTTTTCCAATGCCGCTCCGCGACCCTGGATGATTGTCGCACTTTGCCGTGCGTGAGAGGGGCGACTGAGTCTATGGCAGATGTGAGGGTGGTGTTATAGAAAGTGGTGCGCTGTCTGTGTCATGGAGTGAAGATATGGAGGACAGAGGTAGGAGAGCTTCTGAGAGTCTGTGAATGTCTAGGTGTGCGAGGTTTCTGCGAGGATGTGCCAGTGGCTGGACATAGGGGGCAGGTGAAGAGGACAGGGATGAGAAGGTGAGTAGGTGGTGGTCAGATAGGGGAAGGGGAGAGATTGTGAGATTAGATAGGGAACAGAGGCGAGTGAAGATGAGGTCTAATGTATGTCCGCAATGCTCCTGTAGGTGGCAGTAGAGTTCTAGTCCTCTTCCTCTCTGAAGAGACAATTTCCTTGTGGAGAGTGACATGCCAGTGTAAGGAGACTTATAGGCCATGCAATGCTCCTCTGGGAAATTAAACATGATATACTGTATTAATTTTGGATTGTAGTTTTTTTGTATTTTAGATAAAAAGAGTGACAGTCCACCCCATACCTAAAAATCATGAACATATAAATTGCTCTAGGTATTTACATTTTAGGATGCTTTCTGGGTATTACCAGCAATTACTATGCTTTTTTTCATTATTGCAGTTCTGCAAATTGCCTACAGTGAGAATGGAAAGCTAAATTGAGTATATGTCTTCCCTATTAAGTGTTATAACAATATAAATGCACATTTATAAATCAATCAATAGATAAGTCAGAGGATCAAATCAATAGATAAGTCAGAGGATCATTCTGATGATGACTGTACATTAATTGTTAAACTTTTTTATTTTTATTCTGCTTACAAAGCAAATACTCATTCATTTATCAGTGTAATTGGGCATGAGATATATCGATGATATCATTTTGCAGTTTCGGAACAGGAAACCGCCATGTCAGTGACTCTAAAGAGCATCAAGAAACTTGGAAATGAAAATTCATCATTCGAGTCGGATAAATCAGGTACAGTAAATGAAAGATACATGTTCGTATTTATTAATTTTTTGCTTTTATCTAATTAGGTCTAAAATAATTTGTTGACTACTTTCTTAATATTCACTTTATTCAAAAACCCCTGTATAGACTTGATATAATTACAACATGATTGCTGCATATAGGTTTATATTAAACTCAATAATAACATACTATTTTTTTTTCTGTCGGACACTTCTCAACTGAGGGTGACAAGAGAACGGACAAAAGTAAAATGTCACTGTTTTAGCTTTTTTTCTGGAGTGCATGTATTTTGCATGAAAAGAAAAAAAATATATAATACTATGCAGCATATTAATTAGCTCCCCCTATTGGTGGCTGCATCCAGGAACATTTTTAACATTTAAAAAGACAGTTTTCATTTCTGTTCTAATAAATACTAGTATTGCCCCAAATATAATCGCAGAACATAATTTTTTTAGATCACTGTGGTATACTGTTACTCTGTTACTCCTCCTAGAAATATATGCACAAAATGGCAAATGGGTATTATCATCAAACATCTTGGAGAACTAACCACAGATCTTCTGTGGATGTTGATGGCGCAAATCCTTTTGCCTCTTCATGTAATCCCAGACAGACTGGATGATGTGAGATCAGGGCTCTGTGGGCCAAATCATCACTTTGAGGACTCCTTGTTCTTCCTTACACTGAAGATAGTTCTTAGTGACATTGGTTGTATGTATGGGGTCACTTTTCCAGCTGCGAAATACATTTGGAGTGAACCAAAAGCCTCCCTGATGATATTACTTGATGGATACAGTAAGTATATGTCTGTGTTTCTCAGCATTGAGGACGCCATTAATCCTGACCAAATACGCAACTCCATTTGCTGAAATAAAAAACTATATTAGACCCAATTGAGTAAAACTATACAAACTACAAAAAACACTAGGAGTAAAGGAGACAAAATAAAATTCTATAAACTTTATTAAAGACACACTATGCAAAAAAGTGTATGTAAGACAATGTATGTAATAACAGGAGATGTTAAAACCGAGGTTGACATTAGAATGGGTGCCAATATTAGAGAAATATAATTACCATGACCTAATTTACATATATAAGAATATGCAGATCTCATATATAGACTAGTGTTAAATAATAATAATAATCTTTATTTTTATATAGCGCTAACATATTCCGCAGCGCTTTACAGTGTGCACATTATCGTCGCTGTCCCCGATGGGGCTCACAATCTAGATTCCCTATCAGTATGTTTTTGGAGTGTGGGAGGAAACCGGAGTACCCGGAGGAAACCCACACAAACACGGGGAGAACATACAAACTCCTTGCGGATGTTGTCCTTGGTGGGATTCGAACCCAGGACTCCAGCGCTGGAAGGCTGCAGTGCTAACCACTAAGCCACCGTGTTAGACAAAAAAGAGAAATACTGGGAGGCTGTTTAGGTAGATCGAATATAAAGTACATGAATGGATCTGACCTCACACTGATGGTATATTGTTGAACCCAAGGTTAACCCCAATAAAAATATAATTATAACCCTTTATTGATTCAGGGGGAGGCAGGATATTTTATCCAAATAAGTTGTGGAACAAGTCCTCCAAATTATAAATGCCCAGGACAAAATGTCCTATCCAAGGTAGATTGTGGAACAAGTCCTACAGTATGCATAACCACAATAGAAAAGTCATAGATGTGAATGCAGGTATCCCATTAAATAAAACATTACCTGTAAGTAGGGTTGAGCATTCCGATACTTCCGATACCTGAAATCCAATGTAAGTCTATGGGAACAAAATATCGGAAGTAAGTATCGAAGTACTTCCGATATTTTGTTCCCATAGACTTACATTGGATTTCAGGTATCGGAAGTATCGGAATGCTCAACCCTACCTGTAAGGCATAATAAATATATGAAAAAAAGGCAAACCCTATGTAAAGGTCAAACCAAAGAAGAATACCCCTGACGCGCGTTTCACGTATGGTTTCTTCCTCGTTTTATATATACTTTTTTTGTATAATGTGTCTTTAATAAAGTTTATTGAATTTTAGTTTGGGTACTCCTGGTATCCATTTGCTGAAATGCAGTCCAAACTTGCAAAGACCCTCCACCATGTTTCACTGCTGCATGCATCTGTCTCCAGACCTAATGAGCAAACTAACTTCTGTCAAAGCCAAATATTTTACATTTTGGCTCATCAGTACAGACCACCTGCTGACATTTTTTGTCACCCCAGTTCCTATGTTCTTATACATTTTTGAGTCACTTGACCATACTGTAATTCCACCATGAAGTCTAGTGAAGAGCGAGCGTGCTCACCACTGCTCAATACTCAATTGAGCATCGATGTGCTCTGGCCATGCTCGGGTCCCCGCCCTGCATGTTTCGTCGCTGTTAGTTTAATACTTAAATATGCAAATTGCCTCTTCAGAGAGGAAGAGGGCTTGAACTCTAGTGCCAAATCAGATTTCATGCTTTGTGCTGATGAGGGGCAATACCCCGAAACACGTGTCTACAAATTGAGATTTCGGTTGGACTTTTACCCTGGCAAGACTTCTTAAAGGGTCGATATTGACGTTAATGGGAGGAACTAGAGTTCAAGTCATCTTCCTCTCTAAAGAGGCAATTTGCACATGAGAAGGTGGTGAGGGGATTGTGTTTGTGCCAAAATGCCAGCTCTTGGAGACAATAAGTGAGACTGCATGAGATTCCTTCTTTGACCAACTTTGAAGTTCCTGTTTATGAGGGATTTATGAGGTTAGAATTTTTTTTCTAGAAAGAGCGCCCTAATCAAGTAAAGTAGTACCAATAAACGGTAATAATATCTGTTATAAGTAAAAATAGAGTTTTACAGATAGATGCATTTTGCTTCAAACTTTTTCTCTTTTATCATCAGAAGTCTTAACCCCATATTTATTTCATTGCAGATAATCTGAAGAACACAGAGTAAGTATATATATATGATAGTATACATAATGTCAATAATATACCTAAGTTATTGAATGTGGCAGCCAGCACTAGTACCCAGTATACAATTGAAATTTAGCTTAACATCAGTGTTTTGTTTTTTGCAGAAAATATGAAAATGGAAAAACACCACCAAAAAAAGCAGAGTAAGTAGTAATAACGGGTAACATACAATGGACAGGACTCATCTGACATCTATATGTTCATATACAGAATAATCAGTATTATGAATCACTATATGGCCAAATATATGTGAACCCACCCCCCAATCTAATCAGTGGGCTCAAACTTTTTTCTGCCAAGCCCTTTCATAACTGGCGTATAGAAGGTGTTCACAGCACAATATGTTCGCTCCTCGGCAGTAGATTGTGTTTTCTTACTTAATTTCTATCTCCTGATTAAGGAAATATCACAATAATGGCAAATAACTGTTCTGTTTTGTATCTGCCTTTATTGTGACTTTTACTCTTTTTGTGAGTTATAGCAATTTTTTTTGCCTTATTACAAAAAAAAAATCCAAAATTTTGAGGTTATATTTTTATTTGTAAATATAACTGAATATGAAACTGTTTTATGGACCTTAATGACTTTACATTGCTTTAAATATCTGAAGTTGGCCATTAAGATCAGATTATAGAAGTCGATTTATGGCTGAACAGCTGTTGAACAACCCGTGAACCATCATTACACAGACTTACTCTTCGCTGTTATAGTCGTTCATTCTCCATGTTCAATGACACTGAGCGAAGGATGAAGGTTTTTTCATGAATGCTTTAGGACTTATGAAAGATTTCTCATGGGCTAAAAATATAGCTTGTTGTCAAAGAAGCACTCCAAGAAAAGTTTTTATCCTCTTAATATATATCAATAATCATATTATATAGCACGGTGTACTTACAATTGCTCATTTTGCCTTTCTACTCAGCTAATTCTTCTCTTTTCTCTGCTCTATGTAGAAACAGGAAGTCACTTGTCCCTGCATTTATCATTCCTCTCTTCAACTTCTGACCCAGCTGCTCCCTCCCTCCTGCCAGGGACTTTTGCAGTGACTCATGGGTCATGCAGGGAAAATTGACCTACTGTTTCTATATAGAGCTTAGAAAAATTCAGCAAGTCAGTTTTTAATCACGTGATGTCACAGAGGTGATGGAAAAGAGAAGAATTATCTGGGTAGAAAGGCAAAATGAGCAATTGTAAGTGCACAGTGCTATAAAATATAATGACTGAAATATATTAAGAGAATACAAATTTTGATGGGAGGGCTTCTTTAAATATAATCCTTTTATTAGAAATTGTCCAAATTTAGACCGTTCATCCAGACGCCCCAAAGAGTCTGTGAATGTAATCTGTTAAGAGTATTTATTGTAACGCTTCCTACAGCTTTATTACATATAATCTATTCTAGAAAATATTTTAAATCTTTTGTTTTCTAAGGGCTAAAGGCAATGATAAAGGAGACAGCATACGAGTTGGCTTCTTCCAGCTAGTAAGTGTGTATTATTACTCAATTTTACATTTGCATTTTGTAAATGCCCGTTGGTCATTACGTAGCGCTCTGAATATAAACTTACACATAGACTTTCAAAATGGCAAAATTAAAGGGAATCTGTTATCAGGTTTTTGCCACCTATTTTAACAGTCCCCTGATGAAGAAGAAAGGGTGAAACGTGCTTTAGGGTGCTGAGACTTACATCTATTATTCTGCTTTACATATTATTCTATTATTCTGCTTTACAACGGGGATTATTATCATGATACTATTCAGCTCAGTGATCTCTCCATTCTCTTTGGTTGCAATATATAGCTTTATCTACTTATATCCTATGGACTGTATATATTAGGATATTGTGTGCATCACTCCACTTTTCCTGGATACTTACTGCTTCTACTATGACTTTTTACCTTTACTTAATTTATTGTGGATGTATATGCGTGCATATTGTCATCAGTCCATATAGTTTTGTCTCATGGTAGATTTTTTTTTTACCCTTAATGTATACCTATCCCCATTTTTTTCATAGAGACCTTCCACTATATGCTCACCTTTGCATTTTACTATATATCAATAAAGAATATTTATACATTTTGAGATATCTTTTCATGTCTCCCTTTTCATTTTGTTGGCCTAATTTGACAGCATCATAATGTAAGGTCAAAGACCCTGGATTCTAGCGATGAATCACTTTACTGCTCTGCTTAGTGTAGTTTTTTATAAAATCGTTGTGTTAACAGCAGGAGATTATCGCTAGAGGACTACTTGGCCTGCAGTCAGTTAGTCAACTGATTGGTAGTTTTTTGCCTATGCACAGTGTACCTAGAAAGCTGCCAATCACCGGTGTGGGCGTGGTTATGCAGAGCACAGCATTTAGAGAACTGCTAAATGTGCAGCAGATAAAACAGTTTTTAACCAAAACTACAGCAACCAATATAGGTAGTGATACATCGTTGGAATCAGGGTCTCTACCCCTACATCTTGCTGCTCTCAAATGGGGTAGCAAAAGCCTGGTAAGCCATTCCATTTAAATACTAACCGTTCCATTTTTTTTACATCATTTTGTAGTTTAGCTGTATATATAGATAGTGAACCAAAAAGGAAGTCTGTAAAGGGGAATAATTAAAATACATGTAATAAAGAAACATCTTTGTTTTCCTAGTGTAAGAATAGGGGGAACAGAGCGTGACACAGGAATCCTACCTTAGGTCTTCTGTGATGATCTCAGTTTTTTTTTAAAATTGAGCTCTTTACACAGTTCTCGTACATTACTGTTATTCAGTGCCCAAATATTAAAGGGGTTGTCCTGGAATTTAACATTGATGGCCTGTGCTTAGGATAAGTCATCAACGTTGTCCTGGAATTTAACATTGATGGCCTGTGCTTAGGATAAGTCATCAACGTTTGATCGGCGGGAGTGTAACACCCAACACCACGGCTGATCACTGTTCCCGTTGTCAGCCAGAAGTGCTCAGATGCACAGCTCCATCGTTGGAATAGTGGCCGCGGGTGGGTACTGCACATCCACCCCCTATTTATTTGCATAGGTGGCGGACATGTCGTAATTGCTGCGGCAACTGTTCTAACAACGGAGCTATGCTGTGCCGGTCTGCAACTGAGCAGTTACGGCAGTCTCTGACAGCAGGAACAGCTGATCAGCTGGGGTGCCAGTGTTACACCCCCTATGATCATACATTGATGACCTATTCTAAGGATAGGCCATCAATATTAAAGTCTTATTAATGCCTTATAATGCCTATATAGTGGAGATGTCTCCATACACCAATCTTACGTTGCGATTTGGAGACAGAAATAACAAATTAAAAAAACAAAATCAAATTTCTAAAATACACTTATAGGTTGGGATCACACATGATGAATTTTTATGTTACACATTTAACTGCAGTAAATCTGCCTATAACATTTTCTTTTCAGATTGTGATTGACTTGTATATTTTTTGGGAAAATTTCACCCCATGCAATACAAAGAGTGAAATTTGCAGTACTTTGTAAAGATGAAATCTAAATTGCTGCAATCAAATCCGTGGTGGACAATTAGACATTTGTGAATCCACCATAAAGATGTATTGTCAGACAGACAGATATAAGAGTATATTGATTTATTTCATGTCCCCAGTTTAGGTTTTCCAATTGCTCGGAGAAATGGTTGATGGTCATCGGTGGCCTTGCTGCAGTGATCCATGGTGCTGCTCAGCCGTGCATGTTGCTAGTCTTCGGCCTCATGATTGACGCATTCATATTGTATGACGTCGAGCAACAAGAGCTCCAAAATCCCAACAAGACTTGCATAAATAACACTATCATGTGGATTAATGGCTCCCTTGAAAATGATAATGAGACAAAAAGCTGTGGGTAAGAGATTTCACCATCACAATTATTAATTATCCTAATGTGCGGTGATTACTTGCATTGTACAATTTCACATAATTATCCATGAAGTCTGATATTTTTCCTTTATATTCTGACAGTGTGCTGGATATTGAGTTAGAAATGACTAAATTTGCTGGTTACTACGCAGGCATTGGATGTTCTGTCCTTTTTCTTGGATACATGCAAGTAAGTGAGGGGGTCAAATGTGTAAAAAAAAGTAGACAACCCAATACTTAATATGACACACGAAGCACTATCTGCAGTTTATGCTTTGTAAAGCAGTAGATGACCATACAATTGTAGCAACGCTCAGCTATGAACATATTAGATTTGCATTATGTTTTCAACTCCTGGGGAAGAAATCAATAAATTACTATGTTTAACTAGTAAGAGTGCATTTACACTGGTCAATTATTAAGAACGAGCGTTCCTTGATGCAGTCGCTTCACAAGAATTATACAGTGTAAACCGACTGATGATCACTCGATGAATGAGCAAGATTTTTGATTGAGGGGTGAAATGATTTAAAGCTTCTTTTTCCCCTTCCCAAAATATGAAGTACTGTTATGTGATATGTCAGGTTCCTGTCTTTGATGCAGGCTCAGGAGCTGAGCCCGTGCCATTCCTGGCAGATGATGGCAGTTTGCACTGCTTGCCTCTACATTTGTGATCATTGTGGTTTGTCCTGATGAGGAGGTATGATCACCTTGATATGCGTTGACAAATAAAACTGCATATGGTTTCCTATCGTATATTGGATCCTCGGCAGCACGGGTTTTATATTCACTTTTTTATCTCCAGTTTTGCCTCTACCTTTAACAGCAGCGAGTGGAGCTGAGCTCTGCCCGCTGCTGTTAACCACATAAAACGCTGCTGTCAATCTCAGACAGAGTCTTTATAAGTGTGTGATCCAGGGGTCTAGAGTTACATGTGTTCATTGGCCCCCCCACCCCGACGCGATCATGAGGTGCCAATGGGTTACCATGCTGAAGGCACATACTGCCATGACCAACTGTAGGTTGGTGTTTAAAGGAGGCAGGGAGTTTTATTACATCTGGATCTAAACTTTTGAGCTGCGGCCTTTGGGCTGGGGGCCATGGAATAAGCTGCTGTTCAGTGGTGTAGGCTGACAGGAATAGTCAGGTAGCTGGATCAGAGCCAAGAGGGCAGGAAAGGTGCAAAGCAGTATCCGTAAGAACAGTCAGACACACAAGCCAAAGTCAAAACAAAGAACAATGATACAAGGAGCACTGATAGGATTGAACTAGAGAAACACAAGGCTGTATCTTGCAGGTTCCAAAAGTAAGGTGGAAGCTTAAGTAGGGTGTGGTGCTCTCCAATCGGCAGGAGCAGTAACTTACACACCCATACTGTCAGATGCCCCTGCAGGTCCCAGACACCCAAATGTAAATGGCTGGACAGAGCCTGCGCCCCCCAGAGCTTCTGGTTCTACTGTCTCTTCTATCACCAGTGCCTCCCGCAGAATGAAAACAGCGGCACTCAACGCCAGAAGAAGACATCGCAGGAGCGGGTCCTGGAGGAGATGTAACACCTAGACACTTGTAACAAACTCTCAGCTATTAAAAATATTAGGTCCACTGTGGTTTATGCCTCCCTTTTAAACCTTGGTGGTTAAATCTAAAAATTTTATCTCTTTTTCCTCATCATTCTCAATCACAGATTTGCTTTTGGGTAACAGCAGCTGCCAAACAGGTTCAGAGAATAAGGAAACTTTACTTTCGTAAAGTGATGAGAATGGAGATCGGATGGTTTGATTGCACATCAGTTGGAGAGTTGAACACCAGGATGTCAGAGTAAGTGGTAATATGTAGTGAATGATATATTACAGGGGTTTAGACTTCTACATGTATAATGGTAGAGATCCAGATAATCATAATGGACTGTTTCCTTGGAAAGAACATATGCCTGGCTCCAGCTTCTGCCTGCACTTTGTAGACGTGTAGTGTGGAAAGTAGGTAGAACAAATCATTGCTTCAACCTGTGCAACCGCATAAGGGCCTAAGAGGCAAGAGGGCCACTCCACCTCCAAAGCCAGTTGGAATTGTGCATTATGATAAGATACTGGACTGCAAGGGTCCCATATACCATTCTTGTACTGGGGCCCTCTTCTGTCTGTGCCTGCTGCTGGTGGGAAGAGTCATCATTTGAGCTTTGCATTTTGGTTTATCACCTCTCTTAGCAAGTATGTAAAATATATCTCTCCACCAAGAAAAATAAAACTGTCCTCCAGTTAGTAGACACAGTCTCTCAAACAGCCAGCAGAACTTTATTCTGTACATGGTTCTCTCGGTTTTGACTCATAAGTTGAGTCATGATATAAAGTTCTACTAAGGGTTGGATATTGGGTTTTATGGGTGGTACTGGAGTTAGAGTCTTTTCTTCTGGAGGAGACCTATTTTGCATTTCTTCTCCCAGAGAACATTGTCCTAAAATCCCAAGACAGCTGCATCTACACTTGCGGCTCATCCGATGTTTGAGTGCGAGTGCTATTCCTAACTTTCACGGATAGCACTTGTACCTGTGATGGGGATATGGGGCTGTTTACATGTTCGTGATTTTTTGCAGACCGAGAGGTCAAAGGAAAAACATGTCCAATATCGATCTGAGGGTCGGATCAAAATCGTCAATGCAAGATAATGGTTACTTGAAAATATCGGACCACACTCAGATGACATCCAAGTGTGGTCCGGTTTTCGTGGACTCTCAGAATGGAAAAAAAATCTTTTTTTTTTCATGTATCCACATACAAGAAAAGCAGATCACTTGTATTACACTTTGATCAAACGCTAATCAAAGCCTGATAAGAATTAGCGGCCCATTTATCTCATATGTGGAAACATCGTACGTGTGATCGTCTCATAGTAACAGAATTGTTTTCCACTACAGTGATATCAACAAAATTAATGATGCCATTGCTGACCAAGTCGGGATATTTATCCAAAGATTTACAACATTTTTAGCTGGCTTCCTTCTGGGATTCGTTAATGGATGGAAATTGACATTGGTGATTATAGCTGTGAGCCCGCTCATTGGTATTGGAGCTGCCCTGATGGCCCTGGTAAGAGCTTTTCTGTTACGTGACCTTGGATAATTATTCAGGTAGCTCATAGTTTGGTAGCAAGTGTATATCCATTTTCCTAATTTGTCCTTTGGATTATAGGCAGTTGCAAAACTAACAGGCAGAGAATTGCTGGCCTATGCTAAAGCCGGAGCGGTTGCTGATGAGGTCCTCTCTGGAATTAGAACAGTAGCAGCATTTGGTGGAGAATTGAAAGAGGTTGACAGGTTTGTGCTTCATAATTCATTATGACTAGTGATGAGTGAGTATGCTCGTTGCTCGGGTTTTCCAAAGCATGCTCGGGTGGTCTCCGAGTATTTGGAAGTGCTCGGAGATTTAGTTTATGTTGCCGCAGCTGCATGATTTGCGACTGCTAGACAGTCCCTAACAAACAGGCAATCCCCACATGTATTCAGGCTGTCTAGTAGCCACAAATCATGCAGCTTCAGCAACAGAAACTAAATCTCCGAGCACTTCTGTTATGGAAATTTAACTTAGGATAAATCTATCCCCATGTTTGCTGCTGCTGTTCCCAATCTTAGACTAAAATGTCTTTTTGAGCGCTCAAACGAAATGAGGACTGTCCACACGGAAGTGTCAGTATAACAGTTCGTCAAGACCAACAGTTTATTATTCATTCAAGGTTTTATACTTTTAACAAAAAGGGACTGGTTAGTCAATTAACATATAATTAAAAGCTGCTAGATTATTGGCTGTTTTAGTATAAGTATGATAATTATGATAAAAGGGCTGAAGTAGCAGATTTATTGTTCTTTGCCCCAGTTTTTCTACTTGACTAGTAAAGAAAATAATAGATATCTACCCAGACCTTCTGTCTTTGTTTCCCTTTTCTGTGTCCTTGGTAAAAAGTCCCTATGAGCTATCTTTTGCAGCAGCCTGACTTATGTGTGAGCACAGGATTTTAGCAAGTGAGATCTATCTGACTGTAAATGCATATACATATACATTGAATATATGGAATACATATATATTTCCATGACACTTCCAAATACTCAGAGACCACCCGAGCATGCTTGGGAAAACCAGAGTAACGAGCATACTCTCTCATCACTAATTGTAACTAACTTTAACATTTACCCTTGTAAAGGTTCCTCATTTGACCCCCCAACATCTAGCAGTGGGACACTTGTCCTTGATGAGGGAACCCTTCCTCCAAAAAGGGATTAGTGATTGCATACACACCTTATAGAGTAAATATAAATGATACGGTCATCTGTACATTTCATTACAGTAGCCCCAAAATGAAAGACATAGGTGGAAATACAGCACAAGGCTGCCAACAGTCCTGAATTTTCTGTAACAAACCTGATTTTTAAGATATTATCCCAAAAAATTGGGAGTTTCCATATGGGCAGAATTTGTGTTTAATCTGCCCAACAATGTGGGTTCCTGAGTGGGTTCGGGTTCATTTCTGGGTGGGATTACCAGAAGGGGCATAAATATTCTTATGTTTTCAACTCTAATATTGGTAAGTATGGCAGATCTCATCTTGCCCTTAGTCAGAGGAACAGCTTTAAGCAACTTCCCCCCAATGTAAAATGTGTTCAATGGTCTTCGAACTATTACCTGCCATAACATTATGCTGGGAAGGTGCCTTTGGGCTCCCTCAATTATGCATTAACTATTTCTACACCTACCTAAAATTAATTTCCTGGAAAAAATATCTAAAGCTTGCATTGGAAACCCATATGATGAAGACTTACCCGAAATTTAGCTGAAGATGTATAAAGGGTGCAAACAATTTCCATAGAATCCAATGACCAAGATATCTGATCACATATGAAGTGCAATTAGGGATCACTAAAGGTGGAATTTGGGGAGTGAGGAAATCAAAGCAAATGACAGAGACTGAAGAAAGGAGAAATAAATGAATGGGATAAATGGAAAACTAAAAAAAATCTTAACCCTCATACATACTGATAAAGTGGGGCTCCATTTCAGATTTTGATGTAGATGTGTCTTAATAGCAGCCATTGTCTCCATCAACATTGAGTCTACTCCTCTTTCCACAGGATTTGATAATTTACTAATCTCTTGGGGTGTGAATGTGGGTTGTGAGAACAGCGGGATAGGTGAGTGGTGGGGGCATATTAATTATTCAGCAGAACTTAGAATTTTTATCCCCGTTATAAAATGCGGCCCCATAGGGAATTATTGTAGTAACAGTCAAACATGTTCCTCATTCTAAGGCCGGGGTCACACTTGTGAGTGTGATGCGAGAATCTCGCGCAATTCTCTCTGTCATCAATACCCGGCACTCGGACCAGAGTGTGTGGCTGCATTGAAATAAATGCAGCCATACACTCCGGTCCCGAGTGCCGGCGGCAGTGCCGGGTATTGATGTGAGAGACTCGCGCAAGTTTATCGCATCACACTCGTGTGACCCCGGCCTAAAGTGGATAAAAGTTCCCTGTTCTGCCGATCGGTGCGGTTCACAATGGTCGAACCTCCACTGATCAACAAGTTATCACGTATCCTTCAGATAGTTAATACCTCTTTTTTCCCGGAGAATCCCCTTAATGTTAAGTCCAATAACGATCTATAGACATTTCAGAGACCACGTACATTTCAAGTAAACCTTATGCAACCTAAATGTAAAAATATGCAACTATAATTATGTTTAATGATCTTAATAATACTTTTATAAATTTCATCTCTACACAGGTATGATAGAAATCTTGTGTACGCTCAGCGCTGGGGAATAAGGAAAGGCGTTATTATGGGATTTTTCACTGGATACTTGTGGTTCATAATATTTCTTTGTTACGCATTGGCATTTTGGTACGGGTCTAAGCTGGTTCTCGAGGAAGAAGAATATTCACCGGGAAATCTATTACAGGTAAATTGTAACTTTACTGAGATCGGTGTTTCTTACCCTGGTCATAGTGCAAAGTACTCTGGAATAAACTTTCTAAAACCATACAGATATGGAATTTAGATTGTGAGCCACAGTGGGGACACTGATGATAACGTCTGTAAAGTGCTGTGGAATTAAGGGCTCGTGACGACGACTGTATTTTCAGTCCGAGTGCGATCTAAGAAATCATAGGATCACACTTGAATCAGTGTTATTCTATGGGGCCATGCACATGCCAGATTTTTTCGTAGGACCAAGGTGGTCCCTGGAAAAAAATTGTTGCGTTCCTGAATTTAATCCGATATTTGGATCGCACTTGTCATGCAAGTCAACGAGTGCGTGGAAACCATCAGACTGCACTCGGATGACATCTGAGTGTAGTTTAACTTCTAATGTCTGATAGAATGGAGAAGATGGAGAATTGTTTTTCAGAAGGAAAATAGGGAAAAAAAATAATGTGTCAAATGGAGGTCCGTCTTACAGTCCAAATTCAGGTTACCAGCAAAGGGATCAGCACAGGTAGAGGAGTGGTCACAGGGGTCGTTTGGTGGTCCAGGCTGGTGCGGTGGTGGTGCTCTGTGTTGCAGGGGTGCTCTGTGGGGTGCTCTGTGTCCGTGGGGTGGCTGTGCTCTGTGGGGTCGTTGTGCTCTGTCCGTGGGGTGGCTGTGCTCTGTCTGTGCATGCTCAGAAGGGGAAAACAAGGACTTTGTCCTAAAGACGTCTGCTCGCCGCTAACCAGTACTGGCCACAATAGCAGAGCCTGGAGAGGCAGCAGTAATCCTCTGCACACTGTCAGACTGGGCGAGAAGCTGGGACCGATGTCTAAGCTGAGCAGAGTCCACTGTGGCTGGAGACGAATGGGAGACCGCAGCCGGGATGGCTCGAGATTCCCCTTATGCAGAAGTGGGAACTCCACCCCTAAAACACACCTTGATTTATCATGTCCCTTTTGTCACATTTTTTTCAGGGTACCATCATTTCTGTCCAGGCCTATTTCATGAGTTTTATATTTTTAAAAATTCTGTGGAAGCATAGTACAAAATCAATGTCTGACTTTCATTTGTTCATTTTCATAGATTTTTGATTTATTATTACTTTTGTCAGATTCAAGTTATTTCTGTCACCATTGTGGGTTTTTCTGTCATTAAACAATTTTGACCACGTGTGTATATATAGTTATAAGAGTATATTCTAACACCGTATAGGATATGATTATAGGTGTTGGTTAGTGTTGAGCGATACGATACCGCAAGTATCGGGTATCGGCCGATATTAGCTGTTTCGGCCTTTCGATACTTAGTTCCGATATTTTCCATATATCGTATACCGGAATCGGAAGTTCCCATAATTCTTTGAGAGGCAATGTGATTTTAGTCAGCCAATGAGGAACCCTTTACGAAGTGTGGGCACATCCTGTAACTGCTGCGGTCATCTTAACTAATGGCATGGCTGTGATTGGCTGCTGAAATAATGTCAGAATGCACTATAAAAGGCGCCGCCGCCATTTTAGCGTCACTGTGCTGTGAATTCAGATAAGGGACAGAACGCTACTCTGCTGACTCTGAGGGACAGTTAGAGATTGCGATTTAGTGTACTGTGCTGTAGGCAGGCTATCACCAACCGCTGTGTAAAGCTTCCTTTTGCCTGCAGTGTTGTTTTAACAGCTCTGCAAGGTGTGTGTGAGTGCAGGTGACGCTGCAGTTTGCTCTGCATCAACGCTGTCTGTAGGCATCTGCACGTGTCACTCACAGACTCTTTTTTTTTTCTTCAGTGTAATTCTTGCTGCTCCATGCAATTTAACTATTAGTGTGACGCGCTTCCATCCGTATCCAATACATTGGTTGCAAACACTATAGAAGTAGACAAAGGAGTAGCCTTTCACAGATTGTGAACAGTTGTGTTTCAGTGTTCACTTCAGTCTGTGTTTTTTATTTTTTGAGTGCACATCACGCTCCAGTTACTTGTTCAAGCACTGCTGCTTGTACTCTGCTGAGCGTGTCTCAGTGCCTCATCCTTTTCATTTCTCTCCAATTGGTTCTGCTCCATTCCATTTAAAATAAATATAATCTATTAGTGTGACGCGCTTCCATCCGTATCCAATACATTGGTTGCAAACACTATAGAAGTAGACAAAGGAGTAGCCTTTCACAGATTGTGAACAGTTGTGTTTCAGTGTTCACTTCAGTCTGTGTTTTTTATTTTTTGAGTGCACATCACGCTCCAGTTACTTGTTCAAGCACTGCTGCTTGTACTCTGCTGAGCGTGTCTCAGTGCCTCATCCTTTTCATTTCTCTCCAATTGGTTCTGCTCCATTCCATTTAAAATAAATATAATCTATTAGTGTGACGCGCTTCCATCCGTATCCAATACATTGGTTGCAAACACTATAGAAGTAGACAAAGGAGTAGCCTTTCACAGATTGTGAACAGTTGTGTTTCAGTGTTCACTTCAGTCTGTGTTTTTTATTTTTTGAGTGCACATCACGCTCCAGTTACTTGTTCAAGCACTGCTGCTTGTACTCTGCTGAGCGTGTCTCAGTGCCTCATCCTTTTCATTTCTCTCCAATTGGTTCTGCTCCATTCCATTTAAAATAAATATAATCTATTAGTGTGACGCGCTTCCATCCGTATCCAATACATTGGTTGCAAACACTATAGAAGTAGACAAAGGAGTAGCCTTTCACAGATTGTGAACAGTTGTGTTTCAGTGTTCATTTCAGTCTGTGTTTTTTATTTTTGAGTGCACATCACGCTCCAGTTACTTGTTCAAGCACTGCTGCTTGTACTCTGCTGAGCGTGTCTCAGTGCCTCATCCTTTTCATTTCTCTCCAATTGGTTCTGCTCCATTCCATTTAAAATAAATATAATCTATTAGTGTGACGCGCTTCCATCCGTATCCAATACATTGGTTGCAAACACTATAGAAGTAGACAAAGGAGTAGCCTTTCACAGATTGTGAACAGTTGTGTTTCAGTGTTCACTTCAGTCTCTGCGTAATAACCACACTTAGGCCTTATAACTTTTCTGACTTTTTTTATCAATCTACCAAGATGAAGAAGGCAGGGAGTAAGGCACGTGGTCGTGGCCGTGGAGTTTCAGCAGGGAGAGGACGTGGGGATTCTGTGGCTGCTGCCGCCCTCAGTGACACAGCATCCACCAGTTTTACCCATGAGCATTCCTTTATGCGCAGTTTGGTAGGAGCTCGGCTTGCCCCCCTGCTGCGGGAAGAACAAATTGAAGCCGTTGTTGGTTGGATGGCAGCCAATGCATCGACTTCAATTCCTTCCACCTCCTCTCAGGAACACAACACTGTTGAGCAACCATCTGTCTGTTCACCGCCTGTCAAATTGCCCAGGCAGTCAGAGAGTTCTGTACAGGAGCCAGCTGAGTCTCTGCTTCTGTTCTCAGAATCTGTTGGCTCGCAAACACGGGCACAGGCAAGCAGCATTCTGCAATTTGAAGAAGAGGGAGTATGCAGTGATGCGCAACAGCTGTGTCTCTCTCAATCTGAAGAGGCGGGTGAGCCAGTGCCGATGGACAGCACACCGCAGAACGCATCTTATGATGATGATGAGACTCAGGTGCCAGGTTTTGTGGAGCATGGTGCTGCCCAGACCATCCAACAGCAGCAGGTGTTGGAAGAGGTAGTGGAGATGATGAAGTCCGAGACCCAACATGGCGTGAGCAACAGGAAGGTGGTGGGAGCAGCTCTGAGGAAGAGATTGTCCCAACGGTACAAAGAGGAGGGAGAGGTAGGCTGCAGACTCGCTTGCCTGTAGCCTCCAGTTTGGCACCTGTTGGGAGCAGTTCTCTTAGAAATGTCAAAATTGGCGCTCCCATGACTTGCACTGCGTGGTCCTTTTTTGACAGACTTGTAGATGATATTTGCTATGTTCAATGCAAGCTGTGTAAGCAAAAAGTTAAAAGAGGTAAAAATATCAGTAACCTGAATACCACAAATATGTGGAAACATGTACGGACAAAGCACGTAGCTGAGTTACAAAGACACACTGGAGATGTAGGCCAACCTACAGCAGCACCTACATCTTCAGGTCGTGTTGGAGCCTCTACCTCCAGCTCACACACACCTGGTTCGGCTTCCTCACAGGATCTCCATGGAAGAACCTCGGTCACTGTTGTCCATAGACAAACTGTTATTCCACCCACTGCAGCAAGTTCACAGTCATCGTCACACTCCCAGACCACAAAACAGCCATCGGTACCACAGGCATGGGATAAAAGATGGCCATACTCAGCAAACCATCCACGAGCACAGGCTCTGAATGCTGGCATTGCAAAACTCCTGTCCCTTGAAATGCTGTCATTCAGGCTGGTGGAGACTGACAGTTTCAGGAACTTTATGGCATTGGCAGTCCCACAATATAATGTGCCAAGCCGATTTTATTTCAGCAGGCAAGCCGTCCCTGCTCTGCAAAAACATGTCGAGGGAAACATTAAACATGCGCTACTAAACGCCGTCAGTAACAGGGTCCACCTGACCACCGATGCGTGGACCAGTACCCATGGCCAGGGACCTCACTGCTCACTGCCCATTGGGTCAATGTTGTGGAGCCGGGTACAGATCTTGCCAGTGGCGCAGTACGTGTTCTGCCAACTCCAAGGATTGCAGGAATCCAGTCTGTACACATTGATTCCTCCTCCTACTCCAGTTCCTCAGAATCATCGCTGCACGAGCCGTCACGGTATACCTCCACATGGACCCGTGAACGCTTACCTGTTGCGACCGATATGAGCACAGCCGTGGCCAAACGTCAACAGGCCGTCCTGAAATTAATTTCCATGGGGAATCGAAGCCACACAGCGCAGGAGCTCTGGGATGCCATCAAGCAGGAGAGCGACGTGTGGTTTTTGTTAGCTAATCTCCAGCCAGGCTTGGTAGTGTGTGACAATGGCCGAAATCTGGTGGCAGCTCTGGGCCTTGGCAACCTCACTCACATACCATGTCTGGCACATGTGCTCAACTTGGTCGTGCAGAGTTTTTTGAGGGACTATCCGGATCTTGATGCACTGCTGCACAAGGTCCGCCTAGAGTGTGCTCACTTGCGACGTTCCAGCATGGCCAGATCGCGCATTGCAGCTCTGCAAGTCAGATTTCGCCTTCCTGAACATCGCATCATATGTGACGTACCCACCAGGTGGAATTCCACGTTACATATGTTGGAGCGGTTGTGTGAGCAGCAGCCAGCAGTAATGGAGTATCAGCTGCAACAGGCGCAATCAACTCGCAATTTGCGCCGTTCACACTTCACCACTACTGAGTGGGCCTCTATGAAGGACATCTGCCACGTTTTGCGTGCGTTTGATGTCTCAACGCGGATGGCGAGTGCAGATGATGCACTAGTCAGCATGACTGTCCCCCTTATCTGCCTGCTTCAGAAATCACTGAAAGCACTAAAGGAAGAGGTTTTGGAAGAGGTGAAGGATGAGGAGTCACAAATTCAATTACCTTCAGGACAGTCAGCGCAACGTGGTTCCTCACAAAGGGCTGGGCAGGGCTCACTTTGTGAGGAGGATGAGGAGGAGGAGTCAATGGAGAAGGAAGAAATCCCTACAGTGGGAGGTACACAACGCTCTAGTCAGTATGTAGAGCGAGGGTGGGGTGATGCAGAGGAGGCAGAGATGACGCCTCTTCCAGAGGACAGCCTTTGTTGCCAGTTGGGAGTCTGCAGCACATGGTTGATTTCATGCTTCAGTGCCTGAGAAACGACCGCCGCATCGCCCACATTCTCACCACGTCAGATTATTGGTGTACACCCTCCTAGACCCTCGCTACCGGGACAACTTACAAACCCTCATCACACCGGTGAACCGGGACCGTAAAATGCAGGAGTACCAAGACACACTGGTGCAATCCATACTGTTGTACATTCCAGCCAAGAGAGCTGCTGCTGCTGCTACTGCTTTACAAAGCAGCTCTGTGCGTCGAGGCAGTGTAGACACCTCTACAACAAGAGGGAGCAGAAGCAGCGCCTCTGCACAGGGCAAGAGCTGTATGTTACAAATGTGGCGAAGTTTTGTGACAGCGCCAGCAAGGTCTACACCATCCGAGACGGCTCCAGTCACCAGGAAGAAACGTTTCCGTAAGATGGTGACAGACTACTTGGCTTTCCCTCTAAGTGTACTCCCAGATGCCTCTTCCCCTTTCAAATTTTGGGTCTCTAAGTTGGATACATGGCCAGAGCTTAGCCAGTATGCATTGGAGGTGCTGGCTTGCCCTGTTGCCAGTGTATTATCTGAGCGCGTCTTTAGTGCTGCAGGTGGTGTAGTAACAGACCGTCGCATGCGACTATCCTCAGAGAATATAGACCGGCTTACTTTTCTGAAAATGAACAAGGCATGGATCTCACCTGAATTTGCCTGTCCGTTTTCAGATTAAATAACTGTTTGGCAACGTTTTCCATGTATCCTGTTATGTTCATCTTTCTACCACCTGAACTCTACTCCCTGGGCTACAACACCACCATTTGTTGCTCGTATGTAATTGGCAGGGGTACTGACTCCTGGCCAGCCTGGTTACAGCACGACAGCTGTTTCCTGGCAGTGTGAACGTCAATTATCCTCCAATAAGTTGTGCTGTCGTGTTGCATTCGGGTTAGCCGACTCTATGGTGCCTGCAGTTTAGGTGATTCTTATGTGTGCTGTGGGATATGTAAATAAAGGCTGTTTCCATTGTGACAATAGGACAAGCACCCACTGTAGGACTGTGTGATTCGGTAACTGCGGACGGCTTGCGTCCTGTCAACTTACATTTTCATGGGTGCGTTCTGCTACCCGTCCGGGGTCCAGTACCGTCAACTGGTTCCCCAGTGCCTTTGGCCTAGGTGCCTCCATCTCCGTATCCGAGTTCCACCAACGTCTGCTGGTCCTTGGTAGTGCTTTGGAGCACAGGTACCTCCTGCTTAGTAACCGTGTCACAGTAACGTCAGCTGGTACTCGGTTGTGACATTGCCTCTTTTCCTTCTGCTACCCGTCCGGGGTCCAGTACCGTCAACTGGTTCTCCCCAGTGCCTTTGGCCTAGGTGCCTCCATCTCCGTATCCGAGTTCCACCAACGTCTGCTGGTCCTTGGTAGTGCTTTGGAGCACAGGTACCTCCTGCTTAGTAACCGTGTCACAGTAACGTCAGCTGGTACTCGGTTGTGACATTGCCTCTTTTCCTTCTGCTACCCGTCCGGGGTCCAGTACCGTCAACTGGTTCTCCCCAGTGCCTTTGGCCTAGGTGCCTCCATCTCCGTATCCGAGTTCCACCAACGTCTGCTGGTCCTTGGTAGTGCTTTGGAGCACAGGTACCTCCTGCTTAGTAACCGTGTCACAGTAACGTCAGCTGGTACTCGGTTGTGACATTGCCTCTTTTCCTTCTGCTACCCGTCCGGGGTCCAGTACCGTCAACTGGTTCTCCCCAGTGCCTTTGGCCTAGGTGCCTCCATCTCCGTATCCGAGTTCCACCAACGTCTGCTGGTCCTTGGTAGTGCTTTGGAGCACAGGTACCTCCTGCTTAGTAACCGTGTCACAGTAACGTCAGCTGGTACTCGGTTGTGACATTGCCTCTTTTCCTTCTGCTACCCGTCCGGGGTCCAGTACCGTCAACTGGTTCTCCCCAGTGCCTTTGGCCTAGGTGCCTCCATCTCCGTATCCGAGTTCCACCAACGTCTGCTGGTCCTTGGTAGTGCTTTGGAGCACAGGTACCTCCTGCTTAGTAACCGTGTCACAGTAACGTCAGCTGGTACTCAGTTGTGACATTGCCTCTTTTCCTTCTGCTACCCGTCCGGGGTCCAGTACCGTCAACTGGTTCTCCCCAGTGCCTTTGGCCTAGGTGCCTCCATCTCCGTATCCGAGTTCCACCAACGTCTGCTGGTCCTTGGTAGTGCTTTGGAGCACAGGTACCTCCTGCTTAGTAACCGTGTCACAGTAACGTCAGCTGGTACTCAGTTGTGACATTGCCTCTTTTCCTTCTGCTACCCGTCCGGGGTCCAGTACCGTCAACTGGTTCTCCCCAGTGCCTTTGGCCTAGGTGCCTCCATCTCCGTATCCGAGCTCCACCAACGTCTGCTGGTCCTTGGTAGTGCTTTGGAGCACAGGTACCTCCTGCTTAGTAACCGTGTCACAGTAACGTCAGCTGGTACTCGGTTGTGACATTGCCTCTTTTCCTTCTGCTGCCCCTCCGGGTTCCAGCACAGTCAGCTGGTCCTCGTTACTTCCATTGTCTCTTGCTCCATCTGATACCCGTCAGGGTTCCAGTAACGTCAGCTGGTTCTCGGAAATTAGACGACCTTAAAGACCACCCAGAAGAAGATGACGACAACAAGGACGACGAGCATGAAGCCAACCAGCCTGAACACCATCACAAAGAAAAAATAAAAGATTACCCAGAAGAAGATCACCAACAGGACAAAGAAGGTTAAGACAAACTACAAGATACAGAACAAGAGACAGAAGAACAATAAGCAGAAGATCAAAAAGCAGAAGAACATGAAGTATAAGACCAAAATGAAGAGCAAAATATATGCTCTAAATTCTAAGCAGAAGAAGACTAAGCAGTGTATGGGGGTGAGTCCGTTCCTCCTCGTGGTGCCCCTGGAAAATGCCTGCTGCTGCAGGCTAAACTGAACACGGACAAATACTGTTGTAATTTAAATCTTTTGTGACAGCAAGAACGGAAGGATGAACAATTCATACTTTTACAGATTACAAGTACAGAATCTCTGTCACAAATAAGAATATGATGAAGAAGATGAAGAGGAAGAAGATGAAGAATTTGAATATGAAGAAGATTAATTAGTTTAATAATAACAATATGAGTAATGTAAACAAAAACATGAATAGCAAGAAGTTTAAGAAGATGATTAAGAAGGTGAAGATGAAGAATAATTTGATGAGAAAGATGATGCTGCTGAAGATTATGAAGGAGAAAGTGTGGCACTGGCAAAAGTTAAAAAGGTGAAGAGCATGGAAGTTGTGAAACATACATATTTGCCAAAATAGAAAAAAGGTTAACAACATTGTCAATTTGTTAGTCAATCCAAACGTATTTCAAAAAAAAAAAATATTAATGCTATTCCAATGCATTGGGTTAAACATGTATGCCTTTATTGTCTCCTCAACCTCCCCCAATACATTCTACATTAGTCTTTGTTGTTTTCCTTCATGTACAATTAACCAACAAGGCAAGAATGTTTTTTTTTAATGTCGATATTTGGTTCCCATAGACTTACATGGGACTTCCGGTATCGGAATCGGATATCGACGATATTTAGTGATATCGGCAATACCATTCCGATCCGATATTTTTAGATATCGAGCAGTATCGCTCAACACTAGTGTTGGTGCAAACTCTGGGATCCCCAATGATCCTGACAATAATGGAGGTGCAACATTAGCTTAGTAATGGTTCTCTCACCTCATGCTATTTTCCCCAGATCAGCAGCAGTCTTGCATCTTTTTGTGCAGAAACTACAGGAGCTTTCCATGAACCAGCTGCAATTTCCTGCACATTAAGACACAATATCTTCCTACAGAACTTTTATTCTCAAGAATGGTAGCAAAATGGGAATAGAAACATTGAGGATATGTCATTAATTGCTATTCCACATTTATAGGTTTCTTTTTTTAATTCTTTGCAAAATCTTGACATATCTGTAGTAGATAAAAAAGAGCACAGTCCTCAGTCAATGGTGCAATCCTGCCCATGGCAGTAGCCAAGAAAATCCACTGGATATACAAAAGAGCAAACATGGAGGAAGCTCTTTTTTTTCTTTTAATCACCCATTAAGGAGCAAGAATAAAACTGCATTTTTTCAGTTAGACCATTTGAGTGTTGCCTCTATTTTCGCTCTTTTTTAAGAAAAACATTACTCAGGTGTTAATCCCCTGGAACTCCAGAGCTTATGTTCCAGACTTCTCCCATCAGTTTGGATTTTAGAAAAACATAACTCAGGTGTCAATTACCTGGAACTCTAGAGCTGATGTTCCAGAGTTCTCTCATCAGTTTGGGTTTAAGAAAAACATTACTCAAGTGTCAATTACCTGGAACTCCAGAGCTTATGTTCCAGAGTTCTCCCATCAGTTTGGGTTTAAGAAAAACATTACTCAGGTGTCATTTACCTGGAACTCTAGAGCTGATGTTCCAGAGTTCTCTCATCAGTTTGGGTTTAAGAAAAACATTACTCAGGTGTCAATTACCTGGAACTCTAGAGCTGATGTTCCAGAGTTCTCCCATCAGTTTGGATTTAAGAAAAACATTACTCAGGTGTCAATGATCTAGAACTCTAGAGCTGATGTTCCAGAGTTCTTCCATCAGTTTGGATTTTAAGAAAACATTACTCAGGTGTCAATTACCTGGAACTCTAGAGTTGATGTTCCAGACTTCTTCCATCAGTTTGGATTTCAGAAAAACATTACTCAGGTGTCAATTACCTGAAACTCTAGAGCTGATGTTCCAGAGTTCTCCCATCAGTTTGGATTTTAGAAATACATTACTCAGGTGTCAATTATCCGGAACTCTAGAGCTGATGTTCCAGAGTTCTCCCATCAGTTTGAATTTAAGAAAAACATTACTCTGGTGTCAATTACCTGGAACTCTAGAGCTGATGTTCCAGAGTTCTCCCATCGGTTTGGATTTTAGAAAAACATTACTCAGGTGTCAATTACCTGGAACTCCAGAGCTGATGTTCCAGAGTTCTTCCATCAGTTTAGGTTTACATTCCAGTGGCAATGCTATGGCGGCACATGTAACGTCATCACTGTTAGCAGATATGCTAAGGCTGGTGAGAGATTGCCATAGCATTGTTGCTGCAGAGAAGGAAGGATGGATTTACCAGCTTTTTTTAAGTACTTTTTTATTTAATTACTTTTTCTGCTGCCATTCTATAACCCCCTATACTAGTCACAATTTAGAACATAGCTATATAAATCACTCTGGAAATGCTTTGTTCAAATAATTAACTCATATTAAGCAGATTATTTATTTAGTAATTGGAGTTAGGAACTTTTAAACCTTGCCCAAAGAGGAATCCTAAGTAGCTGATGATTAATAATGTAACAAGAAGGGCATGTTTGCAGCAATAGCAGCTCATGCATGATTGATTTATGAAGCCCAAATTATTTCTAACAGCTACATAGGATAAAATAATGCATTTATTTTGCAGATGAAAAAAGGAGCAGCCATCCATATCACATAAAGGGCATTTACTTAAAATCCCCAAGTTTACTATCTTCATTCTTAAAGGGGTTGTCCTAAACACTGTCCCGTGTACTGTGAATTTCATTAAATTAAAAAATCCCTACTGCTTCCTCTATACTCTAACTTTTTGTCTCTGTGGGTTTTTTTTTACTTCCAATGACGATTTGTTTGAGTTTTCCAGCACGTGAAAGGATATTCTTAAATGGATCTTAATCAGGGACTGGGCTGCCTCACTGTTGCCGCTTCCTTTTCTGCTCTGAAACAAAGTGTCATCAGGGCAATGCTAAGGTCACTTACCACAACTTCTGTTACTGCTGTCCTTTTATTACGTCCCGTTTCAGTAGTATCTGACGAGTGGGGTGCACCTCCATTTTTAAGTCAGAAATCTTACTCCAGTCCATGGCCAGAGTAAGATTTCTGGCATAAGGAATGGAACAGGTCATCCTGAATTAGAGAAGCTGTAGCATTACGCCCCCTGTGGTGCCCCCATCCCGCCCCAACTCCTCCCATTTTGGAAGTGCTAGTAGAAAATGTTAGAAACACGCAAAAACTCAAAAAAATTCAACATTTTCAAAGCAATTTATGACAGCATTCTGGAGAAATTGGTTTGATGACTCAAGGCCATAGTGCCTGTGTTTCTGAAGGTCAATGATCAGTGTGAAAACACAATTTCAGTTCTATTTTGTTTATTAATCATAGCTGTACTGAACAAAAAAAAGACAAGAAAAGAGTCAATTACCAAAATTTAATAAACAATGTCGAACATAAACATTGATATAAACAATTGGTCATTTTCTGACGCCACATTCTCTTTAAACTGTTTAACCACCCTAAAAAAAATATTTTTTTCTTTATAAATAAATGTTAAATTCTAGAAGCTTTTTCATATACATCCTACAAAGATATTTAGTATTAACCCCCAAAAATCAAAAACAAAAAATGAGAGTAGTCCATCTTCTGGCCATATAACAACATTACCTATCAGTGTTTCTTTTTGATTAGAGACTTGTGCCTCATTTGCACTAACCTCCATGTTTATCACTATACCCTCAGCTTTTCTTTGCGCCCGACTCCTCACCACAGACCTATTTGGCTTTACATATAAGTGTATACATTGTTCATCCGTCTAATATGTATTTTTGATCTTGTTTGGAACTTGTAATAAAAATGTTATACTTTTACATTTATATTTCCACAATGGACTGTTCTCATATTTTGTTTTGTTTGATTTTTGAGGGTCAATACTCCGTATATTTGTAGGAGCAATCTAGTTAGGCGTTCCTTATTATTGAGAGACTGTGCTCTGTTTACATACTTATGGTTTCGGTGTCATGTGATTTCAAACTTTTTCATATACCTGGAAATAAAATACCACTTAGGGGAGTTCAGGAGGAAACTGTATGTTAATATATTAAATTGAATCTGTCAGTAGGACAAAAAATTCTAAGCCGTCTATATGGGCACCCAGGTCACATGAAGCTGAATAAAATGATATCTTGATATCTGATGTTTCATTCCAGAAAAATCCATCTTTTTCTCAATATGTAAATAAGCTGTTAAGAGCTATTATCTGGACATAAATCTCCCTGAGAATCTGCCTCCAGAGCTTATTATAAATGAAAGGGGGAGTTTCCAGTGTGATGTGTAATGGCCGCTCACTGTCCTGATCTCACTGCAAAGCTGTGTGTGATTATAACTGACACATGTGCAGGCTCCTCTCAGCTTCCATCTCACAGGCAGCTAGTGTTGCTGTACAGCAGAGCTGTGAGAGCTGCAGCTGCTAACATGTTTGCTAACGAGACAAAGTTCAAGTCTACTGATCTGTGTTAGTTACATGTCTCACACTGATAACTCTCCTTTCATTTAATATATGCTTTGGAGGCAGATTCTCGTGGGGATCTATATTCGTCCAATAGATCTTAACAGTTATTTACACATTAAGAAAAATGTGGATTTTTCTGGGACAATACATTTCTCACATCACACTGGGACCATTCTGTTATTGTGGCACTTTGGTTTATCTGTTTTAATACATACTTAACTTTTTGGTGTTTTATATATTTATACACTTTTTTCTATGAATTTTCAATAAAAAAAATAATAGGTTTTTAGTAGGGTTGCATCTCTTTTTGCATAATTTGTCTTTTTTTTCTAATATTGTGCACATTTTTACCAGTTTTTCTCTGCATGCTTTATCTCTAATGTGCAATACGCTGTGAGCTGAGGGGAAGAGATGAGCTGCTGTGATCTCTCCCATTCACAGCACAGTATACAGGGATAAATTCCAGTTTTTCATTATTTTTTAAGTACACAGAGACAAGTTGCAGCAGCATAGAGGGAAGTATAACTGAGGGGTCTGGATGTGAATCAGCTCTGGGGTGAGATAAAAGAGTTATTAGACAGCTGAATACGATCTTTGTCTTTTTCCCTCTGCCTGTTTCTTCTCCTTGCTCCTCACTAGAGATGAACGAGCCCGAACTGTAAAGTTCAGGGTTCATACCAGACACCTATTTATCCGGTGCTGAACTCCGAACCCAGACTTCTCACGGAAATCCATTTTAGTGTCCGGAGATCAGATAGAGAGAGACTCTGTGGGAGTACTATGCTTCCTTTTTGGTAGCCCCCCCATGTCTTTACTACGACCATTTTATAGCACTAAAGTTCAGGTCCCCATTGACTTCTATAATGTTTGGGTTCAAGTTTGGGTAGAGTTTGGTACCCAAACCGAACTTTGGACTAAAATTCGGTCAAACACGATGAACCCGAACAACCACGGGCCGCTCATCCCTACTCCTCACTCCTCCATGTCCCCTATCTCACTTCCTTAGAGTATAATGGGCTGTGTCACATGACACATGTAGTCCATCATGTCTGAGCAAGACAGACTTAAGTTGGTTTTACAGAGTCGATGAGACATTCAGGAGGTGGTAGAGAGACAAAGAAGTGTCTGATAAGTGAGGAAGGAAGCAGATTTCTCTGATAAGATACATTATAAAGTTTCTTATATTTACCGGTACCATTAATTTATGCAATCTTTGCTGAAAGTATGGTTCCTTTTTAGGTTCTGCCCCACAGACACACAAAGGAGAGACCGAATTTGCTGGAACTGTATTTAAAAATTGAGAACAGTCCCAGGAAATTTAGGAAAATTGATACATGTGAGCAAATCATTTCACAATAATTTGCGGCAAATTGATTAGAATTAGAACCTCAAAACCATGCAAAAGCAAGAAAAAATACATACAAGCCGCTGAAGGAAAAAGAAGTATTAACATGTAGTATTCACATGTAATAAAAAGATTTATATAAAAAAACACTGATATTGAACGGGTTAATTTTAATACATTTTTCCGTTGTTGTTGTAGGTGTTTTTTGGTGTGTTGGTTGGTGCCCTGAGTCTTGGTCAAGCATCGCCTTGCTTGCAGGCCTTTGCATCAGGGCGAGGAGCGGCCACAAACATTTTTGAAACCATTGATAATGTAAGTTTACTTCTATCTGAGTATAGAAACACGCAGAATAATTATTCAAAATCTCTTAAAGATAGTATGTCATAGAGGAGGTTCCTCTGGCGCAGCAATGCACGGACTGACCATAGTATATGAAGCTGTCACGCTTGGGTCAGGAGATGTGCGGCTAGTCCCTTATTTTTTTCCTTGTGGATTTGAACCGTTTGGCTATGTTCACATGGAGTGATTTTGCAGCATTTTATTTTGTAGCCAAAACCTGCTTTCTTGGCAGTAAAAAAAACAGGCTTTGCTACGTTTTTGATGCTGTTTTGGTGCGAATTTGCTGCAGGTTTTTTTTTGCTGTTTTTTTGGGGGGGGGGTGGATCACCTGTTAGTTTTATTCAGCAAAAATGCAGCAAAACCCGGTTGTTACTTTTTTTCTGCGTTTTTACGTACATTTTTTGCCTCATGAATGGGTTAAAAATGCTGCAGAAGCTCTGAAAGAATTGATATGCAACACATTCGAAAAAAGCTGCAGTGCTCAAATTTAGTCAGGAGAGAAAAACATACAACCGTGAGCATGAGATTTCTGAAATTGCTGGTAATGTAAAATGCCGCTTGTTTTCTGTTGGGAAAAAATGCAGCAAAAGAGCACTGCAAAACTTCTGCGTGTGAAATAGCTTTTTTTTTCTCCAAATCTGCAGTATGTCAATTCTTTCAGCGCTTTTGCTGCGTTTTTAAAGAAGTCAAATGACTGGGAAGTAAATGCATGTAAAAAACGCATAAAAAATTTGCATTTTTTTTAGGTTTTTAGGCAGCGTTTTTCCTGCCAAACTCTGGTTTCTGCTACAGAAAAATTTGCTCGACGCGTGCACAAACCCTTATAGGAAAACAAACGATGTAACGTCTCTATGTGGTTCTATGCAGGAGCCACAAATTGATTGCATGTCAGAAGAAGGATACAAACTAGACAAGGTCAAGGGAGAAATAGAATTTCATAACATTTCTTTCCATTACCCGTCTAGACCGGAAGTCAAGGTAAGAGGTCTTGTCACATTCAATATTTCTAGTGCAATTGTTTTGCATTTACTATAGAAAAGAGCACTTATCATTTTGAGAGTATTCAGAATAAACCTTTGTGCGTGAGATAAGTACTTACAAGGAGAAAATGTATACATGTATACCAGAAAGACTTCTCATCTACTGGCAAGTAAGGGAAGAAGAAAGCAGCCTTAGGGCCACCAGTCAATTTTGTTCAACAAAAGTAAGATTGAAAATTCAAAATAGTAGCCTTGGTGTCGCTAATGCCAAAGATCCGGGTGGTTCACAAGCCGTATAGTTTTGACCGGCTGCCTCTGACTCCAGACAATCCCCGTTTTGAACTACACTTTTGACAAGACCCGATACAATTGGATCCTGTGGTAGAGCAGGTAGCCATTACCTTCTTTTCCCACCATTCTCCATCCTGTAGGCCACAGGTTGCAGTAGACCTAAGGCCAAGATGTTGGTCTCCCGGTGTAGGTGGCGCAATTATGTCAGCAGTTTGTTTGCTGGGAAAACTAAAGGGGCATTAGTATTTTATAAAGGGGGCACACAGTGGACATTATTTGCTTTAATAGGGCACTCAGAGCATCATTGCTGAGTTAGGCGACATAATACTTGCCTTGCCCCAGGTGCTGGCAACCCATGCCATTCTACTGCCCACTGTGAATAGGTTTTCGACTGTAAATAAAGGTATACCACTGATAGTTTTATTGTATACCTTTCTGTATAATACTATGGTATTACATACTGGAAAAGAAAAGTATACTAGCATATATTGGGCTACCATGGGTCAAGAAGACACTTTTTTTGACTCTCGTAAAGCAATTGGAGTCCTATGGAAGGGTATGGAGTTTTGAATCATAGCGTAATGTGAACAAGAACTTGTTTTGTCAGCCTTCATTAATGATTAATCACAGTAAGAATGTGTACATTGTCTTTATTAACAGTGGTTCACATTCACACAACACAAACTTCTTATTTATGGCTCTGTATGAGACATATGACATCACAATAAGAGACGCCAATGAATTGATAAGATTTGTTTATTCCTAAAATAACTACTACATTATATTACAATTTGCTCAGATTTTAGACAAGGTAAACATGATTATTAAATCTGGAGAGACCACAGCCATAGTTGGACCCAGTGGAGCTGGAAAAAGTACAACAGTTCAACTCATTCAGCGCTTCTACGATCCTGATGAAGGCATGGTGAGTGCTATCCAAATAACGATGGGATAACTATACAGTCGTAATGCATTTTAGTTTTTTTTTGTAAAGCTGTCTATTCCACTTTTCTCTAGTGGTGGGATTTTTGCTATATACAAATAGTCATCACTGCATCTAGAGATTTGGTTTGGTTCCGATTAGGATTTGACAATTTGAGAAATTGGCTTTGATTGCCTTGAGTATTAATTCAATAAAGTGGTGATATTCTTTTTAAGTATCTGCTTCAATATTTTTTAAAGTACGGTATCTGCTTCAAAATTTTAGTTTCTTATAACTTTTGTTTTTTAATACTGATTTTTATTATAATTCACATGAACAATACATTCATATTTAATTTTTAAATTTTGCAATTTACATATGCAATTAAAAAAAGTAGATCTGAAAACATTCTTAAAAAGAAACACAAATTAAAATGACAAGCAGTTGCATGTCCTTCCATACCTCCTAGTTCCTGTTTCCCCTTTAAGTTTTTAATATACATACTTGCCAACTTTTCACCATTTCCATCTAGAAGGAAAATTTTCTCCTTATAACCCTGCCGTCTTCTGCAGGCCATAACCCGTTACATCTTTTCCATGCCCGTGTACAGTCATGGCTGAAAGTGTTGGCACCCTTCAAATTGTTCCAGAAAATGAAGTATTTTACCCAGAAAATTATTGCAATTACACATGTGTTTATTTCCTTTGTGTGTATTGGAGCAACAGAAAAAAAACAGGAAAAAAGGCAAATGGGACATTAGAGATGGTGCAAATTTATTCACGGAACCCAGACCAGTGGGAATATCAGTAATTTGGGGCTGGCAGACAGAAGCCCAAGAGAACTGTCTCCTACCTGCCAGCATCTGCAGCTGTTCATTTGTTTAGCCGGCCTGGCACAACGTCACATGTGCGTCATGCTGCAATGATGACATTTTTGCCAAGCTGGCTAATCAAAAGAGGAGCTGGAGATGCCGTCAGGGAGCTGGTGATTCGCAGGGCTCCCATCTCACAGGCACAGCTTACTGATGTAGCCACTAGACCGAATCTTTAGTCAAGATTGTACCATAACGATAAATATACAAGAGCGGCAGCTGTAGTCTACTGGTGATCTTGGTAAGTTTTGGCCTCTCCTTGAATCTAATAGGTGACCTTGGATGGACATGACATGCGCTCACTAAACATTCAGTGGCTGCGCTCTCTAATTGGAATTGTGGAGCAAGAGCCGGTCCTGTTTGCTACAACTATTGCAGAAAACATCCGCTTTGGTAAGGACAGTGCAACTATGGATGATATCATCAAAGCAGCAAAAGAAGCCAATGCCTACAACTTCATCATGGACTTACCACAGGTTAGGTTTGTTTTCTACAAATTTCATTAAAATCTTAAAAAGAATTTAGCAAAGCATTGGAAACACACTCCATACATTTACAAGAACTTACAATAGATGGGAAATACTGTGAAATCGTCATTATCGGTCTCTGTTTATACTATTTTACATATGGGTTCTGCAGTTTGAGTAGCAGAAAAGCTACTTGTGATGGCCTTATAGAAATTTTACTACATCTTCAGCTTTGCTTCCATTGTTGATTGTATGCTTTTAGGGCCAAGATGTAGACCAGCATATTGGTCACCATTGATATGTTATTTAAAGGGATTTTATGATATTTAAGAAGTGATTACTTCTGCTCATTGCAAATCAGCTCCATACAAGTGAATGTGGGATTTCGACCCTTAACACCGTCGACCAGACACAACTTCCTACATTTTGTCTTCACTGTCCTTGGCACTGTAGAAAATGGGCATGGCCACCCCAGCATGTGCAAAACTGGGAAACAATGAAGGGGACTCAGCAATTGCTGGAGTGCCATAACCTTTTCAATCATCTGATCAGTTAGGAATGCTTGGAGTCAGATAATCGATATCAAGAAAATACCCATTGAGTTTCATTATCACAGTAACTTGGTCCAAAGACATGACCTTCATGAAATAAGTGCATCAGAATTACTTGCCTACTAGCTACTACTAATCCAGAGCTGCCTTTCTGTTGCTCCCTGCCAGCATGTCATCTTCTGCTTGACAAGCTCTTGGGCTTGACTACACTGCAGAAGAATGTGACTCTAAGTAGGCAATAGAGACAGGGAGGTAGTAGAACCATTAGAAGTGCTTTGGCATGCCCAGAGCACTTAAGTCTAATTTGCAATTGAATTAAAACAGCTATCTTTTCATCAGGAAGCAAAAGATTGCAGAAATAAAGGTACAGATGGAATTGTCTTTCAGAGAGCAATTTTACCATGTACTGTAGATAGTTTGAAGTGGCTCCTAGTGATAGATTCCCCTTAATATTTCCCGGATCCGTGCATTCCTCGACCATGAAACTACAAAAACACTAGTGCATGCCCTCATCATCTCCCGCCTCGACTACTGCAACCTCCTACTCTCTGGCCTTCCCTCTAGCACTCTAGCACCACTCCAATCCATCCTGCACTCTGCTGCCCGGCTAATACACCTGTCTCCCCATTATTCCCCAGCCTCTCCTCTCTGCCAAGCCCTTCATTGGCTTCCTATCGTCCAGAGGCTCCAGTTCAAAACCCTAACCATGACCTACAAAGCCATCCACAATCTGTCTCCTCCATACATCTGTGACATGGTCTCCCGGTACATACCCACACGCAATCTTCGATCCTCTCAAGATCTCCTCCTCTACTCCCCTCTTATCTCTTCTTCCCACAACCGCATACAAAACTTATCCCATGCCTCTCCCATACTCTGGAACTCTCTACCCCAACACATCAGACTCGCGCCTACCATGTAAACCTTCAAAAAGAACCTGAAGTCCCACCTCTTCCGACAAGCCTACAACCTGCAGTGATCATCAGTCTACTGAACCACCGCACGACCAGCTCTATCCTCTCCTAGTGTATCCTCACCCATCCCTGTAGACTGTGAGCCCTTGCGGGCAGGGTCCTCTCTCCTTCTGTACTTGTGTGTGCCTTGTATTGCTCACGTTTACTGTACTTGTCTATATTCGCCTCTTTTCACATGTAAAGCGCCATGGAATAAATGGCGCTATAAAAATGTATAATTATAATAATAATATGAACTGTCATCAGAAAAAAATGCTGTCAACCTGCAGGTTAATAGCATTATATTGCTGGCCGGCGCCTGCACGTAGCCGAACACTACGGGGAGAAAATTAACTTTACTCTTTACAGCATTTCCCGTTTCAGTCATGGGGCGGCACCGGCGATGATTCAGTCACCACTCTGAGTATACAAAGCGGCGTCTATAACCGCACTCCCAGACCTGACTGACAGCCATCCTAATGCTGAGCCAGTGTCAGTCAAGGTCAAGGCCGGGGTGCGATTAGAGTCGCCACTCTGTGTACTTAGAGCGGTAACTGAACCTGCGCCCCCAGCCCTGACTGACAACTGAGCCGTAATGCAGAGCCAGTGTCAGGGCCGAGGGTGCGGTTTCATTCACCGCTCTGAGTATACAAAGCGCCGGCTGTAACCGCACCCCCGGCCCTGACTGACACTCCCTCTGCATTGGGGCTGATCTGTCAGGCAGTTCTGAGGGACACGGTTACAAAACTTTCTCCAAAACTGATATCTCATTGATATATGTCTCATGGAGCTGAATATTCTTTTGAACGGTAGCTACTCAGATGGGGAGCATTCGAATGTTTGTGATTAATAGTAGCGTGGTCCCTGAGTCTTCCCATCTGATGGAATTAAGAATGGCTCACTAACCAAATTTGGTGTTTGCTCACCTGGTACTGATGACAGACTAATGCTAGAGATTATGGTTGTTCAGTAATCTGAAAAGTGTTAATTTTTAGGTTGCCTCTTCGTAGACTTCTTGACTTTCCCCATGTGATACATCTTCATAACTCTCTGGTTTATTATAGGAGGCTTTGAATTTATCTTAACTTCTTGTAGTCAGGCTATTTTTGCCTATTAAACTTTTCCTTTGAAATTTGTCTCCTTAAATTAATAGTACTCTGATTTTCATACTTACTATATTCCTGCTTCCTAGTCTTATCCTTCCTAGTTAGTTCCTTTTTCATATCTTTATCCCTTCTGCTTTTATCTTCATACTCTTCCTCACTTTCTACAAGTTTTGTACTTTCTTAGAGCTATCATCATTCCTTTCATGTAAATCTATTTTGTGTCTAGCTTTGCTACATTTACTACTAGCATATCCTTAATAAACCTATCTTTTTGTTGTGTAAAATGTTTAACATGTGATCACAGTTATACACATCGCATAAGTTCACGTTATGAACAACACTGGGATTGTAAGAACATTTGAGTGATTAAAATTTGGAGGTAGGCAATCATTATCTACTTGCGTGAAGTTGCGTCTTAGGTGGGTTTTACTGAGATTATTGCACTGCCTGACTGCGGTGCTCTATCACAAGATATCATCAATAGTTGTGTGAATATCTGCCTAAACTTTCTAATATTATCAATATACCAATACAACATATCAACATCAGGTGTTAATTATCATCATTTCCCAATTCTTACCTTGGAAATCAAGTATGCATCTGAATCCATAGTGGAGTTCACAGCAAATATGGTCTGCCGTGCAATCTGCATCTGTAGAACAAGGTGCGGTGGAGCATGGGTCTGTCCAGTTTGGGTGGTTTTGTTTGACTTTGTCATTAAGAGACATGTCGTTCCTTTTCAAAAATTCAGGACACTTGTTATATCTTTCCCTTTCCGTTTGTGCCCCTGCATAAATAAAGATGCATCGAAATGACCATATAAAACTTCAGTATCCTTTTCTACATTTCACACTCTATTTGGGAAACATTTAGGGCTGATAAAGAAAAATTTAAATCAAGACAGATAAAAATCGGGTCCACTAGTACTCTGATTTTCATACTTACTATATTCCTGCTTCCTAGTCTTATCCTTCCTAGTTAGTTCCTTTTTCATATCTTTATCCCTTCTGTTTTTATCTTCATACTCTTCCTCACTTTCTACAAGTTTTGTACTTTCTTAGAGCTATCATCATTCCTTTCATGTAAATCTATTTTGTGTCTAGCTTTGCTACATTTACTACTAGCATATCTGTAAGGTTCTTTGTACATGTTCTTGAAACTCAGTTTTTCCGTCAGCCATTTTGCTTTCTGTCTTGCTGCAGCTATTTTGCCCTCAGTCAATATGGAGTTTTCAGCTTTCATGTTCCCGCCCTGATTCTCTCCCTCTTGCTTCTTAAGCAGCCACAGCTGAGCAATCAGTGCTTCTGAATCTAGCCTGCAGTGAACCTGTGACCTGACTCCTGGAAGCCTTGGATTTTGTACTCCAGCTATTCCTACTGAGGAACTCTGGAACTTTTGTGTGGACTCTGGAACCCTGCTCTTTGAAAGACTCACGTTTGCATGGACTTACGGTAACAGAGAAGAAGATCCTGAACCTGTTGTGAAGAGTGATTGCTGAGCTTAAGTTATTCTGGCCTGCTGTGTATCCTGCTTCTGTATCTGCAAACTGTGTGACTATTTTTGCCAACTTGTATGAAGTAATACAAGACCTTGTATATCAAACCTGTGTCTCATGTATTTTCATCGCACCCAAGCACAAGACGCTATATGAACTGTACTACATACATTACAAGATTCAGAAGCCAAACGTTAGTGTCTGCTGGGTCTGGGAAGGCTGTGTCTGCTGTAACTGTGGATATCAGACGTCCGGTTGTACTTTCTGTGATGACAGTGGTTGTGACTTCTCACAACCATTCCAGGTGAGCAATTCCCTTAAGTTTTTTTTTCTGCAGTGTTACCACAGGTAAACACTATTGTTTTTTTTTTTTCTTTTCTCTTTTGTGTCTGCTGTAACTGTGGATATCAGATGTCCGGTTGAACTTCTGTGATGATAGTGGTTGTGACTTCTCACAACCATTCCAGGTGAGCAGTTCCCTTAATTTTTTTTTCTCTCTGCAGTGTTACCACAGGTAAACACTATTGTTTTTTTTTTTTTCTCCTCTCCTTCCAGTACTCCTGTCTTAAAAGATCTGGAAAATGGAGGCCCGCATAAAGGAACTTTGCGGAGTGACTGATAATATCCTTGCAGATTTACAGACTATAAAAACCCGTTTTACAAACCTACAGGACCTCACTAATCACAATTTGCAAGTGTTTGGACAGACTGCCCAGGATTTGCGAGCCAGGATTGAGGTTCTAGAGGAGCGAGTCCAGGCTCCTGCCGTAGCCCCGAGTTCTGGGATTCCCAAGTTGCCCCCTTTTTTGTTTTGGCGGTGAACGTGAAAAATTCAGGGGATTTATTAACCAATGCAATCTGTTTTTTTCTGCACATGCTTCACAATTTCCCACTGAACGATCTAAAGTGCTTACTATAATTATGTTACTTACCAACAAGGCTTTGATGTGGGCAAACCCTCTGATTGAGACTGAGGATGAATGTTTGGATCATCTTGATGCTTTCATTTCAGCCATGGGGCAGGTGTTTGATGACCCCAATCGAGGTGCAACAGCTGAAGCAGCCATGTTAACTTTGCGCCAAGGTAAGCACTCGGTAGCCGAATATGCCTTGGATTTCAGGAGATGGGCCCTTGATACCACCTGGGACAGTTCCGCCAAAAAATCTATTTTTCGAAAGGGGTTGTCTCCACTAATTAAGGATGAACTTGCTCGTGCCGACCCTCCCACTGCGTTAGGTGACTTTATTAACTACTGCATCCGTATTGATGCTCGCCTGACTGAACGCAGGCAAGAGAGATGGTTCGAAAGCAATCGCACTAACCTTTTCCTACCTTCCTCCCCAGCTAAGGAACCTTTGAGTAGGATCACACGGGAACCTGAACCTGAACCCATGCAGGTAGACTCTTTACAAAGACGGGTTAGTGATGCACGCAAAGAACATCGTTTTAAGGAAAATCTATGTTTCTATCGTGGTAAGTCAGGGCACTTCATTATAAACTGCCCCAGCCGTTCTCGTAAGACTACTGCAGCACTCATTCACTGTGAGTGTTGCGAGAGGAGATCTGTCAGGTCCGAGCCTCAGGCTCCAGAGAGATCTGCAGCAACATATCTTGATTTCTCGGACTTAAACTCCGTTACTTCTGAGGACGATGACTGTGTAAATGCTGCAATTTTTCAAGTTTCCTCGGCGGTGTCCCAGCTGAGTTGTAAGAAAAACAATTCTCATTGCTTTCTTTCCATCAAACTCTGGGTTGACTCAGCCTGGGTGTCTAGCTCTGCTATGATCGACTCAGGGGCAAGTGGAAATTTTATGGATGTCTCCTTTGCTCTGAAACAGGGGATACGTTCAGTGAAGAAGGCTACTCCAGTACAGATGGAAACTGTGGATGGCTCCCTGCTGACCTCTGGACCAGTGGATCAGGAAACAGAGCCTTTCAGGGTCCTTATGGGTAAAGATCATCAAGAGAAACTGTCCTTTATGCTTATCTCTTCTCCCCACTTTCCCATTATTCTAGGGCTACCATGGCTGCAGGCTCAGAACCCTACCATTAACTGGGAGACCAAGGAATTACACTTTCCAGAGAAACAGATGACTCCAGAAGTTTCAGCGTGCTCTGTTCCTAAAGGAACCATGTCAGTCCCTGAACTACCAGCTGTATACCAGGACTATGTGGATTTATGTGACAAGAAGAACGCTGACCAGCTTCCCCCTCACCGTCCATATGATTGTCCAATTGAATTATTGCCTGGAGCAGAGATACCTTTTGGTAAGATCTACCCCCTGGCGGGGCCTGAGCTAAAGGCTTTAAAGGATTACATAGACGAAAATCTAGCCAAGGGCTTCATACGCCCCTCTTCATCTCCTGCAGGTGCACCCATCTTCTTTGTAAAGAAGAAAGATGGATCTCTGAGACCCTGCGTAGACTATAGGGAACTCAATAAGGTTACTATTAGAAACCGTTATCCATTGCCTTTAATCCCTGAGTTATTGGAGAGAGTGCGGCATGCCAAAATTTTCTCTAAATTGGATCTCCGTGGGGCCTATAACTTGGTCCGTATTAGACCTGGGGATGAGTGGAAGACTGCATTCAGGTCACGCTATGGACACTTTGAATATCTAGTTATGCCTTTTGGTCTGAGTACCGCCCCAGCCACTTTCCAACACTTGGTGAATGACATCTTCAGGGATCTCTTAGATACATTTGTGGTGATTTATTTGGATGATATTCTAATTTTTTCTAACTCCACAGAGGAACATCATGGACATGTGAGAATGGTCTTGGAACGTCTAAGACAAAACCATCTTTACATCAAACTTGAAAAGTGTGAATTCCATAGGACCAAAATTCAATTTCTGGGGTATGTACTGTCTACACAAGGAATTAGTATGGATGGAAGCAAGACCCAAGCCATCAAGGATTGGCCAAGTCCTAGAAATGTGAAGGAGGTGCAGCGCTTCATCGGGTTTGCCAACTTCTATAGACGTTTCATTAGGAATTTCTCTGAGGTAGTGTCACCTATCACCCAACTTACCCGAAAAGAGTCTAGGTTCTCCTGGACTCCCCAAGCCCAGGAAGCATTTTCCCGTCTGAAAGATAAATTTACCACCGCACCTATTTTGGTACATCCCAACCCCGAACTTGCCTTCATAATAGAGGTGGATGCTTCAGACTGTGCCGTTGGAGCTATACTCTCTCAGAGAACAGGTGAGAAGAATGTCTTGCATCCCTGTGCCTTCTTTTCCCAGCAGTTGTCTTCGGCTGAGAGGAACTACGATGTGGGCAATAGAGAGTTGTTGGCCATTATTGCCGCCTTCAAAGAATGGAGACACCTTCTTCAGGGAGCTGCACAGCAAATAGTCGTCCTGACAGACCATCGTAACCTTGAATTTATCAGGTCGGCTAAGTGCCTGACTCCTCGCCAGGCTCGCTGGAATCTTTTCCTAAACCAATTTAATTTTGTAATTCCTTATAGGCCAGGATCGCGCAATGGAAAGGCTGATGCACTCTCTAGGATTCATTCAGCAGAGACCCGTCCACTTACTCCTCCTAAGACTATTCTTCCTGACTCTAGATTCCTGGGAGTGATTCATAATCAAGACCTACTTAAAGACATCAAGGAAGCATACCATGCGGATTTCTTGTTGGCACAACCCCCAAGGGACGTAAGTCTTGTCTTTAAGAATGGTGTGGATTCTGGGACAACGTCTATATATTCCTGAAACAGTCAGATTGAGAGTATTGCAACTCATTCACGATTCCAAGATAGCTGGGCATAGAGGAATTCTAAAGACACAGGAATTTCTTTCTCGTTTCTTTTGGTGGCCCACTTGCAGGAAGGATGTTTTAAACTATGTCACTTCATGTGAAGTCTGTGCAAGATGCAAAACACCTCGCTCCTCACCAACTGGTCTGTTACAACCTCTTCCCACCCCGTCCCGCCCGTGGGGATCCATTTCTATGGACTTCATTGTGGAGTTACCAACCTCTCAAGGGAAGAACACCATTCTAGTGGTGGTTGACCGTCTAACAAAGGCAGCTCATTTTATACCTTGTGTCGGCTTACCCACTGCAAAACAGACATCAGATTTGATGATTAAAGATGTGTTTCGCTTACATGGAGTACCGGATGAGGTTATTTCGGATCGAGGGGTGCAATTCACTTCTAGGTTTTGGCAAAATTTCTGTGCAGCATTGGACATTAAAGTAAATCTTTCTTCTGCTTTTCATCCCCAGACTAATGGACAGACCGAACGAACCAATCAAACCCTGGAGCAGTATCTCCGCTGCTTTATCTGCCACCTACAGGATGATTGGGTGGATCTACTTCCATTAGCTGAGTTCTCTTATAACAACTCTCAGAGTGCCTCCACTAAGCAGTCTCCTTTTTACTCCAATCTAGGTTATCATCCTAACATTCTACCACGATTTCCCATAGAAACGCCTTTACCAGCAGTGGCTGAAAGAATCACGTCTTTACAGAAGAATATGGATCTTCTAAAGGAGAATCTGGAATCGGCTCAGGAAAGGTACAAGAAAGCAGCAGATAAATTTCGTAAACCTGCACCAGCTTTTAAGGTAGGAGACCTGGTCTGGCTGTCAACCAGAAATCTTAAGTTAAGGATTCCATCGTCTAAGTTGGGACATAAGTACATTGGACCCTATAAAATCAGTAAAATTATAAGTGCCGTTGCTTGTCGTCTTCAACTGCCCAGAACTATGAGAATCCACCCTGTCTTTCATGTATCCCTACTAAAGGCTGCAACACCCAATACGTTTCCTGGACGTTCTTCTCCTTGCCCTGACCCAGTGCTAGTCGATGGTCAGGAAAAATTTGTGGTGGAAAGGATTCTGGATTCCAGGTTATACAGAAATCAGTTACAATATTTGATTAAATGGCAAGGCTACCCAGTGGAGGACAACTCATGGGAACCAGTCAATAACGTTAATGCTCCTCGTTTGCTCCGCCAGTTTCATCAGAGGTACCCAGACAAGCCTGGTCTGAGGCCATCCGGAGGTTGTCCCTAAGGGGGGAGTAATGTAAGGTTCTTTGTACATGTTCTTGAAACTCAGTTTTTCCGTCAGCCATTTTGCTTTCTGTCTTGCTGCAGCTATTTTGCCCTCAGTCAATATGGAGTTTTCAGCTTTCATGTTCCCGCCCTGATTCTCTCCCTCTTGCTTCTTAAGCAGCCACAGCTGAGCAATCAGTGCTTCTGAATCTAGCCTGCAGTGAACCTGTGACCTGACTCCTGGAAGCCTTGGATTTTGTACTCCAGCTATTCCTACTGAGGAACTCTGGAACTTTTGTGTGGACTCTGGAACCCTGCTCTTTGAAAGACTCACGTTTGCATGGACTTACGGTAACAGAGAAGAAGATCCTGAACCTGTTGTGAAGAGTGATTGCTGAGCTTAAGTTATTCTGGCCTGCTGTGTATCCTGCTTCTGTATCTGCAAACTGTGTGACTATTTTTGCCAACTTGTATGAAGTAATACAAGACCTTCTATATCAAACCTGTGTCTCATGTATTTTCATCGCACCCAAGCACAAGACGCTATATGAACTGTACTACATACATTACAATATCCTTAATAAACCTATCTTTTTGTTGTGTAAAATGTTTAACATGTGATCACAGTTATACACATCGCATAAGTTCACGTTATGAACAACACTGGGATTGTAAGAACAGCAGAACGCTAACATTGATTACACTACACACTTTTAGGATTCAGCATTTTAGACTCCTTGACAAATTATACTGTATAAATGTTTTGGACGACCACATTAACCAGAAGGTTCTGCACCATTTTCAAGGTTGATACTCTTCTGCACCACGGCACCATCTTTTCTGCATCTGCCTTCAGACAGTGCCTCATAAAAAGAAATGTACACTCCACAAATTATAACCTAATTCTAATCCCTGATTGCCAGTAATAAATGATGCTCAAATGATGGTCAGAGATGGATACTTTATTTTTGAGCTTTTATTTTATTCTTATTGAAAGGCTATAACATCATTTTAAACAAGTCTTAGCAATAGTCAGCAATGCATTTTTTCTTTGCACGCCATACAGTTTATGGCATGGACATTTATGTATAATATACCATACATCCTAGGATAAGACAGGTTATTGAGTTGGTGGAATTGATGGTCAAACATGGCTTAGAAATAGGCATAATGATGACTTTGCTAATTATGTATTTGCTCACTTTCTGGAACTGAGGAATGTATTTGCTCACTTTCTGGAACTGAGGACCCATCACCATCTAGTGTAGGTGACAGATCACTCTGTGGTGTTGACTGGAAATGATCAGATTCCAAATCTTGGAGCTCATCATTGATCAAAACTTCAGCTTCTTTAATTTCTTGAACTTGCAGCTTGTCACTATCAAGAACTTGTGGCTCAACACTGTCCGTATCTTGAGGCTCACCGCCATCTATCTGCTTGATATCTGATTCTTGGGGCTGTTGAATGTTTTCACTTGGCTGCTGTTCAGTTTCTGAGAATGTATACTCACCAGCTGCATTTGAGGACTCTCCATGGTACGGTTCATTTGATGGAATTGATGACGGTTCACTATCCAAACCTGGGGTTTGCTCACCTGGTACAGGTAACAGGTTATTTGGTGGAGATGATAGTTGCTCAGCAACTTGGACATGCAGTGATTCTTTAGACTCATCTTCATGGCTTTCTCGACTATTGCTTTCATTTCCCTCATGGGATTTTTCTTCTTCTGAACTATCAGATTTATACTTGGTGGCTTTATATTTTTTATTCTTGTGTTCTTCTTCTACTTCATTTTTTCCTCTGTGGATTTTATTTTTTTCCATTTTTTGTATTTTAAGCTTCTCTTTTGAAGCATGCCTCTTTTCTTTTACTGTCTGAATTTCTTCTGAACTGGAGTCCTGTTTTTCTCTCTTTTTTTGTGCAATCACTACTTTCCTATTTGCTTCATCTGTTGCATGTTTTGGCTTTTCACCACTGCATCCTCCATTTTTGCTGTGTTTATTCTTATGTACTTTATCTACCCATTCTGCTTCTTGCTGCCCCCCAATCTCTTCTTGCTTCAGACTTCCCTTATGGAAATATTGCCTTTCCCTTTCTCCTTGTTTCTGCCCTTCTCTTTCTCCTTGTTTCTGCCCTTCTCTTTCTCCTTGTTTCTGCCCCTCTTTTTCTCCGGTTTTGTGTCCTTTCTTTTCTCCTTTCTTCAAACTTGTCTTATGTAAATCATGCCCTTTCCTTTCTCCATGCTTTTGCCCTTCCCTTTCTACTGACTCATATCCTTCCTTTTCTGGTGGCTTCAAACTTCTCTTATGTAAATTGTGCCCTTTCTTTTCCCCTTGCTTCTGCCCTTTTATTTCCCCTGACTTATCTCCATCCCTTTCTCCTGTCTTTTGCCCTTCCCCTTTTCCTGTCTTCTGGCCTTCCCTTTCTCCTGGCTTCAGACTTCTGTTGTAATGGGAATGTTGCTCTGCCTTTTCTCTTGATTTCTGTCCTATGCTTTTATCTGGCTGGTCAATATTTTTTTCTCCATTTCTATTCTTTGGTGCATGCTTATTATTATTCTCATGAGTCCTCGTACAGTTCTTCTCCTTTCTCAATTTCTGTATTTCATTAATTTTCGCTGATGAATTATTCCCTTTATCCTCATGACTGGAAATTTCTTTTCTCTCATTTTCAAACACTTCATTTACTTCCCTTATTATTCTGGTATTATTTCTAGCAATTTTTACCTGTTTATCCTGCCTTTCTTTCTTCTCTTTTTTCCATTTGCTTGCCGTCCTTTCCTCTCTGTCTGCTTTCCTCTGCTCTCTCATGTCGTTGTTCTCCATGTTTTTCGTGTCTATTTTCCTCTGCTCTCTCTGCCCCTGTTCTCCATGTTTTGTGTCTATTTTCCTCTGCTCTCTCCTGCCCTGTTTTCCATATTTTGCACATCTCTTTTCCTCTGCTTTTTTTGCCCCTGTTCTCCATGTTTTGCCTGTCTATTTTCGCTGCTCTCTCCTGCCCCTGTACTCCATGTGTTACCTGTCTGTTTTCTGCTCCTCTCTCCTGCCCCTGTTCTCCATGTTTTGCCTGTCTGTTTTCTGCTCCTCTCTCCTGCCCCTGTTCTCCATGTTTTGCCTGCCTGTTTTCTGCTCCTTTCTCCTGCCCTGTACTCCATGTTTTGCTTGTCTGTTTTTTTCTCCTCTCTCCTGCCCCTGTTCTCCATGTTTTGCCTGCCTGTTTTCTGCTGCTCTCTCCTGCCCCTGTTCTCCATGTTTTGCTTGTCTGTTTTCTGCTCCTCTCTCCTGCCCCTGTTCTCCATGTTTTGCTTGTCTGTTTTTTTCTCCTCTCTCCTGCCCCTGTTCTCCATGATTTGACTGTCTAATTTCTGCTGCTCTCTCCTGTCCCTGTTTTCCATGTTTTGCACATGTATTTTTCTCTGCTATATTATGCCCTTGTTCTCCATGTTTTGCTTGTCTGTTTTCTGCTCCTTTCTCCTGCCCCTGTTCTCCATGTTTTGCCTGTCTGTTTTCTGCTCCTCTCTCCTGCCCCTGTTCTCCATGTTTTGCCTGTCTCTTTCTTTCCTGCCCCTTTTCTCTCCCATCTCTTTGAAGGTCATTGTTAGGTGCTTCCCGTTTTACCTTTTCTATGCTTTCATCATTATTCTTTGTCATGTTCCTACTATCTTTTCCCACTTTATTAGTTTCCTGTTCTTCCTTTTCCACTGAATGCATTTTTTTCTTTTTGTGTGACAAGTTCTCTTTGTTTCCTTCTTTTTGCCATTCCGCTGATTGTCTGCTTTTCTTTTCACTCTCCTGTCTACACTTTCCTTCTCCACATTGATGTTTTATATGGTCATATTCCTTAAGTTTCTCATTCCCGTCTTCTTGTACAGATTGATTTTCACTAACTTTCCTTTTATCCCTTTTACTATCATTTCTATCTTCTTTCTTTTTCTCACTTATCGGCAGAGCTTGCTCTTCCTCAGAGCTATCTTCATGACTTTGCTTCCTTTCATGAAGATCTCTTTTGTTTCTATACTTTTCCCATCTGCTAACCTGGTATATACCATGTCTTGTCTTTTGTTGTATAAGATTTCCATTTGGCTTCCATAGTTTGGTTTGGTTTCCTTTTTCCTGTATCGGGGCAGGTAGTTTTCCTAGTTTCTTCAGAGACAAAGCTGAAAACAGAAAGTGCAAGTTCTTAACATTCAGATAATTTTAATTTTCTTTATTTGCACATTTGAGTGATTAAAATTTGGAGGCAGGCAATCATTATCTACTTGCGTGAAGTTGCGTCTTAGGTGGGTTTTACTGAGATTATTGCACTGCCTGACTGCGGTGCTCTATCACAAGATATCATCAATAGTTGTGTGAATATCTGCCTAAACTTTCTAATATTATCAATATACCAATACAACATATCAACATCAGGTGTTAATTATCATCATTTCCCAATTCTTACCTTGGAAATCAAGTATACATCTGAATCCACAGTGGAGTTCACAGCAAATATGGTCTGCCGTGCAATCTGCATCTGTAGAACAAGGTGCGGTGGAGCATGGGTCTGTCCAGTTTGGGTGGTTTTGTTTGACTTTGTCATAAAGAGACATGTCGTTCCTTTTCAAAAATTCAGGACACTTGTTATATCTTTCCCTTTCCGTTTGTGCCCCTGCATAAATAAAGATGCATCGAAATGACCATATAAAACTTCAGTATCCTTTTCTACATTTCACACTCTATTTGGGAAACATTTAGGGCTGATAAAGAAAAATTTAAATCAAGACAGATAAAAATCGGGTCCACTAGAAAACACTATGTTTGGTAGTAATTTTCTTACTTTTAGAAGTATTTTTTAAGAGTTTATCAAAAATATTCCCAGGACCCTGGTCCGAGGAATACATTATTCGTCTATGGTGTCCGGACAAAAGCCCTGCAAACCTCCTCCTCTTCGTTCTGGCATGTTGGTAATGGACTACTGCTCCTGGACCAGGGTCTTGCAAATCTTTTTGATCATCTCTATTAATGATCTTAATAACATAAGTCACGGTCAGTATTTTTAGATGGGACCGCTGTATAACAGCTTTATTAATATTATGGTAATCAGTACCACCCAAAAAAATAACCACAGTGGGCCCAAAATAGGGTTATCACAGTGGTTTCATAACAGCGAGTCACAGTTCCCAAAAGCTAAAACCATCAGATTTTTCCCATTTCTCACAGTGATCGTTTTCTACTCAGTACTTCCTCCACTTGCGCGTTTGTAGATTAAAGGCCAGAACAACTAGAAGTAACCAACTCCTAACATATATCAAACTCTTCTGGAGGAGACTTCTGCATGATACGAACAATTTACCACTGACCACTTCTGCCAAGGCAAAAACATGGTACAGCAAGACAACATGATATTGTCTGAACTTCTACGCAGCCCTATTGGACCGGAGAAGTTTCAACAAAGAGATGGGTTCCACCCTGTAACCCTCCTTGTATTTGCCAGTGGCGGCGGCTCTGATCAATAAAATGTGTCTCTATTTTGGTATGCAAAACTTAAAAAGAGAACATGAAGATGGAGTAATTCTAGCAAAAGTCAAATGAGCTAAGTTACAATTATAAATATAAACCTTTCATTATTATCAGTTTGGCCATATGATCTCCAGTCTGACCACCAGTACAGTATATGCTATCATGTGCAGATAAAGGGTCGTTCTCTGAAAACCTCCTCCTGAGTTAAACTACAGTTTAATATCATCATCATTAACTTTTTCACTGCAGCTGTCAGACATCTCTGCTCCTCACAAAGCTTTACCCTCCTTTTTGGCTATCCCCTCAAGCAGCTAAAGATATACTTTCTGCATTATATAGCAGAGTGATGATATAGCAGATGAGTTATACAACTCCTCTGACTCACACCGATTATACTATCTGTGAGTTCTGTGGGCAGAATCTCTGCTCTATTCTCAATCTATGAGATGCAGTTTTACAGTGTTCTTGCTTGCCTTCTGCTTGTGAAAGCTGGCAGGGAGGAAGCTTTCACAAGCACTAGGCAGTGGAGACAGGCAGCACATGAAATGCACTGCTGCTCCACCATATGAGGCAATGGACAGCAGTTCTATTCAACTGATTTATCAGTGTTGCTATTAGGATTTAAAGTAGGGCAACGACAGTGAATAAGAAGTTGGAGCAACAACTAATGTTTGTAAGTTATATTTTCTTTCCTTACAAATGTATTGTCATTTCTCTGTTGGGCTGAAGCTGCCATTTTTTGCAAATCGGACAACCTTATCTATTGCCATATTGATTGTCACTTCGTACCAGTACCAGTAACTGTTGATAGATTGCTACTTTTTATGCTTGCTCTGTGTGTCCATATCTCCTTAAAAGCTATTGCAAATGTGGCATCCAGGAGCATGATCCGGTTAACACTTTTGCAAAAATGACTAAAAAAAAAATATCAGCAAAGTACCCATAATAACTAATTGTAGCTATCATTCTCACATTTTATGTTAGTATCCTGTATTCTAAAAGAAAAATTCTGAAACAATAGGTCATTCTCCATTTCATGAAATAGTAATACCCAGTTTCTAGCCTTTTCCCATCTGCTGCCCTGCTATATACCATGTCCTGAATTTTGTTGTATAAGATTTCCATTTGGCTTCCATAGTTTGGTTTGGTTTCCTTTCTCCTGTATCGGGGAGGTAGTTTTTCTAGTATCTTCAGAGACAAAGCTGAAAACAGAAAGTGCAAACTCTTAACATTCAGATCATTTTTCTTTTTTTTTTGCACATTTGAGTGATTAAAATTTGGAGGCAGGCAATCATTATCTACTTGCATGAAGTTACGTCTTAGGTGGGTATCACTGAGATAGATTATCGCACTGCCTGACTGCGGTGCTCTATCACAAGATATCCTCAATAGTTGTGTGAACATCTGCCTAAACATTCTATTATTATTAATATACCAATACAACATATCAACATCAGGTGTTAATTATCATCATTTGCTGATTCTTACCTTGGAAATCAAGTATACATCTGAACCCACAGTGGAGTTCACAGCAAATATGGTCTGCCTTGCAATCTGCATCTGTAGAACAAGGTGCAGTGGAGCACGGGTCTGTCCAGTTTGGGTGGTTTTGTTTGACTTTGTCATAAAGAGACGTGTCGTTTCTTTTCAAAAATTCAGGACACTTGTTATATTTTTCCTTTTCTGTTTGGACCCCTGCATAAATAAAGATGCATTGAAATTACTATATAAAACTTAAGTATCCTTTTCTACATTTCACATTCTATTTGGGAAACCTTTTGGGTTGATGTAGAAAAATGTAAATCAAGACAGATAAAAATCGGGTCCACTAGAAAACACTATGTTTGATAGAAATTTTCTTATGAAAACCAGGAGCCGGCCCTGAGTACAGTACATCTGTAGATAAAGGGTCGTTCTCTGAAAACCTCATGAGTTAAACTAGAGTTTAATATCATCATTATTAAATCTTTCCCTGCAGCTCTCAGTCATCTCCTCTCCCCACAAAGATTTACCCTCCTTTTTTGGCTATCCCTCGAACAGATAAACATATACTTTCTGCATTATATAGCAGTAGATACAACTCCTCTGACTCATTATACCATCATTATACTATCTGTGAGTTCTGTGTGCAGAATCTCTGCTTTGTTCTCAATGTATGAGGTGCAGTTTTACAGTGTTCTTGCTCGCCTTCTGCTTGTAAAAGCTGGCAGGGAGGAAGCTTTCACAAGCAGTAGGCAGTGGAGACCGGCAGCACATAAAATGCACTGCTGCTCCACCATATGAGGCAATGGACAGCAGTTCTATGTGACTGATTTATCATTGCTGCTATTAGATAGGACTTATGTTTGCAAGTTATATTTTCTTTGCTTGTAGACATATTGTCATTTCTCTATTGGGCTGAGGCTGCCATTTTTTGCAATTGGAACAACCTTATCTATTGCCATATTGATTGTCACTTTGCAATAGTCTCTTGGTAACTGTTGATAGATTGCTACTTTATATTCTTGCTCTGTGTGTCCATATCTTCTTAGAAGCTATTGCAAATGTGACATCCAGGAGCATGATCTGGTTAACAGTTTTGTAAAAAATGGCTACAAAAAAAACAACAGAGTACCCATTTTAATTAATTGTAGCTATCAGTCTCACGTTTTATGTTAGTTTCCAGAACTAAAAGAAAAATTCTGAAACAATGGGCCATACTCTATTCTGTGGAATGGTAATGCCCAGTTGGCAATTAATGTATACATTTCCAGTAGAAATAGCAAATTAATATCCCAACATATAGTAGTTTGAAAACATGTATTTTACTGGAATTATTTTGCATGAAAAATAAAAAATTACAAAACAGAAATGTCCTTATTTCTTTAAAATAAGCCAACCAGAACACAGTGTAAAGTTAGACAAAAGTGTCTAAAGTTCTGCCAAATACAGTATATTATCCAGCATAAGTCACTGTGATATATTTGGCAAATTTTAGGACTGTTTAGATAGAATTAGGACATCAGATTGAATCTATACCACCTGGAAGTGAGGACCTGTGTCCATGGCCATGAGAGTGATCACCTAGATGTATCCCTGTACAGATACATGGAGACAAATGTCAGTTTAGGGGAACAGTCAAAACTTTCAGCACCTGTATAATTTTTGATCTGCATCCACTAAAAGTTGAAATATATCAATCAATACCTAAAAATTCCACATTGCCAATGGAATAAAGTCTGGAAAGAAAATGAATGCACAATCAGTGGGTACTTACTGTCTGGGAGCACTCCCGCTGCCACTGCTCCAAGCAGGAGGAAGAAGAGGAGAAGCTTCATACTTGCTGACCCCAAGACTGCTCAGCCTGTGTAGATATAATTCTTCACAAAGGTGAACTTATCCTCTACCTGATATATCCTTCTGATATCTGCACGGCTATTTATACAAGGCCAGAACCAATGAGCTTTACATAGTATAATCAGACCCCATAATTAGAGAATTATTCCAGATCACTGAAACCTGTGATTACTAATTGTTAATAGAAACACCTTTGTTCTGCGGACATTTATGTCATTCTATTGAAAACTCATATTTCATGTTTTGTTGTCTTAATGTAACCGTCGGTTGTTGACCATGAAAACATTCAGACATTCTGTGTTCTTATAATCATGGTATACAGTAGATTCCTATATTAATGTATGTAAGTCGAATCAAGAAGGGAAGACAGATAGATACAGTAGCTATAACAACGCAAATCAGGATAAAATAAAGATGGAAACATCTGAAGATAGATAGATGATAGATAGATAGATAGATAGATAGATAGATAGATAGATAGATAGATAGATAGAATGATAGATATTAGATAGATAGATAGAATGATAGATATTAGATATATAGATAATTAAAGAAAATTTGTCAGCACTACCAAAAGAAGCCGGGTGCAATAAAACCTGTTAAGGTGATGTCCAAACCTCCAAAATAGAAAATCAGTAAATAAACAGGAAGCACTCCAAAAATTAAAGTGAAAACCCATGACTTTACTGATCCATTAGCAGCAATGTTTCGGCAGATTTCTCTGCCTTTCTCAAGCCACACTTTTGTGCACAGATTCATGGGAAAGATGCTCTGATGTTTGAAAAGATTAAAAAAGGAGACTTGCAAAACTGAGAAGGTGAATGATTTGGATGAATGGTTCAAATAGTTAAACTTATTTACAGTTAAATTGATCCTGTCAGTTACTTTAACACCACCCCCCAAACTATTTATATGACTGTGTAGCCCTTTAAAAGATAAGCCAGTTGACCCCTTTATTCGGCCGGGATCACACGTGCGAGAAACTTGCACGATTATTGCACGCTCCGGTCCCGAGCGCCGGCGGCAGTGCCGGGTATTGAGGTGCGAGACTCCTGCAAGTTTCTCGCAAGTGTGACCCCGGCCTAACACTGGGGCTATAAAATTGGTCCTGTGAAAAATCTTCTGCAGCATTTATGGCCTTTGTTGGTTAGCATTTAGTGTTTTACTTCAGGTTGTTAGAGGTCGGTTGTTTTGTACATATGGGATATACTATATACACATGTAGTCATTGTCAAATATTCAATAAGATTATAACACTTCTATTTGTAATTTTAGCAATTTGACACCATGGTTGGAGAAGGCGGAGGACAGATGAGCGGAGGGCAGAAGCAGAGAATTGCCATTGCCAGGGCCCTTGTCAGGAATCCCAGGATCCTCCTTCTTGACATGGCCACATCTGCTCTGGATAATGAAAGTGAAGCCATTGTCCAAGAGGCCTTAGATAAGGTAAAGCTTTGCTAACACTCCCCAGCAATAAATCCTTAAAGGGGTAGTCCTATATTTTTTTATAGCAAAAATGGTCCCGTAGGGTTATTAAAACAACGAAGAGCAGATGCCCACCTACTGGACCCCCACAGATCCATCACTCTCCTTTCCTTTTCTGATGGGGCATGTGATCACTGCAGGCAATCAGTGACTACTTCACATTCCATCCATTCAGGAAGAGAGATTATTGAAGTTTAGATAGAATGTAAAGGCTGCAGTAGATTAGTGGCCACAATGCCACATAATGTCCTCTCCCGAATGATGAAGCGATGTTGCAGTATATGGTGTATAGTACGTGTGAACCCTTTCATTGTCACACTGTCACTTTAATAACTCTAGTTTCAGTGAAAATAAATTAAAAATATAATGGACAAATGTTTTAAAGGTGTAGCTCCTTATTTCCAGAATGCTTGAGGAGCAGGAGCTCCCTCTTGAATTACAGTCCTGGACAGAAGTTTTTGTCCTGCCGCAACACATTAATGGTATATCATTATTCTAAGTTTATGCTGTTATCACTAAAATTACATATCAAGATAAAAGAGCTTTTAACCAAGCACAGGACTCAGATTTGTGCTTATGAAAACTGACCTGGAAGCTACTGGGGAAAATGTGACTTTGCAGGACTGATAAGAGAAGTTGAGTCAGGAGTTGAGATGGAGGGGAGGAAGGTGAGCAGCTAACTGCTATATTTAAATCAATGGGATAGAGAGAGCAGTCTGGTATATTCGGAGTTAACTCCTCTCCTGGAATATAAATACAACATGCACACACCCAGGCTGTGGAGGCTGAGCTCTTTGGAAACCAGCTGAACATTATTTCAAATAAGAGTTTTCATTGCAGGAAAATGACAGCCGATAGAAGAGGCAAGCTAGTTGTAAACTTGCTTATTTTCACGATGTTTAAGTAATTAAAGCAATTTAATAACATGCGGTTGCCGCCTAGGCCATAGAGACAGGGAACCCAACCCTGATCCCATCCCTTTTACTATTTGGGGTGGATAACCTCTATGTCCTCTCATTATGCAAACAAGCATAGGAATTGGTCTACAGGTCATGAAAAGATATTTATGGGGTTAGCTGTCACACACCACTGCTTCTTAGATATCAAAACCTGGCCCATAATGTGGGACCCAGTTTGAGCTTTACCAAAGGGCACCTCTCTTCTACAGAATGTACGCCAGTGCTCCATTGTAGTCGTAAATACAATATAAACTATACAATATTATTATTAATAGATTTTATGACTTAGAAATTACAATGATGATAAAATATTCTCCATATAAGAAAGATTATGTTTAATTCCAATATAACACAAAGTAAAATAGAATATAATATAAGAAAGATAATAGGGCTCTGTAGATTATACTAAGTTGCATTAAATATTAGTTTAAATCATTGCATGATCCCTTATTGTTCTCCTTTGTACTTTATATTACAGTACAGTGAGCTCTTATTTGTTGGGTAATTATATGCAAAGTGATGGAACGTATGTGTCCTTCTTTACCTCCCTTTTTGGTTCTTTATTTGACGACATGCCGCCAGATAACCAATTTAAAAAAATGAAAAAAATATTTTGTGACACTCTGTATGGAGATGTTTATGGTCTTTGTGGCCATCCAGTGGTTGTGACATGAATTTGTGTCGTGAAAAACTGTAATGAAATTTGTAGAAAGGTATGGGTGGACACTAGTGATGAACGAACGTGGTGGGATAAGGCGTCATCTGAGCATGCTGGGGTGCCAACTTAGTGTCTTCGGTGCGCTCGAAAAATATGTTCGAGTCCCCACGGCTGCATGTCTCACGGCTGTTTGACAGCTGCAACACATGCGGGGATTGTCTGTTTGTTAGGCAGCCACAAGACATGCAGCCATGGGGACTTGAACATATTTTTCGAGCTTGTCGGAGACACTCGGTTAGCACCCGAGCATGCTCTGATAACTCCTTATCTGAGCACGTTCGCTCGTCACTAGTGGACATATCTGTATGTATCATGCGATTAGGATGCAAAATGTTTTGTGATTAGGTTCGTTTTGGACGCACATCCATTTCTATTGCACATCGGTTGTCCACAATCAAAAATGCAGACGTCATCATTGATTTGAGCATGGCCGGGCGGTGGAGAGAGGAACCCACGATGAGCTGCTGGAGAGAAAAGGAGTGTATTTTACTCTAGTGACGCTGCAGAGTCAAGGAGATAAAGCGCTTACCGAAATGGAGAAAGGAAGTACGTGATACTTTATTCTGAGTTTAATTGCAATGTTTTCTTTGTAAGGGAACTCAATCAGCATGGGTGTCTCCTTTAAATTAGCGAATTGTAACACAGCTCCACGTGTACCCCCTGATACCCTCCAAAGTACAAATCAGGAGACTCTGAAGAAAGTATTCCATATGTACTAATAATAAAATAATTCATCACGCTGTTGGAGGGTCCCAATCATTGGCAACTGGTGTAGGGAACTCTTTGTTCTCCATCAGATCAGAAATTTGGGGTTGCAATTGTACACATTAGTTATTGTTATTATGGCATCTTGTAGATTTGTTAATTTTAAGATAAGTTTTAAATAAATCAGATGATACATAGAATTAAAGATAAGAAGATAGACAAATATATATTTGGTGGATATATTTGATAAATAAATATCAGAGAGATTAGCTAAATGATAGATCTAGATAGGTGACTCACGGGCCCCATAGCAGCTGTGTGATGTGTCGCTATGAGCACCACACCACTGGCTGGGGGCCCCTGTTGGAGCGGGGGCCCTAGGCAGCTGCCTGATCTGCCTGCCGCTAACGCCGACCCTGTCTATCTATCATCTATCTCATATCTATCTATCTATCTATCTATCTATCTATCTATCTATCTATCTATCTATCTACTGTATCTATCTATCCCTTATCTATTTGTTTAGCTATGTCTCCAGTGGCTTAACTAGAGTCTGAAAGACAAATTTTGGATCTGAGCCTCTGCCTTCATGTTGGTCAGATGTATGGGCCTTTGTTGCGTTCAAAATCCTTTAAGGATATATGTGTTTCCCACTCTCTCTCCGTGAAATAATGTAACCCATCCTGGGCCTCTTCCTGTTATATATCTCCATCCTGATATATACAGTGGGTACGGTAAGTATTCAGACCCCTTTAAATTTTTCACTCTTTCTTTCATTGCAACCATTTGGTAAATGCAAAAAAGTTCATTTTATTTCTCATTAATGTACACTCTGCACGCCATCTTGTCTGAAAAAAACAGAAATGTAGACATTTTTGCAAATTTATTAAAAGAGAAAAACTGAAATATCACATGATCATAAGTATTCAGACCCTTTGCTCAGACACTCATATTTAAGTCACATGCTGTCCATTTCCTTGTGATCCTCCTTGAGATGATTCTACTCCTTCATTGGAGTCCAGCTGCGTTTAATTAAACTGATAGGAATTGATTTGTAAAGGCACACACCTGTCTATATAAGACCTCACAACTCACAGTGCATGTCAGACCAAATGAAAATCATGAGGTCAAAGGAACTGGCCAAGGAGCTCAGAGACAGAATTGTGGCAAGGCACACATCTTGTCAAGGTTACAAAAGAATTTCTGCAGTACTCAAGGTTCCTAAGAGCACAGTGGCCTCCATAATCCTTAAATGGAAGAAGTTTGGGACCACAAGAAGTCTTCCTAGACCTGGCCATGCAGCCAAACTGAGCAATCCTGGGAGAAGAGCCTTGGTGAGAGAGGAAAAGAAGACCCCAAGATCACTGTGGCTGAGCTCCAGAGATGCAGTAGGGAGATGGTAGAAAGTTCCACAAAGTCAACTATCACTGCAGCCCTCCACCAGTCGGGGCTTTATGGCAGAGTGGCCCGACGGAAGCCTCTCCTCAGTGCAAGACATATGAAAGCCCGCATAAAGTTTGCTAAAAAACACATGAAGGACTCCCAGACTATGAGAAATAAGATTTTCTGGTCTGATGAGACGAAGATAGAACTTTTTGGTGATAATTTTAAGCGGTATGTGTGGAGAAAACCAGGCACTGCTGATCACCTGCCCAATACAATCCCAACAGTGAAACATGGTGGCGGCAGCATCATGCTATGGGGGTGTTTTTCAGCTGCAGGGACAGGACGACTGGTTGCAATCGAAGGAAACATGAATGCAGCCAAGTACAGAGATATCCTGGATGAAAACCTCCTCCAGAGTGCTCTGGACCTCAGACTTGGACGAAGGTTCACCTTCCAACAAGACAATGACCCTAAGAACACAGCTAAAATAACAAAGGAGTGGCTTCAGAACAACTCTGTGACCATTCTTGACTGGCCCAGCCAGAGCCCTGACCTAAACCCAATTGAGCATCTCTGGAGAGACCTGAAAATGGCTGTTCACCTACGTTCACCATCCAACCTGACGGAACTGGAGAGGATCTGCAAGGAGGAAAAGCAGAGGATCCCCAAATCCAGGTGTGAAAAACTTGTTGCATCATTCCCAAGAAGACTCATGGCTGTACTAGCTCAAAAGGTGCAAAGGGTCTGAATACTTATGACCATTTGATATTTCAGTTTTTCTTTTTTAATACATTTGCAAAAATTTCTACATTTCTGTTGTTTTTTCAGTCAAGATGGGGTGCAGAGTGACATTAATGAGAAAAAAATGAACTTTTTTGAATTTACCAAATGTCTGCAATGAAACAAAGAGTGAAAAATTTAAAGGGGTCTGAATACTTTCCGTACCCACTGTATATTCCCCATCTTCGTATATATGTCCACCATTTTGAGGTTATCCTGGTATACATTTCCCCCATCCTGGTATATGTGTGCCCCATCCTGGTATATATATCCCTCATCATAGGCCCCATCATGGTATTTATGTTCATTTTTTTGCCTCAGTTCTTTAAGTCATAAAAAAAATAAACAATTCTACTCATCTTCTTCCGTTCCCACAAAATGCCATGTTCTCTTCTGTAGCCAGCACAGCTGACTTTACAGAGCAAGCGGCGGGCTGCGCATGACGTCAGACTCACTGCCATGCCCAGCCGGTGACTTGCACTCTGATGTCAGCTCCCGACCTCTGATTTGCTGGCGGCATGTATTGTGTGCAAGGACTTGGCAGGGCATTACAGCTGAATATGCGTCTTTGGACGCTCATCCAGCTACTATAGGCGCTGGCATCGGTGGGCCCCTTCACCTCAGGGCCCTGTCATGGTCGCATACTCTGTGGCTGCAATCGTTACGCCCCTGTATCTCTCTAATAAAGTACATGTGCAGTCCTTTAAGTTGTGTTTTAGCAGCAGAGCTGAGTTGAAGAATGTTATGCAGTAAATACCAAAATATATATATTTTTTGGTAAATAATTTTCGATGAATCTAAATATAAATGTCTAAACTTTATTTATTTTTATTCTTTCTTTTTTCAAGGTCAAGAAAAAGAATTTGAGGAGCCCAAATTGGAGAAGGTTCAATCCTTCAAACGAGGCAGCTATCAGTCAAGCTTACGGTATGCTTAGCCGACGAGCGGCTTGTGAAGTTCACACACGTCTTGAATAACAAGTATTGGAGGATAAATGTAATTATATGAACAGAGTTGTAATTAATGTATGGGGCGCTCAATGCTTTACCTTTACTTTATTAATATGTCATTTTTCTTCTGTGACTTAATGTACACTTGAAGCCTGAAACTTAATACCTGCACGAGAACTTCTAAGAAAAAGAAAGAAGTGTTCCAGCATCGAATATAGGAAAGGTCATATAAAATAGGTGTAATTATACAAGACGCACATAACGTGTCATAAACATTCATTTATTTATTATGGCTGACTTATATAGCGCCATTAATTCCACAGCGCCTTATAGACATCACTGTCCCCATTGGGGCTCACAATCTAAATTTCCTATCATTAGGTCTTTGGAGTGTGGAAGGAAACTAGAGAACCTTTATGAAACGCACACAAACACAGAGAGAACATGCTAACTCCTTACAGATACCTTTATTATTCCTTTCAAATCTAAACTTTCTGTTTAAAAGATTTACAAAACTATTTTAAAATCACAATCAAAAATTGGAAAAAAATTAAACACATATAATGGAAGTATGGTATACTTTATTGGTGAAATAGATCAAACGTAAAAAAAAAAAAAGAATCATCTTCATCAGTCTATGTTAAACATATCGTACCGTTTTCTGTTCACAGCTTCCATACAGACCTATGGATCTCCATATTTACAGTCTAGAAAAATGAAGTAATCTGTATCTCAGTTCCATCTGACCTCTGTATCTTGCTAACCTATAGACCAGTGATTGCTAAAATTTTTTTACCATGGAAGAATTTTCTGAACCCCAGCTCCCATTCCCTTTTTAAAGGGAATCTGTCAGCAGAATTTCACCCCAAAAACTATTTATATGTGCATGTCGCTCTTTCAAAGACAAGTCCAGCAATACCTTTACATGGCCAGTCTGTTCCTCCCTTACTGAGAAGTCAATGTTTGCATATGCAAATAAGGCTGAAGAGCTATTGTAGGTCTGAAGCCTCCGTCACCCCAGCTCTATTTCCTGCCCATCCCACTGCCGCCTCCTCCTGCTTGACTGATGCTTCCTTTGCCTGTAGTCACACAGCACAGAAGTTGTCAGTCAAGTAAGAGGAGGCGGCGCTGGGCTTCAAATCTTCAAATGCAAAAAATACTTACACTCACTTTACCCTTACATCTCCGACCCCTGCGCTCCTCACAGTCACCCGTCTGGTTCTCTGCACATCTTATCAGTGCCGCCTGCCCTGAATGCATCTCCTCTCTAGGCTGGAATTTCCAATTCTGATGAGGCCCAGAAATTTTTTTTCTCCTTCATAGATGTATCTCAAACTTTAGTTGGCACTCAACTGCAAGTATGACTTGCGCTGGAACCAGCAGAGCCGAATCTTAATATATATATCCTTTGATGTTACAGTGCTTCTATTCGTAATCGCTCAAGATCTCAGCTATCAAACGTAGTCCCTGACACTCCATTTTTGACAGTACAGGACACAGGCGAGGTTTTACAACCCCTATCTCAGTATGATGACACAGGCAAAATAAAGAAGGTAAGTAATGAAATGGTAAAATCATCCTGCTTCTTAATCAAATTGTCATGGCTCACGGGTCTTTATGCAACAACTTGTCACTATACAGACTATATAGTGCAGCTCAGCTGTTACACCCACGCTGCAGGGAGGAAATGAACTTCATTTCCTCATAAGTGTTCCGGTTCTAATCATAGAGGCGGCGCCGACATGGGTTCAGTCACTGCTCTGTGTATAGAGACCAGTGACAGCAGCTGCGCCCCCTGTACTGACTGACAGCCGGCTCTAATGCTGAGCTGCTGTCAGTCAGTGGCGGGGGCATGGTTACTAATGCCACTTTCCATACATAGATCCGTGACTGAAACCTCGCCGGCGCCACCCATATGACTGAAGCCTAAATGCTGCCTGAGAAATAAAGTTAATTTCCTTCTGGCAGCGTGGGTCTTAGTACGGGTGCCGGGCAGGTTCAGTCACTGCAGGTTAATAGCGTTATCATACTGGCCGACGCCTGCACTAACGCTGCGGGTAAAAAATGAACTTTATTCCACCCGCAGTGTTCCCGCTTGAGTCGTGGGGGCGGCACCGGCATTAGGGCCGGTTATTAGTTAAGGCCGGGGGTGCGGTTACAGCTTCCACTCTGTATACTTAGAGCGGTGACTGAACTGACGCCACCTCTGTGACTGAAACCGCACCTCTGGTCCTGACTGGCGTTGTCTCTACATTGGGGCTGGCTGTCAGTCATGTCTTTCTGCAGTCAAACTTTACATTTCTACATTTTCTGATCCTTTGTAAGATTTGTATATTAAAAAAAGTATAGCACAGCAAATAAAAATATACCATTATATAAATAAATGTTCTATTCTTCACCCAAGGGCATTGTGAATGATGAAGACGATGATGATGTGGAGCCGGCTCCAGTTGCCCGAATCTTAAAATACAACGCTCCTGAGTGGCCATATATGTTATTCGGTTCCATTGGAGCTGCTGTGAATGGCGCTGTCAACCCTCTGTATGCCTTGCTCTTCAGTCAAATTCTAGGAGTAAGAACTTTCTAACTTTCTTATAATGCACACAGTCATTTTCTTTTTTTACCTAAAGGATTTTATTTGGTCATACACTCTGATGTGCAAACACAAGGAGAACTGTATCTATCTCTCTTTCTATTTATCTCTCTGATATCAATATTTCTATCACATTTATATCTGTTTTTCTGCTAAATTGCAAATCTATTTATGGTGTATGTTTCTATCTATCTAACAATCTATACCTATCTAATATCTATCTATCTATCAATCAATCTATCTATCATTACTCTATTATCTCTATCTATCTATTATCTATCTATTATTACTCTATTATCTATACTATCTATCTATCTATCTATCTATATCTATCTATCTATCTATTATCTATCTATCTATCCATCTAGTGTACTGATACGTGTTTCTGTTCTGACAGACATTCTCTCTACCAGATGAGGAACAGCAGAGGAATGAAATCAATGGTATCTGTGTGCTTTTTGTTCTCATTGGAGTCGTATCTTTTCTGACCCAGTTCTTACAGGTAAGTATTTTTTACGTTTTGGGATGAATACGAGGGTCAGACCATTGTGCGATTGTTTCTCATCTCTCTTTAGGGATACACATTTGCTAAGTCAGGAGAATTACTCACCAGAAGACTACGTAAGATTGGCTTCCAAGCCATGATGGGGCAGGAGATTGGCTGGTTTGATGACCCTAAAAACAGTCCGGGAGCTTTAACCACAAGACTGGCAACAGATGCGTCACAAGTACAAGGGGTAAGTAATGGATAACATATTTTTTTAATCCTACTTAATAAAAAATAACATTGGAATGACATTGATTTGGGTTTTGGAAACTGGAATCCAGAAGCAGTCCAGGATTTCAGCAATGGATCTTGGACTGCTTCTGGATTCCATTATACTGGTCTCCTCCATTTTGGGTTTCTTTAGGCTCCATGGTCTTGGTGAGATGACAGCCAACACAACCACTATATTTATGCCCCTGTTCCATGTTCTATTCTTACCTGTGCAAATAGGTTCTAACATGGCAGGCAGAGCCATGTGCACAGAGTTTGGGATTTTTTCTAGGCAATCCCTGTGTTACTGTTGGAGTCTCTGTACAACGTTGTCTTACAGGAGTAGAAATAACTCTACTGCCCACTCGATTGAACTACAAGCAAAGGGAGGAATGCTGTGGCCCCATAGACTTATTTACCAGCTATATTAGATTCCAAATGGTGCAGATGTGTATGCAAGGCTAATTAAGGGGCATCGGTGTCAGTTTAAAGTGGATCTGTCGCCAGAATTTACCATACAAACTGCATACATTACTAAATAGATCTCTTTGGCCTGATGAGGCTAATGTAGTTACTGTTGAAGTCTATGTTAGAATGGCCTATAATCCTTTTTCAAAGACAAAAACCCTCCTTCTTATCTTGATTGACAATTCCTCAGTGTCCCTCCTCCTATGCTGCTGCTGAACTCTCACACTGCTCAGCACAAGCAGAGGCTGATAGTCAGGATGGGTGGCCAGGGACTGAATACACTTGGACTCGAGCTGTATATTTTCATAGCTGGATTTATAAAATTATAATCCAAATATCAGGACTACACAGCTTTTCTGACATGTTTCTTTTCAAATTAAGCCCATCAGTCTCATCAGGTCTGAGAAAGCTATTTAATAATGTATACAGTTTGTCTTGTGAAATAAGGTGACAGGTCAAATTTAAGCTTTCAGACCAATATCTAATATGTTTAACTTGATATCCCATTTAAGGTCTGATTCGCAAACATTTATATTTTCCAGCCGATTTGATCAGTTTTGCCAATTTTGCCACCATAATGGAAAAAGTAAATGTCACGATTTTTCAACACTTGGATAAAATAAGAGACAGCGTGTTACTCTTATCCTGATAATCATTCATAATGTAGGCAGATTTGTTCTGCGGGAGCGGTTTGGTCACTCCCATTTGTCAGCCCGTATAAGTCTACTTAGCGTTTTTTTTCCTTCCGGCTGTCAATTTACCAGTGATAAATGCCACCTATCCTTCTGTAAACGCAGCTTTTCCAGATCCTACAATCACTGAAAACAATCTGTTTGACATTTGTGAGAATAATTGGCCTTTAGGGTTTAGAATTTACATAAAGAAGTGAATTAATATCTTATTTTTATGGGAAATAAAGGGAACGTCTTTCAATCAAACAGAATGGATTTCTCATAAGTGACAAAAAGTGTCGCATTTCCTGAAAATTGGACTGGGCACTGGAGAGATAGATGGCTGATGTATGCAGAAATATGCTGTCTCCAGTCTTAACGCAACATTGGAACAAAACATGTTTTCATCGAAAGCCCGGTACTTTTTGCCATAATTAGAAATTGTTTATTAAATTGGAATAATTAAAGGATCAGAGACAACCTCTTTCAGAAATCCAAAATCTATGATGGCCGTACAATTAACCCATGTAACACAAGGACGGCTCCAGCCTGCCAAAATGTTCGCCAGTCGTATAGAAGGGTTGATACGGAAGGTGGGGGGACAAATCTAAAAAGTGAATAGAGTGGAATAATACAGCTCCACTGTGTGGTGGCCGCTGCAGATCAGCTGTATGGCAGCGAATAGTAGCCAATCTACAGTTTTTGGTAATGGCCACTACACACTGTATGAATCTGTATGGTTCAGCTCTGTTCACTTCTTACATCCAACTGCCTTTGGACCTAGTAGCAGTTGATCGGTTGAGGTACAAAGTGTCAGACCCCCAGACCCATTGAAATGAAATAGATGACTAATCCTATCATTGAGGACAACACCTTGAGCAGACAAGAGTCAGCTGGAAAAATATTTCTAAAATGTCAGGAAATACAATGAGATTTCTACCCATAAGAATATTTTATAGAACTAGCACTAAATCGATTAATCCTGAAATAGAATAGAACAGAATAAATGTTATGTATATACAATTATAGCAGATACACTAATGGAACATGTCATACTAATGATTTCCTGATGTAAACTAAGAGATGTAAGCAATCAGCAGCACATTATAAATCACAATAATAACTATGTCCTATTGATTAAAGGCTACTGGATCACAGATCGGCATGATTGTCAACTCTCTCACCAACATTGGTGTAGCTATCATCATTGCGTTCTACTTCAGCTGGAAATTGAGTCTGGTGATCATGTGTTTCCTGCCCTTCCTGGCATTATCGGGAGCCCTGCAAGCTAGAATGCTTACTGGATTCGCAAACCAAGATAAACAAGCGATGGAAGCCGCCGGAAGGGTAAATCTGATTAATCAAACTAAATTTCATTTTTAAACGTTTGTGCACATGACATGACCGTATTTTCGGTCCGAGTATGATCTGACAAAACATCAGATCAAATGTAATACAGGTGACAGAAGCAACGCACAGAGGACAAGACGAGTCAGTGAACTGTGTAATTTACAGTAATTATAAAATAAATGGTGCTATTAAACAATCCAAATCAACAATGAGCCACATAACGATACATTTGAAATAACAATGAAAGCTCTTCACTATGTGACACTAATGTTCTGTTTACAAGGAGATTCCGCCCATTCAAGGGAGTTACCATGTAAATTCTTCCTGCAATTTTGGCCCTAGCAGGAGTCACTGGGTTTTCCTGCTAGGCCGCAAGTCTTTCTGACACAGTCTATTAAAGCGCGTTGAACCTCCCACACACCAACCGGCCTCGGTACCGTATGTTATACCTGGAAGTGACGGCACTGCTCACTCGCACTGTCCCTCTGCAATTGCGGGCGTGCTCCTCTGATTGCCATCTCCTTGCGGATCTTTGGTGCTTGAATGTCGGCAGACTTCTCCTGTGTCTGGGGCGGGAAAGACTGGGTCCCAACTCTTGGTGAGTGTCGTCTGGTCCATGGAACTTGTCCCACGTAGGACACAGGTCCTGGTCTTGATCAACTCAGTCTGGACTCTGGGTCTTAACCAGCGCAGATCGGTACTTTGGGTCTTGACTAGAGATGAGGGAATTTGTTCGGATTTTGTCCCCGAATCTGATTTTGACATATTCAAGCCGTATACAAACACTATTCGTGCCGATTGTTTGTCTTATGATCGGTTCCGAACAAATTCGGTAATTTCTACTCCCATTGACTCTAATAACGTGTTCGACGATTATTGCAAAAACAATATTCCAATCATATTCAGAACCAAATCTGAACAAATTCACTCATCTCTAGTCTTGACCGACGCAGTCTGGACTCTGGTGATGATGATGACTTGCACCTCGTGGCAAAGTCTTTCCGCTGAGGCCTGTCATGAACAAGAACTTGCTCCTCCTGCAATTCTTCTGGTTCAACTTCCAGATTCCACCCGGTTTTGCCAGGCCAGCAGATGGCAGTCTTTCTTCACTAATGTCACATCACGCAAGGGCTCTTCAGGGGTATCACTGCTTCCTCTTACACACACTTGGAACAAAGTAATTCTGTGGGGCTGTACACATGTTCGATTTTTGCTCGGTCCAAGAAAAACAATCACAGTATGCCTGAGTTGGTATCACAGTATGCCAGAGTTGGATCCGATTATCGGATCGCACTTGGCCATGCAAATCCATGAGTCCGTTGAAAAAAAATGGGCTTCACTCATATGATATCTGAGTAAAGTCAATTTTTCATGGACTGACAGAATGGAAAAGATGGAAAAAAAATTTGTCCATCTTCTCCTCATCCAAGAAAATCGGAGTTTGATCAGAGTGTGATTAACATAATTGGCCCTGTTCTCTCGGATGAGAGAATATACACTTTTGAGACATTAACCCAACAGTGAACAATAGTGAGACCATAAGGAATTAAGGAATCCTAAGGCAAACCTGGTGGACCTAGCTTTAAATCAGTGGAGTTCATCACAAATCATGCAGATCCATTCAAAGGCAGATCCATCATAGCTAAATTATGAATGGAAGCTAATATTAACAGCATCTTGAAGAGTTCTTCTTTTGCCCACCTATCACAGGTTTGATAAAGAAATCCGATGGAGAAATTACTTTGATACATTTTCCGATCCATTTTGTATTTGTGTGTTTGTACTACATAAACTGTAGAATTTACCATTCAAAATTACATGATACTTAGCACCAAACTACATTCCTAACTTAAACTTTCACTTGTTACATTAGAAGGAACCTTTTTGGTAATATTGATCCACTGATATGCCTATTCTAGGACCCGAGGGGGCAGAGCATGGTACAGAAATTCAAAGAACACCAATGCGTCAAGTACCACCCCCTACGGCCCTTCACTAGGCATATTCAGCTTCAATGGAAGTGTCTCTTTAATACTTGAACGCACAAGGTATCCAGATAATGCAAATATAATGTGAATTTCTTAAAATATTTTTCTCTAGATTTCTAGTGAGGCTCTTGGAAACATTAGAACAATTGCTGGAATTGCCAAAGAAAAAGATTTATAGAAATGTATGAAGAGCAGCTGGAGGAGCCCTACCAATCAGCCATCAAAAAGCCAATGTCTATGGATTGTGCTTCGGTTTTGCTCAGTGCATTGTTTTCATCGCCAATTCAGTTTCTTACAGATATGGAGGATACCTGGTAGAAGTGGAAAAACTACATTACAGCTTTGTGTTTAGGTATTACATAGCGCTCATATTTATTGCTCGGTTCAGTAAACTGCAGAAGGTTCATCTCTGCCTTCTTATGTTCATGTCCACTGGTTCTCAACGATTCCAAGATCTAAGAGGTGTTTACGAAGCGATGTTCAAATGTCTGAGTTTGGCTCAAATATTGCATTTAATGCAAGCAACTTTTTTCATTGAAAGGGATAGTAAATTTGGCCTAGTAATATCTGAATAACGACAGATAAGAGAATTGATTTGATGCTGATCGATTTGATGTCGAATTTTCACTAACTTGCTGAACATGGCAAATTGAAACAATGTGCAATTCAAGATGCATGTATCAGCTAACATGGCTGATGCCATTTTACACATGGGAGAAAACTGTATCAGCCAGAAAAGGCTCACATAACCTCGGGCCTGACCAGGCATGCTTTCTTATAATGTCTTGCAGCTATCACATCACATGGTATAGCACAGCCAATCAGGTGGGACTATCAGAAAATGTATAAAAGCCGAGGCAGGGAATGTAGCAGTCATTTTTGTAATAAATTTATAAATTGAGAGGCTATCAGATCTCACAGCTTAGCAACAGAGGTAGGGAAAGAAAGCCATAAAACACTGAATAAGCTACACTGTGTGAGGCCAGTGCAGAACTGTAGAACGGTTGACTTCTGCTTACCCATAACCATATATATTGAGGTCACTTTGACATTACTAAAGCTATGTTTCTGTAAACCAGCTTGAAGGGGGTTAGTTGCAGTTCTAAAGACCCTCAGACTGTAGTACTTCTCTGGAGGCTTTGCTGTACTTTCAGTTCACCCCAAATTTAATTTTTTTAAAAATTTATTGAGACTGGCAAATTTGAAATTCAAAATAACTATTAATCTATAGCAATAGTTTATGAGAAGATGTGTCACAATTTATTTTAAAGTGATACCTTGTTTTTAGTCAGTAAAATCTAATAACTTTTTTATATAATATATACCATTGCTCAGTTCTTTTTTTCTGCGCCTGGTAAGGAAACCATGAGGACAATATGCTCATCGTTCAGTAATTTGTCTGCTTGATAATGTGAGAGGCTACTGGTCTAGTTGGCTCTTTTCTTCTTTAGTAAGATCTGTATCCTGAAAGCTACTGGGATGTTCAGGTGCCAGTAATCCAGGATGTTGTATGTATTTAAAAGATCTTCCTGTGACTGCAGACTTGTAAATCCTCTCATTGCGCGCACTGTGCACTGTGAGGATTCTCCTGTGCCCGGAGCGATGGGCGCATAACCACAACTTATATAATTTGCATACTATTCGTTCGCAACCTTGCTCAATTTGATTGAGCTAGGCAGGACATAGTCAAGTCAAAATGTGGCTGGGAGTATGGAAATCATCAGGCAAGAGTATAGTCAAAATGTGGCCGGGAGTATGCAAATCATATACTTGAGGTCACTTGACCACCCGCTCCCTGCACCGGCACCAGAGACTTATTGTCACCTATCTAAAGGATAAATTATAGAAATATTATTACTGGGAGTCCAGCTGCTGAAACTAACTCCTAATCATAAAAAGGAGGTCCTATATTCTCCTGTGTGAGTAGAGTGGTAGTGTCCGTGTGCGACCACCACTTCTGTAGACAATATATGGGCAGTGGTCACACATGCTCACTACTGCTCTAAGCACAAAGAGGACATAGTTGCCATCGGTACAATCATTACATCTATTTACCCCTATTTTAACTCATTTCAGGGTGATATCTGCTATTGTGACCAGTGGAACTGCTTTGGGAAGAGCATCATCTTATACACCAGACTATGCCAAAGCTAAAATATCTGCCGCCCGTTTCTTTAAATTGGTGGATCGTGTACCCAAAATATGCGTCTATAAAGATGAAGGCGAAAAATGGGTAAGTGCCATTTTTATCTGAGTTATAAAGAAAACACAAAATTGTCACAATATATTTATATATTGTTTCATTGAGAGATGCACGCCTCTTAATGAATCAGGCGAGGCGTGAAGTGTCGTGTTCCTCTTTGCGCCTCGCCATTGTAATAAAGAACTTTTGAAAGTATCATGTCCAAGACTCGCTGTCATCTCGCAATCCATTGGTTTTATAAACACTCACAAAATGTCATTTGTATTCCTATTTCAGAATGACTTTAAAGGAAGCATTGACTTTATTGACTGCAAGTTCACCTACCCGACCCGTCCCGATATCCAAGTGCTGAATGGCCTGAATGTTTCGGTAAAGCCTGGACAGACGCTGGCATTTGTAGGAAGCAGCGGATGTGGAAAGAGTACCAGTGTGCAGCTTCTTGAGCGGTTTTATGACCCCGACAAGGGAAAAGTTGTATGTATGGCACTTTATCTGTATCTATAAAGATTGAGGATCACAATCTCAGTCTTTTTTTGTCTAGTAAGTTGATATAAAATAGACAATTAAGCTCAATTTACATTTACAAGGGCCATTTACTTTTCAGAACAAGAGCTGATCACCGGTATTAAGTCGGTCAGTGATCGTTTGTCTCCGATACAATTAGTATTGTCTTGCCAGCACATCTCCTTTTTATACAGATACATGTGCTGCAGACAAACACCATAAAAAATGCGGTCAAGTAGCAAACGAGCTTGATCGTTGACTAATCCCCTGTGAAAGGGTCTTTACTGACCTGTTCCTTTACAAAGTCTATCTAGTTATGGTATATCCTGGGCATCTATGCATAAATATAGCATTTAATTAATTGCAAAGAATAGGAATTAGAATTTAAATTTAAATTCTGGACTTGAAATAAAATGTCCCTCGAATGATGCCGAAGCCCAATTTCCACTAGTTGATCATCATCTCAGGGCATGAACTCGAGTTTCCCATAGATGGCCATCCTTTCCTTATGGGTTCCCGTTCTGAGAGCTTGGTCATCTAGAGGAATCTTAGATAAAATGTTTTTTCTTTTTGGCTATTTCTGGTCCGTCATCTCTTGACCAAATCAGATGCTACAAGAAAACTCATACGGGGTCTTGTGACCTACATCTACATGGAAGATATGTTCAGTTTCTGAGTAGTTGTAGCACTGTAACCTCTTACTGGGCCATAAGACCATAAGAACTCTGGCCGTTTCATCAGCATACATGTCACTAAAACTTGTAGGTGCAGTCACTAAGCTCGATTGTTTTCGAAGTTTTGCAATCATTTTCGGTGTTCACTTTTTTGCTAAACAACTTGGTCAATAATCTGGAATTTGCTAACTCATCAATAAATCGCTTGTGAGGCCACATCTAAGATGGGGTCCAGTTTTGGTCTCCATATTTTAAAAAGGATATTCAGAAGTTATAGTCAGTTCAAAGGCAGGTAACTAGATTATTACAAGGAATGGAAGGCCTCTTATATTACAAGGGATGGAAGGCCTCTCATGTGAGGAGAGGTTGGAAAAGTCGGGCCTGTGTAGCTTAGAAAAAAGACCTTTCAGATGAGATATCATTTATATGTATAAATACATGCAAGGTCAATACAAAAGACTGGCACATGACTTATTCCTACCAAAGACCATACTAAGGACCACTCATTATGGGTTGAAAAAACCAAAATGAATTGAAATATAATGCAGTGTGGAAATGTATAATAAAGCAAATAATATAAAATTATAAACAAAAAATCCACACCGATCAATTAAATCTCAAAACAAAAAAAGGTGGATGGCAAAACCAGCCAAATAAGAAGACGGAAACACCTCAGTGCAAAATGAACAGGTGGAAATGGAAGAAAAGACTTCACCCAGGCAGTGGGAGTAAAATATAGAATTTTATTAAATATACATATACAATAATAGCACAAGCATCAATTGAGATAAAAAGGGAGGCCTGGCCCCACACAATATACTCTAATACCTCGGTATGTGATATAAATATATCAGGCAAATAGTGCAATGTTACATAAAGTATGCTAAAGGACACTAATCCGTGAAAGTGTATGTGTATTACCGTAAACAAGAAACTAAAAAATAAAAAATAATAAATGACAATGAAAAAAATTGCGAAAAACTGAATATAATAATGTGTCCACAAAATTATATTTATGTATATCCCATGTGAGGTGCCCTATATAATAAGTATGCCACAGTAAACATATGGTGTGGAACGAAAAGATATATGCAAACAAATAATAATTATAAAATTATAAAATCAATGTTGCCGACCAAAAGAAAGAATAAAAAGAACACACCACAGTAATATAATAGACAGAATATGCTTAGATAAGCGTCAACACCGTGACTGCCAAAGCGACCAATCAACCATGAAAGACAAGCATACTACCTGAGAATACCGAGGGAGGAGACAGCATGTGGAGACCAGGCCACCTAGAACGCGCCCCGACGCGCGTTTCGGAAAGGTTATTCCTTCGTCAGGAATAACCTTTCCGAAACGCGCATCGGGGCGCGTTCTAGGTGGCCTGGTCTCCACATGCTGTCTCCTCCCTCGGTATTCTCAGGTAGTATGCTTGTCTTTCATGGTTGATTGGTCGCTTTGGCAGTCACGGTGTTGACGCTTATCTAAGCATATTCTGTCTATTATATTACTGTGGTGTGTTCTTTTTATTCTTTCTTTTGGTCGGCAACATTGATTTTATAATTTTATAATTATTATTTGTTTGCATATATCTTTTCGTTCCACACCATATGTTTACTGTGGCATACTTATTATATAGGGCACCTCACATGGGATATACATAAATATAATTTTGTGGACACATTATTATATTCAGTTTTTCGCAATTTTTTTCATTGTCATTTATTATTTTTTATTTTTTAGTTTCTTGTTTACGGTAATACACATACACTTTCACGGATTAGTGTCCTTAGCATACTTTATGTAACATTGCACTATTTGCCTGATATATTTATATCACATACCGAGGTATTAGAGTATATTGTGTGGGGCCAGGCCTCCCTTTTTATCTCAATTGATGCTTGTGCTATTATTGTATATGTATATTTAATAAAATTCTATATTTTACTCCCACTGCCTGGGTGAAGTCTTTTCTTCCATTTCCACCTGTTCATTTTGCACTGAGGTGTTTCCGTCTCATTATGGGTTGAAGAAAGGCGATTCCAGCAGCTAACTAGGAAAGAGTTCTTTACAGTTAGAGCAGTCAGACTGTGGAACGCCGACCACAAGAGGTAGTGATGGCCGACACTATAGCAGCTTTTATACAAGGGCCAGATGATTTCCTCAATACACATAACATTGTGGGTTCTAGATAATTTTATTGACAAAAAATGGATAATTGGTGGAGAAAGGTGGAAATTGATGGACCTAGGTCTTTTTTCAACTTATGTAGCTATATAATTATGTAACTATGTAATGTATGCCTAATGCATATGGTTGCACCAAGAGCTGTTTCAACTTTACGTTTAAGGACTTTATTTTGGATATTTTTACTCTATGAAATGGATAAATAAAATAAAATAAATAATTCCAGGATATTAAGGGTATGTCCACACGTTGCGGATTGGGCTCAGGAATTTCCTGAGCGGATTCTGCACCTCTCGTCAGAATCCGCAGGTAAAAATCTGCACATTTTTTTATGCAGATTTTGTGCGGATTTAATGCAGATTTTAAGCGGATTGTGATGCATTTTTTGGCCTGAGGTTTTCTATAATGAAATGGGTGTAGAAACGCTACGGAATCCACACAAAGAATTGACATGCTGCGGAAAATAAACCGCTGCGGATTCCGTGCGGAATTTTCCGCAGCATGTGCACATCAATTTTCTTTTGCCATTGCTTAACATTGTATGGTCAAACACTTGCAGTAAATCCGCTGCGTATCCGCAACAAATCCGCAACGTGTGCACACAACCCAAAGATGATAGCTTTGATTTGACTCCAATATAATACAACCGTGTGATGGACATCCTAAGTGTCAAGTGAAAGATCTTGTCATCTGTAGACAATTAATTATCTATATTTTACATACATTTTTGCAAAAAAAATTATCATATAATTCACACTTCTAGCAAAGTCTATGCGACTAGTCATAAAGGATTTTATTTATCCAATATAATTTTGCTGATGCGACCCGCTGTATTACAAACTTGTGTAGAATAAAGGCTCTCCTGGGTCTTGTATTATTCTCACCGCAGATGTTTTCTTTGTCTTTTTTACACAGATGATAGACGACCATAACTCCAAGAACATCAATGTTTCATTTCTCCGATCCAAAATAGGAATCGTGTCTCAGGAGCCGGTGTTATTTGATTGCAGTATTGCTGAGAACATCAAGTATGGTGATAACTCCAAGAAACTGACTATGGACCAAGTCATAGAGGCGTCAAAGAAAGCACAGCTACACGACTTTGTTATGGGCCTACCAGACGTAAGTATCTTCCTGCCAGCATTCTGCTGTCTATGTCATGATCATTATTGGTTATATTCCCCTACAGATATAACATTATGGTAAAAGAGTATTTGTGTTGGATGGTGGAACCCGACGTAGGGTCCCCCTTAGTTTTTGAACCAACCCGGCAAAACTATACAGCTGCGGGCTGCTATTCTCAGGCTGGTAAGGGGCCATGAATATGGGCCCCTGCAGCCTAAAAACAGCAGCCCGCAGCTGCCCAGAAAAGGCGCATCTATTAGATGCGCCTATTCTGGAGCTTTGTTGGGTTCTTCCCACTTGCCCTGCAGTGGTGGCAAGTGGGATTAATAAGGGGTTAATGTCACCTTTCTATTGTACCACGTATTTACACAGACACACGGACATCTCCGGTACCGTGTTTACCGATACCGGAAATATCTGGACGTATGAAACTGGCTTCAAATTCAGTTGTAGAAAATACTAGAAAAATGCCCAATCACGCTATGATAACGAAAGAACAAAAATAACAGCCATTGTCTAACCTGGATACCACATAGATGATATTTAGTAATATCAAGCATTTCCTCTGTAAATTGCTGTGTCGTGACTCCACGTGAGGTCGGAGCTCATGTCCCTCTTATAACAATAAGACTTTGATATGGAACAGTAACTCTTCATTACCCATTTTATATACAGTACAGGACATGGTAATATAATTTTGTGCTATTTTTTACAGAAATATGAAACCAATGTAGGAGCTCATGGATCTCAGCTTTCCCGTGGCCAAAAGCAGCGTATAGCCATTGCCAGAGCCATCATCCGGGACCCTAAAATCCTCCTACTAGACGAAGCTACGTCAGCGCTTGATACAGAGAGCGAGAAGGTGATTGCTTTAAATACCAACTATGATGAGGAAATTTATTGCGCTGTATGACTTGGGCCAGTCTGAGAATTAAAGGGTTGTCCGGTCCCAATTGATAAGTTTGCAGTTACTCAATGTGACTGCAGACTTATGAATCCCCCCAGGGCATGCAGTGCGCGCTGTGGGTATTTACCGGTTTCTGAGCTGGGACTGGAGGCTTTGTATGAGTTATACATTCTCCCAGGCAGGGCCTGTCCAGTGGGCGCAGCCTCGCTCTATATACTTGCATGGATACAAGCATATGGAGCGAGGCTGTTCCCACTGGACGGTGGTCCTGGCCTGGAGTATGTATAAGGCCGGGATCACACATGCGAGAAACTCGCACGATTCTCGTGCAAGTCTCTCGCATGAACACCCGGCGCTGCCGCTAGCACTAGGATCGGAGCGTGCGGCTGCAAAGAATTACATGCAGCTGCACGCTCCAGTCCGAGTGCCGGCGACAGCGCCGGGTGTTCATGCGAGAGACTCGCATGAGAATCGTGCAAGTTTCTCGCATGCGTGATCCCGGCCTAACTCATAGATACTCTACTGTCCAGGCTCAAAAACCATTGAATCCCCGCAGCGCACAGTGCGTACGCTGGGGGGATTCATAAGTCTGCAGTCACACGGAGTGACTGCAGACTTATCAGTTTTGACTGGATAATTGTAATTAATGTAATACTTAGGTCCAGACCGTGTCAGACTGGGTTGCCAAGGGCCCACCAGTAATCAATTCCAGGGCCTCACTTTTCAACTACATCTAAATGTGACATTATCATCAATCACAAATTTCTAAAGCAATGATTTCTGTAGATTAGAAAATGAATAAGATGCCGCCTTTGTCTGTACACAGTGATTCACATATATAGTGCCAAGTACTGCTCATATAAAAGAGTGGTGGTCCACTCTTGCACAAGGGCCCACCGGAGGATTCTCCTGTTCTCCTGTGGGCCAGTCCAAGCTTGTGTCCAGACACAGCGGCACTACAGGGATATTAAATACTTGCAGTCCCGTTACACTGGAAATTAAACATTCAAATAAGAAACATGTCCAAAGTAGGATAATCTTTTTAAGAAAAATTGTCAATTTAAAGCATACCTATTCCTTCACAAGCATGGATTTCCTGCCCTCACCTCTCACAACAGGGTTAAACTGCTGCTGATGCACATACCAGTTTAATATAATCATGAACGGTCTACATTCTCATGCTCTGTGACTTGCCATCCACTCCTTTTCAGCAGTTTTGTTCTTCTTTGCCATTGTTCTGCCAGCACTATAAGTGCAGGAACTTCCTTTCTCTCACTTTCCAGCATGCACTGCTCCTGCAGTTGTCCAGTGACTAGCCTGCCCTCAATTGAAAGCCCCCATCTCTGTTATGTCTTTTTGCATCTTGAGAGGAAAGGCAAAGATCTATCCCCAATTTCTACAATCCGTCTAGGCGTCTCTGCATCTAAAGACGGATTGCACTCGACAACAGGCAGTAAATGTAGAAAAAAAACATAATACGCTAATAGATCTCCTTTTTTGCTTGCAGACTGTCCAAGCAGCCCTAGATCGTGCAAGAGAAGGCCGTACGTGTATCGTCATTGCCCATCGACTGTCCACGATTCAGAACTCGGACATCATTGCCGTCATGTCTCAAGGATTTGTCATTGAGAAAGGAAATCACGATCAGCTAATGGAGAAGGCAGGAGCTTACTACAAACTGGTCACAACTGGAGCACCTATCAGTTAATGCTCGTGACTATATTCCCTTTACATTGAAGACGGGGGTGCGACTAAAGCTCTGACTATGAACTAGGAACAGCAGGTAGCTGGGAGGCTATACAGTCCGAATATATTACTGTATCCATCATACAGGGCATTCTTACATTGACCTAAATAGACACAAATGGCAAGTAACCCCCAGTTACTGAAAGCTATTCATTTCCATGAGTTTGCATACCGGGCTTCCATTATCTGCATAGACATGCAAGCTCGGCTTCGGGCAAACTTGTGCCAGCCATGTCATGCCATCAGGATTTACACACATTTATAGATAAAGTTGGAAAATGTAATTTGCATATAAAATATGGGAGATGTAGAACAACTAGTGCAAAGTGACATCCGTCATTAGATTGAAATAAAGCGAGGACGTGATTGGCTTTCATGTCTGGAATGTAAATAATAATTATATATTTATTAATATATGTACTTGTCTAATTTACATTATTTCAGACATTTATGTAGATATATAAAAAATATAGCATATTTCAATGTGGCACATATAAAATGCTGCTTTTGATTAGGGTTGATCAGGTACACAATCCCCTGATCTCTCAGCAACCCCGATTAAAGGGAGGGTGCTGAATAACAGGGCGTAGATCCTAATGGTACCAGTTGCACGTCCGCATCAAATGGATAGCACACTCGGAATTGCATGCCTGGTGCTCGCACCTAGGCATCTAATAGATACCCCTATCAGTTTCTCACTATGGTGGTGCTTTAACATACTCTACATACACAGAGTTAGTCAAAAGTTAGGAACCATCCAAATATTTGTAAGAATTTGTAAGAAAGTGAACGTCGGTCTTCATTTTGGCCCAGGGCCACAAATTTCTTGCAATATTATTACATTTTAAAACTTCTGCCTGGTTGGAGTCACCACTAGGGGGAGCTTAGGAGCTCAGTGAATACAACATGCATTAAATTCAATAATAAAACATTATATAGTAATTTCCCCCTAGTGGTGGCTGCGTTTATTATATGAGTCGATTTGGAGCTATTCACTATTGTGAATACAAATTTAGTTTTTTGGAGAGAAAAACAATAATGATTAGAAATAAAAATAAAAAATGAAATAAAAATGTTTAATCAAAATATGTCCAATTTTGATGTCTCATTAAAATCCTTATGAAAATGGTTTGCCAAGACCATATCGTATATATATTAAAAAAAGAATTTTCTAAATTCCATAGACAGCGTGATAAATTTTCAGTCTTACATGAGATAGTCTCATTAGGTACAATTTAATTCATGAATATTGTACGTTATCTACACTAATTATCTGAGCAATAAATTACTTTGAGAATCTGTTGTTTGGTTTGATTTCTTTAAAATATTATCTACCAGTTCAAAAAATCATCTGAAACATGACAAAACAAGAAGCACAATGCTAAAACAACGAGGAAACTCCCGTAATAATATTTTTTTTCACTCTTACTTGATGTTTTTTCTTAGCTTTCCATGATTGTCCACGAAAACAAGCTATTAATAATTTGATCTCACTGACACCAAATTAAATTAATTTTACTGGTTCTTGCTTTTTTCCCTTTATTTCATTTATTAACAGTAATAAACATGAGACGGCGCAACTCAATTTACGTTTTACAACCAATTTACCGTTCAGAGGACAATTTTAAACATCTATAACGTACCGATATTTTAGCATCATTAGTACAACAATACCCAAGAATTAACTTGGTTTATCTTACACTCCAATAAGGTTTTATGATCATTCAATTTCAGTTCAATTAAAGCAAAAGTGGGGGTCCAGGATAATAGAGTCGTAATATAAAAACTTTACAGCCATGTGGTATATTCAAATGAATGTACAATAGCAGAAATTCCGTTTTTTTTTAATCACTGTCTCAATATAACTAAGAAGAACATAAAACAGCAGAATATCATGTAAGTCAGCAATAAAGCAAAGAGATTTGCTCATCAAGGGCTGGTCTTAGTGACTGTGGCTCTGCGGGGTGGAGCTCTGTTTAAATATGTCCTTTAATTTAAAACTCCCTATATAGATCCTTATGGCTATATGCCTTCTCAATGAATGTGTACATAAAACTTACACCGCCTCTACTAGGAGCTAGATATGTAGATATGTGGCTCAGCCTATGTAGGCAGGCTGCATCCCTTAAGTTAATAGATGGTGGGATGTAGCAATTTCCTATCAGCAGACCATATAATATAAAGAAATAAACACCCAGGGGTTACACAAGGTGGTTAACAAATAGGCACCAAGTCCACCTACATTGCCAGTTAGAAGTGCGATGGAGAAGAGTCCTAATTAATTTTTGCTATGAGGTTTCCACACCCCCAAGTACGTCCATGTAGTTCCTAAGCCCAGCCCAGGAGGAACATGTGTATGATTATTTACAACAGATTGTAATAAACAGTACAGATCACGTACAAGAATATTTTACATTCAGGTATAAAGAGTTATGTGTAAACATTTTGCATCTAGATGGAAGCTGATATATACAGTACAGAAAACCTGCCAGGCAGCACAGAAAATCATGAAAAGTGAAGTAAAATACATTCTTCCTTGACTCTTTAAATTATCTAAAATTGGTTGTCCAGCCATATTGACGAGCGTATAGGGTGACATGTTTAAGGTGAAAAGAACAAATTGATGTACACTCACCTAGAAGCAATGACAACACCGCTCTTCTGTCATAAGACCGCTAAGGGCTTTAATTGGCTGCAGCGGTCAGGTGAATAGAACAACGCATCACCAAAAAATGATTTGATGATGCGCTGTTCTAATATTTCCTGCACATATTTGTAGATGAATCATAACAACCATTGCATTGGAAACACCCGTGAAGATCCCATAGCGTTTCAGAAAAGCAGGGACTGGGTTATTATATGTAGGACACCTTTTAACATCTTTTCATCTGTATTCTGCAGCACTTAAAGCAAATACCATCAATTACTGCCTGAGTTATAGTGCAACAAAAACAGATCTTTTATTTAAAGTATAACTGTCTTTTCAGGAGAACTTGCAGCAGAATGTCTGTGTTCCGCTAGCTCCTCCCCCTGTCCACTACATAGACTATTATGAGCAGCAACTGTCATCTCCTGTCTCCGTAATGGGAACATCTTTATTCACTGAATACAGATTTTACCTGTGAATTGAGAGCCAAAGATCAAACCAGGAGTAGAAAGAAGGGAATTTCTCTGATAAGAAATATTTGAAAGTTGCTTATTTTCCCTTTTTTTTACTAATAATGTATGAAATAAAAATGAAACCGACAGTTACGCTTTAAATGCACTTTTACAAGCATGCTCTGGACTTTCCATCTATGCTGGAGAGGAGTCTGAATTGACTTCTTCAACGTATGTAGAGGGGAAATAACCCTTCTTTCCATTAAGAGTACCGTACCACCAGCCATCATCAACTTTCCGGAGGATAATGACACAATCACCTGCGGGAATAAAGTTCATATTTTATACTGCAGTAATACAAAAAATGCTCATATAAAATAGCTTTGTAAATTGCCTTTTCAGAGAGGAAAAGGACTGGAACTCTATAGCGCCACCTGTTGGAAGAAGCAATCCTACAAGTCATTATTGCCCTTTAACGAGCCTTGCGATATGACTTAGGATATAAGCCAAATCAGAAACTCAATTTGCAGACACCGTGTTTCGGGGTTTTGCCCCTCATCAGTGCAAAGTATGAGATCTGATTTGATAGGTGAGCTGGACTGAGGTTTAAGGGGTAAGGTTTCTCCTTGTGGAGAATGACATGCTGGCCCTGGCATGCCAATGTAAGGAGGATTATTCGCTGTGTAATGCTCCTCTGGGAAACTAAATATGCATCGGTGGTCCCACCGATCTGTCAAAACACTGATCTGAAGCCAATATCTCCTGAATGAACTGCATGGCATGATATACGGTCTCATATAAATGTATATACCAATATACGGGCTCGTAGACAAGGGAGATGGTACACCGTGGTATGCACATATCTCATGTAGGAGCTGCGGACGCCAGAATAGTATTTTGACAGATCTGTGGGGGTCCCAACACACTTTTATATGATGACACTTACGCTTTAAGTGTTGAAGCATCAAAATACTAAAATAAGTACATGGCAATATAAAACATTTTTGGTAAAAACTTGGCATTAGGAAAAGTGTCTAAAAAACACAAAACTGCTATAAATCGAATATGCATCTGCCATATTGATAAATTTGGGGCTCTATGGGTTATTTTAATCAACCTTCACTCATCACAAAATACTATTGGTGAATCCTAATCGTCCTCTGGGCATCTGCTTGATTTTCACTTGTTAAAGTTTGTTTCAATGTTCTTTATAAGATACCAACCTTTCTCCAAGCTAAGTTCATCTGCTCTCTGCGGCTCATACGGGTACAGGACACGGCACTCAGCATTATTATAGCCTTCCCCTTAAAAAAAAGGCGAAAATACATAGAGAAAATGAAATAATTGGTAAAAGTCAATTATTACAATTAGTAAGACACCTCTTCCCCCAACTTAAAGTGTTTTCAGCTTTATGAGAAAAAGAAAAACAAATCATGGAAATTCCCCAATTTGCTGAAAAATTTAAAAAGAAGCAAAAAGTTAAAATTCAAGAAAAACTATAAAAAAAACCTTTATTGATTAATTGCAGACCAGACAAAGTACATGTACGGCACATGTCGTGTCTCTCCCTTTGATGTGCGCTCCGGCACTAAGCCCACAAAATTTCCAGCAAATGTGCCCCCTAACAGCCGCGGGTGATATCGCGATCCACCCGTGGCTGTTAACCTGTTAAATTACACTGTCAATCTCTGTCAGCAGCATTTAATGTGATCTCGCCGGAAGCACGTCACTAATCCCGCCCATCGGGGCCCGTATCACATGACCGCGGGTCGCCGATGGGTTGGCATGACAACCTGTAGTCTGCAGGAGACCCCTGTGGTTGTCATTGTTGGATTGCTATGAGTGCCGCATAGCAGTCGGCACTCATATCAAGTGAGCATTTCTGCTATATACAGGCGATCTGATCATCGCATACATGTAGCAGAGGCGATCGGGTTATTGCAGCTTCTAGTCTCACATGGAGACTATTGAAGCAAGTGTAAAGTGAAAAAAAAGTTTTTAAAAAAATATAAAAGTTCAAATCACCCCCCTTTCGCCCCATTCAAAATAAAACAATTAAAAAAAAATCATACATACACATATTTGGTATCATCGAGTTCAGAATCACCCAATCTATTAATATATAAAAAGAATTAATCCAATTTTTGGTTGCCACAACATTGCATTAAAATGCAATGACAGGCGATCAAAGGATCATATCCACACTAAAATGGTATCATTAAAAATGTCAGCTCGGCACGCAAAAAATAAGCCCTCACCGGGCCCCAGATCACGAAAAATAGAGACTCTATGGGTCTCGGAAAATGACGCAATTTTTTTAAATAAAGTTTGGATTTTTTGTCACCCATTTAAATAAAAAAGAACCTAGACATGTTTGGTGTCTACAAACTCGTAACAACCTGGAGAATCATATTGCAGGTCAGCTTTAGCCTTTGGGGAACATGGTAAAGAAAAATCCAAAAAACAGTTGTGGAATTGCACTTTTTTTGCAACTTCACCCACTTGGAATTTTTTTTCCCATTTTCGCTTACACGATATGGTAAACCAATGGTGTCTTTCAAAAGTACAGCTCGTCCCACAAAAAAACAAGCCCTCACATGGCCATATTGACGGAAAAATAAAAAAGTTAAGGCTCTGAGAAGAAGAGAAGCGAAAAACAGAAAGGCAAAAACGAAAGGGGTTAAGATTAATTAAAAAGGATCCAAATGGTGGAACCTGTTATACATTGGCATCAAAAGAATACAGTTGCCCACATCATAGCACACCTAAGAATAACCATATTGATCCTTATATTCCATCCAAATAGCAGATATTCTGTATAGTTTTTTTTAGCAATTTCTGAATCTATTTCACAAATAATAATACGGTAGTTTAAAAAATACTATACAAGTTTGGCACAGCAGTGGAGAATCATGCTCCAAGGTCATTTTTCCCACACAATGAACACCGTAAAAAAAAAATCCAAAGAAACAATGAAAAAATTACATATTAGGATTTCGCCGCACTTGTAATTTTTGCATCATTCAAAACTACAACTTATAATGCATAACACAAGCCCTTATGTGATTATGTCTGCAGAAAAATTAAAAATGTATGTATGGCTTTGGAAGAAACGAAAGAGCAAAAACGAAAAAAAGGTGGCGTGGCTGGAAGGTGTTAAGATCTTACATATCTGCTGAGACACCTTTTGTGTTTGCTCTTGCCCCGCAGTCACTTTGTTAGGAGATGCTGAACTTTACCTCTTTCACTCCCCAAAGAAGCAAGTGTGGGAATTCATTTCTAGAACGGTTTCTCATCTAAACCTTAAAACTGCAAATAAAAACGCAGCTACAATCTCATACATTTCCATGCCATTGTCTTGGGCTTTTCGTGATGATATATTTAATTCCATCCATTCACAGACACCATTAACTTTTATTGGCACGGATAGGAAATTAATTAAATAGAGAATCCAATTTGCCATCCATTTATGATACAAGCCAGATAGTTTTTTAATGTACTTTCCATTTCTTTATTAATGTTTCTCTCACATGCATTTCTTAAATTTAGCTGCACTACTTAGTGACCGCATATAGAAGCTTACAGCATAGCCATCTCCTGACCGCGTATCACAAAATCATGTTCTTTTCTTTTTAAGCGTCTCATCTTGCGTCTCTCATTTTGGGATATGTTGGGGCAAGAAATAAGGTAAGAAAGAACACATCTATATATCCATATCCACATCGTCCTGTCTAGAAGACCCTTTTTCCACTTTAGTTTTAGTGGAGCCTACAGCATAACGATCGTCGAAATCCAATAAAAAAAAACAACATAGAAATGCTTATAGTATCTAAGTAGAAAAATCCTAGTAATATCAGTCATAACAATAATATAGAATGAAATAGAAATGTAATTTTACCATTTTCTTGAGCATCGCCACCATGCATCCTCATTGAACCGCGTAAGTTCTTAGAAGATCTTTTAGATAAACCTCTTGGAGGTTTGTTTGGATGATCAACATAGTCAGAGTTTACGTATTCATTAGACAGTGGATGATTGGACCCGTAGCTTCTGGTAGACATTCTGCTACTCTGGGAACGTCTCAGTCTGGAGGTATTTATAGAACGAGATATCTGCACCGAGCAGAGTTGGCAGCCCTATGAATAAGGAAGACGTGAACACATGAGGTCTCGCTCTCCAGGCATGAGGAGGCCATGGTTCATCATTTTCAGTATAGAAGTATATTCTAAATCAGGTTGCGGTTGGCGAGTTCCCAGAGGTAGAGTATGTAGTGTCATTTTTTATGATATCTCGTGTTGAAATTATTGCTGGTACCGATGTACCTTATTAGTCGCGATTACAGGTAGGGCGGCTCTTGAGCTCAAACTTCTGCTCATAGTCCGATAGTGTTCAGTCTCCAGAAGAATAATGTTCTCAAGAACACAAAAGTTTACAATTGCTTTAAGGCAGTAGAGCCGTTGTTCCATTTTACATTTTTATGGATCTCGTGTGGATATTTATTGACACATTAAGGGAAACTTCAACATTGAAATATCAGGATCTATGAATTTTGAATCCAATGTTGTCTTAGAATCATAACAAAATGTCTGAAACTAATTTTAGGGAATCAAGTAAACAATCAGGTTGTTACCGGTGAAATTATGAATATCTATAGACAGCACAGATACCTCAACAAGTGTTGAACATTGAAAGGGTTCCCAGGAATAGAAAATAAATACATTAAAGAAAATTGTATTATATGTACATTTCTAAATACCTTTAAATAGAAAATCACCCTTGTTTTGCCTAAGGGGGTATAACTATGGTACTTTAAAATATCAGTCATCTTGCTTGACTGACAAAAACCTGTTTATAGGGCAAGTGCCCGTGAGTATTTGCAGTAGGAAGCTCTGACCCTCCTTCATGCGTAGAAAGATGTGCAGTCAGTGGCTATTTTGATCTAATATAGGAGATATCAGGTGATTGCTCAAAACTTCTGACCATCCCGTCTTTCTGATCTAATAATGGAGATACCAGGAGTGCTCTGGTAAAAAGAGGCTGCTTACACTGCTGTCCACCAAGTCTATCCAATCTAATACGAGAGATACCAGGGGTGCTCTGGTAAAAAGAGGCTGCTTACACTCCTGTCCACCAAGTCTATCCAATCTAATACGAGAGATACCAGGGGTGCTGAGGTAAGACGAGGCTGCACACACTGCTGTCCACCCTGTCTATCTGAACTAATATAAGAGATACCAGGAGTGCTGAGGTAAGAAGAGGCTGCTCACACTGCTGTCCATCTGCTCCAATACTGGAGATACCAGGGTGCTGAGGTAAGAAGAGGCTGCTCACACTGCTGTCCATCCTATCTTATCTAATACTAGAGATACCAGGAGTGCTGAGGTAAGAAGAGGCTGCTCACACTGCTGTCCATCTGCTCCAATACTGGAGATACCAGGGTGCTGAGGTAAGAAGAGGCTGCTCACACTGCTGTCCATCCTATCTTATCTAATACTAGAGATACCAGGAGTGCTAAGTTAAGAAGAGGCTGCTCACACTGCTGTCCATACACTCTGTCTGATCTAACACTGAAGATACCAGGAGTGCTAATGTAAGAAGAGGCTGCTCACACTGCTGTCCATACACTCTGTCTGATCTAATACTGAAGATACCAGGACTGCTAATGTAAGAAGAGGCTGCTCACACTGCTGTCCATACACTCTGTCTGATCTAATACTGGAGATACCAGGAGTGCTAATGTAAGAAGAGGCTGCTCACACTGTTGTCCATACACTCTGTCTGATCTAATACTGAAGATACCAGGAGTGCTAATGTAAGAAGAGGCTGCTCACACTGCTGTCCATACACTCTGTCTGATCTAATACTGGAGATACCAGGAGTGCTAATGTAAGAAGAGGTTGCTCACACTGCTGTCTGTACACTCTGTCTGATCTAATACTGGAGATACCAGGAGTGCTAATGTAAGAAGAGGCTGCTCACACTGCTGTCTGTACACTCTGTCTGATCTAATACTGGGGATACCAGGAGTGCTAATGTAAGAAGAGGCTGCTCACACTGCTGTCCATACACTCTGTCTGATCTAATACTGGAGATACCAGGAGTGCTAATGTAGAAAGGTAAGAAGAGGCTGCTCACACTGCTGTCCACCTTGTCTATCTGATCTAATACTGGGGATACCGGGGTGCTGAGGTAAGAAGAGATTTATGACACTGCTGTATATCCTGTTTATCTGATCTAATTCTTGAAATATTCCCTCTGTTACTCTCTGTGCTCTGACTGTCCTCCCATGATTGTGCAATTTAATCTTATTCTATCTTTGTACTATTCTGACTTGTTAGGTTTTATTCCTCAGCTCGCTCCATAAGGGATGTAACCGAAGGCATATCAATATATAGGGGTTTCATGGTGAACACAATGGAATTTATGAACTCTACTAAGCAGAGTGACTAGTGAATGTATAAGTCTGTCTTTGGAGACTAGTTTTGAGCTGTTAGCTTTATTACCTTATGGCACTTTACTGTTTATCTATTCATCTCAAATATGAATATTCTGTTAGATTTCAAACTATTTCGACAGAAAAAATCATGCATGCTTTATTTGACTCTGTAAGGAGGTATTCTTCCCTTAAAGCAGTGCTTCATGCTGGGAAAATATATGTGCGGCAGGTCCTAATGTAGTTTGTACTGCCATATGGACGGCCAACCAGGCTCCATGAACAATGCAGAGCCCCACTCAAATAAAGTAAAATCAGCTAAACAGTCATAAAAAACAGAAACTACTCTACCTTCTCTTTCCACTTTGTCATCCGCTCGCTGCAGGGATGAGTTGGAAGAGTTTTCTGCTGAAGTTCTGCCAGTGCCAAGGAGAGTTTAAAGTGATTTGCTTCAAGGAGGTGGGTTTTCAAGATTGTCTATAAAATTGTAAAACATTGACATACACAATATAACAAGGAAACTTCTTCTAAACCACGATGCTGCGGAAAATATACATTATAAACTAGCAATACCTTTTTATATAAAATCATGAAAAATAGTAAGAAAAAAAAAATAGAACCTGAAAACCCTGAAGAAGGAACAATCATATTTTATAGGTCAATCATTTCAGAGTAGCATGAAGCACCCATGAGAAGAAATATAAAAATAGCAGAAAGCGAGAGAGAGCTGAAAAGCGGCTAAATAAATTGATATCATTTTTCATACTTTACATATAGCTTGAATAATGTCTACCTCGTCCAGAAGAGCAGCCGTTTCTTCCTCATTTTTCACATCAGAAAATGCTGGGTTTTCTCTGTAGGCTCTCACCATTTTTTCCAGCCCTATAACAGAAGAATTACAGTATTTTTACATTATCATGATGTATGAATTGCTACAAATTCTTCTTCTTTTTCATTTTCTTCTTCTGTTTTGTCGTATTATTATTATTATGTTATTACTATTGAAATGTACTTTTAGTAATAAAGGGCATCTGCAATCAAATGTTTTGCATCCTAAAGGGAGTCTGTGAGCTCAAAATCATTGATGAAACCAGCAAAGAGGTGCACCCTTGGCTTAACCAAGCAGTTCAGGGCATCTTCCTATTTACTTGTCTCCATCTATCTCCATCCTCCTCTTCTTCGATTGACAGTTCTGGATTTACAGGATTCAGAGGCTGAGGTAGATGGAAAACAAGTGGGTGGGAGCTACATAACTACGCCAAGGGCACACTGTGCTTGTGCTTTGACTACGCGAAGGGCACACTGTGCTTGTGCTTTGACTACGCCAAGGGCACACTGTGCTTGTGCTTTGACTACGCCAAGGGCACACTGTGCTTGTGCTTTGACTATGCGAAGGGCACACTGTGCTTGTGCTTTAACTACGTAAAGGGCACACTGTGCTTGTGCTTTGACTATGCGAAGGGCACACTGTGCTTGTGCTTTAACTACGTAAAGGGCACACTGTGCTTGTGCTTTGACTACGCCAAGGGCACACTGTGCTTGTGCTTTGACTACGCCAAGGGCACACTGTGCTTGTGCTTTGACTACGCTAAGGGCATACTGTGCTTGTGCTTTGACTACGCAAAGGGAACACTATGCTTGTGCTTTGACTACACAAAGGGCACACTGTGCTTGTGCTTTGACTACGCCAAGGGCACACTGTGCTTGTGCTTTGACTACGCCAAGGGCACACTGTGCTTGTGCTTTGACTACGCCAAGGGCACACTGTGCTTGTGCTTTATGTGAAAGGTCATTTTATGCTGATAGGTTTCCTTTGAATATGATTGATCTGAGATGAGAAGAAGGGTCTCCTGTGTAACACCACTGACAGCAGAAGGAGAGGAGTCAGAGGATTAGTTGTTCATCCGGATGGGTTGTGCATGGCACAACTCTGTGAAAAAATGGTCAGGATCCCAAGCGTGGCTGCTGCTCAGGCCGCTGTGCTCACATCAATAGGATGGAGGACTAGACAAATGAAGAAGGACAATGTGCAGATGATCCTGGGCGCTGACGCTGACAAAAGTGATTCCAAGCAGTGAGTACGAAATATATTCCAAGTTTATTGGAACCAAATAAATAAACTTGGAACATATTTCATACTCAACACCTGAAATGTCTTTTGTCACTGTCACCACCCGGGATCCACCACATCTTACCCTTCTTCTTTAAAGCATCACTCCAGTGTCTTTTTTTTCTCCAGCTAGAGTGGCGCTTTATATGTAAGCCTCCTTCCCCTGTTGTTATACTCCCCTTCCGCGGGCTTCATCTTTTACTGATGCTGCGGGCCATCTTGTGCCCGTAACATCTGACTGGCCGCAAGTCAGAAGTTAAGTCACAAGAGCTCAATGCAAGTGTATGGGAGACAGAACAAGTCCAGAACGAGGAGCTCGTAGACTTGTATTGAAAAGTGACCTCTTGGGTGCTCCATGAAACACTAGAGCTGCCGGCAGGTCATTCTTCACCGTTGACCGACAGGAGTGACGCTGGAAAAGGACGAAGGTGGTGGCAGGTGAGTATGAGACAGGGAGAAGGGGAATTACATTTAAAGGCACCACTCCAGCAGTGCAATAAAAAGCACTGGAGTGGCGCTTTAAACATATATTGCATATATAATGTATAGGTGATAAATGACTAATAGTTGTCTCATCTCTGAGACCCTCACTTATCTATATATAACATGCAAGTGGATCCTCGCCTCTAGGACCTATCTCCTTAGAAGTGATGAGTGCAGCCTTCTCTCTATTTACTTCTAGGTTCTGCTAATAATAATAATAATCTATATTTAAGTGTAGCCAACATATTTGCCAAAACTTTACAATTTAGGGAGTAAATATGAATAAATTGGTGATGAGCAAAAAGATGTCCCTTTTTTGTATTTACTATGCTGACACAGGGATGGCGTGACATAATCAGTGCTGAATGGCGCCAGTACCGGAGGTGAGAATAGCTGCTTTTATTTTACTTGGGGGAAACATAGTGATTGAGAAGGGGTTGTCTGAATAGTGGACAACTCCTTTAAAATATTAGAAAACCATTTTAAACCCAAACTCCAAAGCTTGCAAAAAATGAAAAAAAAAACCATTAGGGATTACAAAGGACACCTTGTAGTCTCCGTTATTATTGAATTATTGCAGACTGACCTTCTCTGTCTTTTATTGTTTTCTCCATGTCATTCTGGAGTCTCTCAAGCTTCTCATTAATAGATTCGATTCTTCTATTTGTGTCCATAACGACAGAGTTGTCTTCTTCCTAAAATACATAAGAAAGCGCGAGTGACGATTTCTGTCGCATTCTGTTATAGAACACGCTTCACATTTTATGGCACTTTCATCACTTACATAATAATCCAACAGTAGAAATTCAGACTTGTTGTCTTCAGTAAAGATGGTCGTTTCTTCCATAAAGGTCTGAATATCCTTCTCAACATCGATATTTTGAATCGCCTGATCAATTTGGCCCTGACACTATAAAATGAAATGTGAGTTATTCCTGGCATGAAAAAGAAACCATAAACGAGTTGCTGTTGATAGAACTTTTATTATTTGCTTCTATTTAGAAAGCTGATTTTTCTAATAAAATGAATTACAAAGTTTCTTATTTTTATGTTTACTATTGATTTATGAAGAAAAAATTAATTTTCCAAGTACTTTTATGTTTCTTTTTTTACCGTAGATGTTTTCAGAGAAATCAGGTGTTTCTATAATAATCTGAGCAAACTGAGTTTTCACACAATCCTTGATTCTAAAAAACCAATTAAATGTGACCTTATCAGTCACCATTTACATAATGGGTGACCACTTTTTAGGGCAGCCACCTTTTATGGGTAAAAGCAATATCTTCCCAGAAAGAACATCATTTTTGTAATATCCCTTTGTCCTTTCATATATAATAAGCTTTGGAGGCAGATTCTCGGGGAGATCTATGTCCTGCCCATAGATCTTAACAGCTCATTTACATATTAATAAAAACATGGATTTCTCAGGAATACGACATCAGATCACTGATATCAAAGTGTCATTTTATTCAGGTTTCTATGAGCTACATACTCATATAGACGGCTTAGGAGGGTTTATCCTACTGATAGACTCTTTTTAAGCAGTTCTCCAGGACCCCTCTATGGCAGTTTTCTTGGATCACTGGAGTGCGATTAGGGAATGGGGAATACGATTAATTACAATCAAATCTGAATTTTCAGGTTTAATAAAGGTAGACTATGCTCTATTACCAAGCTTTTGTTGGGAAATGGTGAAAAGAGTCAACGATATGTAAACTGATATAAGGTCAGTGACCTCATAGGCGTGCCGACGGGTCATCGAAATGTACACATCATATAATGATACTCCATAAACAGAGCATAAAAGCAAAGCATGACAGTGGTAAGACTTCAACACTGAGTGTACTGGCCATTAACTTCAGCAAGGCTGCATGTTGCCATAAGATGGCGTACATCAGAAACGCTCTACACTTTTGGCGGGGAATCCTCCTGTGATTCGGCATGTGAAGGAACACAACACCATTTTTCTAAATGCTTTTCTGGATTTTTTAAAAAATTTGAAATCTGCGGCATGCGGATCTAGATTAATGGCTCATGAAGCTCTATGGGAGCCCTATTAAAATGTGCGGTTCCATATGGTGCTTAACAATGCATCATAAATGAGCAATTTACTAACACTGGACTGAGCACATAGTTACTGAAAAAGAACTTGTCACTTGCCAATATATATATATAGATATAGATATATATATGCACACACACACACACACCGGTATATGTATATATATTTTTTCCACCTGGTGTAAATGCCGCTGTCCTCTACAGCTTGTTTGCTTTTTTCATGCACGTCTCCATTCATGAAATATGGTCCTTTCATTGTTGTATGCAAAACTAGTCTCTTTTTAAGCCAGCTTGGCAATTGTCCCCAACAAGACTCCCATAGAGAAGAGTTGACAATAGAGTTGAGCGATAGTTTCCGATATCCAAAAATATCGGATCGGAATGGTATCGACGATATCCACAAAATATCGGCGATACCTGATACCGATACCGGAAATCCAATGTAAGTCTATGGGAACAAAATATCGTAATTAAAAAAAAAACATTCTTGGCTTGTTGGATAATTGTACATGAAGGAAAACAACAAAGAGTAATGTAGAATGTATTGGGGGAGGTTGAGGAGACATTAAAGGCATAGATGTTTAACCCAATCCAATGGAATAGTATTAATAATTTTTTTTTAAAGACGTTCGGATTGACGAAGAAATTGACAATGTTGTTAACCTTTTTTCTATTTTGGCAAATATGTATATTTCACAACTTCCATGCTCTTGACCTTTTTAACTTTTGCCACACTTTCACCTTCATAATCTTCAGCAGCATCATCTTTGTCATCTAATTATTCTTCATCTTCACCTTCTTTATCTTCTTCTTAAACTTCTTGTTATTCATCTTTTTGTTAATATTACTCATATTGTTCTTATTAAACTATTATTCTTCTTCATATTCTACTTCTTCATCTTCTTCCTCTTCATCTTCTTCATGATATTCTTATTTGTGACAGAGATTCCTGTACTTGTAATCTGTAAAAGTATGAATTTTTCTTCCTTCCGTTCTTGCTGTCACAAAAGATTTAAATTACAACAGTATTTGTCCGTGTTCAGTTTAGCCTGCAGCAGCAGGCATTTTCCAGGGGCACCACGAGGAGGAACGGACTCACCCCCATACACTGCTTAGTCTTCTTCTGCTTATAATTTACAGCATATATTTTGCTCTTCATTTTGGTCTTATTTTTCATGTTCTTCTGCTTTTTGATCTTCTGCTTATTGTTCTTCTGTCTCTTGTTCTGTATCTTGTAGTTTGTCTTAACCTTCTTTGTCCTGTTGGTGATCTTCTTCTGGGTAATCTTTTATTTCCTCTTTGTGATGGTGTTCAGGCTGGTTGGCTTGATGCTCGTCGTCCTTGGGGTTGTCATCTTCTTCGGGGTGGTCTTTACGGTTGTCTAACTTCCGAGAACCAGCTGATGTTACTGGAACCCGGACGGGTATCAGATGGTACAAGAGACAATGGAAGTAACGAGGACCAGCTGACTGTGCTGGAACCCGGAGGGGCAGCAGAAGGAAAAGAGCCAATGGCACAACCGAGGACCAGCTGACGTTACTGGGACACGGTTACTAAGCAGGAGGTACCTGTGCTCAAAAGCACTACCAAGAACCAGCAGACGTTGCTGGAACTCGGATACCGAACTGGAGGCACCAAGGCCAAAGGCACTGCGGAGAACCAGTTGACGGTACTGGAACCCGGACGGGTAGCAGAAGGTACAAGAGCCAATGCAAGTAACGAGGACCAGCTGACTGTGCTGGAACCCAGAGGGGCAGCAGAAGGAAAAGAGCCAATGGCACAACCGAGGACCAGCTGACGTTACTGGGACACGGTTACTAAGCAGGAGGTACCTGTGCTCAAAAGCACTACCAAGGACCAGCAGACGTTGCTGGAACTCGGATACCGACATGGAGGCACCGAGGCCAAAGGCACTGCGGAGAACCAGCTGACGGTACTGGAACCCGGACGGGTACCATAAGGCACCCATGAAAATGTAAGTTGACAGGCCGCAAGCTGTCCGCAGTTACCGAATCACACAGTCCTACGGTGGGTGCTTGTCCTATTGTCACAACGGAAACAGACTTTATTTAGATATCCACAGCACACATAGGAATCACCTAAACTGCAGGCACCATAGAGTCGGCTAACCCGAATGCAACACGACAGGACAACTTATTGGAGGCTAATTAACGTTGACACTGCCAGTAAACAGCTGTCGTGCTGTAACCAGGCTGGGCAGGAGTCAGTACCCGTGCCAATTACTTCCGAGCAACAACTGGCGGTGTTGGAGCCCAGGGATGAGAGGAGGACAGGGTGGAGGCAGCATGACTTTTTGGCGTACACACAGCAGGGGAACAGCTGACATTACTGAACCCCAGTAACACAGGAGCAAGTGTTGACTGTGCTAACAGCACTTCCGAGCGTTCCTTTATGTGCACTTTAGTAGGAGGTCGGCGTACCCCCCTGCTGCGGGAAGAACAAATTGAAGCCGTTGTTGCTTGGATGGCAGCCAATGCATCGACTTCAATTGCTTCCACCTCCTCTCAGGAACACAGCACTGTTGAGCAACCATCTGTCTCTTCACCGCCTGCCAAATTGCCCAGGCAGTCAGACAGTTCTGTACAGGATCCAGCTGAGTCTCTGCTTCTGTTCTCAGAATCTGTTGGCTTGCAAACAGGGGCCCAGCCAAGCAGCATTCTGGAATGTGAAGAAGAGGGAGTATGCAGTGATGCGCAACAGCTGTGTCTCTCAGAATCTGAAGAGGCGGGTGAGCCAGTGCCGATGCTCAGCACACCGCAGAACGCATCTGATGATGATGAGACTCAGGTGCCAGTTTCTGTTGAGCATGGTGCTGGCCAGACCACCCAACAGCAGCAGGTTTTTGAAGAGGGTAGTGGAGATGATGAGGTCCAAGTCCCAACATGGCGTGAGGAACAGGAAGGTGGTGGGAGCAGCTCTGAGGAAGAGATTGCCCCAACGGTACAAACAGGAGGGAGAGTTAGGCTGCAGACTCGGTTGACTGTAGCCTCCAGTTTGGAACCTGTTCGGAGCAGTTCTCTTCCAAAAGTCAAAACGGGCGCTCCCAGGACTTGCACTGCGTGGCCCTTTTTTGACACACTTGCAGATGATATTTGCTATGTGAAATGCAAGCTGTGTAATCTAAAAGTAAAAACAGGTAAAAGTGTCAGTAACGTCAATACCAGTAATATTATTATAGATTTTATGGCGCTTTACATGTGAAGAGGGGCAAATATAGACAATTACAGTAAACATGAGCAATACAAGGCACACACAAGTACAGAAGGAGAGAGGACCCAGCCGCGAGGGCTCACAATCTACAGGGGTGGTTGAGGATACACTAGGAGAGGGAAGAGCTGATTGTGTGGTGGTTCAGTAGACTGATGATCATTGCAGGTTGTAGGCTTGTCGGAAGAGGTGGGAAATATGTGCAAACATGTGGGTACAAAGCACGTAGTTGAGTTACAAAGACACACTGGAGATGTAGGCCAACTACAGCAGCACCTACATCTTCAGGTCGTGTCGGAGCCTCTTCCTCCAGCTGACACACAGCTGGTTCGGCTTTCTCACAGGATCGCCATGGAAGAACCTCGGTTAATGTTGTCCAGAGACAAAGTGTTATTCCACCCACAGCAGCAAGTTCCCTGTCATCCTCACACACCCAGGCCACAAAACAGCCATCGGTACCACAGGCATGGGATAAAAGACGGACATACTCGGCAAACCATCCACGAGCACAGGCTCTGAATGCTGGCATTGCAAAACTCCTGTCCCTTGAAATGCTGTCATTCAGGCTGGTGGAGACTGACAGTTTCCGTAACTTAATGGCATTGGCAGTCCCACAATACAATGTGCCCAGCCGATTTTATTTCAGCAGGCAAGCCGTCCCTGGTCTGCAAAAGCATGTTGAGTGAAAAATTAAACATGCGCTACTAAACTTCGTCAGTAGCAATGTCCACCTGACCACCGCTGCGTGGACCAGTACCCATGGCCAGGGACGATACCTTTCCCTCACTGCCCATTGGGTCAATGTTGTGTAGCCGGGTACAGATCTTGCGAGTGGCGCTGTACATGTTCAGCCAACTCCAAGGATTGCAGGAATCAAGTCTGTACACATTGACTCCTCCTCCTACTCCAGTTCCTCAGAAACATTGCTGCAGGAGCCGTCACGGTCTACCTCCACATGGACCAGTGAACGCTTAATAATAATAATAATAATCTTTATATAGCGCAAACAGATTCCGCTGCGCTTTACAATTTAACAGTTTCAGAACACAAGTAATAAGTAACAACGTTAACAATAAAATAATTAAAGCAATAGAAGTCGCCCCTGCTCTTGAGAGCTTACAATTTACAATGAGGTGGGGGAGCTACAAAGTACAGGTGTTTATATACAATGGTCTATTTACAATGATGGTCCAGCCATTTTGAGGGAGTGAGGGATGCATGGAGATAGTGAATGGGCTACACACACACACTTACACATAGAATGACTTTGGGCCTGGGGTCCGATATATGACCGCTACTCTGAGGGAGAGGGGACGAAAGAGCATGATGGTGTGGACCTCAAAAGAAGGGAATGAGAGTGATGGAATTGGGGGATGACCTGGAAAGTGCATTGTGGGGACAGGAGTATGCCGACTCCACCACCATGTCTGTTTGAGGGTCTCGGGGAATGGGAGAACTATAAGCCACCATAGGAAATGGCAGGAGGGGAAACCGTGTCAGAATCCTGAATCCAGGTTTCAGTCAGGGCCAACAGATGAAGAGAGTTGTTCAGAAAGTAGTTGTGCAGGAAGGTTAGCTTGTTGCATGCAGACCGTGGATTCCAGAGGGCACAGTTAAACGAAGGAGATGAGGGAGTGCAATTAATATTAATAAGATTATTATGGTTTCGATATGAGGTAGGGTAGGAATTGAGGTTGGGGGATGGTGGACCAGGGTTGGGGGAGATGTCCCCTGAAATCAATAGGAGTAGGAAGATAAAGAGCAGGTAGTTGTTGGTGTTGTAAGTTGGTTTTTTCAGTGATGTGTTTCGGCTACATGGGCTGAGGTTTCTCAGGAAGGTGATGAGTGCATGGGAACTGTACATGGGAGAGGGAAGTATGGAGGGGCTCATGTGTATGAGTCGTGATGAAGGGGGGATGGGGCGGTGTTTGTGGAAGGCAAGGGAACACAGGAGGATACAGTTAATGTACATAATTAAAAACATAACAAAAAACAAGAAACAAATATCCTAAAATAAAATTTAAAATATATTGCAAAACATGCATGAGGTTGTAATAATAATAATAAGGGTATTTGATAAACATAATATTTATGAAAATGTTTTGTTCAGGATTAAAAATATAGCAAAGTGTGGACTACCTTATTCCAGCCCTGATTAACTGCCATGAATAACTGCCGTTTACTCAATGCTTGTCTTCTATGATGCTTTGCTTTCTGTGATGCGTGCACCCCACACATGCACCACACAACGCTTAGCTGTTGCGACCGATATGAGCACTGCCGTGGGCAAACGTCAACAGGCCGTCCTGAAATTAATTTCCATGGGGAATCGAAGCCACACAGCGCAGGAGCTCTGGAATGCCATGAAGCAGGAGAGCGACGTGTGGTTTTTGACAGCGAATCTCCAGCTAGGTTTGGTAGTGTGTGACAATGGCCGAAATCTGGTGGCAGCTCTGGGCCTTGTCAACCTCACTCACATACCATGTCTGGCACATGTGCTCAACTTGGTCGTGCAGAGTTTTTTGAGGGACTATACGGATATTGATGCACTGCTGCACAAGGTCCGCCTAGAGTGCGCTCACTTGCGACGTTCCAGCATGGTCAGATCGCGCATTGCACCTCTGCAACGCAGATTTGCCTTCCTGAACATCGCATCATATGTGACGTACCCACCAGGTGGAATTCCACGTTACATATGTTGGAGCGGTTGTGTGAGCAGCAGCCAGCAGTAATGGAGTATCAGCTGCATCAGGCGCAATCAACTCGCAATTTGCGCCGTTCACACTTCACCACTACTGAGTGGGCCTCTATAATAATAATAATAATAATCTTTATTTATATAGCGCCAACAGATTCCGCAGCGCTTTACAGTTTAACAGTTTCAGAACAAAAGTCATAAGTAACAACGTTAACAATACAATAATTAAAGCAATATAAGCCGGCCCTGCTCGTGCGTGAGAGCTTACAATCTACAATGAGGAGGGGAGCTACAAAGTACAGGTGTTTATATACAATGGTGTATTTACAATGATGGTCCAGCCATTTTGAGGGAGTGAGGGATGGATGGATGGAGATAGTGAATGGGCTACACACACACACACACACACACATAGAATGACTTTGATTAGTGAATGTGATAGGCCGCTCTGGACAAATGTGTTTAGAGGGAGCGCCTGAAACCATGCAAATTGCGGATAGTCCTAATTTCTTGGGGAACAGCATTTCTGTAATGTATGTAGTACAGTTCATATAGCGTCTTGTGCTTGGGTGCGATGAAAATACATGAGACACAGGTTTGATATAGAAAGTCTTGTATTCCTTCATACAAGTTGGCAAAAATAGTCACACAGTTTGCAGACACAGAGGCAGGAGACACAGCAGGCCAGAGTAATCTAAGCTCAGCAATCACTCTCCACAACAGGTTCAGGATCTTCTTCTCTGTTACCGTAAGTCCATGCAAACGTGGGTCTTTCAAAGAGCAGGGTTCAGAGTCCACAAGTGCTTCAGAGTTCCTCAGTAGGAATAGCTGGAGTACAGGGTCCAAGGCTTTAGGAGTCAGGTCACAGGTTCACTGCAGGCTAGATTCTGAAGCACTGATTGCTCAGCTGTGGCTGCTTAAGAAGCAAAGGAGAGAATCAGGGCGGGAACATGCAAGCTGGAAACTCCATTCTGACTGAGGGCAAGATAGCTGCAGCAAGACAGAAAGTAAAATGGCTGACGAACAAACTGAGTTTCAGGAACATGTACACAGAACCTTACATTACTCCCCCCTTAGGGACAACCTCGGATGACCTCAGACCAGGCTTGTGTGGGTACCTCTGATGAAACTGACGGAGCAAGCGAGGAGCATTAACGTTATTGACTGGTTCCCATGAGTTGTCCTCCACTGGGTAGCCCTGCCATTTAATCAGATATTGTAACTGATTTCTATACAACCTGGAATCTAAAATCCTTTCCACCACAAATTCTTCCTGACCATCGACTAGCACTGGGTCAGGGCAAGGAGAAGAACGTCCAGGAAACGTATTGGGTGTCGCAGCCTTTAGTAGGGATACATGAAAGACAGGGTGGATTCTCATAGTTCTGGGCAGTTGAAGACGACAAGCAACGGCACTTATAATTTTACTGATTTTATAGGGTCCAATGTACTTATGTCCCAACTTAGACGATGGAATCCTTAACTTAAGATTTCTGGTTGACAGCCAGACCAAGTCTCCTACCTTGAAAGCTGGTGCAGGTTTACGAAATTTATCTGCTGCTTTCTTGTACCTTTCCTGAGCCGATTCCAGATTCTCCTTTAGAAGATCCATATTCTTCTGTAAAGACGTGATTCTTTCAGCCACTGCTGGTAAAGGCGTTTCTATGGGAAATCGTGGTAGAATGTTAGGATGATAACCTAGATTAGAGTAAAAAGGAGACTGCTTAGTGGAGGCACTCTGAGAGTTGTTATACGAAAACTCAGCTAATGGAAGTAGATCCACCCAATCATCCTGTAGGTGGCAGATAAAGCAGCGGAGATACTGCTCCAGGGTTTGATTGGTTCGTTCGGTCTGTCCATTAGTCTGGGGATGAAAAGCAGAAGAAAGGTTTACTTTAATGTCCAATGCTGCACAGAAATTTTGCCAAAACCTAGAAGTGAATTGCACCCCTCGATCCGAAATAACCTCATCCGGTACTCCATGTAAGCGAAACACATCTTTAATCATCAAATCTGATGTCTGTTTTGCAGTGGGTAAGCCGACACAAGGGATAAAATGAGCTGCCTTTGTTAGACGGTCAACCACCACTAGAATGGTGTTCTTCCCTTGAGAGGTTGGTAACTCCACAATGAAGTCCATAGAAATGGATCCCCACGGGCGGGACGGGTGGGAAGAGGCTGTAACAGACCAGTTGGTGAGGAGCGAGGTGTTTTGCATCTTGCACAGACTTCACATGAAGTGACATAGTTTAAAACATCCTTCCTGCAAGTGGGCCACCAAAAGAAACGAGAAAGAAATTCCTGTGTCTTTAGAATTCCTCTATGCCCAGCTATTTGGAATCGTGAATGAGTTGCAATACTCTCAATCTGACTGTTTCAGGAATATACAGGCGTTGTCCCTGAATCCACACACCATTCTTAAAGACAAGACTTACGTCCCTTGGGGGTTGTGCCAAAAAGGAATCCGCATGGTATGCTTCCTTGATGTCCTTAAGTAGGTCTTGATTATGAATTACTCCTAGGAATCTAGAGTCAGGAAGAATAGTCTTAGGAGGAGTAATTGGACGTGTCTCTGCTGAGTAAATCCTAGAGAGTGCATCAGCCTTTCCATTGCGCGATCCTGGTCTATAAGAAATGATAAAATTAAATTGGTTTAAGAAAAGATTCCAGCGAGCCTGGCGAGGAGTCAGGCACTTAGCCGACCTGATAAACTCAAGGTTACGATGGTCTGTCAGGACGACTATTTGCTGTGCAGCACCCTGAAGAAGGTGTCTCCATTCTTTGAAGGCGGCAATAATGGCCAACAACTCTCTATTGCCCACATCGTAGTTCCTCTCAGCCGAAGACAACTGCTGGGAAAAGAAGGCACAGGGATGCAAGACATTCTTCTCACCTGTTCTCTGAGAGAGTATAGCTCCAACGGCACAGTCTGAAGCATCCACCTCTATTATGAAGGCAAGCTCGGGGTTGGGATGTACTAGTATAGGTGCAGTGGTAAATTTATCTTTTAGACGGGAAAATGCTTCCTGGGCTTGGGGAGTCCAGGAGAACCTAGACTCTTTCCGGGTAAGTTGGGTGATAGGTGACACTACCTCAGAGAAATTTCTAATGAAACGTCTATAGAAGTTGGCAAACCCGATGAAGCGCTGTACCTCCTTCACATTTCTAGGACTTGGCCAATCCTTGATGGCTTGGGTTTTGCTTCCATCCATACTAATTCCTTGTGTAGACAGTACATACCCCAGAAATTGAATTTCGGTCCTATGGAATTCACACTTTTCAAGTTTGATGTAAAGATGATTTTGTCTTAGACGTTCCAAGACCATTCTCACATGTCCATGATGTTCCTCTGTGGAGTTAGAAAAAATTAGAATATCATCCAAATAAATTACCACGAATGTATCTAGGAGATCCCTGAAGATGTCATTCACCAAGTGTTGGAAAGTGGCTGGGGCGGTACTCAGACCAAAAGGCATGACTAGATATTCAAAGTGTCCATAGCGTGACCTGAATGCAGTCTTCCATTCATCCCCAGGTCTAATACGGACTAAGTTATAGGCCCCATGAAGATCTAGTTTAGAGAAAATTTTGGCATGTCTCACTCTCTCCAATAACTCAGGGATTAAAGGCAATGGATAACGGTTTTAATAGTAACCTTATTGAGTTCCCTATAGTCTACGCATGGTCTCAGAGATCCATCTTTCTTCTTTACAAAGAAGATGGGTGCACCTGCAGGAGATGAAGAGGGGCGTATGAAGCCCTTGGCTAGATTTTCGTCTATGTAATCCTTTAAAGCCTTTAGCTCGGGCCCCGCCAGGGGGTAGATCTTACCAAAAGGTATCTCTGCTCCAGGCAATAATTCAATTGGACAATCATATGGACGGTGAGGAGGAAGCTGGTCAGCGTTCTTCTTGTCACATAAATCCACATAGTCCTGGTATACAGCTGGTAGTTCAGGGACTGACATGGTTCCTTTAGGAACAGAGCAAGCTGAAACTTTTGGACTCATCTGTTTCTCTGGAAAGTGTAATTCCTTGGTCTCCCAGTTAATGGTAGGATTCTGAGCCTGCAGCCATGGTAGCCCTAGAATAATGGGAAAGTGGGGAGAAGAGATAAGCATAAAGGACAGTTTCTCTTGATGATCTTTACCCATAAGAACCTTCAAAGGCTCTGTTTCCTGATCCACTGGTCCAGAGGTCAGCAGGGAGCCATCCACAGTTTCCATCTGTACTGGAGTAGCCTTCTTCACTGAACGTATCCCCTGTTTCAGAGCAAAGGAGACATCCATAAAATTTCCACTTGCCCCTGAGTCGATCATAGCAGAGCTAGACACCCAAGCTGAGTCAACCCAGAGTTTGATGGAAAGAAAGCAATGAGAATTGTTTTTCTTACAACTCAGCTGGGACACCGCTGAGGAAACTTGAAAAATGGCAGCGTTTACACAGTCAACGTCCTCAGAGGTAACGGAGTTTAAGTCCGAGAAATCAAGATCTGTTGCTGCAGATCTCTCTGGAGCCTGAGGCTCGGACCTGACAGATCCCCTCTCGCAACACTCACAATGAATGAGTGCTGCAGTAGTCTTACGAGAACGGCTGGGGCAGTTTATAATGAAGTGCCCTGACTTACCACAATAGAAACATAGATTCTCCTTAAAACGATGTTCCTTGCGTGCATCACTAACCCGTCGTTGTAAAGAGTCTACCTGCATGGGTTCAGGTTCAGGTTCCCGTGTAATCCTACTCAAAGGTTCCTTAGCTGGAGAGGAAGGTAGGAAAAGGTTAGTGCGATTGCTTTCGAACCATCTCTCTTGCCTGCGTTCAGTCAGACGAGTATCAATACGGATGCAGTAGTTAATAAAGTCACCTAACGCAGTGGGAGGGTCGGCACGAGCAAGTTCATCCTTAATCAGTGGAGATAACCCCTTTCGAAAAATAGATTTTTTGGCGGAACTGTCCCAGGTGGTATCAAGGGCCCATCTCCTGAAATCCAAGGCATATTCAGCTACCGAGTGCTTACCTTGGCGCAAAGCTAACATGGCTGCTTCAGCTGTTGCACCTCGATTGGGGTCATCAAACACCTGCCCCATGGCTGAAATAAAAGCATCAAGGTGATTCAAACAATCATCCTCAGTCTCAATCAGAGGGTTTGCCCACATCAAAACCTTGTTGGTAAGCAACATAATTATAGTAAGCACCTTAGATCGTTCAGTGGGAAATTGTGAAGCATGTGCAGAAAAAAAAAGATTGCATTGATTAATAAATCCCCTGAATTTCTCACGTTCACCGCCAAAACAAAAGGGGGCAACTTGGGAATCCCAGAACTCGGGGCTACGGCAGGAGTCTGGACTCGCTCCTCTAGAACCTCAATCCTGGCTCGCAAATCCTGGGCAGTCTGTCCAAACACTTGCAAATTGTGATTAGTGAGGTCCTGTAGGCTTGAAAAACGGGTCTTTATATTCTGCAAATCTGTAAGGATATTATCAGTCACTCCGCAAAGTTCCTTTATGCGGGCCTCCATTTTCCAGATCTTTTAAGACAGGAGTACTGGAAGAAGAGGAGAGGAGAAAAAAAAAAACAATAGTGTTTACCTGTGGTAACACTGCAGAGAGAAAAAAAAATTAAGGGAACTGCTCACCTGGAATGGTTGTGAGAAGTCACAACCACTATCATCACAGAAAGTTCACCCGGACATCTGATATCCACAGTTACAGCAGACAAAAAAGAGAAAAGAAAAAAAAAAAACAATAGTGTTTACCTGTGGTAACACTGCAGAAAAAAAAAACACTTAAGGGAATTGCTCACCTGGAATGGTTGTGAGAAGTCACAACCACTGTCATCACAGAAAGTACAACCGGACATCCGATATCCACAGTTACAGCAGACACAGCCTTTCCAGACCCAGCAGACACTAACATTTGGCTTCAGAATCTTGTAATGTATGTAGTACAGTTCATATAGCGTCTTGTGCTTGGGTGCGATGAAAATACATGAGACACAGGTTTAATATAGAAAGTCTTGTATTCCTTCATACAAGTTGGCAAAAATAGTCACACAGTTTGCAGACACAGAGGCAGGAGACACAGCAGGCCAGAGTAATCTAAGCTCAGCAATCACTCTCCACAACAGGTTCAGGATCTTCTTCTCTGTTACCGTAAGTCCATGCAAACGTGGGTCTTTCAAAGAGCAGGGTTCAGAGTCCACAAGTGCTTCAGAGTTCCTCAGTAGGAATAGCTGGAGTACAGGGTCCAAGGCTTTAGGAGTCAGGTCACAGGTTCACTGCAGGCTAGATTTTGAAGCACTGATTGCTCAGCTGTGGCTGCTTAAGAAGCAAAGGAGAGAATCAGGGCGGGAACATGCAAGCTGGAAACTCCATTCTGACTGAGGGCAAGATAGCTGCAGCAAGACAGAAAGTAAAATGGCTGACGAACAAACTGAGTTTCAGGAACATGTACACAGAACCTTACAATTTCAGAGGATTGGCGCAGCGCGGGAGAAGTCTTGGAGTCGGGAGTGGGAGGTACAGATTAGTGCAGAGGTTAGTCCAAGGTCGTTTGCAGAGCGCAGCAGTCGGTTAGGCTGATAGATAGAAAAGAGGGGGGAGATTTTAGGGGGGTGCTGCCCCTGTGGAGAGCTTTGGGGGTGGAAAAAGTATTTGAATTGGTCCTTAATGGTGGGGAACTATTTCATTTTATCCCGTTATGTTCAAAACTTTTCTACCACCTTTAAATGTACGTCATGGCCAAAATTTTTTATAATGGAAAAAAATATGATATTTTACAAAGATCTGCTGCCCTCTGGTTTTTTTTGTTTTGTTTTTACAGATTTTTTATAAGACAGAATATAAAAGCAAAATTTGAAACAAAGCTTATTTTGGGCGTTGAAAGAGTTAAAGCCGCAAATTAATTTTTTTAGTGTTGACCCTTTTTTCTTCAGGACCTCTGCCCAAATTTTCCCCGGCATGCTTCAATCAACTTCTTTTGGGCCAAATCCTGGCTGTTTGCAGTCAAATTTTTGCCAATTTAATGCTTTATTTTGTTTAGAATTTTTAATTTTTTTTTTGTCCACCGTTTTTCTTGGGGGATTTACCCCAAGTTCTCAAAGGGGTTAAGATCGGGGGGTTTTCCCGCCCCTGGGAACCCAAAAACTCTTTGTTTTGTTCCCGAGGGCCTTTTTTTCACCCATAACTTAGGCAAAACAAAAACACATAATTTCCCCAAAAGCTGCAATGTTGGAAGTTTCATAAAAAGTGGGTTGAACTTTGCAAAAAGTGCAGTGCGGAAAGGGTTTTCCTTCAGGGTTTTTGGCTTTTAATTTAAAAACATCAAGTAAAAATAATAATACCCGAAAACCTCAGCTACAGTGAAAAACTTCACAAAAAATGTTCAATAGCTGGGGAAAGCCCTCTTTTTTTTTTCTTAAATTTTTTCTTTTCAACCCTTGTTTTTGGTACGGATGGGGAAACTTTTCCACTTTTTAGATTTGAATTATTTGAAAATTGAATGTAGCAGCACCAAATTTTTGAAAAAAAGAAAGGATGAGGCCAAAGGGGCAGACACTAGCAGAGTAACGCAGTGGTGGTTTAAGTAAGTGGAGCGGGGGTCTACACTCCTACCAAAAAAATTTTAAAACCCCGAAAGATGGAACACTGAACCAACTGTTCCTTGCTGTTTAAGGCCTTTTTTTTTGGACTTTTTATTATGTTTGCAAGAATGTATTTTTATTTTGTGGAAAAAGGTCACACTAATAGGGTTTTAGTAAATTTAAAAATATAATAAAACAGCCCAAATTTTTGGGGAAAAAAAAAAAAAATGACAAGGGGGGAGCCCGTGACAGACACCCGCCCGAGTTCACGCAGCGGTGGTTGAAGTAAGTGGAGCGGGGGGTCTACAATCCTTCCAAAATTTAAAAACCCCGGGCTAGATTAACACTGGAAACAACCCGTTCCCCTTGCTGTGAAAGGCCTTTTTGTGGACTTTTTTATTATGTTTGAAGCAATGTATTGTAAATTTTGGGTGGAAAAAGGGATCACACTAATTTGATTTTTGAAATTTTTTAAAAAAGAATTTAAAGCAGCATTGTTATGTTTCGGTAGTGGGGAGGGCGGTTTAAAAAAAGGGAAAAAACCGAACAGTTGGAAATTGAGTTGCCCGTCCCTGACTAACCACCACAACTAGAGGGCCCGCCCTGGAGGTTCCTAGGTTGGTCCCCAGAGCCTCTTTACAGCCTGAGGGAAAATAAAAAAACACCCAAAAATAGAAAAAGGAAAGCTATCTGCCCCCCGGGGCAGATCCCCCAAAAAAAATAGGGAAAAACCCCCCAAAAAAGTAATGGGGGTTTGCAAGAAAAAAACTTCCCAAAAACCGAAAATAGTTGAGCAAAAAGCTGGGGGGCCCCAAAAATACCTAAATAGAAAAGGATAGGAAGGTCAAATTTTGCAATCCCAAAAAAAAACCCCGAAAAACACCAAAATCTACTAATTTTAAAAACACCTGGTTCACCCGAACCCCTTTCCCCCTAAAATTTGTTTTTCTGGTGAACCCCACCCCAAAAAAGCAGCCCCTGAAAAAAAATGGAAAAAAGCAAAAGTACAAAAAACAGTGGTGAACTAAATGAGAGGGCAAAAAACCCCCCGGGGGGGGACCCTGAAGGCCCCCCCAGAAGGGGCAGGCAAAATGCCAAAAAACAAGCACAAAAACAAAAGAAGAAAAAGTCTTATTTCCTTTTTGCAGGAGATGCAGACACGGGCACAGCAGGCTAAAAGGAAAAAAGGAATTTAAAGGGTTGAGACCAGAACAATTGATCACGGAAACCCCGATGGGAAGGCGACTCCCCTTAAAATTTTAAAACCAAATCAGTTAAAACCCGATTCCCAATTCACAATTTTTCAATGGGGCAGTCCAGTTTCCCCTTGTAAAACCCCCAGAGGGAGGGCCCCTGTCGAACCCCATTTCAAGTTTCCCTTCACAACAGTACCCCCCCTTGAGGGGGGTCACCCAAACCCCCAAATTGGGGCAAAACCGGTGGGGCAGGTTGGGGTTTTTATGTTTCGCACGGATGAGTCTCCTAGATTTGGGTTCCGAAACCAAAAAAACCCCAAAATTGTCTTCCTGACCTAACCTCTCCCCCTAAAAAAAATTTTGGAGATTTTCCCTCTAGAAAAACGAGGGAAATTTAATATTTTTTCAACCCAAACTCCATTTTGCCCTCAAAACCCGAAACCGGGTAAAGGGGGGAATGCAGTAGGAAAACCCCTGGCTCAACAAAAACCCCTTTTAACAAGGACTTTGGGGGGAAAACGTTATGGATCTTAAATGTCCCTGGGGAAGCAAACGAAAGAAACTGGAATTAAAAATCTCCATGATTTTTATTTTGTCCAAAGAAACCCGGCTTAAATTTTGGAGATGCCATCTCATGGAAAATTTCTTTAGGAAACCAGACCAAGTCCCCCACTTTAAACCGAGGGGCCATCCCGTCCATGCCGGGTTTGCCAAAACCCCTGGGCCCCTTTTCCCGAGAGAGGGACAACCCCTCCATACCCGGTCCCCAAAACTGTTGCATAGCTCCCCCAAAAAGAGTCAAAAACCCTTTGGGCAGGCTCGGATATCAAATACAATAACACAAAGCAAAGGCAGCAGAAAAACAATTTTAACAAATGGCAAGTTACTCCTTTATTCTTGGTTAACGTGTTGTGTTTTATTTTCCCAGTAGGTTGTCATTCGTTGCTCTGTGTCCTTAAAACATTAATAATATTCACATGTCCAGTTACTTCCATTTTTGGATCCGTTTTAGGATGACAAAAAAAAAACAATAAATAAAATGAAACGATCCATTTATTTAAATGGGGACAAAAATATCCTAAAAGGTCTTTGACTTCTGTTTTTTAGCTGGATCATAAATCGCAGTCGGCACACCTTTTTTCTCCCTCCAATAAAACGAATAGCAACTGTATACATATTTTTAAACATTAAGGGTCTATGGGAAACAGATCAGAACAGATTTTTTTAACATTTACATCCGTTTTTGCTCTAGTTCTAATTAATCCAGTTTTCTTTTCTTTATACCGGATCCATTACAAACATATGACAACTAGATTTGTGAACATGGGACAAGACATCATTGCAAGAGGCCAGGTTATATAGGGACTGGCAGAGAACCAGGTAAGGGAACTATGTAAGTGATAGGGAAAAGAAAAATAATGTGTTTTTTAATCTTCAACTTTTCAAAATATTTTTCAGAACTCACAAACTTTGCTGCAGTAATTTTCAGCAATATCTGCACAATTGGCATTTATTGTGGTTTTTGTCTGCCTTAGTGAACAGAATTCTGCAACAAATCGCAAAATTATCCACAATATATATTCACTGCTGTAGATTTCATATCTGCACTACAGATTAATTCCAGACTTTTCCACGGGGTGTGGATGAGATTTGGTATAAAATCTCACCTATTCGCTACTTTATATGAAGCAGCTTTTCTGCAAACAAAATCTGCAGCGTTACACCGTGTGAATCAAAACAGAACCTGTAATATGTGTACTGGAAAACGGAACAAATTTCAAGTGCTGTGAAATTGCAACTTGCTATGAGCCCCAACTACAGGCGGCGCTCATAGCAATCGGCAATGACAACCATAGAGATCTGCTGCAGACCTCTGTTGTCAGGCTGACCATCGGTGACCCGCGATCATGTGCGGTCCCCGATGGGCAAGATTAATGACACGCTTTCGTAAGCTCGAGTTAAATGACACTGTCAGAGATTGACAGCGGCATTTAACTAGTTAACAGCCGCCGGTGGATCACGATTCCAACCGTGGCTGTTGTTGTGGGCACATGTCAGCTGTATAGATTAGCTGTCATGTGCCCGGAAAGGTGTGGGCTCAGAGCCGGAGCCCACACCAAACAGGGGGAGTCCAACATCGGCGTACTATTACGCCCAGCGTCGGAAAGGGGTTAAATATATTTCAGAATATATTGCATCTATTGTTAAAAGTTATAAAATGTTTCTTTTATTTTATAAAATTATTCATAGAAATCATCATATTTAACACATGCACACAATAAGCAAATAAACTCCAATGTATTACCATTTATAGGGTCTACGTAGGCTGGGAAGACAGTATTGGGCGTACTGATTAGCTCGGTACTTGCCTTATAACAATTCTCCAAAACACTTTCCCATTTTAGCCTCGCTGACTGACCGGTGAGATTTTCTTGGTAATAGTCTTCATCTGTTTTCGTCAAGACTGCTGCTGACTTTTTCAGCTTGTTCAGGAGCTGTAGATTAAAGTCAGAAAAAGTTTCTTCATAGCTTGTACAGTTAAAGGGGTTGTCCCCACGAACAAAAGTTCATTTTAATCAATAGATCTTGGAATAATAATAATTTCCATAATTTGATGTGTTTAAGTAAAATGTTCCTGTGCTGAGATAATCTTATACATGAGTCCCTGCTGTGTACTGTGTAATGGCGGTGTCTGACCGTGCAGGGACATGATCTGATCACACCACATCTCCTGGGCAGGGGGGAAGCCTGATCACTCCGAATTTAATGTCATTATTCATTGGGCACAGATTATAGGGAGGGTAAAAGGGACCATTGCTCATTGGTCTTTACCACCTTGGGTCCTCCATCTCCATCTTCTCCCGAGCTCTTGCCAGACTGCTTGCAGTAAAGCTTCATCTCTGATAGCATCATATACTGTCTGGTTATTTTAGAGGGAACCTCTCCAGAAACTATTGATCCAGCCCTAATTGGGCAGCTACAATAAGTCAATTACAATAGACTTCTCTCTATACGAAAACATTAATTAATCCATGCAAATTTACAGAGAACAGTGATTCTTTCCATGATAATAAGGATTGGACTTGGAATAGGCAAACTCTATTTTCTCCCAAAATGACGAATAGGTCGTCAGGCTGTCCTTAAATAAAGCTGCTGGTTGGTGGATCCCACAAGGGTTACTAGGATTTACCAAGAAATATCTAAACTGTAAGACCAATTTAAGAGGTGTTCTGACCAAAGACCTTTATGATACACCCCATAATATGGATCTCGGGGAACATACATTCAGATTCCCACCTAATAGACATCTACATTAAAACCACATAAAGGTGAAGTATATAACACCGAATATCTCATTACATTAGCACCTGTCAAAGGGTGAGAAATATTTGGCAGCAAGTGAACAGCTGATGTGTTGCAAGCTGGAAATATGGGCAAGCATAAGGATCTGAGTGACCAGTGCCAAATTGTAATGGCTAGATAAATAGGCCAGAACTTCTTCAACATGGCAGGTTATGTGGGATGTTCCCAGTGTGTGGTAAGTACCTACCAAAAGTGGTCCAAGAAAGGACAACAGGTGAGCTGGTGACATCAATGATGTGTGTGGGGAGCAAAAGCTAAGCCATCTAGTTGGATTCCACAGTAATTGTGTGAAGGTGAGAAGGGCTAATTAAATCAATTAATAACCTTATAAGCTAGTTCAGATGTGGTGAAGCAACATGGCGTCTATATCCTGGAACTACGCCCTGGAAGAAATCCTTGGAATGTGAAATTGAAGACACACTGAAGACCATATATGGAGTGGAGTTGCCATCGACCTATCATAGACCGACACTGGCTGTTCAGAAGATTGTGCAACACCCACTTCCTGTCTGTTACACGATTCTTTGTTCTAGTAATAAAGTTCTGCCGAGGAAGGAGTATACATCTGACTCTGTGTCTGCTGTCTCTCTTTATGCATGCACCTGGCTATTTATTAGGTCAGGAACAGGCAATCACTAAGATCTCACTTTAAGAGATCACCCCAACAATTGGAGCACAAATCTTTTGGAGTCCGTGTCTCAATGGGTCAGAGCTATTCTGGCTGTACAAGTTGAACCTATTAGGCAGGTGATGTAATGTTATGGCTGGTCAGTGTATAATATTTAGCCTTTTTTATCACTAATTTCAATGTTGAGATTCCCCTTTAGGACATTTTTAGTGCCAATAAATAATTTGCAGATTGTATGCCAAATGTTTAAAAATGGCACTCTAAAATCTAAAGACATTACCAAGTTCTTAAAAATGGATAACAGACTTGATCAAAAAGCTTTGCAGGATCCTGGTCCAACGGCCAGGTGAGTAGTGTGTAGCCACTCTACAAGAGCACTGGCAACCTCCTACTACCTGTGGCATCTCCAGATCTCTAGCGCTTCTTCTGATTTACGTCTACTAAATTCTAATCAGAAGAGGCACAGGAAGCATAAGTAGGAGGCTTTAACCCAGTGACAAAAAAACTATCGACATGGCTGCAGAACCAAGGCAAATCATTAAAGATGAACGAGGGAAGTCTTTGGGGTTCCCATCCCACAAGTTTCTTACACTTCTTTTATGGATATCCTATAAACCTAGCAAATGATAAACCATATATCCACCTTTTGCTTGTCCTTCTCTGTCGCCGTTTCTTTTGCAGTTTCACTTTCCGCTAGATGAAAAAGCACTTCGTGTTTTTTTGTTTGATCCGTTAGCTTCTTCTTTATCTGTAAAACAGTTATATATGATCATTCTTCAGCGTGGCGGCTGGGGACTTCTCTCCTTCCGTAATAGAGACCTTACCTTTATTTGTTGTCTCCAGTTGCTTAACACAATGCTTGCCATCTTGTCCACTTCATTATCTAGCTTATAGGCGAGAGGAAACTCATTATTATTGTGTCCATTTATTCTTCACGCTGTCAACTACGGCTGTGACTGCACGTGGAAATCTCGCTGATGATGACATATTACACCTACTGCCGCAGTGTAATTAATGTAATAAGCGGCCTGTCCCTCTGTAATACTACTTTATGTTTCACTGCGGAAAATTACACGGGAATCAATATACTGTAAACTCTGTTTTGTCATCTACCATCAGAGAAAACTTTTTTCTCTGTTTGAATAAGCATGAATGTCCATTTAAGAAGCACTCCTCCTCCTCCCATCAAAATCGGTAACCTCTTAATATATTGCAATCATCATATTATACAGCACTGTGTACTTACAATTAGAGATGAGTGACTTTTCCTTTTTTCGGGTCTAGTTGGGTTTCGTGAAACCCAACTTTCTCAAAAGCCGAGTCGAACGAAGTCGGCCGACTAACGGAAATGGTCGGGTCAGAGTCGAAAATCTGACCCCAATGCAAGTCAATGGGGAATAAAAGTTGGCAGTGAGTGGAGGACAGTAAACACACCTACAGTGCCCATTTTCAGAGCCGTCGGGCGGCTCAGCCAAGGAGCGGTGCCGGCGCAGCTTTGGTGGGAGATATGAATCCCGCGCCGCTCAAAGCGCGCGGCACCGCTGCACATGTCATCTCGTTGCCCACAGTGTACGTCATTGCTCATTGGTGAAAAAAAAGGCGCCTACAAGCATTCGGGGAAATCCGACTTGGGCGCTCGGGTTGACGACCGCTCAGCCGACTGCACGCTATGGTCAGGTTTTGACCAACGAAACCCGACTTTGGCTAAAATCGGTGACTTTTAAATCTGACCGACCTGTTTCGTTCAACTCTACTTACAATTGCTCATTTTGCCTTTCTACCAAGATAATTCTTCTCTTTTCCATTAGGTCTAAGACATCACGTGATTAAAAACTGACTAGCTGAATCCTTCTAAGCTCTATGTAGAAACAGGAGGTCAATTTTCATGAGTTACTGCAAAAGTCCCTGGCATGGAGAGGAGGAGCGGCTGGGTCAGGAGGTGAAGAGGCAACTGATAAATGCAGGGAAAAGAGACTTCCTGTTAAATCATTGAGCAGAGAAAAGAGAAAAATTAACTAGGAGAAAGGAAAAATGAGCAATTGTAAGTAAGTAATGAAGGTAATCAGATGTAACACATAGATAACGCAAGGCGAGAACAGTCAGTGAACGATGTAATTTCATTTAAACACAATATTAGTTTACAGTAATTCTAAACAATTAGTGATAACAAGGCAAATCAAAGAATAACTAAATAACGATACGAGTGAATTAGCAAAGTAAGTTTTTCAATATAATATTAATGTTCTCTTCATGAAGATGGTATGCACATTCATGAGAGTCACCACGTAGATTCTCTCTCTTTAACTCTGGCCCTAGCAACATTCATGGGGGTTTCCCGCTAGGCGCAAGTCTTTCTAATGGAGTCTATAAAAGCGCGTTGAGCCTCCCACTCCCCTCCCAACCTGTTGTCCTGTCCACGACCAGCCTCAGTACACTATGTCAAAATTAGAAGTGACGGCACTTGTGCTGTCTCTCTGCAATTGCAGGCGTGTCTCCCTAGTCATTGAGTCCTCGCGGACCTTCGCTGTTTGACTATCACCGAACGTCTACTGGGCCTGGAGTGGAGAGGACTGAGGCACGGTTGTTGACAGTCAACATTTGGTCTATGGATCTTGACCGGCATAGGACGTAGGTCCTGGTCTTGACTGGCGCAGTTGGAACTCTGGGTCTTCCCGAATGTAGTCTGAACCTTGTCAGGCGGTGACCGGCACCATGGTGGTGTAGACTTCCAATTGAGGTCTGTCACACTGGCCTCAGCGCCATCCCTGGTCCACGTCTACTCCTCTCTTCCTCTCGGCACCAAATCTGCCTTCGGTTTGGATGCGCAGGGCTTTTATATCCCAGGAATCAGTCCTGCGAGTCACCTGACCAAAGTCAAGCATACAAAGCTGCTCCTCTGCAATTCTTACGGTACAAATTGGTTCCACCGGCCAGCAGATGCCACGCTTTCCTCACTATGGTCACAATGACTTTTCAGGGGTATCAATGCTTCCTCTTATAAGTACACAGTGCTATATAATTTGATGACTGCAATATATTAAGAGCATAAAAACTTTCACTGTCTTATAGTCCGAAAAATACGGTAAACAGCGTGTGCATGAGATTTCAGAGATCTCATTTACTTTGCTGGTACTGTAAAACCCTTTGTTTATTCGTGTTACAAACGTAATATGTGACCATTCCCTTACGGAACTTATATAACTGGATTGAACTAGACTGTGATACCACAATACATGAAAAGACATGACACTATCTAAAAACAAAGATCTTATTTCTGGCCAACCCATACAATCTAAACAGGAAACGGACCTACATTCTTGTGATGTTTCTTGCATTCCATTTAAAAAAAAAAACAAACAAACTGTCATCATTCATTAAGCCTTTATTCCATCTGAAATTATTAACTATATGCTAACTTCCAGTACAAGGTAACATTAAAGGTGATGTTGAGGATTAGAAACACTTTAGTCTACGGACTGTGTAGTTAAGAACCATTTATTTGCCAATATAAGACTCAACCGATGAATGAAGTGGCGATGTTTATGAGTTTAAACTAAATCTTTAATTACCTTCATCCGTAAGATCATATTCACAATCATCTAATGACAATGTCCCAAGTAAATTTTCAGTAAAGAGAAGTCTCTGAGACAATGAGGTTTGCTGCTCGATCACATCAGACAGTAGCCAATGCTGGATGGGAATGACTGAATATCACTGAGACATTTATTACACCCAGGGAGGATTATAAAGAATGATATCCTGCCCACTACGAGTAAAGAAACAATTCAGCACCATAAATACCATAAATACAGGCTACTGTTTACCTTTTTCCTCTTCTTGTCGTGATTGTCCAGGACTTCATTTGTTGGTTTTATGGCTTCTTGGACGATTGCGGTGCCAAGTTTTCTATCCAATGCAGAAAAGGCAGATTGGGTTATGAGGCCGATAAACTGGATAAACGGCTGGTAGAATTATTTTTGTACAATAACAATAAACTCTTTTCTTTTTCTAACCTTCACATTTCAAAACTATATAAAGTGCAGAGTACTGAAGTTTTTATTACATCTTATAGTACAGTACAGGGGTGGACAGTTGAGTTTGCTGAGGGCCGAAACAATAGGCAGCAAAGTAATTCTGCTCAATAATTCTTATATTAATTATAATTAATATTTTATGTTAATATGAATTGTGTCACTTGATTTTGACCAGAATTAAGTATGCCGCTACACGTTTTATACAGTATGAATCCACACATAGCCTCCTATATACAGTGTGAAACCCTACATGGCCCCCTATAGACAGTATGAGACCCCACATAGCCCTCTATATACAGTATGAGACCCCCACATATCCCCCTATACACTATGAGATGCCACATAGTTCCCTATATAAAGTATCAGCCATCACACAGCACCCCTATACACAGTATTAGCCCCCACATAGCTTCTATATACAGTATGAGCCCTTACATACACTACCGTTCAAAAGTTTGGGGTCACCCAGACAATTTTGTGTTTTCCATGGAAACTCATACTTTTATTAATCAAATGAGTTGCCAAATCAATTTAAAATCTAGTCCAGACATTGACAAGGCTCGAAAAAAAATCCCCGCAAATAATAAATCAGGGTACGTGTGTTTTTAAAAATGACAGCACGAATCATTGGATGCTATAGAAATACTTTATTCACACAGCTTCAATGTTTGTAGGGGGAAAATGGCGCATGATGTGGCAGAAAATACTGCATAGGCTGCCACATACTGTTCAATATGGCTTCATAAGAGATATTTTATTGTGCCTGGTAATGCACACAGGGTGTTCGGCCCTAACAATAATAATGTAATGGTCGGATATCACCCACACACAACATATTTAATAAGCAGAATTGGAGACACCATGTGCACTTACCTATGGACTTCAGCTTTGGCCTTCATTTCTTCAGAAGCACAAGCCCAGGCAGTATTAATGCAACTGGATATACAAAGAAAACATCACATAGATTCTAAAAAACATCATATATGCACTATAGAATCCGATTAAATCTACATTCTGTAATAATAATACCATATTATTTTCCAGAAGTGTAACTATTGCACCTGTAAGAGGGGTGAAAATGGGTTCGTCACACTGTTACGTCAACCCCCATTTATATCTGTTGAACTGCCCAGAACTGTGCTGATGCTGTGTTTATATCGCCATGTATGCTGCGGCACTTATGCAACCGATCCAATGAAGTGCCGCATGTGTGATGTGAAGTGCAACAATACATTTTGCATTAGATATGACCTAGGAATAACATGCCCAGACACAGCGCAAATCTACCAGGAGGGATGTCTGAAGTGATGAATGCAGAATTCAAGGAGTTAACACATAAAGCAAGAAAAAAGGATAGATAGAGATCTAGTAAGTAAGGCTATACTCATACCGGGGGTTTTATCTTTTTTTTCTGCAGGAAAAACAGCTCTCTTGGCAGTAAAGACAGTTTTTGGAGCTTTTTTTGCTGTTTTTTTTGCTGTGTTTTTTTGTTGTGTTTTTTTGTACAGACTACATGTGTCGTTTGTGCAGAGTTGCATTTTTCCCAGCGGTTTTGCACTTTTTCATTGCTTTCTATGGTGAAAAAATGCTGCAAAAATGCTAAAGGAAGTGACATGCTGCAGATTAAAAAAAAGTAGCAACAGTTTTCCAATTTAATCAGGAAAAAAAGCAATGGGTAATCAAGGCTAAACTCACACTGGGTGTTTTTGCTGCATTTTTTTCTGCAGCAAACCCTGAGTGCTTGGCAGGAAAGAAGCGGCGGCAAAAATGCAGATTTTCCTGTGTTGTTTCGCAGTGTTTTTGGTGCGTTCTTTTCATGCTTTTTTTTCCCTTCAATTCAATGGGTGAAAAACGCTGTAAAAACACTGAAAGAAATTACATGCTCTATGTCCAAAAATACAAGCAAAGCACAAAATACTGATGACAAAAAAAAACAAGCTGTGTGCATGAGATTTGTGAAATCTCATAGACAAAGCTGGTACTGTCAAATGCAGCTGAAAATTAGCATAAAAACACATTAAAAACGCAGCAAAAACGCTCAGTGTGAATTTAGCCTAACACTTGCCGATTTATGTGGCTAATGAAGCCCAACAAGAGCAATGTAAAAAGCTTCATTTATCAGTTCTCTTGGATAAGAGAGACACTATTACATAGGAAAGGTGAAAATTGCTAGCTGCAAATTTCTATGAATGAAGAGTATATTTTCTGTTAGGCCAGGGTCACACTTGCGAGTGTGATGCGAGAAACTTGCGCGAGTCTCTCACATCAATACCTGGCACTGCCGCCGGCACTCGGACCGGAGTGTGTGGCTGCATAGAAATACATGCAGCTGCACACTCCGGTCCCGAGTGCCGGCGGCAGTGCTGGGTATTGAGGTGCGAGAGACTCGCACGAGTTTCTTGCATCATACTGTGATGCAGTAACTGAGTAACCTGTAAGTGTGTGCAAGCTGTCAGGGCTACCGCTGGGTACTCCTGACAAATGCAGTGATCTTAAGAAGGCGCAATGACCAGCGCTGTGGATGTTGGCTGTGCTGCAATAGGAAGCAGACAAATAAATTGTGAAGGAAGTGTTGCTGAGGTGTTTGCCAACAAACTGTCTCAAGTACAGGTAATGAGTCACTAAAGTTGGTTCATTGCACTATACTAATTATCCACCTCTGCTCAAGCCTGATATCTCTTAAAAAACATTTGAAACCATCAAGCTCACTGTCTCCAACTTTCACAAGTTTTTAATAAAATTGGTCTTCTCGTTTGGCTCAAAATTTAATTTTAGGCTCCAGAGATTGGGTGTGGCTGCAACTCCTAAACCCACTATAGTCAAGCCAACAATAGATAATTGTCAGCCAAATAATGGTTGTTCCCAATAGTTCGACTGACAACTATCTCTCCTAACTCCCCTATACATGGTATCATATTATTCAGCTTCCTATGACCTACATGCCCATCTAGACGGCTTAGTAGGGTTGTTCCTACTGGCAGATTCCCTTTAACACTAAACAACTCAACTTCTAAATTGTAGCAAGTTCTTAATTTTGCATATTTGGGAACTGCAGAGGGTGTTTTGACAGTGAGGGTGATCAGTGAGAGGAACAGGCTGCCACGAGAAGTGGTGAGTTCTCCTTCAATAAAAGTCTTCAAAAAGAGGCTGGACCGCTATCTGTCTGGGATGATTATAGTGAATCCTGCTTTGAGCAGGGGGTTGGACCAGATGACCCAGGAGGTCCCTTCCAACTCTACCATTCTATGATTCTATGATTCTATTAGGGAATTGTGACTTAGGGTTTTGTAAAACTCCTTCATCTGTCGCCTCGAGCAGATAGCATGTACATAGAAAGTTCTGGCACCTTCATGAATTGCATGGACAACCCATATCATGGGAATTATGTGATGCTCCATTTTCCTTGGGGTGGGCCTGCAGAGCAATTGTACTTTCCAGACTCCTTGATGATTGTGGTCCAAGTTGTCTTTTCAAACTAAATGCTAATCATATGTATACAGCCTGTAGCCATCAGTCTGTCCATGGACTTCTAAACCATTTACCCTGTAGAGTCACAGACTTCGGAAATGTCGTTGCCTTTGGGGTGAGAGCCACGGCCATGCACTGGTTCCATAAAGAAGCTTTTGTTAATTAAATAGCTTCCAGGCTTTTCCTAATGATTCTCAACTGCTTGCTAAATCACATATCACTTTGGCCACATTTATGGGAAATGCAGTATGATGTAATAAAGTCAATGAAGATAATGCGAGTAGCACATTAATATCCAGTCACACCCAGAGTGTTAGGGCAACAATAAATTTCCTACATTCTCTGACTTTAGCTCAAGTAGCTGCCGAACAAGCAAATGATCAGTCAGCACAATCCTGAGTGTTTGTAGCATGATGGACGGTGCGCTCCGACCTTACCGAGAAATTATATTTATGTATATGGGACGGTTATTTATACTAAGCACTAATTTTATATAATCTCAATGATGTTCCATAAAGGATTGTATATTTTATACCTATTTTTAGAAAAATTTCCCAATGCCGTCTAGGCATAAAAATATTATGTGGGGGTCCCTTGATAAGAAACCCCCCATTCTATGAGCCAAGATGGAGAGCCGCTAGTAAACAGCAGATTTCCCTTGGTTGTCCAGGACGTCCTTTTTTTTATAATTTACTTCATTTCCCTCTAGCAGCATCATAAGTTTTCAGAGCTAGACCACTACTGAGGCTCTCACATTAAAGGGGATGTCTATGATGAGACAATCCTTTTATTGAGCAGTCTTATCATTCACTAACCTTCCAAGCCAAAATGCACTGCAATGTTTAGAGGTCAGCTGTCTCCTCTTGCCAAAGCTTAGGGAGGCTGTCTGTCATTGGGTAACTTGAAGTTTGTGGGCCACAATACAAACTCTCAAACAAGGTCTCCAACTATCACAAGTTTTTAATAAAATTGGTCTTCTCGTTTGGCTCAAAATTAAATTTTAGGCTCCAGGGATTGGGTGTGGCTGCAACCCCTAAACCCAGTATAGTCAAGCCAACAATAGATAATTGTCGGCCAAATAATGGTTCTTCCCAATAGTTTGACTGACAACTATCTCTCCTGACTCCCCCTATACATGGGAACCTCAGCGCTCCCATGTTCTCTATGAGAGATCTGCTGCTAGACTATCCTGGTGCCGGCTTATCTCAGAGAGTAAAAAAGGATCACCAGTCTAAAATTACACTTGTCAGATCCTTCTCATCCCCGACATGATCTGTTGGGGGAAAGTCGGGACGACCCCATAGACATTAGACTTTCAACTAATCCAATATCAGCTGGTTCGGTCAACGTTAGTCTATTGCAGGGGTGGGGAACCTTTTTTCTGCCAAGTGTCATTTGGATATTTATACCATCATTAAGGGGCTGCTCAAAACGATCAACTTGAAATTTACCCTGCCATAGTTGGTCAAAAAATGTATTAACTCACCCCTAATGTGATGGCTGGAACTGCTTCTCTTTTGGTGAGACTAATATTAAGGGGTATTAATGATGCTGCTAAGCGCAACTGCTTTTCCAGGTTTGCGCCGTTCTGGAACACAGTAACTTTTTGCGATAATAAGTTTTTTAATGAATTGATTGCAGTTGTAAGTTATCTGGACTAAGATGTATATTACACTGTATGTCTTTTCACAGTGGGAAATTTATCACTGCTCACATTACATTTACAGAACTCAAGTAGTGGGAGGTCTGCTGTATATACATCACATAGGAGACAGTAAGACTGCTGTATATACAGTATATCACATAGGTGACACCAAGACTGCTACATATACATCACATGGAAGACAATGGATCTGGTGCATACATTACATAGGAGACAGTGGGTTTGGTGCACACACTCCATATGAGTGAGTATGGTGCATGCATTACATAGGGGACACTGAGACTGCTGTATATACAGTATATCACACGGGTGACACCAAAACTGCTTTATATACAGCACATAGGACAGTGAGACCACTGTATACATTACATAGGAAACACCAAGACTGCGGTATGCATCACATAGGAGACAAAGAGACTGCTTAACACATAACATAGGAGACAGTGAGACTGCTGCATATACAGTATATCACAGAGGTGACACAGAGACTGCTAGATATACACACAACATTGAAGACAGTGGGGGTGTTGAATACATCACGTAATAGACAGTGAGGCTGGTGCATACATCACATAGAAGACACTGAGACTGCTGTATATACATCCCATAGGAGATACCTAGATTGCTGTATACATTACATAAAAATCACTAACTGCTGTTTACATCACATAGGAGAAAGTGAGACTTCTTTATATACAGTATGTTACATAGGTGACACCAAGACTGCTATATATACATCACATAGGAGTAGTGTTGAGCAATATTGCTCGATATCTAAAAATATCGTATCGAAATTGTATCGCCGATAGCACTAAATATCGTCGATATCCGATTTCGATAGCGGAAGTCCCATGTAAGTCTATGGGAACAAAATATCGAAATTAAAAAAATCCATTCTTGCCTTGTTGGTTAATTGTACATGAAGGAAAACAACAAAGACTAATGTAGAATGTATTGGGGGAGGTTGAGGAGACAATAAAGGCATACATGTTTAACCCAATGCATTGGAATAGCATTAATATATTTTTTTTTGGAAATACGTTTGGATTGACTAACAAATTGACAATGTTGTTAACCTTTTTTCTATTTTGGGCTTTTTTGGCAAATATGTATGTTTCACAACTTCCATGCTCTTCACCTTTTTAACTTTTGCCAGTGCCACACTTTCTCCTTCATAATCTTCAGCAGCATCATCTTTCTCATCAAATTATTCTTCATCTTCACCTTCTTAATCTTCTTCTTAAACTTCTTGCTATTCATGTTTTTGTTTACATTACTCATATTGTTATTATTAAACTAATTAATCTTCTTCATATTCAAATTCTTCATCTTCTTCCTCTTCATCTTCTTCATCATATTCTTATTTGTGACAGAGATTCCTGTACTTGTAATCTGTAAAAGTATGAATTGTTCATCCTTCCGTTCTTGCTGTCGCAAAAGATTTAAATTACAACAGTATTTGTCCGTGTTCAGTTTAGCCTGCAGCAGCAGGCATTTTCCAGGGGCACCACGAGGAGGAACGGACTCACCCCCATACACTGCTTAGTCTTCTTCTGCTTAGAATTTAGAGCATATATTTTGCTCTTCATTTTGGTCTTATACTTCATGTTCTTCTGTTTTTTGATCTTTTGCTTATTGTTCTTCTGTCTCTTGTTCTGTATCTTGTAGTTTGTCTTAACCTTCTTTGTCCTGTTGGTGATCTTCTTCTGGGTAATCTTTTATTTTTTCTTTGTGATGGTGTTCAGGCTGGTTGGCTTCATGCTCGTCGTCCTTGTTGTCGTCATCTTCTTCTGGGTGGTCTTTAATGTCGTCTAATTTCCGAGAAACAGCTGACGTTACTGGAACCCTGACGGGTATCAGATGGAGCAAGAGACAATGGAAGTAACGAGGACCAGCTGACTGTGCTGGACCCCGGACGGGTAGCAGAAGGAAAAGAGGCAATGTCACAACCGAGTACCAGCTGACGTTACTGTGACACGGTTACTAAGCAGGAAGTACCTGTGCTCCAAAGCACTACCAAGGACCAGCAGACGTTGCTGGAACTCGGATACGGAGATGGAGGCACCTAGGCCAAAGGCACTGGGGAGAACCACTTGACGGTACTGGACCCCGGACGGGTAGCAGAAGGAAAAGAGGCAATGTCACAACCGAGTACCAACTGACGTTACTGTGACACGGTTACTAAGCAGGAGGTACCTGTGCTCCAAAGCACTACCAAGGACCAGCAGACGTTGCTGGAACTCGGATACGGAGATGGAGGCACCTAGGCCAAAGGCACTGGGAGAACCACTTGACGGTACTGGACCCCGGACGGGTAGAAGAACGCACCCATGAAAATGTAAGTTGACAGGACGCAAGCCGTCCGCAGTTACCGAATCACACAGTCCTACAGTGGGTGCTTATCCTATTGTCACAATGGAAACCGCCTTTATTTACATATCCCACAGCACACATAGGAATCACCTAAACTGCAGGCACCATATAGTCGGCTAACCCGAATGCAACACGACAGCACAACTTATTGGAGGATAATTGACGTTCACACTGCCAGGAAACAGCTGTCGTGCTGTAACCAGGCTGGCCAGGAGTCAGTACCCCTGCCAATTACGGTGTTGTAGCCCAGGGAGTACAGTTCAGGTGGTAGAAAGATGAACATAACAGGAGACATGGAAAACGTTGCCAAACAGTTATTTAATCTGAAAACGGACAGGCAAATTCAGGTGAGATCCATGCCTTGTTCATTTTCAGAAAAGTAAGCCGGTCTACATTCTCTGAGGATAGTTGCATGCGACGGTCTGTTACTACACCACCTGCAGCACTAAAGACACGCTCAGATAATACACTGGCAGCAGGGCAAGCCAGCACCTCCAATGCATACTGGCTAAGCTCTGGCCATGTATCCAACTTAGAGACCCAAAATTTGAAAGGGGAAGAGGCATCTGGGAGTACACTTAGAGGGAAAGCCAAGTAGTCTGTCACCATCTTACGGAAACGTTTCTTCCTGGTGACTGGAGCCGTCTCGGATGGTGTAGACCTTGCTGGCGCTGTCACAAAACTTTGCCACATTTGTAACATACAGTTCTTGCCCTGTGCAGAGGCGCTGCTTCTGCTCCCTCTTGTTGTAGAGGTGTCTACACTGCCTCGACGCACAGAGCTGCTTTGTAAAGCAGCAGCAGTAGCAGCAGCAGCTCTCTCGGCTGGAATGTACAACAGTATGGGTTGCACCAGTGTGTCTTGGTACTCCTGCATTTTACGGTCCCGGTTCACCGGTGTGATGAGGGTTTGTAAGTTGTCCCGGTAGCGAGGGTCTAGGAGGGTGTACACCCAATAATCTGACGTGCTGAGAATGTGGGCGATGCGGCGGTCGTTTCTCAGGCACTGAAGCATGAAATCAACCATGTGCTGCAGACTCCCAACTGGCCAACAAAGGCTGTCCTCTGGAAGAGGCGTTATCTCTGTCTCCTCTGCATCACCCCACCCTCGCTCTACATACTGAGTAGAGCGTTGTGTACCTCCCTCTGTAGGGATTTCTTCCTCCTCCATTGACTCCTCCTCCTCCTCCTCCTCATCCTCCTCACAAAGTGAGCCCTGCCCAGCCCTTTGTGAGGAACGACGTTGCGCTGACTGTCCTGAAGGTAATTGAATTTGTGACTCCTCATCCTCCACCTCTTTCAAAACCTCTTCCTTTAGTGCTTTCAGTGATTTCTGAAGCAGGCAGATAAGGGGTACAGTCATGCTGACTAGTGCATCATCTGCACTCGCCATCCGCGTTGAGACATCAAACGCACGCAAAACGTCGCAGATGTCGTTCATAGAGGCCCACTCAGTAGTGGTGAAGTGTGAACGGCGCAAATTGCGAGTTGATTGCGCCTGTTGCAGCTGATACTCCATTACTGCTGGCTGCTGCTCACACAACCGCTCCAACATATGTAACGTGGAATTCCACCTGGTGGGTACGTCACATATGATGCGATGTTCAGGAAGGCGAAATCTGACTTGCAGAGCTGCAATGCGCGATCTGGCCATGCTGGAACGTCGCAAGTGAGCGCACTCTAGGCGGACCTTGTGCAGCAGTGCATCAAGATCCGGATAGTCCCTCAAAAAACTCTGCACGACCAAGTTGAGCACATGTGCCAGACATGGTATGTGAGTGAGGTTGCCAAGGCCCAGAGCTGCCACCAGATTTCGGCCATTGTCACACACTACCAAGCCTGGCTGGAGATTAGCTGACAAAAACCACACATCGCTCTCCTGCTTGATGGCATCCCAGAGCTCCTGCGCTGTGTGGCTTCGATTCCCCATGGGAATTAATTTCAGTACGGCCTGTTGACGTTTGGCCACGGCTGTGCTCATATCGGTCGCAACAGGTAAGCGTTCACGGGTCCATGTGGAGGTATACCGTGACGGCTCGTGCAGCGATGATTCTGAGGAACTGGAGTAGGAGGAGGAATCAATGTGCACAGACTGGATTCCTGCAATCCTTGGAGTTGGCAGAACACGTACAGCGCCACTGGCAAGATCTGTACCCGGCTCCACAACATTGACCCAATGGGCAGTGAGGGAAAGGTATCGTCCCTGGCCATGGGTACTGGTCCACGCATCGGTGGTCAGGTGAACCCTGCTACTGACGGCGTTTAGTAGCGCATGTTTAATGTTTCCCTCGACATGTTTTTGCAGAGCAGGGACAGCTTGCCTGCTGAAATAAAATCGGCTTGGCACATTATATTGTGGGACTGCCAATGCCATAAAGTTCCTGAAACTGTCAGTCTCCACCAGCCTGAATGACAGCATTTCAAGGGACAGGAGTTTTGCAAGGCCAGCATTCTGTCACGCTGTCTAATGATATGTATACAATGTCAGTAAACTATTAATACAGGAACAACACTCTATACAACAACTAGTATAGCAACATCAGCATGTAAGTATAGAATAGATTTACCTGACACGATATCTGCTGAACTCAGGGTTAATCTTGAGGACTTGATGAGCTGAAACAGGAAAGAGGTGGACCGGGATCTAACCTGACCCTAAACTGGGGTCCTAACTAATCCCTCACCTTGGAGGTACTGATAATGGTTCAGAGGTCCAAGTCTCCAGCCTAACCCTGTCTCCTATCAGACCCTGAACCCTGTAATCAGTCCTAAGAAGGATCCTGACTACCACCAAAGGAATATGGGCTGATCTCAGCTAAATACACAGATTAGACATATAAGACAGTAGAAAATGAACTCGGCACTCAACTTTAGTATAGTGAGAATAAAGATTTTTATTCACAGTAGTAACACGAAACGTTTCGGTCCTATATCATGGACCTTCATCAGTCACAGATACTACTGGGAAGGGGGTTGATCCAAATAGGGAAGAAAGAAAGGGCTGGATATAGCCTGTGTTGGTGGGGTGAGATGAGGAAGAGGACAATGCCTCTATTGCACTAGTAACCTGTTGTGAAGGAGTCCGGTAGTGAGGATAGGTCTCTGCATTGGACGCGGTGTCCACTGCAGAGACCTATCCTCACTACCGGACTCCTTCACAACAGGTTACTAGTGCAATAGAGGCATTGTCCTCTTCCTCATCTCACCCCACCAACACAGGCTATATCCAGCCCTTTCTTTCTTCCCTATTTGGATCAACCCCCTTCCCAGTAGTATCTGTGACTGATGAAGGTCCATGATATAGGACCGAAACGTTTCGTGTTACTACTGTGAATAAAAATCTTTATTCTCACTATACTAAAGTTGAGTGCCGAGTTCATTTTCTATTAGATACGGTTTGGGAACCTACTCTGGCACCTTCTTGGTTGTGCACACGGTTATTTTTTCATAGACATATAAGACAGACAAGATAACACACGCTTGCATACACACTCAAACACCAAAGGAACATAAATGGTCTGGGAAATAAACTCTAACCAAGTTGAGCTTAGAACAACTAAGGAGCTCACAACTAAAGTCTATACAGATTCATTCCTATCTGTGGTCTGCATGAAGGTTTCACTGGCAACTCCCCAAGCAGACAGCCAGGAATTTAAAGGAAACCAATCAACAAATAATCAATTGCAGCCGGGAGAAACTGCACCCAGTCCCAGCACCGAGCACAGACAGAATTAACTCCCTAGCTGCCAAACACAAAGAAACAGCAGCTCAGCTGTGAGAAGTCAAAATGTGCAACCGCGACGATCTTCGTGGCAATGCACACATGACAGTACCCCCCCTTCTACGAGGGGCCTCCGGACCCTCAGGGCCAGGCCTGCCCGGGTGAGTTCTGTGGAAGGTCCGAACCAAACGATCTGCGTTAACATCAGACGCAGGTACCCACGTCCTCTCCTCCGGACCATACCCCTTCCAATGCACCAAGTACTGAAGGGACCGGCGATTCAGACGTGAGTCAATGATCTTTGATACTTGAAATTCCAAGTTACCATTGACCAACACAGGAGGAGGAGGTAGAGGTGACGGTATGACTGGTGCCACATACCTTTTAAGTAATGACTTGTGGAACACATTATGAATTTTAAACGTAGGAGGGAGGTCCAGACGAAATGCCACAGGATTAATTATGGAACTGATCCTGTACAGCCGATGAATCTGGGACCCAGTTTCCAGGAGGGCACTTTAAGTTTTATATTCCTGGTAGACAACCATACCAGATCGTTCACATTCAGATCTGGACCAGAAACTCTCCTCCTATCAGCCATACGTTTGTAACGGTTCCCCATCGCATTCAGATTATTCAATACACCTCTCCACACAGAAGCAAGTGACGACGAGAAACGCTCCTCCTCAGGAACCCCAGAAGGGCCCCCCCCATTGAAAGTACAAAACTGGGGATGGAAACCATATGCCACAAAAAACGGGGACTTACCAGTGGACTCGCTCCGCCTGTTGTTAAGAGCGAACTCTGCCAGAGGCAAGAAAGAAGACCAGTCCTCTTGGTTCTCTGAGACAAAACACCGGAGATATGTCTCTAAGCTCTGATTCAGACGCTCTGTCTGACCATTGGTCTGCGGATGAAAAGCCGAGGAAAATGACAATTGCATCCCCCGACGTAAACAAAATGCCCTCCAAAATTTGGACACAAACTGAGACCCCCTATCTGACACCACATCAGAAGGCAACCCATGAAGTCTAACGATCTCCCTAATGAACACCTGCGCCAGAGTTTTAGCATTAGGGAGTGCAGGAAGAGCAACGAAATGTGCCATCTTACTGAACCTGTCAACAACCACCAGTATGACAGTATTCCCTGACGACGGAGGAAGGTCCGTAATGAAGTCCATAGATAAATGAGTCCATGGACGCTCCGGAAGTTTCAAGGGTAAAAGGGTCCCAGACGGACGGGTATGAGGGGTTTTAGAGCGAGCACACACCCCACATGACGCGACAAAAGTTATAACATCTTTATTAGCATTAGGCCACCAAAACCGGCGAGAAAGGAGATCTAAAGTAGCCTTACTCCCTGGATGTCCTGCTAGAGCAGAATTATGATGTGCCTCAATAACCTTTTGTCTCAACAGATTTGGGACAAACAGTCTCCCTGGAGGTCCTGCAGGGGCGTCCCCCTGAGCCTCTAACACCTCCTCCTCAAGCTCAGAAAAGACAGCCGACACTACCACCCCCTCCTGAAGGATAGGACTCGGGTCATCCGTTTTCCCGGCCCCTGGGAAACTGCGAGACAAGGCATCAGCCTTTACATTCTTAGACCCCGGGCGATAAGTGACGACAAAATTAAACCTGGTAAAAAACAACGACCATCGAGCTTGTCTAGAATTCAGACGCTTAGCGGATTCCAAATACAACAGGTTCTTGTGATCAGTAATAACGGTAACCGGGTGGACTGCCCCCTCCAAAAAGTGACGCCACTCTTCAAAAGCTAACTTAATGGCCAAAAGTTCCCTATTGCCGATATCATAATTCCTTTCGGCGGACGACAATTTCTTAGAAAAGAAAGCGCACGGATGCCATTTACCAGGGGACGGACCCTGGGACAATATAGCACCCACCCCTACGTCAGACGCATCCACCTCCACAATGAACGGCTGAGATGCATCTGGTTGGATGAGAACGGGTGCCGAAGCAAAACATTTCTTCAAAGAGGAAAAGGCTTGGCAAGCTTTGTCCGACCATTTAGAAAAATCCGTCCCTTTTCTTGTCATGTCAGTGAGAGGTTTGACGACAGATGAGAAATTACAAATAAATTTCCGGTAGTACTTAGCAAACCCCAAAAAACGCTGCAGAGCCTTAAGATCCCCTGGCTGATCCCATTCAAGCACTGCTCTCACCTTTTCAGGGTCCATATGGAAACCGGAGGCTGACACCAAAAAACCCAAAAACTGAAGTTCCTGTACGGCAAATACACACTTCTCCAGTTTGGCGTATAGTTTATTGTCTCACAAGATCTGCAACACCTGTCTCACATGCTCCTGATGAGACACAAGATCTGGCGAGTAAATTAAAATGTCGTCCAAATATACAACCACAAACAGCCCCACAAGTGACGAAAAATGTCATTAACAAAATGTTGGAATACTGCTGGTGCAGTAGTCAGACCAAAAGGCATGACTAGGTTCTCATATTGTCCCTCCGGCGTGTTAAACGCCGTTTTCCACTCATCCCCCTCTTTTATCCTAATCAGATTATACGCCCCCCTGAGATCCAATTTAGAGAACCATTTGGCGCCAACAATTTGATTGAAGAGATCAGGAATAAGAGGGAGTGGATACGGATCTCGAACAGTAATCCGATTAAGTTCGCGGAAATCCAAGCAAGGGCGTAGGCCTCCATCTTTCTTCTTCACAAAGAAGAACCCCGCGGCTACTGGGGAAGATGAAGGTCTAATATGCCCTTTGGCCAGACTTTCAGAAATATAATCTTTCATAGCCTGCCTCTCAGGACCAGAAAGATTATACAACCTAGCTTTAGGCAACTTAGCATCAGGAAGGAGATTAATAGAGCAGTCATACACGCGATGAGGAGCCAACTCCTGACACCCCTCCTCAGAGAAAACATCCCCAAAATCCTCCAAAAAAGGAGGCAATGTACTAGGCACGACCGCACTGATGACTGTGTTCATGCAGTTGCTTTTGCAAAACTCACCCCATTGGCTTATTTCTCTGGACTGCCAATTAATCACAGGGTTATGTTTAACCAACCAAGGAAGTCCCAACACAATGGGAGTAGGTAGACCCTCCAACACATAACAAGATAATTGTTCCCTATGTATTGCCCCTACCCGAAGGTCAATGTTATGAACCTCATGAACAAAGCTACCTTGGCCGAGAGGCCTGGCGTCAATGGAGAATATAGGGATCGGTTTGACCAATACACTCAGATGCATACCTTGAGCCTGAGCAAACTGAGCGTCAACCAGGTTAGCCCCGGAACCACTATCAAGAAGAACAGACAATCTCTCCACTCTCGTACCAACTACCACCTCCACTGGTACAAGGAACTGAGAAGAACTGGCGGATGAAATACATACTCCCAGGTTGTCGTCCACCACACAACCTGGGATTAACAGTTTTCCGGCGACTTTTGGCTTAACAAGGCACGGGATGGACATTCTCCAACAAAATGTCCCTCTTTCCCGCAGAAAAAACATCTTCTAGTCCTGCGGCATACCGCCAATCCCCTCCTACGAAATGATGTCCCTCCCAACTGCATAGGCTCATCCGAACAGACAAGGGGAACCTCAACATAAGGGACTTTAGTGGTAGGTGGAGAAACAACAGGGAGTGGGGTTACCTCACCCCTCTCCCGAAGCCGTCTATCAGTACGGATAGCTAAGGCCATAGCAGCCTCCAGTGAATGAGGAGACTCATACTGAGCCAAAACGTCTTTTAATTTATCAGAAAGCCCATGACAAAACTGGCTCCTAAGAGCTGGGTCATTCCACTGAGTATCTGTGGCCCATCTACGAAACTCAGAAGCAAATTCCTCTGCCGGACGATCTCCCTGCTGTATCTTACGTAATTTTGTCTCAGCAAGAGAGACCCGATCTGGTCATCATATACCAATCCCAGGGCAGTAAAAAATTGATCTACAGACTGTAGAGCCGGGGATCCCGGAGGAAGAGAAAATGCCCAGGATTGAGGGTCCCCTTGCAGAAGTGAGATAACAATTCCCACTCTCTGCTCATCAGTCCCTGATGATCGAGGCCGAAGCCGAAAATACAATTTACATGCCTCCCGGAAGGTGAAAAATTTGTCTCGCCCACCAGTGAACCTGTCCGGGAGAGCTACTTTAGGTTCAACTCTGGTTTGCTCCAGGGGAGACAAAACTTTGGACTTAATGTCCGTCAGCTCCATGGATAATCCCTGCAACTGCAGAGCCAGCTGGGCTACTGGATCCATGGTAACTGGAGATAATTTTTATGGCCAGTGAAAATGTCACGCTGTCTAATGATATGTATACAATGTCAGTAAACTATTAATACAGGAACAACACTCTATACAACAACTAGTATAGCAACATCAGCATGTAAGTATAGAATAGATTTACCTGACACGATATCTGCTGAACTCAGGGTTAATCTTGAGGACTTGATGAGCTGAAACAGGAAAGAGGTGGACCGGGATCTAACCTGACCCTAAACTGGGGTCCTAACTAATCCCTCACCTTGGAGGTACTGATAATGGTTCAGAGGTCCAAGTCTCCAGCCTAACCCTGTCTCCTATCAGACCCTGAACCCTGTAATCAGTCCTAAGAAGGATCCTGACTACCACCAAAGGGATATGGGCTGATCTCAGCTAAATACACAGATTAGACATATAAGACAGACAGGATAACACACGCTTGCATACACACTCAAACACCAAAGGAACATAAATGGTCTGGGAAATAAACTCTAACCAAGTTGAGCTTAGAACAACTAAGGAGCTCACAACTAAAGTCTATACAGATTCATTCCTATCTGTGGTCTGCATGAAGGTTTCACTGGCAACTCCCCAAGCAGACAGCCAGGAATTTAAAGGAAACCAATCAACAAATAATCAATTGCAGCCGGGAGAAACTGCACCCAGTCCCAGCACCGAGCACAGACAGAATTAACTCCCTAGCTGCCAAACACAAAGAAACAGCAGCTCAGCTGTGAGAAGTCAAAATGTGAAACCGCGACGATCTTCGTGGCAATGCACACATGACACATTCAGAGCCTGTGCTCGTGGATGGTTTGCCGAGTATGGCCGTCTTTTATCCCATGCCTGTGTTACCGATGGCTGTTTTTTGTTCTGGGAGTGTGACGATGACTGTGAACTTGCTGCAGTGGGTGGAATAACAGTTTCTCTATGGACAACAGTGACCGAGGTTCTTCCATGGAGATCCTGTGAGGAAGCCGAAACAGGTGTGTGAGAGCTGGAGGTAGAGGCTCGAACATGACCTAAAGATGTAGGTGCTGCTGTAGGTTGGCCTACATCTCCAGTGTGTCTTTGGAACTCAGCTACGTGCTTTGTCCGTACATGTGTCCACATATTTGTGGTATTCAGGTTCCTGATATTTTTACCTCTTTTAACTTTTTGCTTACACAGCTTGCATTGAACATAGCAAATATCATGTACAAGTCTGTCAAAAAAGGACCACGCAGTGCAAGTCATGGGAGCGCCAATTTTGACATTTCTAAGAGAACTGCTCCCAACAGGTGCCAAACTGGAGGCTACAGGCAAGCGAGTCTGCAGCCTACCTCTCCCTCCTCTTTGTACCTTTGGGACAATCTCTTCCTCAGAGCTGCTCCCACCACCTTCCTGTTGCTCACGCCATGTTGGGTCTCGGACTTCATCATCTCCACTACCCTCTTCCAACACCTGCTGCTGTTGGATGGTCTGGGCAGCACCATGCTCCACAAAACCTGCCACCTGAGTCTCATCATCATCATAAGATGCGTTCTGCGGTGTGCTGTCCATCGGCACTGGCTCACCCGCCTCTTCAGATTGAGAGAGACACAGATGTTGCGCATCACTGCATACTCCCTCTTCTTCAAATTGCAGAATGCTGCTTGCCTGTGCCCGTGTTTGCGAGCCAACATATTCTGAGAACAGAAGCAGAGACTCAGCTGGCTCCTGTACAGAACTCTCTGACTGCCTTGGCAATTTGACAGGCGGTGAACAGACAGATGGTTGCTCAACAGTGTTGTGTTCCTGAGAGGAGGTGGAAGGAATTGAAGTCGATGCATTGGCTGCCATCCAACCAACAACGGCTTCAATTTGTTCTTCCCGCAGCAGGGGGGCACGCCGAGCTCCTAACAAAGTGCGCATAAAGGAACGCTCACGGGGATAAATGGTGGATGCTGTGTCACTGAGGGCGGCAGCAGACACAGAATCCCCACGTCCTCTCCCTGCTGAAACTCCACGGCCACGACCACGTGCCTTACTCACTGACTTCTTCATCTTGGTAGATTGATAAAGAAAGTCAGAAAAGTTATAAGGCCTAAGTGTGGTTATTACGCAGAGACTGAAGTGAACACTGAAACACAACTGTTCACAATCTGTGAAAGGCTACTCCTTTGTCTACTTCTATAGTGTTTGCAACCAATGTATTGGATACGGATGGAAGCGCGTCACACTAATAGTTAAATTGCATGGAGCTGCAAGAATTACACTGAAGGAAAAAAAAAATAGTCTGTGAGTGACAGGTGCAGATGCCTACAGACAGCGTTGCATACAGAGCAAACTGCAGCGTCACCTGCACTCACACACACCTTGCAGAGCTGTTAAAACAACACTGCAGGCAAAAGGAAGCTTTACACAGCGGTTGGTGCTAGCCTGCCTACAGCACAGTACACTAAATCGCAATCTCTAACTGTCCCTCAGAGTCAGCACAGCAGCGTTCTGTCCCTTACTGAATTCACAGCACAGTGACGCTAAAATGGCGGCTGCGCCTTTTATAGTGCATTCTGACATCATTTCAGCATCCAATCACAGCCATGCCATTAGTTAACATGACCGCAGCAGTACAGGATGTGCCCACACTTCTTAGGATTCCTCATTGGCTGACTAAAATCACATTGCCTCTCAAAGAATTATGGGAACTTCCGATTACGGTATTCGATAAGACGAAAATATTGAAACGAATTATCGAAAGGCCGATAGAGCTAATATCGGCCGATAGCCGATATTTGCATTATCGTATCGCTCAACACTACATAGGAGATAGTTGGGCTGGTGCTTACATTAAATAGGAGACAGTGGGGTTGGTTAATACATTACATAGGAGACAGTGACACTGCTGCATACATCACAAAAGAGACACTGCGACTGCTGGCTTCTTCATTAGTGGGTCACAAATTACTCCACTCACAAAGTACTCGGGATGTAATCTTTCATTGCGTGCGCCATGGGCCGGAGGTTCCCCATTCCTGGTCTAATGTACAGTACAGACCAAAAGTTTGGACACACCTTCTCATTTAAAGATGTTTCTGTATTTTCATGACTATGAAAATTGTACATTCACACTGAAGGCATCAAAACTATGAATTAACACATGTGGAATTATATACTTAACAAAAAAGTGTGAAACAACTGAAATTATGTCTTATATTCTAGGTTCTTCAAAGTAGCCACCTTTTGCTTTGATGACTGCTTTGCACACTCTTGGCATTCCCTTGATGAGCTTCAAGAGGTAGTCGCCGGAAATGGTTTTCACTTCACAGGTGTGCCCTGTCATGTTTAATAAGTGTGCTTTCTGGCCTTATAAATGGGGTTGGGACCATCAGTTGTGTTGTACAGAAGTCTGGTGGATACACATCTGATAGTCCTACTGAATAGACTGTTAGAATTTGTATTATGGCAAGAAAAAAGTAGCTAAGTAAAGAAAAACGAGTGGCCATCATTACTTTAAGAAATTAAGGTCAGTCAGTCCGAAAAATTGGCAAAACTTTGAAAGTGTCCCCAAGTGCAGTTGCAAAATCCATCAAGCGCTACAAAGAAACTGGCTCACATGAGGACCGCCCCAGGAAAGGAAGACCAAGAGTCACCTCTGCTTCTGAGGATACGTTTATCCGAGTCACCAGCCTCAGAAATCGCAGGTTTACAGCAGCTCAGATTAAAGACCAGGTCAATGCCACACAGAGTTCTAGCAGCAGACACATCTCTACAACAACTGTTAAGAGGAGACTTTGTGCAGCAGGCCTTCATGGTAAAATAGCTGCTAGGAAACCACTGCTAAGGACAGGCAACAAGCAGAAGAGACTTGTTTGAGCTAAAGAACACAAGGAATAGACATTAGAGCAGTGGAAATCTGTACTTTGGTCTGATGAGTCCAAATTTGAGATCTTTGGTTTCAACCACCGTGTCTTTGTGCGACGCAGAAAAGGTGAATGGATGGACTCTACATGCCTGGTTCCCACGTGAAGCATGGAGGAGGAGGTGTGATGGTGTGGGGGTGCTTTGCTGGTGACACTGTTGGGGATTTATTCAAAATTGAAGGCATACTGAACCAGCATGGCTACCACAGCATCTTGCAGCGGCATGCTATTCCATCCGGTTTGCGTTTAGTTGGACCATCATTTATTTTTCAACAGGACAATGACCCCAAACACATCTCCAGGCTGTGTAAGGGCTATTTGACCAAGAAGGAGAGTGATGGGGTGCTACGCCAGATGACCTGGCCTCCACAGTCACCAGACCTGAACCCAATCGAGATGGTTTGGGGTGAGCTGGACCGCAGAGTGAAGGCAAAAGGGCCAACAAGTGCTAAACATCTCTGGGAACTCCTTCAAGATTGTTGTGATGTACAATAATAAATTATATTGGGGTACCATGTTAGCCAGAAAAATCGATGTGAATACTTTTCCGTCAAATTATGACAAGAGCATTCTTAAAGTGATACCTTTATTGGCTAACCAGAAAATTATATGTTCACAAGCTTTCAGAGCTCAAAGGCTCCTTCTTCAGGCAAGTAATCTTGCCTGAAGAAGGAGCCTTTGAGCTCTGAAAGCTTGCGAACATATAATTTTCTGGTTAGCCAATAAAGGTATCACTTTAAGAATGCTCTTGTCATAATTTGACGGAAAAGTATTCACTTCAAGATTGTTGAAAGACCATTTCCGGTGACTACCTCTTGAAGCTCATCAAGAGAATGCCAAGAGTGTGCAAAGCAGTCATCAAAGCAAAAGGTGGCTACTTTGAAGAACCTAGAATATAAGACATATTTTCAGAGTTGTTACACACTTTTTTGTTAAGTATATAATTCAACATGTGTTAATTCATAGTTTTGATGCCTTCAGTGTGAATGTACAATTTTCATAAGATAAAAAACCTGACTGGCACTTCCAGACTAATGTGAACTAGGTGCAAACCAAAGGGAGCTACCCTCATGTAAAACATCCAAAAAAAGGCTGCACTCAAGCATACTAAAGCATGACAACATAGAATACATGAAATTTTGAATAGCAATATGGCTTTGGAATATAAGGAAAAATTTGAGACGCTTAGTATAAACATTTGGCCAAACATTTTAAAGCCCAACAACCATCGTCAAGGTGGTCTCAATTCTGTTGAGTCCCTAACCTAATGTGAACATACCTCTATTAGGCTGATATCTGAATTTCTGGGTGAATATGCACCTCTGTCAGTAATGCCTGCATTTATGGGTAAAGTAGGGAGCTGGTGTAATTAAAATCACCACCTGGTGGGGGCGGAGTGCTCGGTCAGCAAGCTAACATTCAAAAGACAAAAAACCTGACTGGCACTTCCAGACTAATGTGAACTAGGTGCAAACCAAAGGGAGCTACCCTCATGTAAAACATCCAAAAAAAAGGCTGCACTCAAGCATACTAAAGCATGACAACATAGAATACATTAAATTTTGATTAGCAATATGGCTTTGGAATATAAGGAAAAATTTGAGACGCTTAGTACAAACATTTGGCCAAACATTTTAAAGCCCAACAACCATCGTCAAGGTGGTCTCAATTCTGTTGAGTCCCTAACCTAATGTGAACATACCTCTATTAGGCTGATATCTGAATTTCTGGGTGAATATGCACCTCTGTCAGTAATGCCTGCATTTATGGGTAAAGTAGGGAGCTGGTGTAATTAAAATCACCACCTGGTGGGGGCGGAGTGCTCGGTCAGCAAGCTAACATTCAAAAGACAAAAAACCTGACTGGCACTTCCAGACTAATGTGAACTAGGTGCAAACCAAAGGGAGCTACCCTCATGTAAAACATCCAAAAAAAGGCTGCACTCAAGCATACTAAAGCATGACAACATAGAATACATGAAATTTTGAATAGCAATATGGCTTTGGAATATAAGGAAAAATTTGAGACGCTTAGTATAAACATTTGGCCAAACATTTTAAAGCCCAACAACCATCGTCAAGGTGGTCTCAATTCTGTTGAGTCCCTAACCTAATGTGAACAACCTCTATTAGGCTGATATCTGAATTTCTGGGTGAATATGCACCTCTGTCAGTAATGCCTGCATTTATGGGTAAAGTAGGGAGCTGGTGTAATTAAAATCACCACCTGGTGGGGGCGGAGTGCTCGGTCAGCAAGCTAACATTCAAAAGACAAAAAACCTGACTGGCACTTCCAGACTAATGTGAACTAGGTGCAAACCAAAGGGAGCTACCCTCATGTAAAACATCCAAAAAAAGGCTGCACTCAAGCATACTAAAGCATGACAACATAGAATACATGAAATTTTGAATAGCAATATGGCTTTGGAATATAAGGAAAAATTTGAGACGCTTAGTATAAACATTTGGCCAAACATTTTAAAGCCCAACAACCATCGTCAAGGTGGTCTCAATTCTGTTGAGTCCCTAACCTAATGTGAACATACCTCTATTAGGCTGATATCTGAATTTCTGGGTGAATATGCACCTCTGTCAGTAATGCCTGCATTTATGGGTAAAGTAGGGAGCTGGTGTAATTAAAATCACCACCTGGTGGGGGCGGAGTGCTCGGTCAGCAAGCTAACATTCAAAAGACAAAAAACCTGACTGGCACTTCCAGACTAATGTGAACTAGGTGCAAACCAAAGGGAGCTACCCTCATGTAAAACATCCAAAAAAAGGCTGCACTCAAGCATACTAAAGCATGACAACATAGAATACATGAAATTTTGAATAGCAATATGGCTTTGGAATATAAGGAAAAATTTGAGACGCTTAGTATAAACATTTGGCCAAACATTTTAAAGCCCAACAACCATCGTCAAGGTGGTCTCAATTCTGTTGAGTCCCTAACCTAATGTGAACATACCTCTATTAGGCTGATATCTGAATTTCTGGGTGAATATGCACCTCTGTCAGTATGCCTGCATTTATGGGTAAAGTAGGGAGCTGGTGTAATTAAAATCACCACCTGGTGGGGGCGGAGTGCTCGGTCAGCAAGCTAACATTCAAAAGACAAAAAACCTGACTGGCACTTCCAGACTAATGTGAACTAGGTGCAAACCAAAGGGAGCTACCCTCATGTAAAACATCCAAAAAAAGGCTGCACTCAAGCATACTAAAGCATGACAACATAGAATACATGAAATTTTGAATAGCAATATGGCTTTGGAATATAAGGAAAAATTTGAGACGCTTAGTATAAACATTTGGCCAAACATTTTAAAGCCCAACAACCATCGTCAAGGTGGTCTCAATTCTGTTGAGTCCCTAACCTAATGTGAACATACCTCTATTAGGCTGATATCTGAATTTCTGGGTGAATATGCACCTCTGTCAGTAATGCCTGCATTTATGGGTAAAGTAGGGAGCTGGTGTAATTAAAATCACCACCTGGTGGGGGCGGAGTGCTCGGTCAGCAAGCTAACATTCAAAAGACAAAAAACCTGACTGGCACTTCCAGACTAAAGTGAACTAGGTGCAAACCAAAGGGAGCTACCCTCATGTAAAACATCCAAAAAAAAGGCTGCACTCAAGCATACTAAAGCATGACAACATAGAATACATGAAATTTTGAATAGCAATATGGCTTTGGAATATAAGGAAAAATTTGGACGTTAGTATAAACATTTGGCCAAACATTTTAAGCCCAACAACCATCGTCAAGGTGGTCTCAATTCTGTTGAGTCCTAACCTAATGTGAACATTTTTTTTGGATTTTTTTTGGATGTTTTACATGAGGGTAGCTCCCTTTGGTTTGCACCTAGTTCACATTAGTCTGGAAGTGCCAATTCAGGTTTTTTGTCTTTTGAATGTTGCTTGCTGACCGAGCACTCCGCCCCCACCAGGTGGTGATTTTAATTACACCAGCTCCCTACTTTACCCATAAATGCAGGCATTATGACGGGAGGTGCATATTCACCCAGAAATTCAGATATCAGCCTATAGAGGTATGTTCCACATTAGGTTTAGGACTCAACAGAATTGAGACTACCTTGACGATGGTTGTTGGGTTTTAAAAAATGTTTGGCCAAATGTTTATACTAAGCGTCTCAAATTTTTCCTTATATTCCAAAGCCATTTTGCTATTCAAAATTTCATGTATTCTATGTTGTCATGCTTTAGTATGCTGAGTGCAGCCTTTTTTTGGTGTTTTACATGAGGGTAGCTCCCTTTGGTTTGCACCTAGTTCACATTAGTCTGGAAGTGCCAGTCGGGTTTTTTTTGTCTTTTGGAATGTTAGCTTGCTGACCGAGCACTCCGCCCCCACCAGGTGGTGAATTTTAATTACTCCAGCTCCCTACTTTCCCATAAATGCAGGCTTACTGACAGAGGTGCATATTCACCAGAAATTCAGTTTATCAGCCTAATAGAGGTATGTTCACATTAGGTTATAGGAAAGATGTGTATCTTCGTACGTGTTAGCCAGTAGATAGAAAAATATTTAGACTTGAGAGTACTCAGTGGTTGATACCTTTTAATGGCTAACTGAAAAGATGGTAACAAATTGCAAGCTTTCGAGACTCCCTCAGGTCTCTTCATCAGGCATAGACTAATACAACATCTGAAGAATCACATATTTTACACAAAATAGCACAGAAAAATGCAATAGGTAGGACAAGTGACATGAAGCAAAAACTGTCATTATGGCAGGGGGGATTAACATAAATATGACTGTTCTTAAGATAAGGAAATGAAGGTTTTATTACCCTTGATTGGGGTCTGGTATTTGTGTTGTGTGACCCTAAAAGGTCAGGGAGGCAGATTCCTTAATTGTTGTAGAACGACATAAAACTTGGGATATATTCATCCCAGCACTAAGAGTGCCCAAAGGTCATCATAAGTTTTTATTCCCAGATTTTCTATCCTTCTCAGATTTGAAGTTAGATTTTAATACAAGTAATTCCATATCTGTCATGCTATGACCGGGCATACAAAGTGTTTGGCCACAGGTAAAATCCATTTCTTTTTTCTCTTATCGTGTGGCGATGAGAATTCATCCTTGTTCTCAGTTTTTGCCCGGTCTCCCCCACATACAGACCCCCAGTTGGACATTTAGTACATATAAATAGGTACACCACATTAGATGTGATGCAGCTGAAAGTACCGGGTTTATCTTGTAGTCCTGATGGGAGTTGGGGATCTTTATCCTGTCCGTGGTCATTATAGATGTACAGGTCTTGCATTTCTTTTGTCTGCAAGGAAAGGTTCCTGCAGCTGTTGGGGGGGACAGGGAGCTTCTGACAATGTGCTTCTTAGATTTGGGGGCTGCCTAAAACATAGTAGTGGGGGTCTGGAAATATGGATTGTATCGGGCAATCTTTTTGTAGTAAAGGTTGTAGTTTCCGTGCAGCTCCCCTTAGCATCTCCAGACTTGGATTGTAGGTGACCACTAGAGGCACCCGGTTATTTTCTTCTTTAGCTTTGTAATGTAGCAGGTGATTCCTTGATATTCTGGTGGCTCTTGTAAATTTGGTTTTCAATTGTTCTTGGATGGTAGCCCTGGTTCAAAAAAGTCTTTCTGAGGCGAACCAAGGTGTTCATCTCTATCCATGGGGTTGGAACATATACGGTTGTATTGATGGCTTGGCTGTAGACAATAGAGTTTTTTATGTGTTTAGGATGGAAACTGTCCCATTTAAGATATGTTGGACGGTCGATTGGCTTTGATACAGGGATGTCTCTATTTCATTGTTCTTTAGCTTAATGGTGGTGTCTAAAAAGTTAATTTCAGTGCTGGAGTAGTTAAGTGTTAAGTTGATGGTGGGATGAAATTGATTGAACTGTTCATGGAACGTCTTTAGCTGTTGTTCAGACTCCGTCCAGATGATTAAAATGTCATCAATGTAGCGGTAGTAGGCCCGAGGCCTGATGGGGCAGGAGGACAAAAATTCGCTTTCAGCTTGGCCATGAAAAGATTTGCATACTGTGGAGCCATTTTACTTCCCATAGCTGTGCCAGTCTCCTGAAGATAGATCTTGTTGTCAAAATTCGAAGTAATTGTGGTTGAGGATGAATTTTGTGAGTTTCACCACAGAATCAGCATCATTCCCGGTGTTTCCCATGAAGACTTTGCAGGCATTTAATCCATCCTGGTGTGGGATATTAGAGTACAAAGATTCCACATCCATGGTGGCCAGGATGGTTCCTTCTGGTAGAGAACCTATTGCTGCTAGTTTATTCAGTAGGTCAGTTGTGTCCTGAATGTAGCTGGGTGTATCCTTTACCAGGGGTTTAAGAACACCCTCTACCATCCAGATACTTGCTCAGTAAGGGTGTCCCACACATGAAATAATCGGCCTCCCTGGATTTCCGGCTTTGTGGATTTTGGGAAGCATGTAGAATGTCCCTGTTCTTGGACTTTCTGGTATCAGGTCATCAGCTCTTATGGATTTGTCAGACAGACAAGATACCAACTTGCTTAGTTCCTTGTAATAGTCCTGTGTAGGGTCCGACTCCAGTTTTCTGTAGTAGCGTGTGTCCGTAAGTTGTCTGTTTGCTTCCTTCATATAGTCTGATGTGTTCTCACATTAGGTTAGGGACTCAACAGAATTGAGACCACCTTGACGATGGTTGTTGGGCTTTAAAATGTTTGGCCAAATGTTTATACTAAGCGTCTCAAATTTTTCCTTATATTCCAAAGCCATATTGCTATTCAAAATTTCATGTATTCTATGTTGTCATGCTTTAGTATGCTTGAGTGCAGCCTTTTTTTGGATGTTTTACATGAGGGTAGCTCCCTTTGGTTTACACCTAGTTCACATTAGTCTGGAAGTGCCAGTCAGGTTTTTTGTCTTTTGAATGTTAGCTTGCTGACCGAGCACTCCGCCCCACCAGGTGGTGATTTTAATTACACCAGCTCCCTACTTTACCCATAAATGCAGGCATTACTGACAGAGGTGCATATTCACCCAGAAATTCAGATATCAGCCTAATAGAGGTATGTTCACATTAGGTTAGGGACTCAACAGAATTGAGACCACCTTGACGATGGTTGTTGGGCTTTAAAATGTTTGGCCAAATGTTTATACTAAGCGTCTCAAATTTTTCCTTATATTCCAAAGCCATATTGCTATTCAAAATTTAATGTATTCTATGTTGTCATGCTTTAGTATGCTTGAGTGCAGCCTTTTTTTGGATGTTTTACATGAGGGTAGCTCCCTTTGGTTTGCACCTAGTTCACATTAGTCTGGAAGTGCCAGTCAGGTTTTTTGTCTTTTGAATGTTAGCTTGCTGACCGGTACTAAGAAGCAGATTCACATCTCTGAGGCAGAGAAGAATTTGCGAATACAAATTGATGGTGACCTTTGACACTCTTAATGCTGGAATGAACCTGTCACATGGTTTTATGGCCTATTACATCAATTAAGGAATTTACTCCAAATACCCTGTGAAAACATCACAAAACATTACCAGACCCCAATCAGAGGGTAATAAAACTTTCTCTCCTTATCTATAGGAAAGATGTGTATCTTCGTACCGTGTTAGCCAGTAGATAGAAAAATATTTAGACTTGAGAGTCCTCAGTGGTTGATACCTTTTAATGGCTAACTGAAAAGATGGTAACAAATTGCAAGCTTTCGAGACTACTCAGGTCTCTTCATCAGGCATAGACTAATACAACATCTGCATTACAAAGCATTACAAAGCAAAAGAAGAAAATAACCGGGTGCCTCTAGTGGTCACCTACAATCCAAGTCTGGAGATGCTAAGGGGAGCTGCACGGAAACTACAACCTTTACTACAAAAAGATGCCCGATTACAATCCATATTTCCAGACCCCCCACTACTATGTTTTAGGCAGCCCCCAAATCTAAGAAGCATCATTGTCAGAAGCTCCCTGTCCTCCCCAACAGCTGCAGGAACCTTTCCTTGCAGACAAAAGAAATGCAAGACCTGTACATCTATAATGACCACGGACAGGATAAAGATCCCCAACTCCCATCAGGACTACAAGATACCAGGTACTTTCAGCTGCATCACATCTAATGTGGTGTACCTCATTATATGTACTAAATGTCCAACTGGGGGTCTGTATGTGGGGGAGACCGGGCAAAAACTGAGAACAAGGATGAATTCTCATCGCCACACGATAAGAGAAAAAAGAATGGATTTACCTGTGGCCAAACACTTTTGTATGCCCGGTCATAGCATGACAGATATGGAATTACTTGTATTAAAATCTAACTTCAAATCTGAGAAGGATAGAAAAGTCTGGGAATATAAACTTATGATGACCTTTGACACTCTTAGTGCTGGGATGAATATATCCCAGAGTTTTATGTCGTTCTACAACAATTAAGGAATCTGCCTCCCTGACCTTTTAGGGTCATCACAACACAATACCAGACCCCAATCAGAGGGTAATAAAACCTTCACTCCTTATCTATGAACTAGTCATATTTATGTTAATCCCTCTGCCATAATGACAGTTCTGCTTCATGTCACTTGTCTTACCTATTGCATTTTTTCTGTGCTATTTTGTGTATAAATATGTGATTCTTCAGATGTTGTATTAGTCTATGCCTGATGAAGAGACCTGAGTAGTCTCGAAAGCTTGCAATTTGTTACCATCTTTTCAGTTAGCCATTAAAAGGTATCAACCACTGAGGACTCTCAACTCTAAATATTTTTCTAGCTTGCTGACCGAGCACTCCGCCCCACCAGGTGGTGATTTTAATTACACCAGCTCCCTACTTTACCCATAAATGCAGGCATTACTGACAGAGGTGCATATTCACCCAGAAATTCAGATATCAGCCTAATAGAGGTATGTTCACATTAGGTTAGGGACTCAACAGAATTGAGACCACCTTGACGATGGTTGTTGGGCTTTAAAATGTTTGGCCAAATGTTTATACTAAGCGTCTCAAATTTTTCCTTATATTCCAAAGCCATATTGCTATTCAAAATTTCATGTATTCTATGTTGTCATGCTTTAGTATGCTTGAGTGCAGCCTTTTTTTGGATGTTTTACATGAGGGTAGCTCCCTTTGGTTTGCACCTAGTTCACATTAGTCTGGAAGTGCCAGTCAGGTTTTTTGTCTTTTGAATGTTAGCTTGCTGACCGAGCACTCCGCCCCCACCAGGTGGTGATTTTAATTACACCAGCTCCCTACTTTACCCATAAATGCAGGCATTACTGACAGAGGTGCATATTCACCCAGAAATTCAGATATCAGCCTAATAGAGGTATGTTCACATTAGGTTAGGGACTCAACAGAATTGAGACCACCTTGACGATGGTTGTTGGGCTTTAAAATGTTTGGCCAAATGTTTATACTAAGCGTCTCAAATTTTTCCTTATATTCCAAAGCCATATTGCTATTCAAAATTTCATGTATTCTATGTTGTCATGCTTTAGTATGCTTGAGTGCAGCCTTTTTTTGGATGTTTTTTTGGATGTTACATGAGGGTAGCTCCCTTTGGTTTGCACCTAGTTCACATTAGTCTGGAAGTGCCAGTCAGGTTTTTTGTCTTTTGAATGTTAGCTTGCTGACCGAGCACTCGCCCCCACCAGGTGGTGATTTTAATTACACCAGCTCCCTACTTTACCCATAAATGCAGGCATTACTGACAGAGGTGCATATTCACCCAGAAATTCAGATATCAGCCTAATAGAGGTATGTTCACATTAGGTTAGGGACTCAACAGAATTGAGACCACCTTGACGATGGTTGTTGGGCTTTAAAATGTTTGGCCAAATGTTTATACTAAGCGTCTCAAATTTTTCCTTATATTCCAAAGCCATATTGCTATTCAAAATTTCATGTATTCTATGTTGTCATGCTTTAGTATGCTTGAGTGCAGCCTTTTTTTGGATGTACAATTTTCATAGTCATAAAAATACAGAAAAATCTTTAAATGAGAAGGTGTGTGCAAACTTTTGGTCTGTACTGTATATGGTCCCCTTTATGCCCCTGCTGTCTGTGTGCTGAAATAAACAATTGCAGAAAATCCATAATCTAATGACCGTCTTCTCCCCAGACCATCAGGAGGAACACTCATATGAGCTCTGAACCTTGAAATATCCTAGTGACAAAAAATGACAAAGAATAATAGATCCTAAGTGACTTTATTTACATGGAAAAATATTTAGACTTGAGAGTCCTCAGTGGTTGATACCTTTTAATGGCTAACTGAAAAGATGGTAACAAATTGCAAGCTTTCGAGACTACTCAGGTCTCTTCATCAGGCATAGACTAATACAACATCTGAAGAATCACATATTTATACACAAAATAGCACAGAAAAAATGCAATAGGTAGGACAAGTGACATGAAGCAGAACTGTCATTATGGCAGAGGGATTAACATAAATATGACTAGTTCATAGATAAGGAGTGAAGTTTTATTACCCTCTGATTGGGGTCTGGTATTGTGTTGTGATGACCCTAAAAGGTCAGGGAGGCAGATTCCTTAATTGTTGTAGAACGACATAAAACTCTGGGATATATTCATCCAGCACTAAGAGTGTCAAAGGTCATCATAAGTTTATATTCCCAGACTTTTCTATCCTTCTCAGATTTGAAGTTAGATTTTAATACAAGTAATTCCATATCTGTCATGCTATGACCGGGCATACAAAAGTGTTTGGCCACAGGTAAATCCATTCTTTTTTCTCTTATTGTGTGGCGATGAGAATTCATCCTTGTTCTCAGTTTTTGCCCGGTCTCCCCCACATACAGACCCCCAGTTGGACATTTAGTACATATAATTAGGTACACCACATTAGATGTGATGCAGCTGAAAGTACCTGGTATCTTGTAGTCCTGATGGGAGTTGGGGATCTTTATCCTGTCCGTGGTCATTATAGATGTACAGGTTTTGCATTTCTTTTGTTTGCAAGGAAAGGTACCTGCAGCTGTTGGGGAGGACAGGGAGCTTCTGACAATGATGCTTCTTAGATTTGGGGGCTGCCTAAAACATAGTAGTGGGGGTCTGGAAATATGGATTGTAATCGGGCATCTTTTTGTAGTAAAGGTTGTAGTTTCCGTGCAGCTCCCCTTAGCATCTCCAGACTTGGATTGTAGGTGACCACTAGAGGCACCCGGTTATTTTCTTCTTTAGCTTTGTAATGTAGCAGGTGATTCCTTGATATTCTGGTGGCTCTTGTTTATTTACATGAGCATTCATCCTTGTGCAGTGGGATGAACATGAACCTTTACTGTATGATTATTTATCACACATGTCTCAGGTCAGGGAGGTGACATTTTCATTCCTTAGTTACAGATTAGATTTCAGATAAGATTATTAACCCTGGAGTTTAGCGATCACATAATCAGTTCTGTAACATTCAAGAGTGAAATAGTACAAGTGAATATTCTCAATGTTGAAATGATGTTTATTGAATAAAAGCAACTTTTAACTGTAGGAGAGTTAGTAATTTTTGGATATAAAGAGGACAATGTATTAGAAAAGGTTGCAACAGCCGTGACTGGTCTACTGGATCTGATTTTGAACGTACAGTAGCGTGGCAAATACTTACAGGCAATAATGGGGAAGGTCAATGGTTCAGTTGAGGTGCAGCATATATTAAAACTAATACACTCTTTATGGCTCATTCAGACGTCTGTTCACATCAGACCGCTAATTCACGGACTCGCCATGGGTTTCCCAAATCTAGTGTGACAGCTTCAATGTATTTCTCGGAAGCTGTCCTAGTCGGGTTGGGGGAGATGTGGCCAGTCCGTGCATTGCCGTCCGATCTTGGACTGATTTGCACGGACTTCTGAATGAGCCTTTACCGTCAAAAATGCCAAACGTAATAAAAAACTAAGAATTAGGGCATCTGTGGTCTACTCTAAGCCTGGCCTAATTGTTGACATTCCCATGATGGAATGCAAGAGGGAAGTGGTAATCCTGTCCATGGTGAGATCTGTTTTTAGGAGGTCAGGGCAACTGAAGAGTGTCTCATACTTTCTATTTATAAGTAATTAGTAACAGGTTCCATTTATTTGACCCAGTGAGACTCATTAAATCATTAGAAGAAAAGGCCTTTTTTATTAAATAGTGCGACTCTTGTCTATGGTCTTTTGCAGCTCAATCATATTCATAGCAGTGCAAGGTAGACAGGCTGGAGAGGAAGTAGCGCAAATAGGGTCTTATCCAGCAAACATTTTACGGTGAATACGAGATTATGCTAACCTGATCTGTTCAATCTATGAGTTTTTATAATGATTTTCATCTACTGTGAATCCACAGGTCATAGGATGGTTATTTGTGGTTATTTCCTGAAGAAGTGTGTTATACTGCGAAACGCGTCGAATAAGACCGCATGTTAATATTTCTTGGTACTTGATGTTTTCAATCCTCAGCAAAATAAACTCGGCTAATACTCCATCCTTTCATGTTCATGACAGTTACAACACCAGACATAACCCACGATTAAGATTGAGCTGTTTCTAGAGGAGAGAGCAGCCCCTTTCTTCTAGCCCCTCACAACCCACTAGAATTCTACGTTTGAATTTCAAAGTTTTACTTATTTTTTTGCCATCAGCCCTCACTTTAGTCTCAGTTATGGGATTGATAAATGCATTGTTAACTGTTGTGCAGTGAAATGGTTTTCTGCACTGCCGACTTGCAAGCCCAGAAATTACATTTAATAATAACATGATTGATCAGCTTTCTATTTTAACGAGACCGAAACAGCTGCACCATCCGCATTATTAAGACGTCAGTACCATTGGCAGGCAGGGCTGCAGTGGAACAGCAGACGCTATGAAAGAGGACAACGTTCTGCTACTTCTAATATTTTAGATAAATTTCCTGCTATTTTACTGGTTTATGCAGCAGGCATTTATACATTGCCAGGTTTTTATAAATTTGCCTGTCACATGTGCACACCTGAAAGAGAAATTATGTTGTAAGCCTCGTTGAGCTCAGAGATGGATGAGAGTGATCACATTTTTGTACATTTTGTACATTGTAGAAGACGTTGGTGCTGAATACATAAAATATAAATTATAAAGGAGATTTTCCACTACAATGATTTTGAGGATCAACCTATAGGAGAGGTCCTTAATATCAGATTATTGGGTGTCCCACACTGATCATTGGCTACCAGCCCCTGCAGTGGCGGGATGTGAACAGTATGCAGCTGAACTGCAGTACCCATGTGCGGCCACTAGATGGTGTGACTAAGTGGCGGTGTTCCGCTCCATACACTGTGTACATCCGGCCATTTGCTGGTCCTAGAGATACAGGGTGTTTAACCTCCACCGATCTGATATTGATCACCAATTCTAAGGATTAATGTTAATAAAGAACCTTCATTGAGTATCACAAGAGCACAAATATGGATGTTGCACACCATAATAAATGGACTATACAATGCCAATTAGGAATTTAAAAAATGTCTCTGTCAACTGTTATGGTGATATAATCGGCAGCAAAATCGTTACCTTGACCCCCTGACATTACTACTTGCACTAGCATCCAACGTTGGTTCCACCCACGACATGACTACATTAAGGGCTTGTGCAGACGGCTGTATTTACTGTCCGACGGCAATCATCAAAACGTCGGATTGCACTAGGACCAATGCTATTCTATGGGGATGCGGACGTATCAGATTTTTTCCTCAGACCAAGCCGGTCCGAGAATAGAGTTTGATCTGATACTCACACTCGGCCATGCAAGTCAATGACTGCGTGGGAAATATCGGCCTGCACTCAGATGACATCTGACTGCAGTCTGATGTCCGCAGACAGAACGGAGCAGATGGAGACAAATTTTTTCTCCGTCTTCTCCTCATCCGAAGAGAATCGGATCACAATATGGTCACACTCTGATCAAACTCAGATCAGAGTGTGATTAGGATAATGGACCCGATTCTTTCGGATGTGAGAATACGCGGTGATCTACACCTGCCCTAATGATGATCAATACAATGAAGTCAGCCTCTGTGATGTACCGTAATACCCTTTGCTTTAACCCGTGAAGCTTTGAAGAGCTGGTATATACATCTTTACAGATCTGGTATGTATCTGTAATCCCTCATAATGTGATGACCTACAATCTGTGATGTTATGACCTTTGACACCTGACCCTACAGTGATGTCATATAATCCCATAAGTACTAGTATCAGCTAACGTCTTGGTTACAAAATATAGAGTTTCAGCAACACATTATCCACTAACTCTCAGTAGCGTCTCTCCAACCCTATCTATGGGAATCACGTTGCTTTTTCTGACACTCCCCCACTTGTAGTGACTGATGGGGTCTCAGGTTTCTAGACCCCCATCTATCTCTCATGTATTACCTACAGCATGTAGGTCATAGGAAGCTGAATAAAATGACACCTTGATATCTACAAGACGATAAATGATTAATCTGGCACGGCTCATTCAGACGTCAGTGTCACGTACAAGTTCTATTTGTGTTTTTAACAGATAAAACTTGTACCTATTATGGTTTATAGTCACACATCCGCGGGTTTTCGTGGACTGCACAAAATCATAGAGACATATCTGGGTTCAAATTCACCAATGCAAGTCTATGGGTCCATGAAAAAACTGGACAGTGCTGGGATACCATCCGTGTGCGGTCTGTTTTTCGTGGACTGTTTGGTTCGAAAAGCTCCATCATTTTAATTTTCATCTGAAAAAGGGTTGATGAAATTCTGACCAAACTCTGATGGTAAAAAATTGACACACTGATTAAACTCTGTTGAAACTCTGATCAGTAACATTGATGAAGCTCTGACCATTGCTTGTGAGACGCCCGTCAGGGCCGTGGGGTACTCGGCATCGAGCCCGTCGACTTCTATGGGGGATGTCACGGGCAGCACACGGCTCGCTCTGACCATTGCTTGCGTATGAGAAAACTCACAGACGTATAAATGAGCTCTTACTAGAATCATAGAATCCTAGAATGGTAGAGTTGGAAGGGATCTCCTGGGCCATCGGTCCAACCCCCTGCTCAATGCAGGACTCAATAAACCATCTCAGACAGATGTCTGTCCAGCCTCTGTTTGAAGACTTCCATTGAAGGAGAACTCACCACCTCTCATGGCAGCCTATTCCACTCATTGATCACCCTCACTATCAAAAACTTTTTTCTAATATCTAATCTGTATCTTCTCCCTTTCAGTTTCATTCCATTACACACCACAGCTTTTTATGTACATTGTATATTAACAGTGAGCTGCTAATCAGTGATGGAGGCGTAGCTGGACCAAGAGGCATGAGACATCTATTCCTGTAGTGATAATCTACTGCTAATAAAACACTCTTTGTAAAAAAAAAAACAACACGCAGCCTAGTAAGTGACACATTGCTGAAATCCGTGTCTCAGCCCGTACTTCATGTTGCCCTAACATTACATAGCAAAAAACCTGCTGACAAATTCCTTTTAAGACTTTCTACTTCCCTCTCCCTTCGCTCCCTTCACGAGGGAGGTGGTTGTACACAGAGTTATATAAAGTTTTATGGCGAGAACAAAGAACTTTTATACGGAGAAGGAAGAAAGCACATGAAGAGGAAGTGAGTGCAGTTCTGAGCAGTGAAGACAGCAGCTCCCTGGACACACAGATCATCCAGCCTATATTACTGGGAGAGACACTCCCACAAGAGAAAAATCTGAAACTGCATATCAGGGGGTCTGAAAATGTATAAAGGAATGAAGATTACATGCTGAAGTGTAGTTTTATTAATTAAACATTTAGTTAAAAATACATTTATTAACTAAAAATTTTGTAAACTACTGTATTAGGATTTAAAAAAAAATCTATGTTGAAGGTGTTTATAACCTTTTTAAAAACACATTACAAAGTATCACTCATTTAGATTGATTATCTTAAAATAATAGCTTTATTCACTTACTTGTTCTTCATGCCATCCAAGGCTTTTGTCAGCTTGCTGGACACTTTCTCCAGGCCTTTGGCATAGTTCAGCTCTAAGTCAGCTCTGCGAGTATTCCATAGAGTTATTTCAAGAAAAAAAAAAAGAAGGTATCATAAAAACATATTCACAAATAAATCAATAAACACGATACACTGTATGTAACACTTATTTTCATGATACAAATCCAATCAAATTTATAGTTCATCATGGGATCTATTTCCCAGAGGTGTAAAGAGTGGTCAGGCTAAATCTAACCTAGTCATGTCATTTTTCCTTCTTCCCTATCTTGTATTCCTTATCCCTCCAGTGTATGAATTGTCTGTATTTTTCCCATCGCACCCACATTGACTTTTTGGTTCTTTTTTTTTATATAATGTTTTTTTTAAGTAGATAATGGGTAACATTGGCTGAATAGTCAACAAGAGTAAAATCCTCTGTTCATCTTTTGCTCTTTTATACTGTATGTGTTTCAGTACTTTCTTAGTTTTTGCTCACATGGTTATCAGAGACTATGTTCTTAGCCCTCCAATAAAGTTTTTGTCACGTTTGTAGACCGCAGGCTGGGATATTTTTGCTGTCAAAATAACAGACACCCCAATGGACCCCAATATCAGTTAATAGGATTTGTAGGGTGTCAGTAGGATCAGAAATAAGGATGGATCCTGCTATATATTGAAACCATCAGCAAGCAGGCTGTTATAGAATCACGGGTGCACATTTTTCTCTTCAGTATAGAAACTGCGGTGAAGCTAAATAGAGATTTAGGATCCTGATCGGTGACTTTTACGTTGTTCTTTCTCCTGCTGAGAAATGCTGTAATAATTTAGAGTAAGACATTCCTCTGGGTGTCCGTTGCCATTCATCACTGCATTTATATCCAACTGCTCTATATAAGCACCTGCCGCAGCCCCTATATCAGTATTACTGGGGAGCTGCAGGCAGATGAAATAAAGAGTATATGTAAAAGTTTTTTAAGGGCTGCAAATAAATAAAAAGCAGAGATGGATCAATCATTTGCATTTCAGAATTGAACAAACTCCTTCATCAGGATAAAAAACGCATTGCCCTGAATATCCCAAATTCATGTGTATCTGTCTCCTTAGTACTAGGGATGAATCATACTGTGTGGGGTCTGTGAGGGAATCATATTGTTTGTGGGGGAATCATACTATATGTGGGGCTATGGGGGCATTATACTGCCTGGATGGCTAAGTGCATCATACTGTATAGTAGACTGTAGGGTATTCATACTGTGTGAGAAGCAATCTGGGAATGTCCTTTGGGTGTATCTTACTGTGTGGAGAGCTGTAGGTTTATCAAACTGTGTGGGGGGAACTGAGGAGACATAGGAATTATATTATGTAGGAGTCTGTGGGTGCATCATACTGGAGTTTGGGGCTATGGGGTAATCTGTGCAAGAAGTAATAGGGAAATGTGCTGTGAGATTATCGTACTGAGTGGGGGCTGTAGGTCATAGAATCATAGAATGTTAGAGTTGGAAGGGACCTTCAGGGTCATCTAGTCCAACCCTCTGCTCAATGCAGGATTCACTAAACCGTCTCAGATAGATGTCTGTCCAACCTCTGTTTGAAGACTTCCATTGAAGGAGAACTCATCACTTCTTGTGGCAGCCTGTTCCACTCATTATCACCCTAACTGTCAAAAGTTTTTTTCTAATATCTAATCTGTATCTTCTCCCTTTCAGTTTAATTCCATTGATTCTTGTGATTCCATGTGCAAATGAGAATAGTGATGATCCCTCTACACTGTGACAGCACTTCAGATATTTGTAGACAGCTATTAAGTCTGCTCTTAGCCTTCTTGTTGCAAGCTAAACATTCCCAGATACATTCCTCGTAGGACATACTTTGCAGTCCGCTCACCATCCTGGTCGCTCTTCTCTGAACGTGCTCTAGTTTTTCAATGTCTTTTTAAAATGTGGTGCCCAGAACTGAACACAGTATTCCAGATGAGGCCTGACCAAGAAGGAGAAGAGGGGGCTAATTACTTCATGTGATGTAGACTCTACGCTTCTCTTAATACATCCCAAAACAGTGTTTGCCTTTTTTGCTGCTGCATCACACTGTTGACTCATATGCAGTCTGTGATTTATTAGTATACTCAAGTCTTTTTTCACACTTGTTACTTAGTTCTATTCTTCCCTTTCTGTAGATGTAATTTTTGTTTTCTTGCCCAGATGTAGACTCTTGCATTTCTCCCTGTTAAATATCATTCGATTAGTTACTGCCCATTGTACAAGCTTATCTAGATCCTTCTGAATCCTTTCTGTCTTCTTTAGTGTTAGTTATACCTCCTAGCTTTACATCATCTGCAAATTTGATTAGTTTACCTTCAGTTTCCTTATCTAGATCATTTATAAAAATGTTGAACACTGGGGCCAGAACAGAGCCTTGTGGTACCTGACTTGAAACACTCTTCCACTTGGATTTGCAACCATTTATTACCATTCTTTCAGCACGATCACTGAGCAAGTTATGAATCCACCTAATTGTAGTCTTGTCAATCATTTTTTCAATAAGGATAATATGAGATACTTTATCAAATGCTTTGCTGAGGTCCAGATATACTATATCTACCACATTTCCCTGATCCACCAAGTCAGTGATTCCATCAAAGAAGGAAATTATATTAATCTGGCTACAAACCCATTCTGGCTCTGGTTAATTACTGTATTCTTATCCAAGTGCTTACATACATGCTGTCTGTGTGTGGGTGATTCTACTGTTGGGGCATCATATTGTGTGGGGTGGGCACTGTAGATGCCATTAAAGGGATATCATACTGTGTAGTATCATGTTTGGGCTTCACTAAGAGCAACATTTATATGTGGACTCATTGGAAGGACTGGGCAATTTCAATTTCCTGTGGATTTGAGCAATTTCTTAAACAGAGTGTAACTCATTGATGGGGGTTCAAACCTGGGACCATCCAACATCAGTATATTTTCATGGAGACCCTCCAACAAAAAGGGTTGGGCAAGCGAACATCTTTCCTCATGCAATGCAGATATACACACAGTACAGTGAAAATACAGCAGCCCAAAACATTCGATCTTTAACTAGAATATGAACATGATACTGATTTTTTTGCCTGATCCCATAGTTTCTGCCACAGAAAAGTGACACGTCTTACAGATCCTAGTTGTGCTGTACTCTGTTCAGAACATAAATTGTTGGGGCTGATAATGCATAGTTGATCATTATCTGGTATATATGACAAGCTCTATAGTGTGTCACGTACTGTGTGTAAATATGCAGGCTGATTATATATATCAGAGGTGTGGAGGGAAATTTTTTAGTGTAATTTTTCTTACACCTGGTGTAAATGTTCTGAATCCAGCAGTAATTTCCAGTTCTCTGAGTCTCTCCTTTCCTTAAATATGACTTAACCTTCCCGATAAGTGAATCTAATCTTTTTAGACAGCCTGGTGTGGTCATCCACACTTTTCGGTTTACGTCTTTGTGAGGGCCATGCCCACTTGGCTAACAAACTAGATTTACATGCAAAGAAAAGGGGGTCAGATATCAGGAACAAGAAAAAAAAAACAAATTTCATCAGATTCGCGAGAATAGTTGCATCTCTATAAGGTTAAAAAAATTATGTATTTATGGCAAAAGAAAGGCAAGGAGCACAGCAACATTTCATTTATCCCTGTTAAAATGGGTCCTATAATTGCAAAACTGTTCTTGTGAAAATCAGTGAGGTCCAACGTCTCTTTGCTGCATTTAACAATTATCTGATTTTTTTTTAGTGCAAATTTTTCCTAAACCACCCCATTTACAATTCTGTTCCCAGAGTCCTTCAAAAGACAGAAAACTTCAAAACTTCAAAACATTTTGCGGAAATATACCATTTTTGACTTTGCAACAAATTTATGAATCGTTTGCTGCATTTTAAAGAATTTGGTGACAAAAATGGAAACTGATACCAAAAGACAAAAAGGATAGTGGCTTAAATAAAACACAAATGATGTATCGGGGGCCAGTGCCTTGAGGAGAGTGAACATACCCTAGCACATCTAACTAACAGCTATATGTACCACATGACACATATACCACGTATAAAATATTCATTCTAACCTCTGTTGTAGAACAGACAAAACGGTTTTGCAGAAATGTTCTCCATTTTAGAAACGTTCTTGAGGTCCTGATAGACTTTATCATACTGAAAAAAAATAGATTTATTATATTAGACATCATTTTGTATTGATACTATTTTAACTTATACTTAGAGTGGGTTTGGAAAGTATTCAGCCCCTTTAAAATTTTCACTCTTTGTTTCATTGCAGCCATTTGGTAAATTAAAAAAGTTCATTTTTTTCTCATTAATGTACACTCTGCACCCCATCTTAACTGAAAAAAAAGCTTAAATGTAGAAATTTTTGTAAATTTCTTAAAAAAAATAAAAACTGAAATATCACATGGTCATAAGTATTCAGACCCTTTGCTCAGTATTGAGTAGAAGCTCCTTTTGAGCTAGTACAGCCATGAGTCTTCTTGAGAATGATGCAAGTTTTTCACACCTGGATTTGGGGATCGTCTGCCATTCTTTCTTGCAGATCCTCTCCAGTTCCATCAGGTTGGATGGTGAACGTTAGTGGACAGCCATTTTCAGGTCTCTCCAGAGATGCTCAATTGGGTTTAGGTAAGGGCTCTGGCTGGGTCAGTCAGGAATGGTCACAGAGTTGTTCTGAAGCCGCTCCTTTGTTATTTTAGCTGTGTGCTTAGGGTCATTGTCTTGTTGGAAGGTGAACCTTCAGCCAAGTCTGAGGTCCAGAGCACTCTGGAAGAGGTTTTCATCCAGGATATCTCTGTACTTGGCCACATTCATGTTTCCTTCAATTGCAACTAGTCATCCTGTCCCTGCAGCTGAAAAACACCCCCATAGCATGATGCTGCCACCACCATGTTTCACTGTTGGGATTGTATTGGGCAGGGGATGAGCAGTGTCTGGTTTTCTCCACACATACCGCTTAAAATTATCACCAAAAATTTCTATCATCGTCTCATCAGACCAGAGAATCTTATTTATCATAGTCTGGGAGTACTTCATTTGTATTTTAGCAAACTCTATGCAGGCTTTCATATGTCTTGCACTGAGGAGAGGCTTCCGTCGGGCCACTATGTCATAAAGGCCTGACTGGTGGAGGGCTGCAGTGATAGTTGACTTTGTGGAACTTTCTTCCATCTCCCTACTGCATCTGTGGAGCTCAGCCACAGTGATCTTGGGGTTCTTCTTTACCTCTGTCACCAAGGCTCTTCTCCCCTGATTGCTCAGTTTGGCTGGACAACCAGGTCTAGGAAGACTTCTGGTGGTCCCAAACTTCTTCCAATTAAGGATTATGGAGGCCACTGTGCTCTTAGGAACCTTGAGTACTGCAGAAATTCTTTTGTAACCTTGGCCAGATGTGTGCCTTGCCACAATTCTGTCTCTGAGCTCCTTGGCCAGTTCCTTTGACCTCATGATTCTCATATGGGCTGACATGCACTGTGAGCTGTGAGATCTTATATAGACAGGTGTGTGCCTTTACAAATCAAGTCCTATCAGTTTAATTAAACACAGTTGGACTCCAATGAAGGAGTAGAATCATCTCAAGGAGGATCACAAGGAAATGCACAGCATGTGACTTAAATATGAGTGTCTGAGCAAAGGGTCAGAATACTTTTGACCATGTGATATTTCAGTGTTTCTTTTTTAATAAATTTGCAAAAATTTCTACATTTCTGTTTTTTTTCAGTCAAGATGGGGTGTAGAGTGTACATTAATGAGAAAAAAATTAACTGTTTTGAATTTACCAAATGGCTACAATGAAACAAAGAGTGAAAAATTTAAGGATCGGAACACTTTCCGTACCCACTGTATTTATATACTATATAGTATATAACAAACCTTCATAGATGACGTACTGAATGTTACCATGTATTCAGGTCAAAGATGCAGAATAACGTATTTATTGCCTCAGCTTTCATCAAATAATCACAATAGAATATAAAAATATCTCTATGTAATGTTTTTTCCAAACTCCTTTGTGTTGATTAATGACAACAGACCCTATCAAACATGAGTTGACCTTTTATGTGATAATTAATCAATTTAGTAAAGCTCAGAAAAAGACAGACTACAGAGTCAAAACTCTTATTTCCAGGAAGTGTGAACCCCCTCAGAAATGGCGCATTCATTAGATGCTCCATTTTCTGGCACTTAGCCTTGGCTCTTTGCGATTGCCCTGGTGCAGTGGCAATCGGGGTGATGGTTTTGGGGTTGAGGTCCGTTAACATCAAGCCAAGGAGTTAGTGATGGAGAGGCATCTGTCAGACACCTCAATTACAAACCATGTAGTCAAAAGTAATAAAAATACACAGAGAAAAGTCCTTTAATTGTAAAAATCACTCCTCGACAATTACCCTCATTTACCCATTAATTACCATAAAAATAAAATTCTTGATGAAGAGACCTGAGTAGCCTCGAAAGCTTGCAATTTGTTACCATCTTTTCAGTTAGCCATTAAAAGGTATCAACCACTGAGGACTCTCAAGTCTAAATATTTTTCATAAAAATAAAAGTTATCCAAAGGGGTCCACTGTAATCACTAGGAATAACACTGTTAACCTGATATGTGGTTAATCTGCAGATTAACAGTGTTAACTTGATAAAAAAAATATTTGTAGATGTATTTAAAATATAAATATATACAACTTAGTGATATAATTACACGAGGAAAGTTGTTCAAGTCTAAAATGGTTGCAGTGGCTTGTATTTGAGGAAGCACTCCTCCTCTCATCAAAGTGTTTATGCTTAATATATTGCAATCATCATATTATATAGCACTGCGCATTATAATCGCTAATTTTGCCGTTCTACCCAGCTAATTCTTCTCTTTTCTCTGCTTTATCTAGAAACAGGAAGTCTCTTTTCCCTTAATTTATCATCTCCCTCTCCAACTCCTGACCCAGCTGCTCCCTCTTTCCCCTGCCAGGGATTTTTGCAGTGACTCATGAGTCATGCAGGGAAAATTAATCTCCTGTTTCTACCTAAAGCTTAGAAGGATTCAGCTATTCAGTTTTCAATCACGTGATGTCACAGACCTAATGGAAAAGAGAAGAAGTAACTGGGTAGAAAGCCAAAATTAGCAATTGTAAGTACACAGTGCTATATAATATGATGACTGCAATATATTAAGAGAACAAACATTTTGATGGGAGGACTGCTTCTTAAATATAAGAGTTTCTTGTATTGGCACTTTACCTGCACTATGTGTGAATAGGACTATTTGCTCAGTGCTGATATGCTCAGATTAGGACACTTTTCTTCTATATTCTAGTTCATCCCAAAGGTGTTGAATGGAGTTGAGATTAGGGATTTTTGCAGCCAGTCAAGTTTTTCCACCTTAAACTCCCCAAACCAAGTCTTTATGAACTTGTGCAACGGGGAACAGTCATGGGGAACAGAAAGGGCTTTCATCAAACTGTTCCCACAAAGTTGGAAGCTACAATGTCCAAAATGTCTTGTGCTGAAGCATTAAAGTTTCCCTTCACTGGAACTAGGGGGCCGAGTCTGATTCCTGAAAAACAACCTCATAACAGTAAGCGTACTCTGTCAAACTGTACAGCGGGCACAATGCAGTCAGGCAGGTAAGGCTCTCTTGGCATTTGCCAAACCCAGACTCATCCATGAGATGCAGATAGAGAAGTGTGATCCGTCACTGCACAGAATACATTTCCTCCAGAGTTCGATGTTGTCTGCTTTACACCACTCCATCCGACGCTTGGCATTGTGCTTAGTGATGTAAGGCTGCATGCAGCTGCTCAGCCATGACACTCTCGGTGGGGCTCGGTGTTTTGTGCTGATGTTAATACCAGAGGAGGTCTGGACTCTGCAGTATTGGAGGAAGCAGAGCGTTGGTGACTTTTCTGCCCTCTGCTCCTCAGCATTGGGTGAACCTGCTCTGTTACGTTATGGGGTCCCCATCTCATGGCTGAGTTTTTTCGGTTCCTTCCACTTCTTAATATCATCACTCCCGGGGGATGGGGAATGGGTGAATATTTAGGAGGGAAGAAATATCATGAACGGACTTGTTACATGCCAGCTCCCATTGGCCCCAGTAAATCCATGGCTATTGCCCTTAGTGGTCCAGATACATAGGATTAGGACTGCGTTATATATGATGTTTTCTGTCTTAGGCCTCTTTCACACTTCCGTTGTGTGACGTCCGCCCATCCGTGAAAATGGCGGATCCGTCAGAAAAGTAAAAAAACGGATGAAAAACTGGTCAGTTTTCTGACGGATCCGCCAAGAAGATTTCACCGGAAATGGTGAAAATTTCGTTATGGAAATGTAAATCCGGACGAGAGAGAGAGAGAGAGAGAGAGAGAGAGAGACCCCGGACACTGTTTTCTGCATTTTACTATGGTTTTCCATAGAGGCGACGGATCCGCCGGCGGATTCCGTCAAAAATAGATGCTGGCGGATCCGCCGCCCATAGGTGGCCATTATACAAATGGCGGATGCGGCGGATCCGCCGTTGTCCGCCATTTTGGCGGTCAAAAAAAAACGTTGCATTGGACGTTTTTTTAAAATGACGGACGCCAATTTTTTGGCGGATCCGTCCAAAAACGGACCTAACGGACGACCATCCGTCAAAATCCGTCACTAATGCAAGTCTATGGGAAAAAAACGGATCCGCCAAAAAAAAATGGCGGATCCGTTTTTTTCACATTTTGACGGATTTTGACTGACGTCGCACGACTGAAGTGTGAAAGAGGCCTTAGCCATTTTGTATTATTAGATTGCTGGTCGATGATGGGTTCCTATGACAGCCGGAGGCCTACTGCAGACCTCCATTGCTTCCATCTTGATACTCCTTTGATGTTCAGCCATACGCTGAGCTTAGAAGGAGGCAGTGATTTGTGCTATGCACAGTGATATTGCGGGATATAGTATGAGAGATGGAACGATTGCAGGTTCAAAACCCCTTAAAGTTTTTACGAATATAAAAAAATATATATAAAAATTTGTATCACTCCTCTTTTTTCCCATTAACAATTAAGAAATTCTTTTTTTTTAAATAAACATATCTGGTATTGCCAAAATCAGAAAAGTCCAAACTATCAAAATGTAAAACTAATTATCAAAACTGCCAGAATTTAAATCAAAGAAAGAAGTCACACCTTCCTAAGAAATGCAACAAAAAGCAATCGCATCACAAAGACCATAAAGTAGGATCAATGAAGATGTTAGGTCACCCAGCAAAAAATATGCCCCCACACAGAAAAGTAGAAATGATACAGGTCTTGGAAAAAACGCAGCAAAAAAAAACACAATTTTTTTTTACAAACTTCTGATTTTTTTTAGCACTTAAAAAAATACATTCAAGTTTGGTATTGTACTGACCTACATAATTTGCTAATGGGTCATTTTTTACCATATAATAAAGTCCAAAAAATAATGGTGGAGTGTCATATTTTTTTACCATTAAATTTTGTCATTCAATACTACAACTCGTTCTGTAAAAAAAGAAAGCCCTCATTATTGCTGTCCGGAAAAAGTAAAAAAAATTGGGCTCTTGGAAGATGGCGAGAAAAAAGCGAAAAATGTAAAGACAAAAAAAAAAAAAAATTACCAGGTCCTGAAGAGGTTAATACCAAAGCAGCAAAAGTGTATTCGCTTTCCTTACTTGTCCTGTAATCTACAGTCGGTCTCAAAGTACAAAACCAAGTGGATGGTAGGAGCCCAAACCCCATTCAGGGTAAAGTACACCCTCTATCATCAGTTACTTCTATGACGGCACCAGGTTGCTTTGTATGAATACAGTTCATGCGACAGTCATTAAATATTAACTGCCCAAGAATCTCCGGAACTTTAGAACTAGGAAAGAAGGAACCTCAATGTTTCACTACAGAAAAATAAAGTTCCAGTGTTACAAAAATCTGCCAACAGAAGACAGGCTCGCTAGAAACCTTTCACTGTTGCTATCGTTAGTGGTCCGACCCCCAATGATGTGACATTTTGACATGGTAAGAATAGATCACACATGTCAAAAGTTTTTTTTATGGTATCGAATGTGCTGCAGATTTTCTGGATGGATTTTCCAGCTGGACAGACCACTGTGTTTTAGGCCATGTTCACACGTTCAGTATTTTACATCAGTATTTGTAAGCCCAAACCAGGAGTGGGTGATAAATCCAGAAGTGGTGACGTATTTCTATTAGACTTTTCCTCTGATTGTTCCACTCCTGGTTTTGGCTTATAGATACTGATGGAAAAAACTCACCAAATACTGAACGTGTGAACGTGATGTTATGCTAAGGATCTTCACAGTATTAATTGTGATGAAAAATGTCAGCATTTCCAGCAAAATCTCCAGTTTGGATTATCCATGAGGATTTCTAAACTGATATCTGCATCAAAATTCGAGCATCATTTCCATTCTTGCTCATGTTTTTTTTTATGCTCATTTTTTTGCTGTGATAATGCAACAAAACATTACAGATTTCAGCCTCACCTTTAAATCAATGGGTAAAATTTGCACCAAAAAAAGGGGAAATTAAAATGCTGCAGATTATAAAAATGCAAAAGGGAAATTTTCCTGCAAATTCTGCACACAAAAAATGCAGCATGTGAATTAAACTGAAACATTCCTTCGCTTTGTTGGCACTGTTAACTGTTGTGGATTTTATATGCGTAACATCGACGAAATATGCAATGTGTGAATATAGCCTTAGGCTGTGTGCCCACGATAAGTTTTTGGTGAGTTATTGATACTGCATATTTTCACTAATTTCCAGCAAAGTGGATGCGCTTTATAGGAATCTCCTGCCCTCTGTGATTTTTTTTATTTAGTGTAAACTGACCTGCGGTGCGGGTTTCATATCCTCAACATGTTGATTTTTCTTGCGGGTACGCTGAGCTTTATTTGCAGATTTTCCCCATAGACTTACATTAGAAGTTTAGAATCCACAGGTAAAGAATATACATGCATTTTTAGTGCCTTTCCTCGGCAGAAACGCATCAAAAATGCATGTAATCCGCATATGACTATATCAATAAATAGAAAGTATCAAAAACAAAGCAGCTTTGTTTAAAACCTGACAAACCAACAAAAAAAAAAAGAAAAAAACCGCAGCATCAAAAATGTGATAAAAACGTACTAAAAATGCAATAAAATGAAAAAGCGCAAGTAGCCTAACTAACTAAATCAGTGCAGAAAATCTGCAAAAAAAGCTCATCAGGGGAACTATCCTTAAAGTTCAGTTACACCATGAGTCATCATTCAGATGTTCATTTTTCACGTACATGTTCTATGCATAGTTTTACAGATAGAACTCGCACCTATTATAATCTAAGGAGAAGTTTACATGACCTTGTTTTTTTTTTTTAGATAGATCATGGAGACATGTTTGTTTTGACCACCTTCACGGGTCAAAATTACTCATACAAGTCTATGGGTCTGTGAAAACTATGGCCAGTCCACGGATGGCCTCAGTGTGCAGTCCTTGATTAATATTGTAAAATATTGGAGAAGTTATGCAATTTATTTATTTTTCCATGCGTGAAAATCACTGATGGGGAAAAAACTGACACTGACCAAAGACTGATGACTTGTTTGTAAAAGATTTGCAGAAAACGGCTCGTTGAAAGTTATCCCGAGAATACAATCCCAAAATGATAAAAAAGAAAATAAATTCAGCTCTGCCACATCAGTACTCCGATGAGAACTCCGCAATTAGCCAGCAGTGATAACCGAGAGTTGTAAATGTTCTTTTTAGACAGAGGAATTGTATGTGAAACAAATAATTTAATTCCCCTTTTATCCAGCAAGGAAGATAGAATGAGAGTTAATAAGTAACGGAGGAAAAAAAAAAAAACGATAGAATGAAATAAAAGTCTAAAAAATTGGAAAAAAAATCTATTTACAAAAGTAAATATTGACAACGTTACAAGAATATTCAGATACTTACGGCAGAACCTGCCAGCGGGTCTCTGGTTTTGAAAAATTGCATATGATCCATAACCCTGAGAAGCTTCGGTGAGATGAGGAAGGAGCGGCGCATTCTGGGAGTTATGACACAGATGTCACGTGGCCGTTGCAGTCGGATAAAAGCAGCGAGAAGGAGCAATAAAAATATTTAAAATTTAGTCATTTTACAGCTGGCGGCCTCCCTTCACGTAGGAATCTCTCGCTATCAGGCAACTGGGCCCAGGTCTAGGTAATGTGTGCTCTGCTGTGAAAGTAAACAGTAACTTATTCGAAGTCATTGTTATGAAGCCAAATCATGTGTGGACTTTAATCTCCCCTGTTTGATAACGTAAACTGCTTGTTCTTGAGATATCTTGTAAATAAACTTTTGCACTTTAGGCCGATATGGAAAAATGTTGCAAAATAAGAACGTTCTCTAAAATAGAAGCGTTCGTTCTTAATTGATAAAAAAAAAATAAACTAAGTGTAAAGCGAGAAATTTTAAATGAAATCAGGATTTGGTGTGATCCCATTTCAAAACAGAATCTGTCACACCAAATATTGATTTAATTTCGATTTCTCATTTGTTTATGCACTTTGTAATTTTTTAATTGTAAAAAATAATCTATTTACCGTATATACTCATGTATAAGCCGACCCCCTAATTTTACCACAAAAAACTTGGAAAACTTATTGACTCGCGTATAAGCCGGGTGTATAAGTTGCTGTCCTGCTCTGTGCTCCCCCATCCAGCTCTGTGTGCCCCCATTCTCCTCTGTGCTCCCCTCCATTATCCTGTCCTGCTCCGTGCTTTCAATCCTCCCCCGTCCTGCTCCGTGCTCCCCCATCCAGCCCTGCACTCCCCCATTCTCCTGTGCCCACCCCCGTCCTGCTCCGTGCTCTCCGTCCTCCCCCCGTTCTGCTCCGTGCTCTCCGTCCTCCCCCCGTCCTGCTCCGTGCTCTCCGTCCTCCCCCCGTTCTGCTCCATGCTCTCCGTCCTCCCCCCCGTACTGCTCCGTGCTCTCCGTCCTCCCCCCCTTCTGCTCCGTGCTCTCCGTCCTCCCCCCATCCTGCTCCGTGCTCCTTGTCCTCCTCCATGCTCCCCCCATCCTCCTCCATCATACTCACCCTCCCCGTGCCATCGCTGAATGTCCCGCCGGCAATCCTGCGTTCTCCCCGGCTTCCTGCAGCTCTCCAGCGCTGAGCGGTGACGTAATACCGCTCATTAAGGCCATGAATATGGAGGCCACGCCCATGGGAGTGGCGTCGCGTCCATATTACATGACCTTAATGAACGGGTATTACGTCACCGCTCAGCGCTGGAGAGCTGCAGGAAGCCGGGGAGAACGCAGGATTGCAGGGACGTTCAGCGATGGCACTGGGAGGGTGAGTATGATGTCCCAGCCACCGACTCCTGCCGCGGCATCCCCTCCCCCGCTGGTTTCTGCCCTATGACTCGTGTATAAGCCGAGGGGGCATTTTCAGCACAAAAAAAGGTGCTGAAAATCTCGGCTTATACACAAGTATATATGACGCGCACCACATTGGTGGTACCAGGGCTATGGGGTACTCGGAACCGAGCCCATGGAAGTCTCTGGGAGTTGTCACTGGCAGCAGAGCTCGGTCCGTGGCCCTGGCGGTCATGCAATGGGGGATATTTACAGGGGATTGTAGATTAGAATAGTTCGTGACGCCACCTGTGGTTTCTGATCTGATTTACCAGCGCTGCAGGGTAGATCTCTGAGGGGATGTTATGGCAGCTAGGTGTTAAGTCCCCCACAGATGGGACTGGTCCCTCAAAGTCTATGGTGGTGATGCAGGGTGCAGATAAGAATTCAGTCACACACAATGCAATCTCTTTCCATACCTTTACTTGTAGATGTTGCAGGTATGTCCCGGGAAGCTGGTTAGGCTGGAGAATGCACATTCAGGAGAACTGTTGAGCAGGTTAGAGGCCTCCTTTATCCTTTTTCTGTGTGTGAGTACAACTTGCATAAAGTCAAGTGCAACTCTTTTAATAACAACTGCCCGGCCAATATTGTGGTGGAGCCTTCTATGTCTCTGATTATCAGATGTTGAGAGAACTAAGTCCTTACTTTTGCAGGGTCCTGCTCAAAGTCCCTGTTCTCCCTGACTCCGGTTACGTATCAGCGCTTAGGGCTACCTTCTGCGACTTGTAGTCCAGAAAGCCTCCGGTTTTCTTATTACTAGGCGTGAAGCACTAGCAACGCTTCGGACCCCGGTGTCCGGCTAATTTGAGTGAGGGTGATCTGTCCCTTTGTCACTCTTACTTCTCCACTCGCCCTTCGCCCTGCTCTCGCTCTTAACATAAGCACGTGTAGCAATCGTGCCAAGGTCAGATTTCCTTCAGTGCTCACTGACCTGTTCTCAGTTGACTCGTTGGTATAACTGCTATAATTCCTTTCCTTCCTTCTTAGGAACGCAGGCAGATTGTTCTGAGTAGCAGGTTAAGGGGTAGCTCTGACTAGGCTAGGATGATTCACTTCACTCGTACTAGCCTCCACTTTCTTGTCAGATGAGCTACACAAGCTCTGTGTGGGTTCAGTCTTCTCTCCTCTCCCTCCAAGACTGATCTGATTGGAATCAAGATGGATGGGATGACTCACTCCTGAGCCACCCTAGGCTTGACTGCACTGTCCTAAGACAGGAAACAGACTGAACACTAACTTTGCTACGTCACACTACTAAATAGTCTGATATGCCTCTAGTGGCAATGCTGAGAAGTGTGCGTGAATGAATATCAAGCTTTACAGTTACCTTCCTGTGCATTTTCCAGAAGATATGTGTGCCTTGCGAAGCTGGGCCACACATCCCCCCCTAGTTAAACTCAGCACTCCCGGGCTGAAATAGAAAAGAAAAACATTTTTGTTTTGCATATAACATCAACATAATAACTCATCCCTTGCGGGAGGTAAGGACTCTTGAACGTTACATTTTGTACATAGATCAGTAGAAAATTATCAAAATACTTTTCAATAAATATACACAGTATAAGACAAGATTCTTGTGGAGGACCCGCACCAAAAACCTCCCACGTGGGTCCTGGGTGGGCTGCAGGACTTCTGACTGCAGACCTCACTCTAGGCCACACCATACGGGTTTTTCTTCAGAGGTAGTAAGGCTTTATGTAAAACCAAAATGGGGCACCGAAGTGCGAACTATTTACATAAAGTTTTTGGGCTGGCACAGTCCACAGTCACGCAGTCCTTTGCATGGTTAAAACATTTTTCAAGTAAAATCACATTATACTTTAACTCTTTTAAAACTCTGTACCCAGCCGGGTATTCTACTTTAAATAAGCATACATACTATGTAAACATTTATCAATAGTAAAGTGCAAATTTTTATCTTTTCAAACTTTATACATGTTCAGGTGCAGTAAACCCTGTCTGGGTCCTACTAGACTAGTTTGCTAGGACTACTCTTGATAACGAATGGGTAACTTTCCTTTCGTTGTACGTACTGACCTACGTGGAGTGGTGTCAGGTATAGTAGTCTCTGGCCTGTCTATTCTGCGTGCTGGCAAACGGTAATACTGTCTCAACCTTTCTATGGATCTGGCAAGCATACTGGTGGCTGGGCGATGCGATTCGGTTTCACCAGGTGATTCCACTTCTTGGGGTGCTGCCTCTTGTGGTTCCGCTTCTTGGGATTCCACTGGTTGAGGTTCTGCCGGAACAGGTCCTTCTGGAACTGACTCTACTGGCACAATTGATATAACTGGATGTAGAGATTCTTCTTGCGGTTGATAAAACTGCAGCACAGTAATGATTACAGCTTCTCCCACTCTGGGCCAATCTGCAGGTAAATCTCCCAAATCCGTATGTATGACCGCTTCATCACTCTCTTCCTGATTGACAACAGGTTCTTCCTCACGAAGCTTGAATGGGCCAGGACACAACTTTAGATGATCTCTAGACACAGTTGCGGTCGTTTTTCCTCCATCCTTGCTAATGGTACAGGTTTTTCTGTTATCAAATTTAGAATTTTGCACGACATATGGCTCTTGTTCCCACTGATCATCCAATTTGTGCATTCTTCTTTTTCTTTTTAGCACAATTTCTCCTGGCATAAAAGGCTTAGCGGGAGCATTTCTGTTGTAGTTCTTCTCTTGCTTTTCTCTTACTTTATTGAGACTGTCTTCCACGCAGACTTGTACTCTCCTGTACTGTTCCTGTCGATTCGTGTCCCAATCTTCAGCAGTGTCATCAGCCTCTGGTTCCACCACGCCAAGTTCTAAATCCATTGGCAGCTTTCCTGGTCTTGCTCTCATAAGGTAGGCTGGAGTGCAGTTGGTGGAACTTACTGGTATGTGGTTGTATAAGTCGACCAGGTCAGGTAACAAGTCTGGCCACCGGTTTCTTTCTTCCAGTGGTACAGATTTCAATAAATCAATGACAATGTGATTCATCTTTTCACAAAGGCCATTGGTTTGAGGGTGGTACGGTGTTGTTCTGATCTTCTTACACCCATACAAGTGACAGAATTCCTTGAACAGTTCAGCTTCAAAGGCTGGACCTTATCAAGAATCATAGAATCATAGAATCATAGAATGGTAGAGTTGGAAGGGACCTCCTGGGTCATCTGGTCCAACCCCCTGCTCAAAGCAGGATTCTCTAAATCATCCCAGACAGATGTCTATCCAGCCTCTGTTTGAAGACTTCCATTGAAGGAGAACTCACCACCTCTTGTGGCAGCCTGTTCCACTCATTGATCACCCTAACTGTCAAAAAGTTTTTTCTAATATCTAATCTGTGTCTCCTCCCATTCAGTTTCATCCCATTGCTTCTAGTCTTTCCTTGCGCAAATGAGAATAAAGATGATCCTTCTACAATGTGACAGCCCTTGAGATATTTGTAGACAGCTATTAAGTCTCCTCTCAGTCTTCTTTTTTGCAAGCTAAACATTCCCAAATCCTGCAACCGTTCCTCATAGGACATGGTTTGCAGACCGGTCACCATTCTGGTGGCTCTTCTCTGAACTTGCTCCAGTTTGTTGATGTCTTTTTTAAAATGTGGTGCCCAAAACTGGACACAGTATTCCAGATGAGGTCTGACCAAAGAGGAGTAGAGGGCAATAATGACCTCACGTGATCTAGACTGTATGCTTCTGTTGATACATCCTAGAATTGCATTTGCCTTTTTTGCTGCTGCATCACACTGTTGACTCATGTTAAGTCTGTGATCAATTAGTATACCCAAGTCTTTTTCACATGTGCTGTTACTTAGCCCTATTCCTCCCATTTTGTATATGCTTTTTTCATTTTTATTGCCCAGATGTAGTACTTTGCATTTTTCCCTGTTAAAATCCATTCTGTTAGTTGCTGCCCACTGCTCCAGTTTATGTATATCTTTTTGAATCCTCTCTCTCTCTTCTCTAGTATTAGCTACCCCTCCTAGCTTTGTGTCATCAGCAAATTTGATCAGTTTACCCTCAATTCTTTCATCTAAATCATTGATAAAGATGTTGAACAATACAGGGCCCAAAACAGAGCCTTGTGGTACCCCACTTGAGACATTCTTCCAACTGGATGTGCAGCCATTTACAACCACTCTTTGGGTCCGATCACTAAGCCAGTTATGAATCCACCTAACAGTTGCCTTGTCCATTCCATACTTAGTCATTTTTTCAATAAGGATTGTGTGAGATACTTTGTCAAATGCTTTGCTGAAGTCAATATATACTATATCTACAGCATTTCCCTGATCCACCCAGTCAGTGATTCTGTCATAGAAGGAAATTAAGTTAGTCTGACATGACTTATTAGTTACAAACCCATGCTGACTCTGTTTAATCACTTCATTCTTATCCAGGTACTTGCATACATGTTCTTTAATAATTTGTTCAAAGATCTTTCCTGGTATAGAAGTCAGACTCACCGGCCTGTAGTTCCCTGGGTCCACCTTCTTCCCCTTTTTGAAGATAGGAACAACATTTGCTCTTCTCCAGTCTTCTGGGACTTCTCCTGTTCTCCAAGAATTTTCAAAGATTATGGACAGTGGTTCAAGAATTTCTTCTGCTATCTCCTTCAGTACCCTGGGGTGTAATTCATCTGGACCTGGAGACTTGAATTCATTTAGGTTAGCTAAGTGTTTCCTCACTGTCTTTCTGTTTATAGATATCCTGGATTCTTCTATTCCTTTAATAGGACAGTGAAGATCAGTTGATGTTACATTTCCTTTCTGAGAGAAAACAGATGCAAAATAGGAATTTAAAAGTTCAGCCTTCTCAACATCCTGACTTACCATTTCATCATTTTCATCCTGTAAAAATCCTATAGCATATTTGACTTTTCTTTTACTTTTGACGTATCCCCAAAATCCTTTTTTGTTGCTTTTGACGTCACTTGCAAGCCTTAATTCATTGTCAGCTTTAGATAATCTGATTTGTGCCCTGCAGGTTCTGCAGACGGCATTATATTCTTCTTTAGATATGCCTCCCTCTTTCCATTTGATAAACATTTCTTTCTTCCTTTTTAGCATGTGTTTAAGTTCTATGTTCATCCATCCTGGTTTCCTTAAATGCTTCCCATTCTTCCCTCTTTTCGTAATTGTTAACGATTGTGCTTTGAGAATCTCATTTTTCAAGATTTTCCATCCTTCCTGGACATTTTTGTCCTTAAGGATATCCAGCCATTGGATCCCTCCAATTCTCTTTCTGAGTTCCTTAAAATCTGCCTTTCTGAAATCTAACCTTGACGTCTGAGTCTTCACAGGTCTTCCTCCTCTTGTTATCCAAAATTCTAAAATAGCATGGTCACTACCTCCTAGGGTCCCAGCCACTCTTACCTACTCCACCATTTCCTCCCTGTTTATGAGGATTAGATCCAAGGTAGCAGATCCCCTTGTTTTCTCCATTACCTTTTGGAAGATAAAGTTGTCAGCAAGAGAGGATAAGAATTTCCTGGACCTGTTAGTTTTGCCTGAGAGAGATTCCCAACAAATGTCTGGATAGTTGAAATCTCCCATGACCACTATGTCATATTTTTTGGAGAACTTGGCCATTTGATGCATAAAGAGTTCATCCATATCTTCAGCTTGCACAGGCGGCCTGTAGTAAATGCCTACAATGGTGTCCTTTCCATTGTTTTGTCCTTGTATTCTTACCCAAACAGTTTCCACAGAACTCCCAGTCTCTGAAGCTTCAATCTCTGTGCAGATATACGCTTTTCTAACATACAATGCAACACCTCCTCCTCGTTTATCAAGTCTGTTTCTTGCAAATAAGTTGTAACCTTCTAGCCTTGTATTCCAATCATGTGTATCGTCCCACCAAGTCTCAGTGATTCCAATGACATCATATTTCTTCTCCTGCATTAGTAGCTCCAGTTCTCCTTGTTTGTTGCCCATGCTTTGTGCATTCGTATAGAAACACTTTAGTTTGTGATTGGTTTCTCTTTCTTCAATATTTTTATTATGTAGATTTTTGTGTCTTTGTTCTTCCCCTTCACTTCTAATAGCAGAGTTCTCAATAGCATTTGTCAGGTGTATGGCTTTTGCTGGCGTTTTGCTTCCCTTCCCACATTGTTCTAGTTTAAAGCTCTCCTGATGAGTGTAGCAAGGCGACTTCCAAATACATGTTTTCCAGTCTTCGTAAGGTGCACCCCATCTCTAGCAAGTAGTCCATCGTACAGGTAATTCACTCCGTGATCCAGAAATCCAAATCCTTGCTGACGGCACCATCGACGTAGCCAGTTGTTCACATGCAGAATCTTATTCCACCTACTTGTTCCATGGCCATCCACTGGAAGGATGGAGGAGATGGAGGATCAGTCAGTACCTGCTCTGGATATCCGTGTGGTCTGCAGAAACTTGCTTGGAAGGTCTTTGCTGCTGTCTCTGCTGTCAGATCTTTGACAGGGGCGACCACCAGAAATTTGGAATAGTGATCCACCATGGTCAGGGCATATGAGTATCCCGACCTGCTTGGTGACAACTTGACATGGTCCAATGCCACGATCTCCAAGGGACGAGTCGTTTGGATAGGCTGCAGGGGTGCCCTTTGACTACTGTAGTCTTTCCGTCGGAGGCCACAGGGTCCACAGTTCTGGCACCACTTCTCGATGGAGCTGCGCATCCCTACCCAGTAGAACCGACACCTTAACAGGGTCTCCAGCTTTTTCCAGCCAAAGTGTCCCGCTTGATCGTGGTAGGCTTCTAACACCATTTGGATGTCTGCTCTGGGGACCACTATCTGCCAAACCATCTCATGGGTCCTTGGGTCGACGTATCTCCTGCACAACTTCTCACGGTATATGAACAACCGGCTTCTCTCGTTCCACAGGAGTTTTGCTGGTATAGGTGCATCTTTCTCCAAGGAGGAACCTTCCTGTCTTATCAGCTCCTTGATACGGCTGACCACTGGATCGCTGTCCTGAGTCTCCTTCCAGCTGTGATAAGGTAAAGGGTTTAACGTCTTTCCGCACCGCTTTCCGTGGACTCGTTGCTCATGGATCATCCCATTTCTGTGGAATGCAGGTAGCTCAATCTCTTCCAGATCATCCGATTCTTCCTCCGTGTCGGATTCATGCGGCATTCTGGACAAGGCGCGCCCGGTACTTGATGGTAAATTGATAGTTTGACAGCCGAGCCATCCAACGTTGCTCCATGGCTCCCAGCTTGGCTGTTTCAAGATGCGTCAGGGGGTTATTGTCTGTATACGCAGTGAACTTGTTGGAGGCAAGGTAATGCTTGAATCTTTCTGTAATGGCCCAGACCAACGCCAGGAACTCCAACTTGAAGCTGCTATAGTTTTCTGGGTTCCTCTCAGTTGGCCGGAGCTTCCTGCTTGCATATGCGATGACTTTTTCTTGGCCATTCTGCTTTTGACTGAGGACCGCTCCCAATCCTTTGTTACTGGCATCAGTGTACAGCAGGAACGGTTGGCTGTAATCAGGGTAGGCCAAGATTTCGTCGCCTGTCAGGATCTCTTTCATCTCTTTGAATGCCTCAGCTTGTTCTTTACCCCAGTGGAATGGAGGATTTCTGCTTTTGAGGGGTTGTCCTACCAGGAGGTCCTGCAGAGGCGCTGCTTTCTTGGTGTAATCTTTTACAAACCTCCTGTAGTAACCTGTTAGTCCCAGGAACTGGCGCACTTCCTTCAGATTCTTCGGCTCCGGCCATTTTTGGATGGCCGTGACCTTCTCGGGGTCCGGCGCTACTCTTTCTGAGCTGACAATATGTCCCAAGTACTGTACCTTTCGTTTAAGCAGATGGCACTTTGAGGGCTTTAGTTTCATCCCATACTTGGACAGTGACTCGAATACCTCTGCCAGGTGTTTCAGATGATCCTCATACGTCTTGGAGTACACAATTACGTCGTCCAGGTACAGCAACACGGTTTCAAAGTTAAGATGTCCCAGGCAGCTCTCCATCACTCTCTGGAATGTTCCCGGGGCACTGCTGAGTCCAAACGGCATTCTGTCAAACTCACAGAGTCCCATTGGGTTGGTGAACGCCGTCTTCTCCCGATCCTCCTCAGCCACAGCTACTTGCCAGTACCCACTAGTGAGGTCGAGGGTGGAAAAGTAGTTAGCCGTTTTCAAAGCAGCTAAGGATTCCTCAATGCGTGGTAATGGATATGCATCTTTATGTGTTATGCGATTTACTTGTCTGTAATCTGCACACATTCTCATGCTTCCATCCTTTTTCTTAACTAGGACTAGAGGTGCTGCCCAGGGACTACAACTATCCGTTATCACCCCGGCTTCCTTCATGTCACGCAACATTTCCTTAGCTTTCTGATAGTGTGCTGGAGGTATAGGCCTGTACCGCTCTTTGATGGGAGGATGACTGCCTGTAGGGATATGATGCTGTACTCCCTTAATTGTCCCAAAGTCAAGTGGGTGTTTGCTAAATACCTGTGCGTACTCTTGTACCACCCGTAGTACTCCCTGTTTCTGGTGGGCGGAAGTGGTGTCTGTCCCGACATGGAGCTGCTGACACCAATCCGCCACCTGGGTTGCCGGGTCATTATCCTCCGCTGGTTGGCGGGAGGCTAAGGACTCGGTTGTAAGAATAGAATTGTTATCTACGGTATGTAATTTAGCAACAGTGGCATAACGTGGTAAATTTACTTCATCTTCTCCCCAGTTGAGAAGTCGTACTGGTACTCTCCCATTTATTACTTCCACTACCCCTCTAGCAGTCAAGAGTGTAGGTCTGTGCTCTGAACGATGGGGCTCTACTACTGCTTGGTAGTTCTGTCCTTTCAGACCTATTGCTGCTCTACACCATATTAGCATTTCACTCATTGGGGTATCACAATGGGGTTCGGGTCCGTTACCCGTACATTACCAATTTCACCGTCTGTAAGCTTCGCTTGCTGCTGGCACATCAGGGCCCGGATCTCCCTCTGGATCACTCCCTTCTGTTTTGGCTTGGCAACATCAGCGAGCTGTTGGAGCAAAAACACAACTTCTCCCAGACAGTTACTAATTATGTTAGTACCTAAGACCACATTTAAGCCATTTTCCTCATTTACAGTCTTTACTACCAAAAGTCCCTGATCCTCCAGCTCCACTCTGCCCACCTTTACGTCCACATTTTTGGCTCTGAGTACTTCAACAGGGAAACCATTAGAGGCGTACACTGTAAAGTCAGGGCTCGGGGGCTGGAGACTGTCCATGGACCAGAATTTATTATAAAGGACATCAGGTATGATGGTCACCTGAGATCCAGTGTCTAGCAGTGCAGGGATTGCGATCCCGTCCAGAATGATGGACAAGTAGGGCCTTCCACCCACAAACCTGCGGTTCCAGTCTAAGGGGCCTGATGAGTCTGCTCCTGGGTGTTGGCCCTCTGACCCAGGTTCTGCTCGTTTAAAGGACACTGCTGAGCCATATGACCTTTTCGGTTGCAACGGTAGCAGATGATCTCTCGGCGAGGATGGTGTTGATCAGGGGTCGCTCCTGGGGGTGGCGTTGTCCTCCTCCGATGGGGCGACGTCCTCCATTTCCTCCGGTTCATCCAAGGGACATCCTCCGGACAGTCGGCTAGCAGTATCTTTCCTCCTTCCTCTTTCCGCAGCTGCAGGGCACTCATTACAGTGGCCAGGTTTTTAGTCAGCTGGCGCACTTCTGAGCGCAGACAGTCCAACTCAGTAGGGGGTGCCACCTGCGTTTTGGCTTCTGCCACCAGCGGGGAAAAGGCGGGTACTGCCGGCTTTAGAGTGGCTTCACCCGGGGGATACTGGGTTGCCACCTTAGGCTTTTCCAGGGGTCGCAGTCCTTTTATAGCCATATCCTTTAGGGCATCAAAGGTAGCATCTGGATGATCCAAGGACCACCAGTTCACAGTCCTGCCTTCCGCTTGGGACCTCAGTCCCCGTACAAATTGTTCTTTCAACATTTTGTTTTCATCAAGGGCACTTATAGGGTTAACCTGTTTGAGAGCTCGCAGGGCCCCCTGTAGTCGGCAGGCGTAGTCCCTAATACTGTCACCTGGTCTCTGAGAGCATTGATAGAATGCCATCCGGAGATCTGTTTCTGTGCGGTCCTCAAAGATAGCCTGTAGCTTTAAGAGAATCGCAGGCACCGACTCCTGGTCTGCAGTGGTCCAAGTCTCCACTTCTCTCTCAGCAGCACCAGCTAACTGCCCTATTACCACTGCAGCTTTTTGCTTCTCGGTCATTGAGTACATGTCCAGTACGCTGCATATTTTCCGTTTGAACCCTGACAGGGTGTCCGGCTCGCTGCTGTACTGAGGAGCCACTTCGCTCCAGGCATGTAGGGAGCGCTAGCGGTATGAGCGGACACAGGCCCAGGTGAGGGGCCCACATTTCCATCCTGCGCTACAACGCCAAGTGGTAAACATTGGGCCACGGCCGGGACCGCGCTGTCTGCCGGTTGCTGCGACATGTTGGCGCCCCCTTTTCATCGGAGCCTACCTTTTCCAAAGGCTGCAGCTCCGCGGACACAGCGGTGGAGACAGGACCTGAGTCGCTGGCGCTCTGATGTCAGAGCGTTCACTTCCGCTCTCACAGGACCTGCTGCCGCGTCAGCGTTGGGGGCGTGGCTAGGAAACAGCGCGCTCTTTCAGGTACGCCCACAAATGCACGCCCACCTTCTTCACCAGCGCCTCAGGGCGCGAATATGGCGGTAAAAATGGCAGTATTTGGCGCCAGAAATGACAAAACAGCAAACAGTCTTTTCTGCACAAAACAGTCAATATGGGCAACACAGGACTCACAATTTTGCAAGCTTCGTATCCTGTTCGTGACGCCAGAAAAGATGACGCGCACCACATTGGTGGTACCAGGGCTATGGGGTACTCGGAACCGAGCCCATGGAAGTCTATGGGAGTTGTCACTGGCAGCAGAGCTCGGTCCGTGGCCCTGGCGGTCATGCAATGGGGGATATTTACAGGGGATTGTAGATTAGAATAGTTCGTGACGCCACCTGTGGTTTCTGATCTGATTGACCAGCGCTGCAGGGTAGATCTCTGAGGGGATGTTATGGCAGCTAGGTGTTAAGTCCCCCACAGGTGGGACTGGTCCCTCAAAGTCTATGGTGGTGATGCAGGGTGCAGATAAGAATTCAGTCATACACAATGCAATCTCTTTCCATACCTTTACTTGTAGATGTTGCAGGTATGTCCCGGGAAGCTGGTTAGGCTGGAGAATGCACATTCAGGAGAACTGTTGAGCAGGTTAGAGGCCTCCTTTATCCTTTTTCTGTGTGTGAGTACAACTTGCATAAAGTCAAGTGCAACTCTTTTAATAACAACTGCCCGGCCAATATTGTGGTGGAGCCTTCTATGTCTCTGATTATCAGATGTTGAGAGAACTAAGTCCTTACTTTTGCAGGGTCCTGCTCAAAGTCCCTGTTCTCCCTGACTCCGGTTACGTATCAGCGCTTAGGGCTACCTTCTGCGACTTGTAGTCCAGAAAGCCTCCGGTTTTCTTATTACTAGGCGTGAAGCACTAGCAACGCTTCGGACCCCGGTGTCCGGCTAATTTGAGTGAGGGTGATCTGTCCCTTTGTCACTCTTACTTCTCCACTCGCCCTTCGCCCTGCTCTCGCTCTTAACATAAGCACGTGTAGCAATCGTGCCAAGGTCAGATTTCCTTCAGTGCTCACTGACCTGTTCTCAGTTGACTCGTTGGTATAACTGCTATAATTCCTTTCCTTCCTTCTTAGGAACGCAGGCAGATTGTTCTGAGTAGCAGGTTAAGGGGTAGCTCTGACTAGGCTAGGATGATTCACTTCACCCGTACTAGCCTCCACTTTCTTGTCAGATGAGCTACACAAGCTCTGTGTGGGTTCAGTCTTCTCTCCTCTCCCTCCAAGACTGATCTGATTGGAATCAAGATGGATGGGATGACTCACTCCTGAGCCACCCTAGGCTTGACTGCACTGTCCTAAGACAGGAAACAGACTGAACACTAACTTTGCTACGTCACACTACTAAATAGTCTGATATGCCTCTAGTGGCAATGCTGAGAAGTGTGCGTGAATGAATATCAAGCTTTACAGTTACCTTCCTGTGCATTTTCCAGAAGATATGTGTGCCTTGCGAAGCTGGGCCACACATCTACAGTACATATCTATTTTTTTAAAGCATTCCTCTATTGCAGCATTTTTCCCAAATCTGTCTAAAACTTTTGCACAATACGAAATGATGGAATTTTTATACAGTGGGGAAAATAAGTATTTGATACACTGCAAGTTTTCCCGCCTATAAAGAATGAAGAGGTCTGTAATTTTTATCGTAAGGACACTTCAACTGTGAGAGACAGAATCTAAAAAAAAGCCAGAAAATTATATTGTATGATTTGTAAATAATTAAATTGCATTTTATTGCATGAAATAAGTATTTGATCATCTAGCAACTAGAGATGAACGAATTTGTTCGGATTCGGTTCCGAATACGATCGGAATCGAATTTTGTTTTTGCAATATTCATCGAACACAGCCGAACGTCGTTAGAGTCAATGGGAGTAGAAATTACCAAATATGTTCGGAACCGATCATAAGACATACATTCGGCACGAATAGTGTTCAAATATGGCACGAATATGTCAGAATCATATTTGGGGACTAAATCCAAACAAATTCACTCATGTCTACTAGCAACCACCAAGAATTCTGGCTCTCACAGGCCTGTTCGATTTTAAGAAGCCCTCCTATTCTGCACACATTACCTGTATTAACTGCATCTGTTAAGGGTATGCCACACTAAGCGAGATTGCTAACGAGATCGCTACTGCATCACCATTTATGACGCAGTAGGGATCTCGTTAGCAACTTAGCTGTGTGATTCCAAACACAACTCATCAGCGATCTGTGATTCCAAACACATCTCATCAGCGATCTGTATAACGACCTCTGCGGTCGTTGGGAAAACCTAGTCCCGCCTGCGACGCTGGTAAAGTCGTTCATAAAGGGTGTCACACTCAACGATTCAGGCTCACCAGTGGGACACTAACTACCAAAAAACGGCTCAGAACGTTCATAAGCGATCAGCGACATCTCAGCAGGGGCCACATCGTTGCTACATGTCACACACAGTTAAGTCGCTGACGAGATCGCTACTGCATCATAAATGGTGATGCAATTGCGATCTCGTTAGTGATCTCGTTTGCGATCTCGCTTAGTGTGGCATACCCTTTAGACCTCTTTACCTGTATAAAAGACACGTGTCCACACAATCAACCTCACTCCAACCTCTTCACCATGGCCAAAACCAAAGCGCTGTCTAAAGAACACCAGGGTCAAAAGTGTAGACCTGCACAAGGCTGGGATGGGCTACAGGACAACTGGCAAGCAGCTTGGTGAGAAGGCAGCAACTGTTGGCACAATTATTAGAAAATGCAAGAACCACAAGATGACTGTGAATCTTCCTCGGTCTGGGGCTCCATGCAAGATCTCGCCTTGTAGAGTAAGGATAATTCTGAGAAAGGTCAGGAATCAGCCCAGAACACGGGAGGACCTGGTCAGTGACCTGAAGAGAGCTGGGACCACAGTCATAAACATACCATTAGTAACATACTACGCCGTCATCGATTAAAATACTGCAGAGCAAGCAAGGTCCCTCTGCTCATGCCAACACATGTCCAGGCCTGTGTGAAGTTTGCCAATAACCATATAGATGATCCAGAGGAGACATGGGAGAAGGTCATGTGGTCAAACGAGACCAAAGTATCAACTCCACTTGCCGTGTTTGGAGGAAGAAGAAGGACGAGTACAACCTCAAGTACACATCCCAACCATGAAGCATGTTGGGGGAAACATTATACTTTGGAGGTGCTTTTCTGCAAAGGAAACAGGATGACTGCACCGTATTGAAAGGAGGATGGACGGGGTCATGTATCATGAGATTTTGGCTAACAACTTCCTTCCCTTAGAAAGAGCATTATAGATGGGTCATTGCTGGGACTTCAAGCATGACTATCACCCGAAACACACAGCCAGGCAACTAAGGAGTGGCTCCGTAAGAAGCATTTCAAGGTCCTAACCAGTCTCCAGACCTGGACCCAATAGAAAATCCTTGGATGGAGCTGAAACTCAATGTTGTCCAGCGACAGACCCGAAACCTGAAAGATCTGAAGAACATCTGGAGGAAAGGGCTAAAATCCCTGCTTCAGTGTGTGCAAACTTAGTCAAGAACTTCAGGAAACGTCTGACCTCTCTAACTGCAAAGGTTTCTGTACCAAATATTAAATTCTGTTTTTCTATTGTATCAAATACTTATTTCATGCAATAAAATGCAAATTATTTAAAAATCATACAATGTGATTTTCTGTTTTTTTTTTATCTCAGATTCTGTCTCTCACAGTTGAAGTGTCCATAGGATAAAAATTACAGACCTCTACATTCTTTGTAGGTGGGAAAACTTGCAAAATTGGCAGTGTATCAAACACTTATTTTAGCCACTGTATGTGCAGTGATGAATGGTAATATTTAGTTTTAAATGGTATTTATTGGAATGTTCAAGCAATTTGAGGCAACATTCTTTCCCCGGCAGTGGAAATGAATATGAACATAGAAATATAATGATATAGGCTTGTGAAAATAAGAAAAACAAATGCAGTAAGGGAATATTGTTATTATTTTTTTAAATACAAAAGAAAATTCCCCAAAATGTAGAAATGTTCTTAGTACGTAACCCCTCTCATGTACAGCACCATGGAATTAATGGCGCTATATAAATAAATAATAATAATAATAATAATTACATACTTTTTTGGCAAGATTTGAATAACTGAGGTTGAAAAAATGATCAGACTTTAATTATGTTGTCCAAAATGTATTGTAAAGGTAGAAATGGCAAAGGACAAGTTGGTGTAAAAGAAAAAAACATATTGTAGCTAAGAATATGGCTCCACTAGCACCAGCAAAAGCACCATGATGACCACCATTGATATCAGCCATTTGGTGTCATGCCGGCTTCGGACTCTATTCACATTGGGGAGTCTGATGTGCAGTCTTTGACCTTCCTGTTGCGCAGCCTGAGTTTGGGCGTCAGTGGTGGGTTGTTCTCTGATATCAGCTTTGCAGGAGTTAACTTTTTGATTAGTTTCAATTGAAGGCTGAGGCTGCTGGGAACACCTTATCCTTTAAGTATGGCTCAGAACATTCCTGGATGCCGACTATAGCACTTGCATGTCTCTTGCTTCCCGGTCCTGTGTTGGAGTAGCTGTTTATACTCAAGTCTTTATTTATTAGTTTGATGAAGTATATTTTGTTGTTTGTTTATTTCCCTATTTGTATTGTGTTCCCCTCACACACATATTGTGTTGTCCTGATAGTTTGCTTTGTGGTGCAGCTTATTTTTTCCCTGTCGGTCTTCATCTGTAGTTCCATTACGGATCGCCTCCTGGGGTAGGGTTTGGGGGTTTAGCTCAGGGCTGAACAGGAGATAATGACAAGTCGGTGACTCAGGCCTCCCTACCATCAAAGGTATCCATGAATTAAGGAAAGACAGGGCTCACCTAGTCTGAGGGGCAGTTCAGGGGCCCAGATTCTTCATCTCCTGTTTTCCCACAGCTTCCCATGACATCTGGGCAGTAGTACTACCAAATTACCAAACATAAGCTACAGTTGGCTTTATTTGCCTCCAGCAAGCATATTAGTAGGGAGGAAGCAAAGGGCATTTTGGAATATATAGCATATTACTAATTTCAGTAACGACAAGATGATTTTACTTCTGACAGCGACACTGTCAGTTTGAATCACTATCCTGTACAGAAGGGTATGCCTGATCACAGTTGATTAAGATGGATAATTTTTGGACCATTTTTTAATTTAAAAAAAACATGAAAAGTTTGTCATAGTTATTAAGTGGGCTATTAATTACTATCAGGTTACCATCTCTTTCTATGGTGAGGTCACTTTGTAACTGTCTATGTATTAAGCTTTGTTACTTCTGTCAATTGTAGTATGCTTTTGTTATTGTATCTGTCTCTGCAGTCATCTTGGTTGTGTTACCGTATCTATGCATTAAGCTTCATTAACTGCTTTCTGACATCTGCCATATGCCGTGGGGTCAGATGGATGAGGATCAGAAATGCCAAAACAGTGCTAGCTACAGATGGGCGTCTCTGGTTTGGTTGATACCCCTAGTAATCTTTCAAACCTCAATAACAAAGGGCCGGACATTAACACGGTAAGTGCCTATAGGTGGCACTAGAAAGACAGTTTTCTTTTCTTTATAGTAGAGATATTAATGCCTATTTTTGCCAGGAAGCAATACCTTAAATAACTATTCCCACTACATTCTTATTCCATGAACCTGTCCAAATGTGTATGCAATGTAGCGTAAGTGCATTATATATTTACCAATCGTCTTCCCCGGGTTTCCAGCGCAGCTTCAGTCTTCTTCTCACGTCACTGCAATTCTGACTCACCGCCTCACACTGGGCTTTATGCATGAGTAGTGTTGAGTAGTGTTGAGTGATACTGCTCGATATCTAAAAATATCGGATCGGAATGGTATCGCCGATATCACTAAATATCGGCGATATCCGATTCCGATACCGGAAGTCCCATGTAAGTCTAGGGGAACAAAATATCGCAACTAAAAAAAAACCATTATTTCCTTGTAAACACTAAATATACACACATAGAATACATATATATATATATATACATGTCATTGTGACATATATATATACATATATGTATAGTTTAAACACTTCTACATAGTAAAATATCCTCTGATTCAATTGCCGGGTAAAGCCGGCTTCTGTGAAAAGACAGAAGCACCCGACATGAAATTACACTTGGTGTACATAGGGTTAACCATGTCTTTTCATGTCGTTTGCAATCTGATTTGCACAAACAATTACATCAGTCTATGTGTGCAAAATTTCACACCTGTAGGGGTTAATTAAAGGTGTAAATTCGTTGTAAAAAAAACGGACTTTTTTGCTACGAATTTACACCTTTAATTAACCCCTACAGGTGTGAAATTTTGCACACATAGACTGATGTAATTGTTTGTGCAAATCAGATAGCAAAGGACATGAAAAGACATGGTTAACCCTATGTACACCAAGTGTCATTTCATGTCGGGTTCTGCATTTTCACAAAAGCCGTCAATTGAATTAGCGGCTATTATACTATGTAGAAGTGTATGAACTATAATATAAAATATATATATATGTGTCACAAATTCAATGACATGTATATATATATATATGAGGTGTAAAATTGTTTAAAAAAAAAAATGCGTGGGCTCCCGCCCTATTTTCGCAACCAGACAGACAAAGCCAGCGAATGGGGGCAGATAATAATAGCCCAGAGAGGGACCATTATTTTTGGCCCCCCCTGGCTACTAACATCTGCCCCCAGACACCCCAGAAAAGACAAATCTATAATTAGATTCGCCCTTTCTGGCACTTTGCCCGTCTATTCCCATTGCCCTGTAGCGGTGGTGAATGGGTTAATATGGGGTTAAAGCCACATTGCAATTGAAAGGTGACCTTAAGCCAGGTTAATAATTGAGAGCTGTCAATTAGACAACTATCAATTATTAATCCTATTGCATGAAATAAAAATCAAACACACACACTTTAATAAAAAAGAAGTTTAATGAAATAATCACACAGTTTTTGACCATCTTTTATTTGACTGCAAAAACCATTTCCTGTAATAAAAATAAAATAAAAAAGCAAAATTATTCTTACCTATCCCATACACAGTCAGGTCCCACGGTGTAATCCTTCAGAAAGGGTTAATGTTTACTGCAGGGACCGCAGCTAATGCTGCAGCCTCACAGTAAACCCCCAAATGAATAAGTTCCTCTCCTGGCTGACAGGAGAGGAAGTGGAAAGCTTAATTGATTGCTTTCCACTTTCACTTCAGGTCAGCCAGGGACACAATCAGTGACGTCAGAGGGAACTGATTAACAAAAATAGGGGTTCCCTTCGAATAAAAAATGGCGTCGGGTCCCCCCTATTTTTGTTAACCAGCCTGATGAAGCAGACCGCTGAGGCCTGGATTTTCAGGCTGTTAAGGAGCCAAGATCCATGGACCTTGCCAGCCTGATAATACCAGGCCACAGCAGTCTGCATATCTTGGCTGATTAACAAAAATAGGGGATCCCCTCGAAAAAAATTGGCGTGGGGTCCCCCCTATTTTTGTTAACCAGCCAGATGAAGCAGACCGCTGAGGCCTGGATTTTCAGGCTGTTAAGGAGCCAAGATCCATGGACCTTGCCAGCCTGATAATACCAGGCCACAGCAGTCTGCATATCTTGGCTGATTAACAAAAATAGGGGATCCCCTCGAAAAAAATTGGCGTGGGGTCCCCCCTATTTTTGTTAACCAGCCAGATGAAGCAGACCGCTGAGGCCTGGTTTTTCAGGCTGGTAAGGATCCAATATCCATGGACCTTGCAAGCCTGATAATACCAGGCCACAGCAGTCTGCTTAGCTTGGCTGGTTAACAAAAATAGGGGATCCCCTCGAAAAAAAAACGGCGTAGGGGTCCCCCTATTTTTGTTAAATGCAGCCAAGTAAAATGCAGACTGCTGCGGCCTGGTATTAAAAGACTGTCAAGGCCCATGGATTTTGGCCCTCAACAGCCTGATAATACCAGGCTACAGCAGCCCCACATTTGGCGCATCAAAAGATGTGCCAATTGTGGCACTTTACCCGGCTCTTCCCACTGCCCTGTAGCGGTGGCAAGTGGGGTAATAAGGGGTTAATGTCACCGTTGATTGCACGGTGACAATAAGCCCGGTTAATAATGGAGAGGTGTCAATAAGACACACGATCCATTATTAATCCCAAAGTTATTAAATGTATAAAAAAAAGACAAAGCAAGAAAAAAGTCTTTTAATGAAATAAAAGAGACAACACAGTTTTCATTAATTTTATTATACACTCATTCCTGCGACGCCATCGATCTCCTGTAAAAAAAGAAAAAAAACAAACCAACAGTATACCACCTGTCCGATGCAGTCCATAGTAACGACAGTCCCACGACGATCCAGCTCTGCTACATCAGAATGACAGGCAGAGCCTGACATCCCGGCGCAGCACAGCTGATTACCTGCTTCCCCGGCGGTGACGTCATCGGACTGACTGCTTTACGGCCGGGATTACCCAGCAGTCACTGCAGTTATCGCGAGAAACTGCATGTGACCGCCGGGGAAAGATGATGGCGGCCATGAAGCAGTCCAGCCCGTGACCGCCGGAGATCTTCTGCCAGGTAAGTGCCGCTGACTCCTGACAGACCCGACCGACGGACACTGACAGTGACAGTGACAATCCCGATTCCGGTATCCGATAAGACGAAAATATCGGAACTAAGTATCGAAAGGCCGATAGAGCTAATATCGGCCGATACCCGATACTTGCGGTATCGTATCGCTCAACACTATGCATGAGCCAAAAGTCGTTGTTACAATGTAATTCTATGGAGTATCACACATAAAGCTCAGTGTGATCCGGTGAGTCGCGAATTACAGTCACGTGAGTGAGAAGAATACTGGAGTGGCACTGGAAGCTGGGGAAGACTGGGTAAGTATACCGACGCACCTACACAACATTACATACATATTTAGACAGGTTCAGGGAATACCAAAAATGTAGTGTGAGTGCTTCTATAAGACTCCGTACCAGCTAGATGTCCACAAAGAGAATCATCACCACTTTATGACACATAAGTAAAAATATTAAAAAAAAGCAAAAAAAAATTAACTGAAGAATTTCTCTGTTCGTTAAAGGAGAACATTTTTATTTGTTACTCCTACACATGTTCTTTAGGGGAATTGACCAGATAATGTCATTGTTACACCCCCTGAGTTTTACATTATTGGTACAATATAATACAATATCTTATTGCTATAGGAAAGAATGACATCATACACTTTGAATATCCATGTGGAGATTACTAGAACAAACAGGACTGATTACTCGCACCCTTGCAAGCAGCATGTGCACTAAAATTATACTGAAATCCATATGACTCATACACATACAGCGTTTCCAGATTAAATACTGTCTGTAATATATTTTTCAATATGACCTAACCAAACACTAAAGCAGATTTTTGAGCGTAATATGCACCTGCCACGCACACAAGGAAAACATACGAGGGCTGGTGTATCTGAAAGGACCCGCTGTAGCTGTTATTGTTACCATTGTGGGGTAGATATTTTGATATATATATATTTGCATTTTGCACGGAAAGATGCCGTGACCAAACATCGGTAATTTCTTTATTTTTATAAAGAAATGCAGGGTGCTCTTCATGAAAGCACAAAGATGGCAGCATAAGGTCCTTCAGTTTATCCCCTAGCTGCTATGACTCAATCAAAGTAGTCTTACAACCCTTTAGGGATGAAAATTCTCATTAACAGATTACCCAAGGAAGGTAAATAAACACAATTTAAGGGATGTAAAAAACTTGACTTTTATTATAATTAAGGCTATAATGAGAACCTTAATTCTAGCTTTAACCCCCTGAGGAAGCCTGTCAAGGCGAAACTTGTTGTGGAGGCGATGAGTAACTTTTAATTCAGTTTCAATGTACTTGTATCTATGAATAATTGTACATACCCTGATAGTGTTCTATGTAATTCATGGACTGCTGCCACGGTTTAGGCAAGAGCTTCACTAATATGAATAGGTCTTTTTAGCTGGTAGGATTACCAAATTATAGAAACCCTTTGTAATATAGGAATAATAAAAGACCATTTAGTATTTTTATATAATACAGACCACAATTTATTTGAATTAGAAAAGTCAAGTTTTATTAAATGCCTTAAATTGGGTTTATTAACCCTCCTACCTGCTATGACAACTCATCATCGCATCATCATAGATTGAAAGCAAAATTTAAGTGGTTAAACCATTGCTATTTGAGCCAGCGCTGATTGCGCCTGTAAAAGGCAGAAGCTGGCTGTATAACACAGCTGGCACCTGCCTTGTATGGCGCAGGCTCAGCTGCTGAGTCTGCTTGATACACCAAAATCTGACATAGTAAACACTGATCTATACTAGGGGTCAATTTGGATAGGACAATGCTGTAATACCCAACACAGCTGCCACCAAGTAGGCAAAAAGTCTGAAGACGTTGCAGAGCTCACACAATAATTGATCAGCCGAGATGCTGAGAGTCAGACGGGAACTTTTAACACCATCTTATTTTAGGTCCAAAATTGTGTTCTAATTATTTTCTCAATACATATAACGGCCAGGGGCTTTATCTGTCTAAAAAAAATCAACTGCTATACTAATTTTGTTTTTCATCCTGCTACAGCCACTAGGGGGAGCATAGGAGCTTGCTGCATACTGTTCAACATATAAACAGTTTGAGTTTCATTAGAACACAAAATTCCGCTTTGGATTTAGTTGTAGATTCCACTGTTAAATCTGTAAGTTTCATTGTTTCTGCGGTTTGTATTGGGATTTATGGAACATAATGGACATGCTTTAGATTTTGAAATGTGCAGCGTGTGTTGGTTTTTCAGGGCAGATCATTTCTGCTACTCGGGCATAAGTTTTGGAAAACCTCTTTCACATTTATGCCCTATAAAATATGGCAGTCGGACTAATCCTCTGCATTAACGTTTCGGTCTTTTCACTATAATTCCTATTCACGCTCTACACACCGATCCCTATATGTCTTCCACTGTATTGTGTGCATGACGTGCGCAGACTGAATTACGATAGCGATAACTTACCACAAAATGTCAGATTTTTATCACACTGATACTGAAACTCAAACCAATGATCATGACGAGTATCAAGTATGTGAATCAAGAGCAATAATACCACCGTACGGCTTAGGTGCCATCCTACATGGGGAAAATAAAAATCAATGAAAACGAGAGAATGTCACCCAAGACCTCTTAATATACGTTCTGACCCGGCTGAGCTGGTTCCCTGGATCAGACTTTCCTTGCCTCCATCCATTAGCCACATTAGTTTTCTGAAGAGGACCAACCAATGGTGTTTCTTAAAATTTCTGGACGCCCATCTGTTTAATGGGCAGGAGCGTAATGATTCGTTTTTCCGGTAATGACAAATCAATGAAAAATTTACGAGCCACTTCCAACACTCAAGAGTCACCATGATTGTAGCCATCAGCAAAAAATAAATGACATAAGCATGAATTTAAGAAGATGCAAAAAGTTTTGAAACAGCAGCCATTTTTTTTAGTCTCCTTGGGCCCGATTCATTATTGTTTTTGGCATGGATAACTCTCAGTTAGTGACTTTTTCATTTATAACAAATTCATTCAAAGTTGTTTTTTAATGTTTAGGTAATTTTCCTTTTTTTTTCAATGTGGGTTTTGCAGACTGATTTAATCAGATGCAACTTTTTTTTAAAAGCTTGCAATTTTTTAACGCAATTCTCTTCACCTGGAGTCATTTTACGTAAATCAGGATCTTTTGTGACAGTATGCAGAAGCATGTGACTTTTTGTGCCCAAAAGTTGCAGAACTGGTAAAAAAAAAAGAGAGCAATTTTGGGCAAAATTTTTGAACCACATGCAGCATTTTGAGGATTTGGTGTAAAAGAAAAAAGCTCAACAACTATCAATAGACAAAAAAAAATGAAAAGCGACTTAAAATAATTGCAAACTATGAATCAGGCCTTCTGACTATATGAATTGTAATGACTCTATGGTCCCTCGCCAACGACAAGTCTAATTGCCATTGAATCGCTAACATAACGGCAATTAGCGTAAGTAAACAGTTTAAATTACACCACTTCTTTAACAGGGTTGTATTGTGTATAAATCCCATTATTAATTTTTTTTTCGGGGAACTCTGGGCTCCTCATTTGGAACCTGTATATACCAGAGCATCTTTAAAGAATGTTTCTCTGGAGGACCCATTATGGTTTTGTACGACCTAGCCCTTTTATTTCAGTGGGCACCATGTAACGCCTCTCTTCACCTATGTTGGAGCTTTAGGGGAATTGATAATGAGGTGCCTTGGATAAGATGTTATCCGATCATACTCAAGTGCTAACTGGGTTACTTCGGCATGCTGTAATAATATATTTGAGTCCCCGCACCAGCATATCTTGCGGCTGTCAGGCAATCCCTGTATGTGTTACAGCTGTCGAACGGCCGCGAGACATGCAGCCGTGGGGACTCGAACATATATTTCGAGCACAAGTAAGACACTCAGTTAGTGAACGAGCATGCTCGGATAACACTATCAGAGCACGTTCGATCTTCACTAGAACTGAACACTTGCTTAAAGGGAACCTTATGGCTCATTCATGCTGCCCAAATCTCAGGCTGCAAGAATCAGGGACTGGCTCCATTATTGCCACGGTGTATGCTTTACTCTCAAAACTCTTATCTTTGTTTATAGGAGGAGACTTGTCAGTCAAGAAGAGAAAGGCAGGGAGACGCACTTGGGTACGGCCTCTTGGACTAGTCATCTGATCAGATCATATCTTTTAAAAGTAGATTTACTCTGAAAGTTGCAGCGTTTCATGGTAAAACATACACGGCTGCAATAATGGAACCGGTTGTAACAGGCCAAATTAACCCCCGTCCAGATTAAACCCCGGTATAGTTTGTACCAGGCCAGAGTATACCAAGGAGAAAAACTGTCCTAGGCCAAACTATACCGGGGGTGTAAAATAGCCTAGGCCAAACTATACCCCTCCAGGGTACAGAATACCCTCTATTTTATGAGCCCTTGTAAATAAGAGAGATTTTAAATGCCATTTTTTACTAACTGAAAACTGACTTCCCCGTAGCGGGAAGGTATTTGTGTTGTTAAGCAGATGATGAAGATTGATCTTAGGGTATGTTTCCATGGTAAGGATGCGTGTTTGACGCTGTGTACTGGCGCAGCGTCAAACACGCAGCGTCCAGATGTTACAGCATAGTGGAGGGGATTTCAAGAAATCCCGTCTCCACTATGCGTAAAAACACGTAGGCGGCAGACCTGCGTTTGCAGACATGTGGCGCGTCTTTTCAGATCGCAGCATATTCTTTTCCCTTGCGGCGACGCTCTGTCGCCGCAAGGAAAATAACACAGGCCTATGTAGCGCTGCGGTGATTCCGGATGTGTTCAATGAGCACAGCCGGATTCACCGCGCGTTCAGAAGGGGGCGGGGCTTTGGACGGAGAGGACTTTCCGCTCCGTCCAAAGCGCTGTGGTTCCGGAACGTGGAAGCACAGCCTTACAATACATTGTGACTGGTAACAGACAACAGTCATTACATCTGGGATTACACTGTTCTCCAGTGAGAAGTGCTTTTACCTTAGAATGTAATTGTAACTGGATTTTGTCACTTCACTGGTTTTCCCACCCTGTCTCTGATTGGTTGAAAAGTGTGCAGATCTCTTTCTATCATACTCAGACACATAGCTGCTTGTAATGTGTAACTACTAAGTGCGGTAGATTCTTTACTTCATTATGTCTTTGTGGAAGTCTAATATTTTTACTGGTTGAAGTTTTTGTGGTTGACGTAATAAAAGTCTATGTGGTTAGACCTTTAAGATTTAAGTCAATTATTTTCTCACGTAACTTACCTGACAAACCTGAACCCCCAATAAGATGTTGAAAAATTAAGTAATTCTTGTGTATATCACTATCTAGGGGGGTATAATCTGGCATGAGGGGGTATAAATGGCCTAGGCTACTTTAACTCCGAGTATAGTCTGGACTCGGGGTATACAGTACTATGGCGTGTTACACTGGTCTTTGCTTCGTGCTGCTCGCGGTTAGTGCAGCAGGAATCATCTGTCAGATTCCCTCAATTGATTACGGCTGATCGTTGAGGATCTCAGGACTTGGATAATCTGGTCAACTTATCACGATCATTCCAAAAAAATATATTGTAAAAACACAATCCCTTCAAATATGAACAATACATAACATTCATTCTGAAGAAAATACCGATCCATTGGCAGAAAATTTTTGAAACCCAAATCATGTCCGGACACTTTGGTCATTTTTACTCCTGATAATTAATGGTAGTGCACAGATCGGATGCTCTGATTTTTCTAAATTGGTTTCTGATGCAGAGATACATGGAGAAACTTCATTCACAAGTTACTAGCTGTGTCCAGTAGCAAACAGTTCATTTTTCAATTGTTCTTTATTTTCTCTTTAATGTTCATCTGAAGATGCGGCACCAGTCAGGTAACCATTTATTCCATTTGAACTGTTAACCCCATTGGTACTGGGGTGATGTGTTTTTTGTGTACGTGGTGCTGAATCTTCTTCATCTGAGCTGGATTCAATATCACTTCTGTCATCCTTTGAAACCTAAAAATATTTGAAATACAATGGTGAGAATACAAAAACTGAAACGTGAAATGTAATTCAGTAGTTTTTTAAGTACTGTAGTTTTTAATCTTTGTTGGTCCAGTGACCATCCTGTGATGTCAGCACTGTGATTTCAGGAGGTCACATGACATTTTTTTTGTCACGTGACTACTGCAGCCACCAATCAGCGTCTGCTGATTGGCTGCAGTGCTCACTGATTGGAAGTTCTAGCAACAATGACATTTTAGGAACCTTCACTTAGGAACTCTTGCAGAGTTTGCATTGGGGCAGAAGTAACACGCCTGCTTGGACCACAGTTTATGCTTGTTTTTTACCTCCTTCTGGATCAACACAAACTTTCTGAAATGGGAAAGTGTCTTTTTTTTTACAACAATTTCACTAAGGTATGATAATTTAGTTGGGAGTGTACCAATGGTGGGAATACATTTGAGAAATAACCAAGATAACAACTAAATTAGATCCTTTCATTATTCTATTTGTACAGTACTTACGGTAATCAATTACATATCCTATTTATAATCACTACTGCCATGTTATCCAGCCCTTTAAAGGTTTTAATCAGGACTATTTTATTTATTTTTTTTAATATGGGCCTAAAAACTAACAGGCAGGTAATTTGCTCACTACATGCCTCTTCTACCTGGCGCCAGCACAGACTGGTCACTGATCACTTCTGGCGTCAATTCTGCTGCTTCAAAATCAACAGAGCAGCTCTTTCTCTCAGGCTGCTCAGTCAGAGTGGTGTGACTTGCGATGTCATGCTGATTGACAGCTGGCTCCTAGCACTAAGCAGTGGGGAGCCGGCTGTCAATCAGCATGACATCAGCAGTCATGCCTCATAAACAGGTCAGAGAAGATGCTGCTCTGTTCATGTGACAACAGTGGAAGTTGCTGAATCACCGCCAGTAGCGGTCTCTGCCAGCAAAAATCGGCAACAGGCACATCAGGCAGGTAGTTAGTTTTTAGATACATAACAAAAAAAATAAAATAGTCCCAATTAACCCCTTTAATAGCTTCACTAGCATTTTATTAGGAAAGCTATTACGTGATAATGAATTACACAGAAAATGACTCTATATTATAATTATTGCTCAATAGACAAATGGCAAAGCCGCTCCTCTGCCTAGTCCTTGGCTGAAGCCAGATCTCATAGGCATGAGCCAGGAAGAAAGTAGAATTGGACTTAACCTCCCCAGTGCATAGAGCATACGCCAAATATCTATCACTCAGTCTTGTGGCACCTGGAACATGTGAAGTACACAAATGAAATGGGGAAAGTACACCTTTTTACATGACTTCAGCCTGGACAGCTCACATTTTCAGAATAGCTTAAGAGATAATTATAAAAAGGCATGAGAATAATTCAAGGCTCACTCCCCTCACACATTTATGGTGCAATCCCAGGATATGCCATAATAATATCACAGTTAAAAGTCCTAGACATGACTCCCACATCTTTCTCAAGAACAGAGCCCTGTCTCCTAAACTATCTCCGTTGACTTCTGTGTGAATTTTGAAACATAGCAGAGGATGCTTTCCACAGTCTGCTGTAAATGTTCCTCATGAACCAATACGTTTTATATCGTTGTTGCATTTCATCATCTTTCCCTCAATCACAACTAAGAAAGAGCAGAAGACATCTGCCGCCATTTCATTAAAAGGCGCCGGTAACGCCGTCCGGTCAGTTTAAGCTGCAGAGTAAATGAATTTGTTATTAAACTTACATGTAAAGGATTCCATTTCCCAGTCTTCGAAGCCAGAAAAAGGAAAAAGAACATAATTGTCAACAAGTCAAGAGAAGGTATATTTATGTATGGAAATACCAATTCTCAAGAGTAACACAAGAATCAGCCACATACGGCAATAGAGCGACATCGCAACGAGGAGGTAGGAAACTAAATGCACAAAATAAACCGTCTTTTTCTTATATGAATTAAAATAACTAGTAATTTGTGAATAATAATACGGCAAAATTGTACTTTATTTTAACCATAGTTTCAGAAAACAAATACAGCTATAATCTGAAGATTTGTGACACTGTGACACCAGTATATGGAGCTTTTTCCTAATATTCTTTATGGGATCCTCTCTCCTCCAAATTAATTCTTCTCTCTTGATCCCCGAGTGGCTGTAACGGGGAGCTAAACAATATGTGTGAACAGAAAAATACCTTCTTTTACCAAAGAAATGCACGTTCTCTAACATAGGAACTTCCTCTAAGCAAATTATGCTGCTGGTTTCCTAGAAAGTCAAGTGCAAAAGCTGGGTGCACTTTAGGGTGTCCTCTGTTTTGGTTGTCAGTGTAAATATTATAGTATGTTAATTGCATTACAAGAAGTATTAGTATATAGCTACACCATTTTTGAGGGATATGAGAATATATATTGGGTCATCTCAAGTCCTCATCAATCAAACATAGGTGGCCTATCGATACTTGCCAACAGTCCCAATTTTGCCAGGATAATCCAAGGAGAAGAAAAGTTAAGTGGAGGAGCTTATGCTAACCTGTACCAAAAGTCTCCATTTTGGGAGTCTTCCTGAGTGATCAAAGAGTGGGCAGAAATTTCCTGATTTTAGGCATTAAAGATTCCCCATATTTAGAAGTTATCACCTATTTTGCTAATGCCAAGAAAGGGTCTCTGAAATGCTCATATGAACGGAGCAGTGGCTGAGCATATGCACCACTGCTCCATCTATTAACTATGGTACTGCTGGAATGAGCTGAAAGCTGTAATCAGGTATCACTAGCAGTCTAATAGAGAATGAATGGAGTAGTGGCAGGCGTACCCCACCATCACTTCACTCAGATTCTCTGTAGAGCCCTGTTCTCAAGATCAATGAGGGTCCCAAAGGTAGGACCCCCACAATAGCAAGTTTTTACATATTCCAACTCTGAACAGCGTCTTTGGGCAAACAATCTTGCATGAGTGAAGTGAGAGTAAATATTTTGAAACCATTTTTATTGCCATTTTTTTACTAGATGTATGGTGTTCAATTGAAGGAAAAAGAACATTACAAATTCAAATACCGCATGTTGTGAATTTTGCTATGAATTAAGTCAATCTTCAGGCCAACATTTTTTTTTGTAATGTCCTGGTAAACCCCTTTGATCATACATAATTGCATTGTCGGTCAGACAGTAAAATAATTGCAGAAGCAGTCACACAGTGGTAACCAAGCATTGCATTAATTCTAGATATGGGCTCATAGATCCCTAATAATGTCTGTGGATACGGATCTGTGGACACTCAATCTTTCGCCAAATAGTTCATTGCCAGTAATTTCTGCAGTTATCCAAATAGCATTCATCCTACCTAATTCATTCACTGGTAGAAAATAAATGAGGAAAATACATTATTTAGGAAATAACTAGTGAGTATCTTGCCCCCCCAGAAAAAAATGATAAGTCCAATAAGTCCAATTATATGAATTTATTCTGACCACAACCACATTTTACTTTTTTTCATCTAACAGAATTCCCAAATCTAAGTGCAAGAAATGAAATAGCCGCAGGATACCATATCCACAGGGCTGGAGGAACAGAAATGTGAAACATAATTCTCACCTTGCCTTTGGAGATGGCTTTACAAGCAATCTTGACTATTAGGTAAGACCAGAATAGATGCAGAGATTGAAGCAGGAGCAGCAGGAGATTAAACACCCACCAGGAGGGGTAAGGACCTACAATTTCCCAGCTTTCAAACAGAGTGGTGTTTAGTATCCTGAAAAACAGAATTAAAGCGTTACATGCACATCAAATTATACCGCAGCCTTTGAATAATCAAAAAAAAGAAGCTGAGAGCAAAAGGTGATTACTAAAGTTCAGAACCAATTTATTTTACATCACGCCACCTATTGTAAGTAGAGGAAATTATATCCGTGCACGCAGCATAAATAGTATAAGCGGTGCAGATTCTTTATTGCAAATGTTACCCTTGTCTGGGAGCCACAAAGGAGTTAAAAAGTAACTATAATTGTAAAATCTGCAGTAACATTTGCCTTTGCATCACTTCTCCAACACAATACTGTGTAGGGGCAGATGGAGATCTATCCAGGCCAAGAAACAAATGAGTTAAGACAGGCCTGTCACCATTCCCAGAGTTTCTTTTCTTTCGTTTACTTTCCCCAGAACATCTTTTCTTCTAACACTGCATTGTTTTGTTATTCCACCTGGAAGTGTAGGAATGTTTACAGTTGGGGGTGTGTCCTTACACAGTCTGACATAGTCAGCACTGATTGGTCAATATCAGAGTAGGTAAGGACACGCCCCCCCAAATGGAACCATCCAGTTATCAATTCATTCTGTAAACTATCAGGAGGAGTGACAGAAGAAAGGCACAATGCAGTATCATAAGAAAACACACTTTACACTTGTTACATTATAGGAAATGTAAGTATTTACTAATACAGACAATTTAGGAGAGATGACAGGTCCCCTTTAATTTGGGTTGGAAACATAGAACAATATGAGCAATGATAATCTCTGTACAATGTGTTGGATTACGCTGGCACTACATATGGGAATAAAATTAAGTAGACGTCCAGTTATAAGAAGTATGACCGCTAGGGGGCAATCATTCATACCTTGAGATTAGGGAATAAATTATTTTTGATTACACATAACTACTGATGTAATTGTAAATGTTATACATGCGTTAGGACAGTGAGATGGGAGGTGTTAAAAAGGGGCACAAAATTAAAATTTGATCTGCTTTGTATTAAGCCTCTTTTTACCTGCATCACAACTTAAATATGTAATGTATATGTGTGAAATGTGTAGGTGGACTTGCTGGTGTGTTATGGATCATTGTTCTGCTGCATAACCCAAATGCCCTTCAGCTTGAGGTCACGATCAGATGGCCAGACATTCTCCTTCAGGATTTTTTGGTAGACAGCAGAATTCATGCTTCTATTTACCACATCAAGTCTTCCAGGTCCTGAAGCAGCAAAACAGCCCCAGACCATCACACTACCACCACCATATTTTACTGTTGGTATGATGTTCCAGTATGATGTTATGATGTGGCAGTAATCAGGCCTACATGTAGCTAGGGAATTTGAACTTAGCTTCCCAATGATGTGATAAACCACAGTTAATTTATGTTATAATGGGGGGCAATTACTTTTTCACACAGCACTCTGTAGGTTTTGATTTCTAGACCTTAACTGCATTTTGTGTTTACTTGTGTTATCTTTGTCTAATTTTAGTTTGTTTATGTTCTGAAACTTTTAAGTGTGCAAACATGCAAAAGAATAGGAAATCAGGAAGGGGGCAAACACTTTTTCACACAACTGTGCCTCTTTTTCCCTTTCCCCTTTCCCACTTGCCTACAATTTCCTGGTGGGGCACACGAATGTGAATAAACGTCCAATGAGATTTGACAATCCAATCACAATGAACATAATTCCTTACCCACTTTTATGGACAATTTTTTTTTTTACTTAAATGAACATATTTTAGGCAAAAATGTATTTTTGGAATTGGTTTTCATTAAACATTTTGCACTGTTTGCCTTCCATAGCATCTGGGTCTTGCACTGTTTATTGCAGAATTAGTTAACCGAGAATCCATTAGTGAGCTCGTTCTGGCGATCCAATAGGAGAGTATTTAACCCTTAGCTCTTTATTTAGCACCTCTCAGCTGATTTGTGAACACAGACCACATCAAAGTTGAATGTGTAGGGAAACAAGGAGCCTGGTAAAGTCAAACGGTGCAGCATTTTTAATGAAAACCGAATTGCAAAAATGATTTTTAGCCACAAATAGATGAATTTAAGTAAAAATAGTGGACCCCTTTAAATCTCCATTTTAAGCTGGACCGGAGAATTCCCCCAATGCCACCCACCATTAGGACCATTTTGCTGTCGTTTGGCTTTTACTGGGGGGCAGCAGTTCTCCATTCTACAGAATCTTTGTGCTAAAGCTCTTCAAATGGAATTGATGTTTTATCCTTGAGTCCCAGAGACATGTCCAGAAAAGGCCCAACATCCCTTTAAGAATTAAAGCCAGGCATGACGATTTGAAATATGAGTCTCATTATGTTGAGGTCCATGACACTGCACAGTAATTACTTTCTCTTGTAGCTGCAGTGTACCAGACCACTCCACATTTCTTTTGCCAGAGGGCTCCCTATGGCAGCAGTAACCATATGACCACTGTTTGATCTTTGCTAGATTACTTAGACTCTGTACAAAATCAGGCTGAAACTTTTTTAAGAGTTATATAAAAGATATATTGATTGCAAGAATGAATAATGACTAAAAAGAAGCACTAAAGCCCCCGTCTCACATAGCGAGATCGCAAGCGAGATCGCTGCTGAGTCACAAGATGCAACAGCGATATCGCTGTGTGTGACATTCAGCGACGATCAGCCCCCCTGCTGGGTATTGCTGGTCGTCGTTGAATGTCCTGGACATTTTTTTGGTCGTTGGTCTCCCGCAGGCCAGCGCGCATCGCTGCGTGTGACAGGCGGGAGGCCAGCGATCAGCGAGCTGGTAACCAAGGTACACATCGGGTTTCCAGGCGCCGCTGGTACACATCGGGTTTCTTAGCTATTAGCGCGCTGGTATCTAACGTACACTGCGGGTAACTAAGTGATGTGCATCGCTTGTTACCCGCAGTGTCACTGTCCTGATCGCTGCCTGAGCTGCCTGTTTGGCAGCTCATCAGCGATCATGTAGCGACACACCAGCGATCCTGAAAGTTATATCGTTGTCAGGATCGCTGGTGAGTGCTGTATGTGACGGGGCCCTAAGAAAGTATACATGGTACACTTTGTATCCAAGAGATAACACGGAGCGCAGATAATAACAGTCGTCACCTCTCGCCAATCATCGCCCATTGTTTAACACACAAAAGGACGCTAATGATAAAGTCTTTTTTAGCTTCATCTGTAGGAACAATCATTTTGGTGATTATTGACCTGTGTAAAGGGCTCTTGAAGGAACTGTGTCATCCGGAAATTAACTTTCGTTTAAATCAGAATTTTGTGTTGAATGTAATTTTTTTTTGTAAATGTTGGCAATGTTTTTTTTTCTCGCCCACATTATAATCTTTTTTTAAAAAAATAAAATTAGAAATTTTGCAATTTTGCCTGTGACCACTGGGGTTATTTTAGAGTCCAACTTCCTGTTGTTTCAGGAAATCGCACATGCACATTAGCAGCAATGAACAAACTGTGACCCCCATCTTTTGTATTGAAGCATTAAATGAGCATGTGCAAAGGTCATTGTAAAGGAAAAGCTGGGTGTTACATCCGTGTTGGTACCTGCTCTTCCTGTCACTGCTTCTATTGTCAGGTGGTGCCACACTCTTGCTGTGGATGACATGAGGTGATAACTCTAGTTCCATGTGTTATGATACTTGTAGTTCTGTCCGTACTGGGAGATCAGGAGTCAAAAGGGTATTGTCATCTTCAAGATCATATCCAATATGTAGTAGGTGTAATAATAATAATAATAATAATATTGGAAATACCTCTCATTAAAAATGTAGTATAGTTCTTCTCATTCACTATGTTGCTTGCCACATGTGCAGGGCATTGCAATAGCTTAGGTATCCATGGTTACGACCCCAACAACTAACTGTCACTATATGAGTAGGTGTAACCATGGATACCTACTCTACTGCAATTCCCTGCACATGGGGTAAATGACGGAGCTAATCAGAAGAACTATACTACAGTTCTAATTATAGGTATTTGCTAATATTATTATTATTATTACAGCTACTACATTTTGGGATAGGATCTTGGAGATGGGAATATTCTTTTAACTCTTCAGTGTCTGCTTCCTTCTGTGTGGCCTGGGGGGGGCTGCCAGCTATTTAAGCTCCTGAAAGCCTGCTCTCCACTGCCAAGTGACGAGGAACAGTGCTCCCATCACAGAGGTGGAGCAATGACATTACCTATTGTGATTGATGGATCCTGTGCTATCTGCAGAGTAAAGAGGTGTTACCTGTCTCTGATGATAAGGAAACTGCTGAAAACTTTTCTTGTGAGTGTGAGTCTAAAACGCCCAGTGGCCAGTGTGAAATTTCAAGATTATTAAATTATTTTTTTTTAATAAAGGTCATTATTTAAAAAAAAAATAAAGCTTGGCCAATTCCTTTAAAGGGGCTTACAACATAATGAAAAAAATACTGCCCCACAGCCACTAGTACTGATAAAATAACTACAAATTGTGCACTGACTTATTTAATCCCATTCATTTCAGTTCTTCCCGTCTGTTTACCAAGCAGCAGCAGGTAGCTGCTGCCTGGTAAACCAGGATATATCAGAAGTAATTAAAGCATTTTATTTATGTATTAAGGAAAAATGTTCTCCCAGGAGTGTTCAGCATCTCAAAAGCTTTAGGTGGCTGTCCAGGAATGAGCAGTCAACTTTCTCCAGCGGCTGTACAAGCTCCGCTATGCGCAATCCTGGGCAGCTGCTTGCCTGGAGCTCTCTGCGGAGCATACAGCTGCCTGCCTTGCAAGATACAATATGCTCAATCCACATGCACTACTTCAGCAAAGCAAAGGAAATCTGGCAATTGCACGGATTTCAGATTGGCTTTAAATCTGCAGAACAGATACTGGGTCCAGTTAAAATCTATGGGACGAGAATAAGAACAGAGCAGCGAGGCAGCCGCCGTGGTTTGCATAGTAATAGAGGTTATTGCAGTGAGTGGTGCTTGAGCGCACGTACGGATCAGTGTTACAGTCCTGGCTGCACTGCAGATTTCAGCAGGAACCGTATGAAAAAAAATAAAATAAGCAACAGTGATGAGCGAGCGTGCTCGGATAAGGTGTTATCTGATCAGGCTCGAGTGCTAACCGAGTGTCTTCGGAGCGCTCGAAAAACCAAAACGTTGCAAAACTTGGCACTTATATTTCAAGCATGTATAAAATTGCTCCGGGTAACTGGGGTACATTTGTGCAAAAAAAAAAATGATGACTTTAATAAAAAAGAAAAGAAGGTAAACACAGATTAAATAGACCAATAAAAAGCGCAAATGAAAAATAAATGATAAAAAAGCAGAAGATAAATCAAAAAAGGAGCAAATGAAATAAAAAATTGAGCCCCTGCAGACAGTATCGCAACATACATTAAATTATATATTAGATGAGTACTTAAAGGAATTGTTCACTTTAGACAATCTGTATTGGTCAGAAGGGTCACAGAATGCCAGGAGTCTGTGACCTCTAAGTGCCTGTAGCACCCCTGCAGGTCAAATAAAACATTGCATGGCTATTTTTTGATGTCCAAAGTTGTAGAGTCCTCTAAACCAGTGTTCACCAACTCCAGTCCTCCAGGTCCACCAATAAGTATTATTTTCAGGGTTTCCTTAATATTGCACAAGTGAATTATTAAATATAATACCCCGGAATTCTATCCTATGTAGAAATTATTCAATTCTTATTAAAGATAATGGCACTCTGAAGAATGACCTTAAGAAAATATAAACAACCCCTTGAAGACATGGAACAGTTCTGGCTTTATGTGTTAGTGATTCTCTTAGTGATTATTTTTATAATGCCAATCTAAAGAGTAATGCAATTTGCAATAAAAGTAAAATGAGTAATGGAGCGAATTTTACTCGTAATGAAGAGGATAAAGTAAGAAAATAATCAGCTTGTTTAGAAAGTAAAGTGCAGGCAGGACGAGCGAGCGAGGTTTCCATTAACATACTCGGTTGGGTAGAATATAAAAACAAAACCATCAAAACAACAAACCCTTTAACCAGTTCAAGACCGTTCCACTTCCCCCCACCCATTCTTGACCAGGCATATTTTCACATTTTTTTTCGACAATGCAGTTTAAAGAGTTGTACAATTTTTCCATGTAAAATACATTTAATACCAAATATTTTTGTCTATTAGAAATGTTTTTTTCTTTTTTTTTTTACGGAGCAAGGGGGAGCAACAGTAATTCGATTGACAGCAGCATTTTTATTGCATGTATGTATGTACAGTTGTGCTCAAAAGTTTACATACTCAAATTTTTGCTTTCTTGGCCTTTTTCCAGAGAATATGAATGAGAACACCAAAACTTTTTCTCCCTCATGGTTAGTTAAATAGCCATTCAAACCCATTTGTGTCAGCTTCTGTGGCCAAAATCACCAGGGTATGTGAACTTTTGATCAGGGTCATTTGGATGTTTTGGGTTGTAATTATGATTTAAAAAGAGAAAAACAGTAGTTTGACAATAAATGGCTTCACCCAACCACTAACCATGAGTGGAGAAAAAGTTTTGGTACTATCATTCATATTCTCTGAAAAAAGGCCAAGAAAGCACGAATTCTGCCGAGGTATGCAAACTTTTGAGCGCAACTGTATATCATTCAAGAAGAAGAGATCTAGGAGAGGACAATTAGAAATTCAAAGCTATTAAAAAAGTGTTCAGTAATACGGTAATATTGGAAGGTCTTGATATGTCAAAAGGAGACACCATCATAGACGTATTATGATCAATAACAGTTCAGAATTGGTTCAACTTATACCTCCTTGCCCAATGTCATACTGATGGTCCTATGGTCTAGTTCAAACAACAAGAACCCCAGCATTAGGTATTAGGCCTGTTTAAGCTAGACACCAAAACTATGCCTCCTGCACCTCTGCTCCATGCACTGCATTATAATCGGGCTTGACTGGTAGATGGAACAGGTAATGGAGATGGTATGTTTGTGGCGCCCAATATGGGAAGTCATTGACTTTCTGCATGAACTAGAAGAACAATGCATCTAAAACAATTATAAAAGAGGGTTCATTGATGAGGTACAGGATGCCTCCCAAACACCTATTCTTACAACCTGGCATAAGTGCTCTACTATCACAAATGACTTCATCAGGAATACACTCGCTACTTTTTTTTAGAGAATGATCATGGGAAAGTAATTGATTTGTGGACTGGGGCACAGTGGCTACCAGTGATGCCACTGTGGCTAGTTTTAAAGGGCTGCGGCAATTAACCACAGCTCCACATCCCACCTTTGGACTGACGACGTTGACCACGGATGAGGTCCAGTTGTCTCCACTGTTTTGCTTTTGAAATAGCAAAAAAGCTGTGGACTGGACCAATACTGTCATTTCCAGTTTATCCAGTGTCTAGATTTCCCTTTCTCTTTAATATGAGTGATCGTTCACATGAACATATTTTTGGTTGGTGTTCGGTCCGTTAAAAAAAGAACGGACCACACAGAGACAGCACAAGGACCAATGTTATTCAATGGGGCAGTGCAAATGAGCAAATATTTTCACTGACCGAATCTGGGTGTGAAAATAAAAATTGCAACATTCACTAGCTTCTTCCTTGTCTCGGATAAGACTCCCCTATTCAAGTCTAAAAAAATTGGATGCCACACGGAGCCACAATGTAGCATCTGATTTTTACGGATACATTGCAGTTGTGTAACATAGGACGGATTGTACATGGATGAAAAGTGAGAAAAAAATCATCTAAGTTTTCTGCAAGGAACATTGATGATTTTTTGATATGGCTGTGTGAACCTGGCCTTACAGTGTTAATGCAAAATGTCAGAACTATATATTAGTGAAGGCCAAGGTGCCGACACACCATTAGTTGCTGGGCTTAGCTGATTGCAGCTTTCCTCCAAGATAAAAGACGTACTCAATTAAAAGTCTACTGACTCTGTCTTTAGTCTTGGAGAAAAACAGTGCTTGGCTGAGCGATTCTGTGCCTTTGGTTTAGAGACCAGTGGGATCTTAGCAGCCTGACCTCCACTGATAAAAGGGTCTTCTCTACGACTTATCAAAACATTTGTTGAAAGTGAAGGTAGACTGTAAGCAAACTGCGGCAGAGAAAAAAATAAACTCTTTGGTGCGTTATCTTCATGCACAATATAAGGCCGAGAGAATACACGTTCAATTATTCCACTCCCTGAGCCAGAGCTCACCAAGGCAATGCTGGAAATGATAAACCCCCGCCCCACCGATAGCACATACCGCATGAATGTAGATGAGAATCGCTGCTTACAGCAAAACTTCTCAGAAGACTAAAGCCGCCCGCTCCTCTTTTAGATAATTGCAATGATGCGCCTAAAATACAGGACTGTGTGTGACTCAGAACTGCTAATGGCATTTCCAAATGTCAACCCTTTTATGTAAAGACACGGTGAAAGTCTAAAGTGTTTTGTATTGGTCTCGTGTAAATCAGTGGAGTCAGAACGATCAGGGAGTAATTGTAAGGGACGCAATGTTTCCATATGCTCTCCTGACACTTCCTCTGCGCTGACTGACAATGAAGACCAAAACAATTCACGTCACCATCCGTGAGCCGCATGTTCTGTATGACCGGGAGAAGGAAACTCTGAAAACATATACAAGTCCATTTTTTTTTTACTTTGCACTTAAAAAACGGTCAACTTTTTTCAGATTCGATTTTCATCCGTCCATCCGGCTTTACATCTGTTTTTCTCATATGAAAATAAAACTGATAAAGCTTTTCCAACTGTCGGACCGACAGCACCGCGACGCAATGTGGATGCCATCTATGTGCTGTCCGTTTTTATATCATGGATCAAATCACTTGATGGGTGAGTTTGGTCTGAAATATGGAGAAAAATATAAGATGTCGCTATTTTCATGGACACATGTAAAGGGCCATAGACTATAAGGTGTCCGTGTACTGCCTGTTACAAATCAGAACGCACTCGTACATGAAAGACGGATGTGAATGAGGCCCAGGAGAAAGGAAGGTTTCAAGCCTCAGAGTGCAGAAGGCTGGATGACGACTCGGATTAATGATTTATTCTGAGGTTTTTTTAGATGAGGTTTTTTGCTCCATATATGTTTTATAGTCAATCTTCACAATTAGGCCGGGGTCACACATGCAAGAAACTCGCACGACACTCGTGCGAGTCTCTCGCATGAACACCTGGCATTGCCGCCGGCACTCGGACCGTAGCATGCGTCTGCATAGAATTACATGCAGCCGCACGCTCCGGTCTGAGTGCCGGCGGCAGTGCTGGGTGTTCATGCGAGAGACTCGCATAAGTATCGTGCGAGTTTCTCGCATGTGTGACCCCGGCCTTAGATGTATGTGACACAATAGAAATTAATTGACTGTAAGGAAGCAATAATGGTAGTGATGTGATTAAAGTGTAATTTCTACGTTGAATATATAATAAAATGCTACCTTTCTATGATTTATTTATTAATTTAATGGTAATTTGTAAAGTCTTTTTCAGACGATAGGCTCAAAAGCGCTACCTCGGACAGACTCCATATGACAGGTCCCACAGGAATCTTGGCTATCACCCTATACAGGGATCTGGACTTACAATGGGTTTCCTAGGTTGTGTCCACAGAATAGTTGCTAGCCTGAGGAGCAAGGAGTAACGCTGTGGTTCCACGGTCCGGAACCACAGCGCTTTGGACGGAGCGGAAATTCCGCTCCGTCTAAGCCCCGCCCCCTTTTTGACGCGCGCTCTTTCCGGAGGTGTTCAGGACACCTCCGGAACACCTCCGGAAAGAACGCAGGGCTACATAGCCCTGTGTTAAATTCTGTTGCGGCGACGCACCGTCGCCGCAACACGCAAGGACATGCTGCGGTCTAAAAAGACGCGCCGCATGTCCGTTTACGCAGGTCTCCCGCCTGCGTGTTGTTACGCATAGTGGAGACGGGATTTCTTGAAATCCCCTCCACTATGCTGTAACATCTGGACGCTGCGTGTTTGGCGCTGCGCCAGCGCACAGCGCCAAACACGCAGCGTTTACTGATCGTGGAAACTCACCCTAAGGCAAAAGTAGTCAAACCAACGAAGGTCAGTAAACCGAGGGACAGATAGAAATAGCTAGGGTGACATACCAGGAGATCAGTCAAAAGCAAAGTTAGGCAAGCCTAGGTAACAATCAGGTTGAATCACATAAACATTAGTAGTCGAAGTCACAAGGTGGGTCAGGATCAGATTCAAAACAACAGATATATAGCACCAAGGAATAAATAAAATGATAACTTGTAACTCCTAGAATGCTGGGAGTATAAATAGGGTGTGGTGCAGCCACATAGGCCCCAGAAGGGAGCTGATTACTTCTGCCGAGCAGCTGGACTGCGCGTACACTCTCCCATGGCTGTGTGACAACACATGTCCCAGTCACACCAGTATTCTTAGCTGGACAGTGCCTGAACTACCCAGTGATACTGGTAATGCATCCTTCTATACCAGCAAAATGAATGCGACCGTGCCGGGTGACAAAAGGTAGACGGTACAGGAGCAGGTCCAGGTACGCGCCTAGTGACAAAAGGTAGACGGTGCAGGAGCAGGTCCAGGTAAGGATATTTAACTGAAATATGTCCAAAAGGATGAATTACCCTCTGTGAACTGTTTAAAACGATGGCCGAGGTCGCCTTATTTTTTGTTCAGCGACCAATTAATATAATGTCTTTGATAATCCTTTCTACATGAGATTAAATTGCATATTTATTTCCCTATAATAAAAATAATGGAATTTATTGTTGAGGTCCATATGACAGTATTACTTTTAGATAGAAAATCAGTAAAGTAAGAGTAGAGCATTTTTTTCGATAAAAAGGGAAAAAAAGCCGATTTAAAAGTAACTAGCCATAAAAAAAAGTTCGTTTTTTTTTTAAAGCCAAGAACAAGGAATATTAACAGAACGAAAATCACTAAGTAATGGGTTAAAAGGAAGAAGTTGGTATTATTACAAAGTTACAGTCATTGTTACTTACCATAAAGGGAATACACCAAGCCTGGCAATTACGAACACCGCAGCAAACACAACAAACAGGAGGTCGCACAGTTTTTGACACTTGGAATAATTTGCCATTTTGGCTGCCTAGAATATAAAAGAATGGACAGTTATTAGAGTCTGACTGATGGCTGCTGTATGTAATTAACAACTGACATGTTTCTATTTCCGTCCTGAAAATTGTTTTTGAGGATGAAAATGAAGGCAGAAGTTCCAGCCTGGATAATTAGCTTTAGAAGTGGTTGAATAGCAGTGGTGCATTTTGCCTTTATATTCCCCTACAAATGTACATGTTAGAAAAGACAGCTGGTCTGGGCCCCAAGTCACTAAAGGTCATGGATCCTGTACTGGAGCCATCATACACTTTAGGTGGATAAAAAAAAATGCAATTAAGGGTCACAGATAGAGTTGAGCGATACTTTCCGATATTCAAAAGTATCGGAATCGGAATGGTATCGCCGATAACATTAAAATAATCGGCGATACCCGATACCGATACCGGAAGTCCCATGTAAGTCTATGGAAGAAAATATCGAAATTAAAAAAACCCCATTCTTGCCTTGTTGGTTAATTGTACATGAAGGAAAAACAAGAAAGAGTAATGTAGAATGTATTGGGGAAGGTTGAGGAGACATTAAAGGCATAGATGTTTAACCCAATCAAATGGAATAGCATAAATATTTTTTTTTTTTAAAGATGTTCGGATTGACGAAGAAATGACAATGTTGTTAACGTTTTTTCTATTTTGGCAAATATGTATATTACACAACTTCCATGCTCTTCATCTTCACCTTTTTTAACTTTTCACACACTTTCTCCTTCATAATCTTCTGCAGCATCATCTTTTTTCATCAAATTATTCTTCATCTTCACCTTCTTTATCTTCTTCTTAAATTTCTTGCTATTCATCTTTGTTAAACATTACTCATATTCTTCTTATTAAACTATTATTCTTATTCATATTCTTATTTGTGACAGAGAATCCTTACTTGTAATCTGTCAAGTATGAATTTTTCATCCTTCCGTTCTTGCTGTCACAAAAGATTTAAATTACAACAGTATTTGTCCGTGTTCAGTTTAGCCTGCAGCAGCAGGCATTTTCCAGGGGCACCACGAGGAGAACGGACTCACCCCCATACACTGCTTAGTCTTCTTCTGCTTAGAATTTTAGAGCATATATTTTGCTCTTCATTTTGGTCTTATACTTCATGTTCTTCTGCTTTTAGATCTTCTGCTTATTGTTCTTGTGTCTCTTGTTCCGTATCTTGTATTTGTAGCACAATCTTGTACCAGCTATGTTACTGGGACACGTTAACTAAGCAGGAGGTACCTGTGCTCCAAAGCTACCAAGGACCAGCAGACGTTGCTGGAACTCGGATACGAGATGGAGCACCTAGGCCAAAGGCACTGTGGAGAACCAGCTGACGTACTGGAACCCGGAGGGGCAGCAGAAGGAAAAGAGCCATTGCACAAACCGAGGACCAGCTGACGTTACTGGGACAACGGTTACAAGCAGGAGGTACCTGTGCTCCAAAGCACTACCAAGGACCAGCAGACGTTGCTGGAACTCGGATACGAGATGGAGGCACCTAGGCCAAAGGCACTGCGGAGAACCAGCTGACGGTACTGGAACCCGGAGGGCAGCAGAAGGAAAAGAGCCAATGGCACAACGAGGACCAGCTGACGTTACTGAACCCCAGTAACACAGGAGCAAGTGTTGACTGTGCTAACAGCACTTCCGAGCAACAACTGGCGGTGTTGGAGCCCAGGGTCAAGGAGGATGTTTAAATACTAGATCAAGTAATTTCCTTGTTACCTGTCAATTTAAATGTCTATACTTCAAACAAGAGAAAGATAACCTTTACTACCATAAGATGATGATTCATTTAAACTAATAATCTAGATAAATAAAGAATTGAACAAACATAAACACATACATTAACTTGTTGAACAGCAATGCAAACCACAAAATAAATTAGTTAAGGAATCTGCTATACGGTTGTACAAAAAAGCATACAAGTACATATCTGAATCCATTAATGATGGATAAGTAACAGTATGTACACCATTTTTATTGTATAGACAAGAATGTCTGACTTCAAAACATCATCAGCATTACAAGTTATCTGTGATATTACTAAATGTTCCATTTGCTGAATAATGTCACTAAATATTTATACAAAATTATACAATTTCCATCATGTATATACTCATAATATGTGGCAATAATCATTTTTATTAACAAACATAACCTTTAAAAAGTGCATATGCATAGTGAAAATTGCTATTTATGGCTGACTGTCGACTTGGAACATGACAACAGATAGATAAGGGTATATATAGATGAGATGCATAGCCACAGATGGTGAATGGCGAATGTAATACTGTCCTCAATAAAGTGTGCGTCACTACTACATATTTTTTTTTATATAGCTTTATAAACAGGGTACATGGATGTATGCTTGTGCTTTGTTTGACGCACAGACTGCCTTCCTGCTGAGACGCATTGGGTAGTGAACATTGTGTGCAGTGTTCACTGCAGTCTCTGCGGAATAACACACTAACTATAACTTTCAGCTTTCTTTATCATCTACAGATAAGAGGCAGGATAAGCACGTGTCGTGGAGTTTCTTCAGGGAGACTGGATCGTGGCTGCTGCGCCCCCAGGACACAGCATCCACCAGTTTCCCCGTGACTTCCTTATGCCACATTTGTAGCACATCGATGAGCCCCACACTGCTGCAGGGAAGAACAATGAGCCGTATTTTTTGGGCGAACGGGGATCGACTTATTGCTCCATCCTCCAGTGACACAGCACTCCACCTGTTCTTCCCCTGCATTCACCAAGGGGACCAACCCCCCTCCAAAACCAAATTAACTTTTTTTGGGATTTCCCCCTCTTTCAATTTGCTTCCACTCCTCTCAGGACCACAGCTTTTTTTGGGGGGCAACCATTGTCTTTCCCGCCGGAAATTTTGCCCAGGCAGTCAGAGAGTTCTGTACAGGAGCCAGCTGAGTGTCTGCTTCTGTTCTCAGAATCTATTGGCTTGCAAACAGGGGCCCAGCCAAGCAGCATTCTGTAATGTGAAGAGGGAGTATGCAGTGATGCGCAACAGCTGTGTCTCTCTGAATCTGAAAAAGGCGGGTGAGACAGTGCCGATGGTCAGCACACCGCAGAACGCATCTGATGATGAGAGACCCAGGTGCCAGTTTCTGTTGAGCATGGTGCTGGCCAACCACCCAACAGCAGTGTTGGAAGAGGGTAGTTGAGATGAGGTCCAAGACCCAACTGGCTTGAGGAACAGGAGGTGGTGGGAGCAGCTCAGAGGAATAATAATAATATTTATATTTATATAGCGCCATCATATTCCGCAGCGCTTTACAGTTTGCAGTTTCAGAACACAAGTCATAAGTAACAACGTTAACAATACAATAATTTAAGCTAAATAAGTCGCCCTGCTCGTGACAGCTTACAATGTACAATGAGATGGGGAGATAACAAGTATAGGTGTTTATATACAATGGTGCATTTACAATGATGTTCCAGCCATTCTTAAGGGACTGAGGATGGAGATAGTGAATGGGCTAGAGACAACACACACAGTTTACACAGAATACATTAGAATGACTTTGATTAGTGAATGTGATAGGCCGCTCTGAACAATGTGTTTTGAGGGAGCGCCTGAAACCTGCAAATTGTGGATAGTCCTAATTTCTTGGGGTACAGCATTCCAGAGGATTGGCGTAGAGCAGGAGAAGTCTTGGATTCGGGAGTGGGAGGTACGTATTAGTGCAGAGGTTAGTCGAAAGTCGTTTGCAGAGCGCAGCAGTCGGTAGGCCGATAGTAGAAATGAGGAGAGATGTAGGAGGGGTGCTGCACTGTGGATACTTTGTGCTGAGAACCAGTACTTTGGTTGAAAGCTGGGAGAGGCCTAGAGAAATGGTTATGATAGAAGGAAGATAGAGAAGACATTGCCCACGGTACAAACAAGGAGGGAGAGTTTAGGCTGCAGACTCGGTTGCCTGTAGCCTCCAGTTTGGCACCTGTTCGGAGCAGTTGTCTTCCAAAAGTCAAAACGTGCGCTCCCAGGACTTGCACTGCTGGTCCTTTTTTCACACACTTGCACATGATATTTGCTATGTGAAAGCAAGCTGTGTAATCAAAAATTAAAAATAGCTAAAAGTGTCAGTCACCTCAATACCACAAATATTGGAAACATGTGCGGACAAAGCACGTAGTTGAGTTACAAAGACACACTGGAGATGTAGGCCACCTACACAGCACCTCATCTCAGGTTGTGTTGAAGCCTCTTCATCGAGCTCACACACAGCTGGTTCTGCTTCCTCACAGGATCGCCATGGAAGAACCTCGGCCACTGTTGTCTAGAGACAAACTGTTATTCCACACACAGCAGCAAGTTCCCTGTCATCCTCACACTCCCCAGGCCACAAAACAGGCCTATCGGTAGCACAGGCATGGGATAAAGACGGCCATACTCCGCAAACCATGCACGAGCACAGGCTCTGAATGCTGGCATGCAAAACTCCTGTCCCTTGAAATGCGTATTCAGGCTGGTGGAGCAGACAGTTTCCGTAACTGAATTCATTGTCGTCCCACAATACGTGCCAAGCCATTTCATTTAAAGCAAGCCTCCCTGGTTGCAAAAGCTGTTGGGAAAAATAAAAAATGCGCTACTAAAAGCCCTCAGTAAAGGTCCAACCTGCCACCGATGCTGGACCAGTACCCATTGTTATGACTCTACAACCAGTAAGGAAAGAAAGGGGAAATTTTTCCCCCCAAACAACTAAGCTGAATCCCTACATGTAACGGGGAACCTGACCTCGACCGACCCGCTAAAGTCTTCATCGTGTGAACGAAGACCTATGTTGCGAGGGAGGTAATCCCTAAAGCTAGGGACGGGAAAAAGGTGGAACCCCTAACATAAATTTACATGGATAATTAAACA